>CM057455.1:217430000-218030000 GCA_016271365.2 Neoceratodus forsteri | reverse complement strand
ATACCTGATCAACATCCTGTCAGACCTGTAGATATGAAAGGGAAAATGGGTCAGTATAAAGAATAAAAATATTGATCAGCTACTGTAGGTCATTTGGGAAGTACCTGTAGAGGTTGAGAAATAAAGTGGGCTGTATGTGTGTGGGTGGATGGGGGGATACTGCACCTGTACCACACCAATGACTTTGGTGTTAGAATAGACTGGTCACTCAGGGGCCATCATGGTAGGGAGGATGCAGTGTCTGTAGGACTGATCTCTGTTGGGGGTGGGGGCCATGTTGCTCCACCTATCAACCAACACAGGGCAGGATGAAGACACCAGGGGTCCAATATTCAAAAATGCCCAAAGTGGAGCACAATAATTAATGCTGTGCTTTGTGATATTACATGTGTGCAAAACTGCTAGATTCAGATGGACAGCACATGGCAGTATCCCTCTGAATATAGGGGCATTGTGTCGAGGCATTAAGCTACTTAGCACCACAAGACTGCACACCCAAAACTAGGCCCTGCAATGGCTTGTGTGTGGGCAAAATCTGCAGTATTCAAAATCCCCCCTGCAAATTAGCCCATTGGGCATAAAAGGTGCCAAGGGTCATCTGCATGCTCATTATGGGCTCATTTGCATAGGAGTGAGACTGTTTGGCTCAGCACCCCCCAGCTGCCCCAACACAGTGAGTTGTCTCTGGTGCTAGTGGCATCCCTCCACCCTCCAAACCCAGTCTTGTGAAAGAGAGATATATCCCTGGCACCTAGTGGTGCCACCCCCATACCCAGTCCTGTAATGAAAGATTTATCTTTGGCATCTGGTGGTCTCTCCCCCAACCTGATTGCAGTCCCATTCAAGAATGGTATATCTTGGCATACAGTGGTCCCTCCCCAAACCCAGTCTCAGTCCATATAGAAAAACAATTTCCCTGGTGTCCAGAGGTCTCTCCCCACACCCAGTCTTCATCCTGAGAAACCATCCCACCCAGTTTCTAAATTCTCCCCCTCCTGACAGTCACACTATCCTTGCATGGCAGGGGCAAAAAAGCACAAAGAACAAACCGCTACTGCACTGAGGACCATAACAAAAGTAAGCAGTCGGGTTGTAGCAATCGAAGTAATTGACTGTTTGTTCAGGTCTTTCTTTCATATTTGGAATAAATTCAATGCTACTGCACTGAGGACCATAACAAAGGTTAGCACTCGGGTTGTAGCAATCAAAGTAATTGACCGTTTGGTCAGGTCTTTTTTTCATATTTGGAATAAATTCACTTTGATTGCAACAGCCTGACTGCTTACTTTTGTTATGGTCCTGAGTGCAGTAGCAGTTTGTTCTTTGTGCTTTTGTGTGTTGAGCAGGATGCCCTTCTAGCGACTGCATTGACCTGCTAAAGCGGATCACAGCACCTACCTCTGGAACTGCATCAGGAGCAAAGAAGTCCTTCCCCCCAGCAAAGCCCTGTCCGGAACCAAGAGCAGCACCCCCCCAACCAATACCTAGTTGGTGGCTAGTGGCCTCCCTACCATCCTCAGCACTGACTCCAACCCCCGGTCCCCTACCTGTCTGTTAGTACCACAGTTCAATGACAGCAAGTGGCATAGCACACCTTGCACAACCATGGCTGCCTTCCATCTATCTGTACCAGGGAGTGCAGCCTAGGAATAGGACAAAGCACATCACTGTGCCATATAGTATACAGTAAATAAGCTGCACTCCCTGCTACAGACAGATGCTGGGTGGCCGTGGTCATGTGAGGTGGGCTGTGTCATTCATCATCACTGAATTGCAGCAGTGACAGACTGGTAGGGGGACCGTCGGTGCTTTGGGTAAGAATGATGCCATTAACTACTAACTGGATATGGGCTAGGGGGCACTGCTCATGGTTTGGAATAGGACTTTGTTGAGGGAGGCAGGACTTCTTTACTACTACCATGCCAAGGGCAGTGCCACTGTTGATGGGCATTGGCAAACTGAGACTCATTTCCAGGATGGGGATCAGCTGTGGGGAGGGATCACTGACACCAGGGTAACTGTGTTCTTACACTGATTGAGATCAGATTGGGGGAGTGACCACTGAATGCCAGGGATATATCTTTCTGTAACTGGACTTGGATTGAGTGGAGGGAGTGATCAGTGAATGCCTGGGATATATCCTCTATTAATGGGACTGGGTTTGGAGGGACAGGGGAACCACTGGACAACAGGGATATATCTTCCTGTAATGGAACTAGGATCAGGAGGGAGGAAGGGATCACTGAAAGGCAGGGATACAGATTTCATTAATGGGACTGGGTTCAGAAGGACTGGGCACCACTTGTCACCAGGGAGTACTGTCTTGGGATGGGAGGGCACCCACACACTACTTCCAGCAACTGCTAGGGCTATGCTGGATTAAGGTGAGAATTAGGTTGGCAGTAGTTTATCTGCACAAGGGGACCATGCAAAGTGCCCTAGCACAGAGCAAATACTGTGAGTATTGAACTGCGCTGATATTCAGGTCCCCACCCCTGATTTCATAATTTTGCTTGTGTCCCCTCCCCGGTTTACCTGGCACAAAACCGGTTTGCTAGAGCTAACCGGTCTTTTAAATACAGGACATTGGTGAAAAACCCAGTTTACTCCAGTAAACTAGGATCTGCACCTGGGAAAACATTTGAATATCAGGCCCCAGCTGTTATACTCCCCTTCACCATCAATAGGACTCCAGACCAACCTGGTACAGAGTCTTGGGGGGTTACCATGGCAGATGAGATTCTATGGAAGGGGGATGGGGATGATGACCCTTCCTGCCTGCCTCCCCCCATGGAGGGAATCAGTGGCTGTTAAGAAGGTCTAAATATAGTCCCTGTGATGGTGGATGATGTTGCTAAGTGGCTGGTGGCAATACGGTACTTCTTAGTGTTGTATGGCCTGCAGAAACTGGGACACCATTCTGGCTTATCAGTTGCTATTTTCCCCTCATTTTCATGCCCATTTCTTTTTTTTTTATCATAGAATAAATTTTATTTTTATTCTGATCCATACATAGGTATAATGTCGCATACATACAGTACATACATATTCATAAGTAAGTAACATGTTCCATATGCAGCTATATTCAGCCAACAACTATTACATTGCCATATAAGTATGAAAATATGTTCACCAAAACCAAACTTCAAGGTATTCACATATGAACCTTCCTAGAGTACAACTTAACCAAGAGCGACTACCCAATGTACTAGGGTAGAGCTCCGCTATATGCAGGTGTTAGAGACAAATAGAACTCGGACTAATAGTGCAATGTAATAAGGTATCACATAGTCGAAAAAGAAGAGTTATCACCCAGATTAGAAGTTTTACAGAGAGACGATTGGAGATAGGCATCCCACCTGGCAGTATATTGGTCCATACGACCTAGGTGGGTACAAGATAGGCATTCTAGTTTGGCTAGTCTAGCTAGTGCCTCATGCCATTGGAGGTGAGTCAGAGGAGCAGCTTTATGCCAATACATAAGTATAAGTCATTTAGCCTCCATAAGTGCCAGTACAATCCACTGCTTCTGGGGTCGAGTTAGAGTGACCAGGGAGATGGTATTTCCCAAAAGGAGTTTGGGATCAGAAAGGTTAAGCTGGAGGCCTGGTACTGTGGAGCAAACCTGAGTTATAAATGCCCAAAACTGTGAAAGCAAAGGGCACGTCCATAAAATATGAAGTAGATGTGCCCCAGGCTGCTGACATCGCCAGCAGTCGGAATTTGTATAAGGCCATGGGAGTATACAGATGAAGGTGTCCGATACCAAAGCAGCAGTATCTTCATCTGCAACAGTCGACTCTTGGTGTCCATGTAAGTATGATGACACTCTCAGAAACAACACTTCCAAGAATCCTCAGATAGCCATCCATTTCATCTGAAGGGTCTGCCTGGTTGTCTCGCCATTTCTTATAAAATCTACCAATAAGACCTCCGGATGAGGGGGATTTGTGCTTGTGAGTTAGCCAGTTCCATTTGGAATCTGAACGCATATGGGCCTTATTGGCTAGTATAGCACTACGTAGTTGGAAAAATTTCCAAAGGTCGTCGTTCGCGAGGTGAAATTTATGTCAGACTTGTTCAAAGGACATCAATACCAAGGATCCAGGAATGCAAAGATTCTGTATGTATCGGGTGCCCTGGGTTTCCCACGTGGGCCAATGTATGGGAGTATCGCCGACTGCCAAGGCCTGATTATGCCACAAAGGAGTGTAGAGCCATGGAAGTGCTTGGGCATCCTGAGGTGTGTGGGCTAAAGTCATAAGTGAGTGCCATGCCCGTTTGGTTTCTGCTATTAAAGGGGGAAGCATAAGCTGGTTCCGACTCTGAGGGTGTAATAGCAAGTGCAGATTTGTATCCGCCACTAGGTCAGCTTCCAGTTGAACCCAAAGCGGGAGGGGTGTTGGACTGGGGACAAACCACCTAGTAGCCATAGCAGCGGTACATGACAAATGATACCCTTGGAACCAAGGAGAACTCATGCCCATTTCTTCTAACACAGAGTGTAGACTAGTCAGACCTCGACATACATGTCATCCCAAGTATCTCTGACCTCTACACTGTGAATGGTAGCATTAAGCCCGCTAACAAGTTTATAAATTGTTAAACTGACCTGAATGGACCAAGTTGACTCTCAGGCCACTGGCATTTTTTCACAAAGGGATGCACTGGCTAAAGTGAATTATTTCAGTGCGCATTTAATGACACATTCCCAAGATGAAGGTGACGTAACCCAGCCAGGTATACAGTATATATCACTGGACAGTTTGTTGTATCAAAGTCTGTTAAACAGATACACTTCAAGAAATAAATTAAAAAACAAACTGGGAAGACACTTTAGGGGGTTTACCAATAGAACACATTTTCTTGAGAATAAATGGAACTTTGTGTGGCTCTAATCTGTATAGTTAAGTAGCCTACAGCTCAGACACTAGTTACACCTCCTTCCTCTAACCAAGACACTAGTCTCCATCCCTCCACAGACTCCTCTGACACTAGCCCCTTCCCTCCACAGCACCTGACACTAGCATGTTTCCCTTACAGCCTCCACAACAGTAGCCCTCTTGCATGTACACCCTGCACAGTCACCAAAACTTCTATGGCTCCCCCTATCACCCCAGACAAATAACCCCTTCGCTCCACTTCCTGACACAACCCAGCCACACCAATCCTCACCCCTTTCACCACAATCCATCTGAACACCCCTCCCTATCTAAGCACCCCACTTTCTAATCTATGTGGATATCATCTCCCTCCTGTCCCTTGACTCGCAGAAGCCACACCCCTTCATCCTTAGCCATTCAAGAATCACCCATACCCTTGTTGCACACCTTCTCTGCAAGGTCCTCCTAGACACCACCTACTCAGACACCAGAGGCATGCATATACCCTTCCTTCTACACTCTCCCTCCACATGCCATAACACTAGCCCCCTCCCTCCCTTCCTCCCACCCTCCAAAGCCTCTGACTGCAGCTTACCTACCTTCCAGAGCCCCAAACACTATCACCTCCCTTCCTTAGACACTAGTCTCCCAGCCTCCAACACTAACCCCACTTCCTTTGCTGGGGTCAAAACTGGCACCATCCCACTAGCAAATGCTGGTAGATTTTGTATAAAGCTACAGTATTAAGATTTTCTTTGTAGGTAGCCATGCAGGCATGTGCTAGAGAGGGTAACACTTCGGTAAGTACATCAACTGGGACAGTAGAAAATTCTATGGGGATTTTCCCATCAGTTGCCCTCTTGGCTAGGGGCTGCAAAACTCAGTTTTGACCCCTGAATTAAATATGACTTACCTGCTCTGTCCAAGTCACAGTGCACAGAGTTGGGTTCTTTTGGGTTTGGGATAATCTGGTAGAACCTAAAAGGAAAGCACAGAGAAGGCTGAAGAGATGCAAAGGATATGAGGTCCAAGAGGAGAGATTATAATAGTCAGAATTAAACAAGATGCTTATCTGAAAGGTAAACAGCCAACATCTGGCCAGATCTATGGAAATAAAGGTAAAACTAGGTAAGTATGAGGTATTTATAGTAGCGTGAGTAGAGATAGGGAGTGGAGAGATACAAAGGGTACTATACAGCATAGGAGTAAGTTGAAAAGATAGTTAAAGAGCATCTCTCTACTATGATAAAAAACTTAAAAACACTAGATTTATATCAATTGTGTTTTAACTTTGTTTTCTAGTTATTTTTCCCCTATGCCATTGGTCTACTAAAATTTTGTAAGCAATGCAGCTCTTTTTTCACTAAGTCTTTCAAAATGTATCTTACTGTCCCCTGCTAACCACACCATTGCTGTCTGTCATATCACAGTTTGTCGTGGTGAGCACTTAAAACTCAAGGCACTGTGAGGTTAACGGGGGCAAATGTTCTCTATACAGACTTTTCAGATGGACTGTCAAGATGTATTGTAAATTTTGGAAAGGAACATTGACAATTAAAAACATGTATTTTCTAGTAAACTGTAAACAGCTGGACCTTATTTATGATAAATTATGTACTGAAGTGCAGAGTTGCTCCTTAACATCAAGATAAGAGCAACAGAGACATGGTGATGGAGTATAAAATAAAACAAACAGAAAAAGCAGCAACTTCCTGCAGTAATCTTTGCCCCCTGCATAACCCACAGTCATGTTCTCTGACCCAGTCAGCTGATCAAACCATCCCATCCCCAAATATCCTTACTGGCCCACACTCCATTAATGACAGAGAGACTAATAGCTGCCTTGCAGGAAGACTGGCCTATGTGTCTCACTGCAGAGCAGATCTCAACCAGATGATCGAGCACCCTCCCCCCCGGACCACCAAGGCACACCCTGATCTTCTAATTACCCCATCAGGGACACTGCAGGATCCATGTGACATTGCGAATGCATTTAATACTGCTTTCACTGACCTATGTGCTGTGCTCCCCAGGGAATACCTCCCCTCCACCCAGTCTGGACAGCCCCCTAACTTGAGCCCACCTCCTATTACACCCAGTAGCCCACCGCCTTTCTACTTCAGACACCTCTCCAAGGCTGAGACCAAATGCTATGTCAAGCAGGTACTGGGCAAGACCAGGATGGAGAGTGACGCCATCAACATGAAGCTAGTTGCCCTAAATCTAAATGAGCTGGCTGGACCACTTACAAAAATCTTTAACAGATCCCTACAAACAGGCGTATTCCCAGACAAGTGGAAGGTAGTGCACGTCATGCTGGTCCACAAAAGTGGAGACCAAGCTTGCCTCTCTAACTATCACCTTATCTCCATTTTACCACCTCTCTCCAATGCCCTGGAACGTGAAATATCTGACCAACTTACTGAGCATTTAGAGAAATACAACCTGCAAAGTACACAGCAGCACAGTTTCTGTAAACATCACTCCACCCAAACAGCCCTGACAGACTACACTACACAGATCTATGAGGCCCTGAATAATGGAAGGGTAGTAGGATCTAGGCATGGGGTCATAATGTCACACGACATTATTCCGCATCTCAAAATCGTGCTGCCAATGCAGCACAATTTTGCCATGTGGCATATGTATTTTCTGTGGGGGGCTCTGCCCCCACACACCCCAAACCCCCCCAATATAGATTATCACCTCGGGGGGGGGGTCAAGTTGGGTAGTGCATAAAGTTATATAAAAAAAAAAAGTTTCTGGGACCGGGAATAAAACCTGGTCCCAGAAGCACTGCCTGGGTTCCCTGCTGCTGTGGCTCAGTTTGTTTAGCCACAGCAGCTGGACGGTGGAACCTACTCCCAGCAGAGGTCTTATCCTCTGCCTGGGAAAGTGAGAATGGTGCAATACCATGTACAGCAGTATACACGGTATTGCACCATTTGCTCACTGGTGCAGCGCTGTACCGGGTTAGCTTTAATGTCGTACGCTATTAAGCGTACGACATTATGACCCGGTATGTAGGATCTATATTCATTAACCTCACCAAGGCATTCAACACCATTAACCACCAACTCCTACTGCAGTGTCTCCTCTCCTGATGTCTTTCATCTAGCACTGTTACCTGGTTCGAAAGCTACCTCTCACATAGAACACAATGTGCAAAGATCCTTAACATTCTCTCTGAGCCTAGGGAGGTCAGCCTTGGAGTCCCCCAAGGCTCCATACTAGGTCCACTCTTATTTAGTCTATTCATAAACTCACTACCTGTTGCCTGCCCAGCAAAAAATGGTGTTTTATGCTGATGATGCAGTCACTTCAGCATATGGTAGGGACATCACTACTATAACCACTGACCTACAGGCCAGTTTTAAATGGCTAGAATCTTGGTTTTCCCATCATAAACTGCTACTCAACTACAAAAAAAAGACAACTGTATGCTCTTCACGGTGCCACAAAACAGGAAAAAGCATGGGCCCCTACACATAACAAGTCAAAAAGGTAAGCTGTTAGAGCAGGTCCGCACCTTCGAATATCTTGGAGTATACTTTGATGACATGCTGTCCTTCACAGCACACATTGAACACGTCGTCAAAATAGCTAACAACAAACTGGGAATTCTCTACTGACATAGACACTCTATGCATCTGGAGACTCTTAAACTGGTTACATGCAGCTCTGTGTTATCTGCCATTGACTATGGTCTAGTGATCTATTGTGCTGGCTCTGACACCACCCTGAAGAGGATCATAGCCCTCCTCAACAAGGCCTGTCACCTAGTCCTGGGTGCTGACTATCAGTCATATACATGCACCTTGTATTCGGACACTGGTTGGCTTCCTCTCCATTACAGAATCAAATACCAGCCTTGTCTACTTGGGTGAAAAAAGCATTGCTTGGCCTTATGCCTGAGTCCACCTCCAGACTATACAACTACACCCAACCAACTGTGAACACCAGAAGTGCTACCAAAGGAGTGCTCCTAGTGCCTTTTAAGCGTCCCACACTCGCAAAACATTCTGTCTCCTACAGGGCCCTAAATGGCTTAGTGACCTACCTAATGAACTCCTTGAGTTCAGCAAATCAGTCATTTCAAATTTGGACTCCACAACCTGCTGGCATGTGAGACCACCTGCAACTATTAGCCCTTATCAACACCACCGAAGGACCTTACACATTCCTCAACACCCCATGCTGCCCTGAACAGCTCCTCCTACTCCTTTCTTCCACCCACCCCCTCACCTAAAAATGTCTTCCTGGCTGCACCCCCCCAACTTATATCGTCCTTGTCCTGGATCTGTCTAGACCCTCTAATTCCCCTATGTGGCAGTTCCTCAATACCGCAGACAAGTGGTTGCTTTGTCATGCACTCTCTAATCACTCCGACTGTTTCTGCCCAATTGCACTTAGAAACCTGTTCATTGCATTTAGTAACCTGTATTTTTTGTTATGTAGCCACCAGCTGTTTCACTTTCGTATGTTTATTGTTGTCTATTGTACCCTATTTCCTCTCTCTGTACAATGTTTTCACTGATGTAACTAAATGGCTCTGTATTGTGTCACCTGACTTGGAACCTTTGTAAACAAGTCTCTGGCTCAAAGGTATTAACTTGAATCTTAAATAAATAAATAACATTTTCAACACTGCCAACGCAAAATCCTCTCCCTCCTGGCCCCAGCTACACTGACTGCCCTTCCAGCACTCACTGCTACCTCCACTTCACCTACCTCCCTGCAACCTTCAAATCCCCCATGCATCTGATGACCTCTTTAGGCCACTACTGGGGTTGCTATGAGAGCTGGAGATCAAATCCTCCCTCCCCAGGCTGCCCACAATTGGAGACTCAGCCCGACTCTCAAATTCAGGTTGACCTTATGGTGCAGTGCCTCTGGGCTATTGAGTCAGCCTGTAACTAACCCATTTAAACATTTTCAATTTACCTTTTAAAGAATTAAAGTAATGAGCAATAATAGACCAATCTACATACCGTAAGTATAGTTCTACTGTTATCATCCCTTTCACATTCACACTGTGGCAAAGGGAGGTTTAGCCTTTGGGTCTGCCACTCACTGGTGTAGCAGCTGAAATGGGAAAGGAAAGGACCTGAAATGATAAAAAAAAAACCTTTTTGAGGGTAGATATGAAAGGAGCCAGATCCTGCATGGGAGGCATATACCATCAGGTGGACACAGGACTTAGGGTGAAGGAATATAAGTAAGGCACTATGGGAGACTGTGATCTGGGTGACTGGGACTTCAATACAGCAGAAATTGTGGGTGGACAGGAAAGTGGGGCCCCAATTGAGGTCCATCCCCATAAGTGCAGGCTGGGGGTGTTTATTTAAAGGCAATGCAGGGATGAAGTCCCCATGCAATGGGACCAACATACAGTTCGACCAGCAAGGTGCACAATGCAATTGCCGGGCATGCATCTTGCTGTTGCCTGCTTTCCTGTGCACTGATTGCCTTCATCCAATTTGTTTTCACCCTGTTGTGGGAATCCCTATGTGAGGGGCAGCAACTTAGCACTATGGCAGTGCTTCACTCCCCCAACCCTGCTCTAAGCAGAGACCATGTGACAGATTGAGGTCAAGGCGGTCAATGCTTCCTAGCTGCCAGCAGTTCAGTGCTGGTTCATGGTACCCCACCTACCTCCAAACACATGGCTGTGGTTTGACCAAATGCTTAGGACTCAGCACCTCTGACACTGTGCTGTTACACAGAAGTGATGGAGAGGCCCCATTACAATGCTTTATTGTTCTGAGCAATCACCACCACCACCCAGAAAAGTACAGACACTTGATCAGCTAGTCGCTACATTGGTGCATGAATGCATCATGAAATATCAGTATCTCTGATGGTGACTACAGCTGCTAGGAGAGGGGAAGGCTGAAAATGCAGAGACATCAGATATCCCCAGCAGCACAGCACTACAAAGCAACTGGGAGGGTTGGTGAGCCCCTGTAGATACTGAGGACTCCATGTTTGGGTCTGAAAAAAAAAGTATATCCCCAAAAAGTCCCCCAGGTAGCCTAAGGTAAGTTCTTAATTCATTCACTCTCTTCCCAATGCAATCACTTCTCATCCTCCACCACACTCTTTATTTTTTGTTGTTAAATAGGTTTGGTTCCCTGACACTGCATGGCAGAAGTCAAGGATACCTCCAAACTCACCTAAGCCTACATAGTTTTGTGACCGATATGTCAATGGTGGATCCCCTTCCCTCCTGACTTGTGATCTATAATTTTAGGGAGGGAGCGATAGTATATAAATCCAGGCCACCTTAAGTCTTCACCCTCCCACAGTGCACCTGCTCCATTAAAGTTCAAAGACCCTGCGCACAGCGGTGTGTGCCTGTGGTCTAGCCTGCCTTGAATTAATTAAAGTATTTGGATTTTTGCAACTTGGCATTTTCTGTAGGTTACTACATCATGCTGTTCTGCACATCTATCCTTCCTTTCTTCCTTTCTTTTGTGTACAACTATCTCTCCCATGGTCACCTGCTCCATTAAGGCATTGTAGTAGTAGTAACATGGAGTACCTGACAGGGGAGGGCAGAGCAGTCTGCACACTGATGACGCTGTGAGGAAGATTACACCCCCCTTCCAGATTCTGCACATGCTTCTTGCACACTATAGCTTCTAGTACCTTAAAGAAGTTAACAAGCTGTGAGACACAGCAATGAAGTTAGCTGGAAGGTGATTTCCCTAAATCTGAACCAGGGGAGCACCACTTAAATATAACTGGGGCACTGCAGAGTCAGGATTACTTGGAGACACTTTCTTTCTTTAAAACAGCTTTTTCCTCCCTCTGGTGTTGCACGCCCAGTCCTTTGGCTTTGGGGCTAACCCCAGTAATGACATTGACCCTGTCTGCTATTAGCCCCACCTATGGTTCCACAGTGGCTGGTATTAATCCTGTTGTGGATGCCATGGGGGGGTGGGCACTCTGAATGTGCATTCAAAAACTCAGCTACTGTAGCTTACCTAATTGAGTATCTAGGTGCTAGTCTACTTTTATGCACTCAAAGGGACAGCAATCTTGGCTTCACCATGCAATCTGCCTGATGTAAAATATTAAGTCTTAGACATCACAATTCTGTGTGCAAAATCAACTTTATTAGAAGTAAAACAACTTATAACCACCCGCAGCTACGGTAAGACACCTCAATCAGTTTTACAGGGTGACTGTATTATCAGGAGGGTGATGATGAGGCAGTAGTCCTGTGAAACCAGTAGAGGTGTGGTGTCATACCTGAGTTATGGTCAGTTGTGAATTGATCTGCACCATATAAAGCAGATTGTCCACACAGAGTTGTGGTACTTTTCTGCACTGTTGATTACCAGGGGCACATCTAGAATGTTTTCAAGGGGGTAACCGCCTGCTAGGCTGCTTTTATGTATTCAAAGGGACAGCAATCTCAGCTTCACCACGAAAACTGCCCAATGTAAAATATTAAGTCTTTTGCATCACAATTCTGTGTGCAAAATCAGCTTTATTAGAAGCAAAACAATTTACAACCACCTGCAGCTATGGTAAGACACCTTGACCAGTTTTACAGGATGACTCCGTCATCAGGAGGGTGATGAGGCAGTAGTCTTGTGAAACAAATAGAGGTGAGATGTTTTACCTGAGTTGTGGGTAGTTGTGAATTGTTCTACACATATAAAGCAGATTTTGCACACAGAGTTGTGGTACTTTTCTGCACTGCTGATCACCAGGGGTGCAGCTAGAATTTTTTCAAGGGGGCAACTCTTCCTCAGGTGAGGTGCCTTACCTGAGTTGTGGGTAGTTGTGTATTGTTCTGCACCATATAAAGTAGATTTTGCACATGAAATTGTGGTACTTTTCTGCTCTTCTGATCACCAGGGGTGCATCTAGAATTTTTTCAAGGGGGCAACTCTTCCCCACAATGTAAAATATTACCATTTAAAGTTAAGATCAGATTTAAACAGATTTTTGCTGGACTAATGAGGTTGTGGGTACTACTTGTTACATATTTAGATCCACTGGTACTGACCACCCCTATATATTTGATTTCCAATACCTGTACCTGATTTTGCAGCCTGTTCCCTCAATGTCAGACCCAGCCTACAGACCACTGCTGGAACCCTCAGTCTTTTTTCCTTCTAATCCCACCAACACATCTTTTTCCCTCTGCATTCCCTGAAATGTATATCATCCCTGAATCACCATTGCCACCCCCAGCACTATCCTACTACTATTTAAACAATTATTACTACAAACTGTATTGAAATGTATTTGTTTTAAGTAGTTCTCTGCTGTGAAAAGTTTTGAGAAAGCAGGCAGAGGATTACATTACTAAACATTTGAAAGACAAACTTGTTTTGAATCATGAAAGGAAACCATGTCAATATGTAGAAACAGTAATCTAGGTGAATTTACCTGGAGCTGTGTAAAAAAATGAAAGCAGTTTATTCCTCAGTGTGCAGCAATTCACTGTAATGTAATACTGCATGACTGGAAATTCAATCAACATCTGCCTTTGATTTTGAGTTCTCCAGGGTCCTAATGCCAGTTGGATCATAAACTGACAGCAAAATAAACTTAGAAACTTGTGATCATATCCTGTGGTTTTAAAAACTCTGTAGAACTATTTCTTCAGTGCCCCTGCAGGAGGGGGAGGGAGAGGGGGTTGTGAGGTCTGATGGAGGGGAAGGCAGTGGAAAACTAATGCTGTTGAAATGACTGCATCACCGAGTAATTACACACAATAGCTGTCCTGCAAGACCCTCTTCTAAACTACTTCATAGAAAAAAGACAGCATGGCTTTGCCATGCAGCCTTAAAAAGAAAAGTTTGTGTTTTAGGGGGAGGAATGGAAGCAGATTAAGCATGGGAGTGATTTGTGCTTGTGCCCAAGGCAACTGCCCCTCTCACCCTGTCCTCCCTATGGTACCAGGGTGGACACATGGTAGGATATAGAGAAACTGCATAGGGATCTTAGGAAACTTGAGGAGTAGTCAAAAGCATGGCATTTGAGGTTCAATGCCAAAAGGTGCAAAATCATGCACCTCATGCATAGAAACCCACAAGCTGAGTATAGGATATGGGCATGGCGAGCTAGCCAACTACCAGTCATTATTTGCAGTTATAATTCTGTTATATATAGTTTTTTTTGATGGGATTTGGGGTATGTTACATGCCACAAGAATGCCAGCGTTAATACAAGGGGCATAGAGAGATTTTTAAAATGTGTGACCTTCATCTGACCTGAGAGGAACCAGTTTGCTTGCCAGGAAGTTGACAATTATTTGTTAAAGGCTAGGGGATAACTAATCAAATGATATTTCCCTAGTTAACTAACTGAGGAAAGCAGAGCTATGCCAAAACCCACCACCTGTGATAAACCTTTGCATTTAATAAAGGCAGGATGCTTGGGAAAACCAGGTTTGGGGAAATAGTTCTTCTTGATTTGCAGATGTAGAAATTGTCTTACCTGTGTGAATTCTTGACACAGTGGTGTTAATTGTTTTACTTGTGGAACACTGAGACATCAAAGGATTATTAGGAAAATAAGATTTTAGGGCAGTGCAAGAGTGACACCCGGTGGCCTAAAATGGAAGGGTCAGCCTCTATTCACAGACTGGGGGTGGACAACCCTACAAAAACTTTCAGCACAGACACTCAGGGTCATTTTTGCTTGGACTCTTTCTCCTGAACACAACAGAACAACTGCCTGCCTAAGAACCAAAGGCTGCTGCAGAAAGAGTGAAATATTTTGCAAATCAGCGATCCTCTGGACTTGGAAATCTTCATATCTAAGGTAGAACTCAGCTAACAGTTTTAAGGCATTTTCTTTTTGTACGTGGTCCACTTTTTACTTTTCTTTTTATTCTGTGACAAATTTGCCATAGTTAAAAATCTTTTGGTTGTAAATGCATGCTAATAATTATTTTAGTAAAAACATTTGTTTTGTTAAGAAAACTTGCCTTGAGAGAATGTCTTACAGTATGTGTGTGTGTGACTGTAGAAGGTTATAAATAATCTGGGACTAAACTGTTATTGCCAAGGAGGTGTCATCCATAGCTACCAAATCAAGGGTCTGTAACAGGGGAAAAGGCTGGATAAAGACAGAGGAATACGAAAGTCTCAAAGAAGGGTCTGTGGGATTTTGAATTGGATCATTCTACACCTTGTGAGAGAAGGAAAAATCAGCATCACAACGCTACCCAAAAGAGGTTGGAATGTCGGATCTCCTCCCTTGTGTAATAATCAAAGAGAAGGTTCTTATTTATCTACAAGACTCAAGACTGGTATTATACCCTATCCAAAAGTAAAGAGGGTGTCCCTGGAACCTTTCGGTGAGTGTTCAATCATGACCTTGGTGAGCATTCTAGAAGCACACATGGTGGGTCTCCCTGTCCCCCCCTCACGGATTGCACTTTGGCATGGGCACTGTGAGTCCAGTGGCTTTGACCTTCAGGAGTGGGTTCATCACAAATGTGGTACACTGAGGTAGGATCCAAAAGATCTGGTTGCAGTGAGATCTGAGAAATATTGCTGGAAC
Source organism: Neoceratodus forsteri (assembly GCA_016271365.2). Taxonomy (NCBI): domain Eukaryota; kingdom Metazoa; phylum Chordata; order Ceratodontiformes; family Ceratodontidae; genus Neoceratodus; species Neoceratodus forsteri. The sequence goes on along the minus strand of CM057455.1, from coordinate 218,014,584 downwards.
AGTCCTAACAGTAGGATTTGAGACCAGTGTATCAAACTGATAAACTGAAAACAATCTACACACAATCAAGGCAGAGATTTGGAAAAAAATAATTTTGTCACAGTGTAAAGTTCCATATCTGTTTTTTTTTTTTTTTTTTTTTTTTTTTTTTTTTTTTTTTGGTATAAGCTAGTGTAGTAACTGGGGAGAAGATAGCTTCTAACTATAACACATAACTGCAGACTACCTAAGGCAGTTGTGTCAGCACAGAGGGGTCCAGTATGAGTGTCTAATCAAAATGAACCTCATGGAGGCTTTTGTGGCAGCCAGTGAGCTAGCAGTTGCCCAGGACCTTGAGTCACTGCCAGTGACTGAAAAGGACAAGAGCCTAGGCGTGTGGGTGCCAAGGTCCATCACAAAGTCTAGTCCTAGGAAGGAGGGCAGTGAGAGCAGAGGGAATCCAGAGCCATAGCAGCAGGGGAAGATCGTCACAGAACTGGAACTGGAAGGGATCAGGCTGCCACTGGAAATAAAGAATATTTGAGCTAAAATTTGAACACAGAAAGTTTCAAGCATAGCTTCAGAGAGAGAGAGAGAGGGGCTGAGGAGAAATGGCACCAGAAAGAAAGAGAGCAGAGGAGGTTTGAACTGGAGACACAGGAAAGACAGCTTCAAAGAAAGTCCTAGGAAAGAGAAAAACAACTTCAGAGAGAGAGGCTGAGAAAAGAGAAAAACACCATCAGAAGGAGTGTGAAATGGAGAAGCTAACACTCCAACAACCCCTCAACTGAGGTAAGTGGCAGGGTTAAACTGAGTCTCCATAGCAGGGGTATAAGTTAACTTCTAAATTAATGGCTGGATTTAAAGAGGGAGAGGATATGAATGCACTTTTGCATTAGTTTGAAAATGTCTGAATTCAAGCAAAAATACCCAGGGAGTCCTGGAGCTTTCAGGTCTCCCCACTACTTACTGATAAAGGACATTAGGCCAAATGGACAATCAGGACAGTTGCAGTTATGAGAAATTTAAAAAGTACAGTTACGTAAGAACTTACCATAACAGTAGATCTTCGAGAGAGGCTCTTGCAGTAGGTAATTACATATAGGACTGATGTCGGCAGGACCCCACGGAAAAATTTCTAGCTAGCAGTCACTGGCGAGGGACCGCCCCACGTCAGGTGACCGGTGTCAGGAGATGTCGGTATAAAGGGGCTGTCCTTGATGCCCGCCTTCCAGTTATTTCCAGCCACAGGCCAAAAGAGGCTGGATGAGAGAGGAGCAGATATTTCTGTCACTGGAAAAGGAGCTGAAAAAGCCTAGGGGGATGGAGGATGGGAAGGTATTACCACCTACTGCAAGAGCCTCTCTCGAAGCTCTACTGTTACTGTAAGTTCTTACATAACTGTACTATCTTACTTTGAGAGGGCTCTTGCAGTAGGTAATTATATATAGGACTGAATCCCAAGCAGTCTGGAACAAAGAGAGGCACTGGGAGGAGGAAAACTACTCCAAGAAGCAGTTCTAGCTGTGCAAGCTTCAAGATAAGAGGCCTTGCAGAACAGCCAGCCCGAAGCCTGCTCTACGGCGAGAGGCAATATCCAAACTGTAGTGTTTAGTAAAGGTATGGATGGAAGTCCAGGTGGCGGCAGCACAGATACCTGCCACTGACGCATTCTTGAAACAAGCTGCTAAGGCAGCTACTCCTCTGGTGGAGTGGCCTCTTACTTGACCCGGCAGGGTCTTGTTGTATTTGTCATAACAAAAAGTGATGCAATGAGCCAACCATTTAGATAGGCATTGCTTAGAAACAGCATTGCCTTCCCTTTTATGAGCAAAAGAGACAAACAGTTGATCAGTCTTTCTGAGATCCTTCGTCCTGTTGGTGTAGTATCTCAGAATCCAGTGAATGTCCATAGTAAGGAGTAAATACTCCCCCTGATTACAGTACTACGTGAAAAAGGTGGGTAACTCTATGGACTGATTTAGATTAGACTCCGCTACTACCTTAGGGAGAAACTTAGGGTTAGCGCGCAGAGCAACACGTTCCTTGTGAAAAATCAAGTATGGAATTTTACACATCAGGGCCTGGAGCTCGGAAAATCTCTGAGCGGAAGTAATGAACACCAGGAAGAGAGTCTTCCATGAAAGGAACTTCAATTCTGTGGAAGCTGCCGGTTCAAAGGGAGGCAGAGTAAGTTTCTCGAGAACAAAGTTCCAGTCCCAAGGGGGAGCGGGAGTACATATAGGAGGTCTCAGATGGAGGACGCCTCTGAGAAAGTCTTAGAAACCTCCAGTTGAGCAAATGTCTTGTCTGCAAAGGGGACATGACAGGCCGAGATGGTCACCATGAGGACTTTCAGAGAAGAATGACTGAGACCCAGGTCAAACAGATGGCGTAGGTACTCCAGCAGAAGCCCCGCTGAGCAGGAAAAAGGTTTCATGGCCTTGGAAGCAGCCCAGATAGTGAATCTTTTCCACTTCATGGCATAGATGGATCTAGTGGAGGGTTTTCTAGCCTCCACCAAAATCTCTGCCACTTGAGAAACCCCAAAACGGGATTGAGCTAAGTCTGCAGGAGCCATGCATGCAGTTGAAGAGATCTGAGGTCCCATGATCCTGGGTCAGTAAACCTCATGATAGAGGAAGAGGAAGAGGAAGAGGATGATCCTCTGAGTATTGTTGTAGAAGAGAGAACCAAACTTGCCTGGGCCAGAAAGGAGCAATCAGAATAATTCGTGCTCCTTCTGAATTTAGTTTCTGAAAGACTCATGGGATAAGTGGAATTGGGGGAAGGCATAGATGAATCCTGTCCTTCCAGTCTAGAGACAGAGCGTCTCTCCAGAAAGTGCCTCACTCAGGAACGAGCGAGCAGAAGATGAGATGCTTTGCGTTTACAAGGGATGCGAACAGGTAGACCTGTGGTGTTCCCCAAAGTCAGAAGATATTGTCTAGGACCCCTTGGTCCAGTTCCCACTTGTAAGTCAGAGCAGATGAGTGACTTAGCTTGTCTGCCAGGGTTTTGTCGACTCCCAGAACATGAATTTCCGTTAGGTGAAGGTCGTGTTGTGTTGCCCAATCCCAAACCCTCACTGCTTCCCTGCAAAGAGGGTAGGACTGAGTCCCTCCTTGTTTGTTGATGCACCAAACCACACACATGTTGTCCATCTGGACAGCTAGGTGGCCGGGAGGGATGTATGGGTGAAGGGCTTGGAGAGCATACAACACTGCTCAAAGCTCGAGCACACTGATGTGGAGTGTTTGTTCGAGCTTAGACCAAGAGCCCTGGGTCCGATGGAGACCTAGATGGGCTCTCCAACCTTCACCCAAGGCATCTGTGGATAGAGTCTGGGAGGGGGGAGGATGAAAAAAGGAACTCCCTGAAAAAGGTTCTCTCGAACCATCCACCATTGCAAGTCTCAAGGCATCAGCGAGGAGACTAGAACTGGGTGATCTAAGTCATCCACTAATTGATCCCATTGGGAGAGGAGAGTCCACTGAGATACTCTTATGTGGAGTCGAGCACGAGAAACTGTCAGGATAGCAGCTGCCATGATCCCGAGAAGGCAAAGGACTAACCTTGCACTGACCCACCTGCGGCCGGACAACAGACTTATTTGAGTCTGGAGGGTGGACGCCCAGTCCGGTGGCAAGAAGGCCCTGCCAATGGTCATGTCTAGAATCGCCCAAATGAACTGTAGTCTCTGGGATGGGATCAAGTGAGACTTGGAATGGTTGATGGTAATACCCAGGCAGGCAAAAACCTGCTGGGTAAGAGTGAGGCAGCGCAGGAGTTCCTCCCTGGATGAGGCCACCAGGAGCCAATCGTCCAGGTACGGGAAAATCTGCATCCCCCTGGTACGCAGGTAGGCCGCCACCACTGCCAGGCATTTAGTAAACATTCGGGGCGCAGAAGATAGGCCAAACGGAAGTGCCTTTAATTGGTGGTGGTCCCCCTGGAATGCAAAACGAAGATATTTGCAATGAGATGGGTGAATGGAAATGTGCAGGTAAGCATCCTGCATATCCAGGGCACATAGCCATTGACCCGACCGGAGAAGGGGCAAAAGGCTCTGCAATGAGAGCATTCTGAACCTTTTGTACTCCACAAAAAGATTCAGGGAACTGAGATCTAGAATAGGTCTGCAATCTCCTGTCTTCTTTGGTACCAGGAAGAAATGGGAATGGTAACCCGTCCCTTGAAGATGAAGGGGACGGGTTCTATTGCTTGTTTCAGAAGTAGAGCTGAAATCTCCTCCTGGACCAAGAGAAGGTGTTCCCATGAATATGACGACTTTGGGGGGGTGGCGCGGTGGTTTCTGTAGAAACTCTATCGAGTGTCCTTCTACGATCAGCTGGAGCACCCAAGAATCTGATGTTATCCTCTTCCATCCCGAAAGGTGGAGGGAAAACCTCCCTCCTACCAGCTCCTCCGGGGAGTCCAGAGGCTGTGGGAGAGGGAAGGATTCAGGTGGTGTGGGGCAGCGCCGCAGCTGAAGCACCCGCTGCTTTTTTGGGTGGGGGGGCTTAGCAGCTGTGGGGGCCTGATGTTTTGTGGCCCGCCTTCCCTGGGGTTTCGCCTTGGGCTGATTCTGTCTGCAAAAGGGATGGCACTGCAGCTGGTGGGGGTGGTGCATGGAGTCAACACACTTCAGTGCCATCCCCTTCTCCTGCAAATCAGTGATGATGTCCTTGACATCACCACCGAAAAGCACCGACCCCCGGAAGGGCGCTTCCTGAACAGCGGATTGCACTTCCGGGACCAACCCTGACACGTGGAGCCAAGCATGATGACGTAAGCCTACAGTGAAAGCTGAGTCTCGCTCCAGCAGTGTCCACTGCATCGTAGGTCGATTCGAAGCATGTGTCGACTGGCCGAACGTGCAGAGCGGACAAGATCAGCCAACTCCTGTTTGACTTGGGAGTGTGGCAGGGAGTCCAGTTTGGCTTCCACCTGAGTAAGAATTGCCTTCTGGTAGTCCCCCATATGGCTGACATAGTTCAGGGCTCTAATCCTCAGCATGGAGGAAGAAAAGATCTTCTTTCCATACTGGTCCAATAGGCGAGATTCTTTGTAAGGTGGCAATGAGCTAAGATGTTTTCTGTTGGCCGACTGGCCGTAGGCGGCGCTAATCACGACCTAGTCAGCACGAGGGTGAGAATCTAAAAAATCAACACCCTCAGGAATCTGGTATAGCCTATTCGACTTCCGCGGAAGTGGGGCTAGAGCCGACGGCTGTTTCCAGATGGTGGTGACAAGGTCAGCATGAGGCTCTATCCAGGGTGGCACCAAAGTAGGAGCTGTCATGGGCAGATCCAGATGCTCAGCGAGTTTCAAATGCTGAGGGTCTGGTTCCAAAGAGTGTCACTGATGGACCTCCTGGATTTTCCTTAGCAACTCCGTAAAAGAAGGATCTTGCGGAGGAGACTTCGGAGGAGTCCTTGGCCTGGGCTTCGACAGAGAGTGTGGCTCGTCATCCCTTTTGGAGCAACCATCAGAGGAATCTGAGGAGTCTGAGGGTGAAGAGGAAGAGGAAAAAGACTCCCTTTCCTGACCTGGGAGACGAACGGACCCCATGGGAAGCACCCGAGGAAGCATATCCTGCCCCTCTCTGGACCCAGATGGGAGAGCCCTGGAGTCTGGAGGTGGTGAGGGAGTGTGCTGCCTCGGACGTACGGGAACCTGAGATGGCATCATCGTCAGTAGGAGGCTGTCCACCTCCCTGGTGAGCTGAGCCTTGGCCTCAGCCCACCAGAAGGCCAGAGTCTCCTGCAAGTCTACCGGTGGCTGTGGAGGTGGTAGAGGAGGAGGAGGGGGATAAGGATATGGGTTGAACCCATATGGAGAGTATCCAAAACCCGGCCGCAGGTAGCTCGGCATCGGGTATTGTGGCGTCGGGTACTGCGGCTTCGGAAAGACCAGCATCGGGCACTGCGGCACCGGATACTGTGGTCCCGGGTATGTCAGCGTAAGATAGGACGGAGGGTACCCGGGAGCCAGAGGAGCTGCCGGAGCAGACGGCCCGTCCGGTGGCCTCATGGGTGGATCCAAGTTGGAGGGTCCGGAGGGCAGAGGGCCTGGCGGTGAGGCAACATCCGGAAGCGGGATATCAGCTGGGGTTGGTAAAACTGGTGTCAGGGACAGCGTCCGGGGCCCCGGCGTTGGAGGTACCAGCATCGGAGCCAGCATCCGGGGAGCCAACGTCAGATCTGGCGCACCAATAGGAGGACAGTCTGATGGAGGAAGATCCCCAGCATCGCCCGGAGATGGAGGGGAAAAATCCCCAGGGTCGGGCTGGGGGGACTCTGGGTCCCCAGATGGCAGTGAAGGCTGCAGAGAACTGAGGACAACGAACGTGGGTAGGTCCATCATCAGTTCTGTCGCAGATCGGACATCGGACAAACCGACATGCGGTTTTACAGCGAGCTCCCGGTGGGCACCAGAGGAGCCAGTGTCCAACTTTGGAAGCCTTCACTGGAGGCAGACCGAGGAGAAGGATCAGCCTGGTCTGGTGGGAGAGGAGCCACTTGCTGCCCTGAAGGGTCACGCGCCTTACCGGCTTTCTCTGCACGGACGTCGGAGGGGCCGTCGCCCAGCTTACCAGAGTCGCCCCGCCAGTAGGCCGCGAAGCCGCGCTGAACTGGGGCAGAGGCCTCCAATTGCCTGGAGGTGCCCAAAAGGCCCGAGCATGAACCAGACAGGCGGGCCGACGCCCCCTCTGTAACCTCCGAGGCAGCCGTCGAGGAGCGGTCCCCCAGAGGGAACGTTAACTGAGACCCGGCGACTCCCGAGGGAGATGCGGTAGAGGAGCCCTTGTCCCGGTGCCTCTCCTTGTCTTTCTTCTTCCGATGGCCTTCGGGGGAAGTGGATGCCTGCCTCAGTTTTTTGAGCTCCTTCTCCATCGAACTCATCTTTTTCTTCAAAATGTGGGCTTCCAAGGATTGCTGCCGCCTTTTCTGGGTAGCCACATTGAAGCTGAGGCAGTGCTGGCACTTCTCGACCGGGTGATCGGGGCCTAGACAGAACAGGCACAGGGAATGGCCATCCTTATGAGGGAGTTGGGTGCCGCACAAGTCGCACTAATTTTTGTGCTCAGAGGGTGTAGGGGACAACATACACCGACGATGACCTGACGTTGTCGAAAAAAAATCAGAATAACTCGGAAAAACTGACGAAGGGAGGGTGACGAAGCAACAAACTTTTCCGCTAGATGCTGCACAAGCTAACGGCGGGAAAGAACTGGAAGGCGGGCATCAGAGACCACCCCTTTATACTGATGTCTCCTGATGCCGGTCACCTGACGTGGGGGTGGTCCCTCGCCAGGGACTGCTAGCTAGAAATTTTTCCATGGGGTCCTGCCGCCTGCCGACGTCAGTCCTATATGTAATTACCTACTGCAAGAGCCCTCTCAAAGTAAGATCTGCTTTGCTTAAAAAGTATGAGTTAACTCCTGAAGCATACAGGGTTAAGTTCTGTAAGCTCTGCAGAAGCACTGACATGAGCTATTAGGAACTTGCCACAAAGCATTGTCAATTTTTGAAAAGTTGGTGGGAGGGAGTAGAAGCAACTTCTGTGGAAGAAATTGAGGAGGTTATGTTGATAGAGCAGTTCTTTTGGGCTTGCCCAGAATAGCTGAACACCTGGCTAGAGGATAGAGATCCAAAAAAAGCACAGCAAGCTGCTGAGCTCTCGGACCGCTATGTCAGAAGCAGACCTGCTCTGAAAGGAAGTGGTGCAGGTGTGGCAGGGCTGAAAGGGAAAAGTATGCTTTCAGGGCAGCTAAAACCTTTACAGCCTGCACAGAAAGCGGGAAGCCCCATGTTACAAAAAAGGGATTTCTCAGATAAAAGAAATGATGTCTGTTGGTTTTGAAAATAGCCAGGACACTTTGCTAGACAGTGTCCTAAAAAGGCACAAAGTGGCCAAACTGGTGCTCGAACAGAGTTGGGTTGTTTGTGTATCCCTGAAACCATGCCTGTAAAAATGAGGGAGCACATGCAGCCGGTCACTGTCAATGGGGTGCAGACCCATGGGTTAAGGGACACAGGGGCATCCCTTACATTAGTAAAAGGGGATTTGATTGGGCCGGAACAACTTTGTAACTGTGAAGGGATTCACTGGGGAGGAGAAAACTCTGCTGCTTGCTAGTGTTCCCTTGGACTGGGGTGAGACAGGAGAGACAGTGCAAAAAGTATCTGTGGCAGACAACCTCACCCCGGATGTGATTGCAGGGAATAATCTCCAGAAGGGGGGTGGTGTGTGTGGTTAACTGCAGTAAGTCATCAAAGGCCGATTGCAGTTCCCTGAACCCCTTAGAAGTCCCTGTGGAAAGAAATGGCAGGCTTGTTCTCCAGCCTGTGTCTCCTGACATGGAGAGTAGTGAAAGGGAGCTGGGACTTCCCCAGGTAGCTGTTTACAAGACAGCTACAGAAGGTTACTCCGAGGAGGGAGTGGTAACAAATGGTCAGAGGGTTAGGGAGGGCAGTGACCCTGAATACCCTGATGCTAGAGTTATGGATCCCAGTTTAGAAACCGAAGGGGACATGTCCCATGCCTTGGGAAAATGTGAAGATTTTGCTGCTGCTCAGAGAACTGACCTTAGTTTGGCAAGGCTGAGGGTTTGTGCAGAATCTGATGAGACACAAGGAGGTGACATAAGACATAGGGTATATTGGAACAATGGACTGCTGTATACACAGGACATGAGGACAAAAGGAGGGGTGATAGGCAGGCAGCTTGTCATTTCCCAGGGGTAGCATGAGCGGTTGCTCAAGATCGCTCATGATATCCCCATGTCCAGACATCTAGGCATAGCACATAACATGCAGCGATTGGCCCAGAATTTCTATTGACCCAACTTCACTCTGCAGGTGAAGGAATATTGCAGGTCTTGTCACCAGTGCCAACAAATAGAGTAGGCAGGAAGTAAAACCAAAGCTACTCTAATTCCCTTGCCCATTGTGGAGTAGCCATTCCGGAGGGTAGAAATGGATATGTGGGACCTCTGAATACCCCAAGCTCTTCCAGTAAAAAGTATATCCTGATGGTGTCCGATTACGCCACTAGATACCCATCCTCACTTAGGACAGATATAGTGTAAGATGCCTTGCTAGAGATTTCCTCCCATGTCATGTTTCCGCAGGAGGTTATCACTGAATGATGGGGTACCTTCATGTGAGACATGATGAAGTGTTTGTGGGAGAAGTGTGGGGTGGTGCAGAGATGCATGACATCCTCTCACCCACAAGCCACTGGACTTGTGGAAAGGTTTAATGGTACCCTAAAATCGATGCTCCAAGCTTTTCCTGAACAGCACGGAAAGAACTGGGAGAAATACCTTCCCCACCTGCTGATCACATGCAGGGAGGTGCCCCAAGACTCAACAGGATTCTCCCCTTCGAACTCTTATGTGGACATAGGGTGTGTGGGCTCCTAGACTTGATCCAGGAAGACTGGGAAGGCAAGCTTGCCACCCAGGGAACTCCCATAGTGGAGTATGTCCTAAGGTTTAGGGAGAAGCTGAAGGAGCTTATGGGGGTGGCCCAAAACAACCTGTCAGCTGCCCAGCAGAAACATAAAGTCTGGTATGATTGCAGAGCCAGAGCTTGCACATAAAGCACAGGTCAAGAAGTCATTGTCCAAATCCCAGCCTGGAAGGACAAGCTGCAGGCTGAGTGGGTGGGGCCACACAAGATAGTCCGACAGGTAAATGACATTAACTACATTGTAGAACTACCAGCAGGAGACATAATCCTAGGATGTACCTTGTCAACATGATGAAGCCATATGCCAATAGGGCTGATATGGTATTTGCAGTATGTAGTCCTACGAAGGGGATGGACAAGGGTAACTCCCTCCTGGAAATGCTAGAGGAAAGCAAGTGAAAGTCCTCTGTGGAGACAATCAAGTTGTCATCCCAGTTGACCCTGGAACAGACCCAGGAAGTGGAGGGGGTTTTAGAGGACTTTACCACTTTGTTTACAGCCGAACTGGGATGTACCCCCTTAGTGACACATGACATAGACACAGGGATGCAAGCACCCATCTGACAGGCAACCTGCTGGGTGTCTGAGGCCATCCTAAAGAACATTAGGAGGGAGGTGAAAGAAATACTGGGTTTAGGGGTAATCCAGAAATCCCTATGTCCTTGGGCTTCACCCGTAGTCCTTGTTCCCAAGCTGGATGGCTCTACTCACTTCTGTGTATACTATCATAGACTCAACATAGTCATGAAGTCAGATTCCCACCCAAAGCCATGGACGGACAAACTATTGGACCATTGATTTAACAAAAGGTTATAGGCAGGTGGAGTTAACTGCCAGAGCTAGGGAGAGAGCAACCTTCATAATTCTAATAGGATTATTCAAATCCTGGATAATGCCTTTTGGGATGGAGAATGCCCCTGCCACCATCCAAAGGTTGGTCAACCAGGTGTTACATGGTACTGAAATAGTACACAGTGGCTTATCTGGATGATATTGCCATCTTCAGTGCCAGCTTGAAGGAACACCTATCCCACCTGAAGGAAGTGCTGGGCAGGAAACAGAGGGCAGGAATCACTGTAAAGGCTGAAAAATGCCAGATGGCTATGGCAGAGGTGGCATACCTAGGCCATGTAGTGGGACGGGGGCAGCTGTGTCCTAATTAAGCCAAGATTGAGGCAATACAGGTGTGGTCTACACTGAAACCCCAGAAGCAGGTTAGGAGTTTCTTAGGGACCACATTTTACTAGTGAAAGTTTGTACCAAATTACAGTACCCTGGCAGCTGTCCTGTCTGGCTTGCTAAAGAAAAGGAAGCACAAAAGTGTAGACTGCATGCCATACTGTGAATGGACTTTCACATGGTTAAAGGAGGCACTGTGCAGTGCCCCTGTGATGGCCAGTCCAGATTACACTAAGCACTTCATAGTCCAGATAAATGCCTCGGATGTGGGGATAGGAGCAGTCCTCAGCCAGACATCTAATCAGGAAAAGGATCACCCAATAGCATACCTTAGTAAAAAGTTACTTCCCCAGGAGCATGCATATTCCACAGTTGAAAAAGAAATGCCGTGTGCTGGTGTGGGCCCTGAAGAAATTAGAGCCATACCTTTATGGGAGATGCTTCAAGATACATACAGATCACAACCCCCTGGTGTGGTTAAATCAGATGGGTAAGACAAATGGTCATCTTTTGAGGTGGACTATTGCCTTACAGGCCTATGACATGACCATTATGCACAGGGCAGGGTTGATGAATGCCACCACAGATGGCCTATCTCACCAGTTAGAACAATAACAAATTTACCCTGCAGTGGACTGATTACTAGAATTCTGTAAGAATCTGCATCAATATATTTTGCAACTTTTGGTGGGGTTGTGTGATTTTAAAATAGCAAAAGCTGCAGTTTGTAATTGGATGCCAGACATAGCCTGAGGTGGGGGAAATTGTCTTCACAAGTCAGAGGTCTGCATCACAGGCAATTGTCTAGCTAGACCATTTCAGCATTGTTCAATTACTATAAACTAGTGGTGTGATCCTGTTTGAGACAGAAGTCCATCTTCTTCCAAGTTGTGTACAGGGTGTGCTTTTGAAACAACTGAGAAGCTGCATGGGATATACTATTTTGGACTAAATATCTGTAACTAATCTCTCTCTCTCTCTTGCTTACATCTGAGAGAAGTTTTCCTCACTTTTAAAGTGGTATTGCTTTGTGTTTATTTTAGTTTTTAATTCAGGAAGGGGTTTTAAAACTGCTTATCTTGTCAGCATCCTCAGAAGGGCTGAAATAACTGCATATTTGATTTTCTTTGTGGCTAACAAACCACCAGGCTGTTTTGGGGCTGAAGAGGTTTACCTGTGTCTGACTTGGATGTCTGGGTTTTTCTCTGTTTGATTAGCAGGGTAGTTTCTCTGTCAAATTGTTGTGTAGGGTATCTTGCTGACAGGAAGGCACTCATCGCAGTGGTGGGTGAGAGCTTTTAGCTGATTGTTTTGTGAGGGCACAGTTTAGGCTCAACCCCTTCCCACCCTCACCACACCCACCCTGGAAATAGTTCTTTATACCTGAGGTTCTGACATCATTTCTCAAGTGCAAGGTGCATTTCACTGTCATATCCTCTCTAGCACACTGCACTGACAATATAAGCATACACATTGTATAATATATATTTCTATATAACAAATCACACACGTACGCGCACACACACACAAATACAAACCAACAAACAAACAAAAAAAAAGGTAGATAAACATGTGGGGAGTAGTGCAATGTAATGGCTGTGGGGCAGCAGTCTTCTGGGAGTCTTTCTGGAGGCTGAGATGCTGCCCTAGTTGCAGACAACTATCTGCCCTGAGGGAGGAAGTTGCCCATCTTCAGGCCGCACTGGACAGTAGTAAGGAAACCTTCCCCCAGGCCACACTGGACAGTAGGAAGGGAACCTCCCCCATCCAGGGAGCACTAGTGCCACCACCACTACCTCAGAGGTTGCAAAGAAAGCACAGCAGTTGGACCACAGTGGGCTCGGGGAGGGTGAGGATGGTGGAACACAGGCACACCCAGTCAATTGTTCCACTCCACAATCCATATACCATTCTGGGGGAGCATAGCTCCCCTATGGATGCACCCGCAGAGAAGACTGATGACAACTGTCACAAGGTAGGCCCACAGGAAGGAGGCAGAGGACACCACAGGAAAGGAAGCAGCTCCTGGTGGGGACTCCAATTATTAGGGTATAGAACTGGGGAGCTGGGAAAACTGAAGTAAGGTGCCTGCCTGGTGCCATGGCTTGGAGGGACAGAAAGCGCATCCTCAGGATCACGAGAACAGCTGCAAGGGATTCTGAGCTGGACGTAATTGTCCACCTAGGGACAAATGATTTGGCTCATCATGAGATTAGAGCAGTGCAGGAGGACATTGCAGAGTTGGGGAGGGGCCTAAGACAAGTAGCACACACACTATCCTTCTCAGAGGTGCTGCCTGTCAAAGGCATGGGGGAGGCGAGGGTAATTGGCACCATGCAGTTTACTGAATGGTTGAAAAAATGGTGCGGAGCACAAGGGTTTGGCTTCATTGGGGACTGGGGTTCCACCTGGAGGGACACCAGCCTATACTGGCAGGATGGTCTGCATCCGTCCAGGAAGGGAACAAGTCTTTTGAGCAATCGGTTTAAACTAGTCAAAGGGGATGCTTCATTGGCAAGCTTTTAAACTAGTCAAAGGGGGAGGCACTGACAAGCAGCAGAAAAATCCCAGCCTCTCCCTACAAAACAGGGTACTAAATGAGAAAAAGACCGAGGTAGAACGGTCAGTGGGGGATGCTGCAGCAGAAGGCAAAGCCATCAAAAAGTGGAGAGCAATGAGTACCAATGCCCGTTGTCTAGGTAACAAGCTTCCTGAATTAGTGGCCTTGATGGAGGAGGAACATCTGGATATTGTGGCAGTCACAGAAACATGGTACACACAAAACCATGACTGGGACATAAACATACCAGGATACACTATCTACAGGAGGGACAGGGAGGGTAAAAGAGGAGAGGAGGAGTAGTTCTTTACATAAGGGAAGGAATAAAAGCAACAGAACAAAAGGGTAAACAGGGAGGAGAAGAAGCACTGTGGGTAAATTTGGAGACAGGCAATGGCACCACAATCCGCACAGGGGTTGTATACAGACCCTCTTCTCAGGGGGAGGAAATGGACAAGGAAATGATAGAAAGTATCCTTAGAATGGCAGAAAAAGGGGAGATATTGCTGATAGGTGATCTGAATATGCCAGATGTTAACTGGAGCGCAGTTGCAGCTGCCACTTCAAGAGTGCAGTTATTCTAGATGCCCTACAGGGGCATGCCTTAGACAACTAGTACTGGAGCCCACTCGAGAGGGAGCAATATTAGACTTGATTCTCTCAAATGGAGATGGAGAGAGGATCACAGATTAGTAGTGGGTAGCCATCTGGGAACTAGCGACCATCGAACAGTATGGTTCACAATAAACACAGCAATAGAGCTGCCATCACAAAGACAAAAGTACTGGACTTTAGGAGGGCTGACTTTGCCAAAATGGGTGAGACCCTAAGGAATGCACTAGCAAATGGGCAGGAAGGAGGGGTGGAAGAACAATGGGGAATAATAAAAACTGCCATCACAGAGGTAACAAGCCTTTGTGTGAAGCAAATAAACAAAACAAGACGATGTAAGAAACCACTATGGTTCTCAAAGGAAGTGGCAGTGAAGGTTCAAGAGAAAAAGAAAGCATTCAGGAAGTACAAGGAATCGCAGAAGGAGCAGGGTAGAGAACTGTATCAGTTAAAGCAAAAGGAGGCTGGGACGGCAGTCAGAACAGCAAAGGCCAAACACGAGGAAAATATAGCCAACCAGTTAAGAAGGGGATAAAACCTTTTATAGGTACATCAGGAGCAAAGGAAGACCAAGGAGGGATAGTGGAGGCTTAATAAAGGGAGGAGGGAGGGCAGAGGAGACTGTGAAAGGCAGAGATACTAAACAAATATTTTGCTCAGTATTTACAAATGAAGAGGGGAGGTACATAAAACAAACAGTAGTAACACTCTGGATACAGAAGTTGATACCAGCCCATTTACAGAAGAAAGGGTTCTGAAAGAACTCTTAAAACTGAAGGTGGACAAAGCAATGGGGCATGATGGGATTCATCCCAGAATTCTAAAAGAGCTAAGGGTAGAACTAGTGACACCACTGTACTCTTTTAACAAATCATTGGAGGATGGGGAGGTACCCGAGGACTGGAGGAGGGCAGATGTGATTCCCCTTCACAAAAGTGGGAGCAAGACAGAAGCTGGAAACTATAGACCTGTTAGTTTAACCTCAGTGATAGGGAAAATGATGGAATCACTTCTGAAGGAAAGAATTGTCGAGTATCTAGAGGCCAGAGGGGCACAGGATCCTAGGCAGCATGGATTCACAGCGGGAAGGTCATGCCAGACGAATCTGATAGATTTCTTTGACTGGGTGACCAAAGTAGTAGATTAGGGAGGGGCTGTGGACATGGCCTACCTAGACTTTAGCAAGGCATTTGACACAGTCCCACACAAAAGATTAATATACAAGTTAGCCAGCCTGGGAGTGGGGTCCCAAGATGACAGCCTGGTAAAGAATTGGCTGGAGAATTGGACACAGAAAGTAATAGTAAATGGAGTCCACTCAGAAGAAAGGAGGGTTACTAGTGGGTACCGTGAGGGTTCAGTATTAGGACGGTCCTCTTCAATGTCTTTATAAGCGACATTGCAGAAGGACTGGAAGGAAAAGTATGTCTCTTTGCAGATGACACTAAGATCTGCAACAGAGTTGATGCAGAGGGTGGGGTGGAAAGGATGAGAAGGGACTTGGCAAGGTTAGAGGAATGGTCAAATGTATGGCAGCTTAGATTCAATGCTAAGAAGTGCAAGGTAATGCATCTGGGAAACAAAAACCCAGGGGAAGAGTACACAATGGGGGGTGAGATACTAACAACAACAAAAATGGAAAGGGACCTGGGGGTAGTCATATCAGATGACCTAAAGGTGGGCAAGCAATGTGAGAGGGCAACAAGGAGGGCTGGGGGGATACTGGGATGCATAGGGAGAGGCATCACCAGTAGAAAACAGGAAGTTATTATCCCTCTGTACAGACAGCTGGTGAGACCCCATCTGGAGTACTGTGTGCAGTTCTGGAGACCCAATCTCCCCAAAGACATAGACAGGATGGAAGCTGTCCAGAGGAGGGCAACTAAAATGGTGCAGGGTCTGCACACGAAGACATATGAAGAGAGACTTAAGGAGCTTAATATGTATAGCCTCGAGGAAAGGAGGAGAGGGGACATGATAGAAACTTTCAAGTACCTCAAGGAATCAACAAAGTCCAAGAGGGTAGCATCTTTCAAAAAGAGTGTGCAAGAACAAGAGGGCACAATTTGAAGATAGAGGGGACGGCTCAGAGGTAATTTAAGGAAGTATTTTTTCACAGAGAGGGTTGTGGATGCATGGAACGGCCTTCCGGAGGAGGTTGTGGAGTCAAAATCAGTGGTGGAATTCAAGCATGCATGGGATAGTCATAAGGCAATTCTGGGCGGTGGGGGTAGGAAGAAGTAGGCTGCTGGTTAACTAGGATCTGCAGCTTATCCAGTAGGTAGGGAAATGGGCAGACTGGGTGGGCCAAGCGGTCCTTATCTGCCATCAAATTCTATGTTTCTATGGGGACATGTTTCCATAAATTCAGTCTAGGAGGGAGGGTTGTTGTGAGCTAGCCAACTGCCAGTCATTATTTGCAGATGTAATTCTGTGATATATCGTTTTTTATGAGATTTTGGGTATGTTGCATGCCACAAGAATGCCAGTGTTAATGCAAGGGAACATAGAGAGACTGTTTTTTTTAAATGTATGACCTTCATCTGATCTGAGAGGAACCAGTTTGCTTGCCAGAAAGCTGACAATTATTTGCCAAAGGCTTGAGGATAGCTGATCAAAGGATATTTTCCTAGTTAACTAACTGAGGAAAGCAGAGATATGCCAAAAGACATCACCTGTTGTACACCTTTACACTTAAAAAGACAGGATGCTTGGGAAAACCAGGTTTTGGACATAGTCATTCTTGACTGATTGATATGAAAATTGTCTTACCTGTGTGAATTCTTGACACACTGGTGTCAACTGTGTTACTAGTGGGACACTGAGACATCAAAGGATTATCAGGAAAATAAGATTTTGGGGAAACGTAAGAGTGGCACCCGGTGGCCATAAATGGAAGGATCAGTCTCTATTTACCGATCCAATCCAGTTTTCGTAAGAGACATAGTACCAATACCACTCTGATTCGGGTGCTCAATGATCTCTTGATGGCGAGAGATCAGAAGCGCTCGCTCTATCTTTTGTACTCTTGATCTCGCTTCAGCCTTTGACACTGTGGACCATGGGGTGCTTCAGTGCCTGAGGTTCATCTGTGGCTTGTCTCGTACAGTTCTCATATAGTTTTAGTCCTTCCTCACTGGCAGAACTCAGAGGGTGGTGTCGGGATTTTTTCCTCTGACCCATTCTCTCTCTGCCATGGGAGTTTCTCAGGGCTCAGTGTTGTCCCCCATGTAGTTTGCGGTGTACATGCTGACCCTCGGAGACATTGTAAGATGGTATGGGCTGAAGTTTCACTGCTATGCTAATGATACCCAGCTCTACCTGTCTTTTGCACCCAACCAGGATAGTGCATGCTTGGTATTTAACAACTGCTTCGCTGAAATCCAGGACTGGATGAGCTCCAGCTGGTTGAAGTTGAACTCTGGAAAGACTGAGGTGATGGTAGTGGATCCTAGTCACCAGACAGAGGGGTTGGGGGCTGGTCAACCCACCGAACTTTGTCTTGGGGTATCCAGCTTCCTTCCTCTGAATGGGTGTGAAACCTGGGGGTGATTCTTGACAACGGGCAGACACTGCATTCGCAGGTGTCAGCAGTTATCAAGTCCTCTTTTTACCATCTGAGGAACATCACCAAGGTTAAGGACCTTGTTCCATCTGGTGACCTTTTTACGTTGATCCACGCTTTTGTGACGTTGCGCCTTGACTACTGCAACTCCCTTTATCTAGGGCTTCTGGGGGTTGATATCCATTGCTTGCAACTAGTGCAAAACTCTGCGGCCCAGCTGTTGATGGGGACTCCTCATTCAAGTCACATCATGCTGGTGCTGTGTGAACTGCACTGGCTGCCTATTCAGTGGCAGATCACCTTCAAGATTGGGCTTATGACCTATAAGGCCCTGCATGGACTGGGTCCTGACTATCTGCAAGAGCTCCTGTGTCCCTACTGCCTCAGGTGACCACTCCACTTAACTGTCGAGGAGTTGCTGAAGATTCCCAGGGTGTGCCTTAATCATCTGGGGCCTGTGCATTTATGTATGCAGCCCCAGCCCTGTGGAATTATCTACTCCATCATATACGTGAGTGCACGACTGTGGAGAGCTTTATGAAGGCCTTGAAGACACATTTGTTGCTGAATGCATACCCAGACTGATTTTTTAGCTGTTTTATTTATTCTGTTGTTTGGTTATATTATTATGTATTTTACTACTTTTATATTTATTTTTATTTATTTAGTTAGGAAATTGGAATCACAACCCTTTGAGTCATAGACTCATTTCCAAAGGCTCCACATCAGAATAAAGCATAGATATTCATACAGTACATACATAGAATAAATGTGGGTGAGCAATCATACAGAGTATAAATACAATGAGCACAGGTTAATGCCTATACATGTGGAAGCTAAAAGAGGGCAGAGCTATCGACATATTTACCTAATGAGCGGTTAAGACCTGTACTATTGGTAGCTAAAGCAATGCATGATATGATTTGGTAGTAAGCTGCCTCAGGGAGGCCTTGTCTTCTACATAATACAATGCATTCATTGTCCAGTGCAACTATATGGTAACCAAAGGAGGTGAGGAGTCTGTAGGCTAGAAATACTGAGGGCTCTCCA
The DNA here is from genome assembly GCA_016271365.2 of Neoceratodus forsteri. Lineage (NCBI taxonomy): Eukaryota > Metazoa > Chordata > Ceratodontiformes > Ceratodontidae > Neoceratodus > Neoceratodus forsteri. The sequence continues at coordinate 217,996,157 of CM057455.1, read as the reverse complement.
CTGCCTGGCCAAGGGCGGGTGCATGGCCTAGCTGCATGGTGCAGGATCCACAGGTTACCAGTTACACTGGCATTGACATGAGAAGATTATATGGACCCTTAAGGCAGCTTTAAAAGGACCTAGATTGGTGATTGATGTGACAGCCAGTGGGAAGACATTGTACCAGGATGGAGCTCTAAGGGGGAAGAATCACTGGGCCAGGGTGGTCCTGACCCTAGGAACTTTCCAGATAGTTTTTGGGGCAGCCTGTGTGGATGCTGAGATGGTGGCTGCCTGAAGAGAAGCCATGACACTTACTGGAGTTAAACCCAGGTGGATTTTTTTTTTGTATAATAGTCTTTCCTCAAGGGAGAGGATATTGGTGAGTACGTATAGGGTGCAGGTATGCATATTTCTGTCAGCACCTGAGAGGAGCCGGCAGGCCTTATTGATGACTACCTGTATTTGATGAAGTGCCGTAGGGTCGGTGGCAGCATAGACTGTTAGGCCATAGTCCACCAGCAATAAGACTGAGGAGGTAATGGCTAGGTGAAGTGCTTCAGGTGGCAGGCAGTCTTTATGTCTGTAAAGGAGACCAATGCGGGTGTTGGTGGCAGAGGTGAGGATTTGTATGTGTTTGTGGAATGAGAGGGAAGAGTCAAATGTAATACCTAGATACTCATACTTTAGGACCTGTTCCAGAGGGATGAGAGAGTTGGAGTGTATTTCCAGAGGGGAAATCCTTTAATCTGTTTTGGCGGTGGGCATAGAGCATCATCTTATTTTTTTTAATGTTGACCACAAATCTGTGTTCAGCAAACCAGTGTTCAATCTGAGAGAAGGAGTTTTGTAAGGTACGCTGGAAAGAGAGAGGATAAGGATGTGCGGCATAAAGAACAGCATTGTCCACATAGAGGAGAAGGTTGCCAGGGCAGGATTTAGGCAGGGCATTGAGGTAGATGCTGAATAGCAGGGGACCCAGGATAGATCCCTGGGGAACTCCTGAGTGCACAGGGCATAGTAGATATGGTATTATTAATTTTAACACATCGGGTTCTAGATGAAAAAATAGCTGGAGAAGCCATGAGATTGGACAATGAGAGACCCCGATTTGTTGTAATGTGTTAAGAAGGAGGGGATGAGAAACCATGTCAGAGGCCTTTGAGAGGTCTATAAACATGGCCCCTGCGAGGTGCCCCTTGTCAAGCGTGGAGTGCAGGGAGTTAGCGAATTCTGTGAGGGGGGGTCATAGTGCTATGACCAACTCTGAAACCATGCTGCTCCCTACATAAGAGGTTGTGTGTGAGAAGGTAGTCAGTGAGCTGATTAGCCATGATCTTTTCAAGGGCTTTAGAGAGTTGGGGGGGGGGGGGGATCGAGATGGGCTGGTAGTAGTTTGGGAGGGAGCTGTCACCACATTTCAATATAGGTGTTATCACTGCAATTTTCTATGAGGTTGGGAACTTGCCCAGGCGCAGGGACAGATTTAGACGGTCCATGAGTGGGAAGATAACTGAGTCTAGCGCAAGGTATAGTATATGCATATCGAAGTCACCTTTGCAGTAATTGGAGCTCTGGAGGGCTTTGGACAGGTAGGCTTTCGCTTCTGTAGTGGTAATGACTCTGAGTTTGAAGGGGGGTTGGAGGAGCTCAGGCAATGGGGTAGGCCGAATTGGATCAAAAAAGTTGCTAGGGAGCTTATTTATTGTCCAATGCCTTGGTGCTTGAAAGGCGCTTTACAAATAAAGTTTATTTATTATATATATTTATTTACAGATTAGGGGTGGTCAACCCTATAAAACCTCTCAGCACAGACACACGGGGTCATTTTTGCTTGAACTCTCTCCTGAACACAACAGAACAACTGACTGCCTAAGAACCAAAGGCTGCTACAGAAAGACTGAAATATTTGGCAAACTAGCAGTTTTCTGGAATTTTAAATCTTCATATCTGAGGTAGAACTCAGCTAAGAGTTTTAAGGTATTTTCTTTTTGTACATGGTCCACTTTTTACTTTTCTGTTTTTTCTGTGACAAATTTGCCAAAGTTAAAAATCTTTTAGTTATAAATGTATGTTAGTAATTATTTTAGTACAAACATTTGTTTTGTTAAGAAAACTTTCTATGAGAGAATTTTTTAAAGTGTGTGTGTGTGACTGTAGAAGGTTATAAAGAATCTGGGATTAAACTGTTATTGCCAAAGGGGTGTCATCCATAGCTACCAAATCAAGGGTCTGTAACAGGAGGAAAGGCTGGATAAAGATGGGGGAAATACGAAAGTCTCAAAGAAGGATCTGTGGGAATTTGAACCTGGTTATTCCACACCTTGTGAGAGAAGGCAAAATCAGCATTACAATGCTACCCTGAAGAGGTTGTAATGCTGGATCTCCTTCCTTGTGTAATAACCAAGTGAGGGTTCTTATTTGGCTACAAGACTTAAGACTGGTATTATACCCTACCCAGAAGTAAAGATGGTTTCCTTGGAACCTTGTGGCAAGTGTTCAGTCATGATCTTGGCGAGCATTCTAGAAGCACATGGGGTGGGTCTCCCTGTTTCCCTCCTCTCTGTCATGGATTGCACTTAGAGGTGGGCAATGTGAGCCCTGTGGCCTTGACCTTCAGGAGTAGGTTCTTGACAGTGGGACCATAGGATTATCAGATCTTATTACCTCAAAGTTGCAGAGCAGTATGACAGAGTAGCTGATAGGGCCAGTGGTATTCTGGGATGAATAGAGAGAGAGAGAGGTATCTCCAGCAAGAAGTGGGAGGTGGTGTTTCCACTATATCTCTCACTGGTGAGACCCCATCTGGAATATTGTGTCCAGTTCTGGAGGCCACACCTTGGAAAAAACATAGACAGGGTGGAGGCAGGCAGGAGAGCAACTAAAATGGTGCCGGGCTTGAACTCAAGTTCTACAGGGAGAGACTTGAGGGATCTCAGCATGTAACACCCTGGAAGAGAGGAGAGGAGAGTGAGAGGGGACATGACAGAGACCTTCAAGTGGCTCACAGGGGTAAATGAGGTGCATGAAGGGAGTCTCTTTCAAATGAGAAAGAGCACCAGGACCAGAGGGCATGTGATGAAGCTGGAGGGGGGAGTTTAAGAGGGATGTGAGGAAGTACTGTTTCACTGAAAGAATTGTAGATGCCTGGAAAAGACTGCCAGTGAAAGTGATGGAGGCAAAAACAGTAGGGGGTTTCAAGCATGTGTGGAATAGACACTGGGACATATTTTATCTGTTGGAAAATTGGTGACCGGGAGAGGCACACCGAGCCAAGACTTGTTTCCAGGTGAGACTAGGGGTGGGTTTATTAGTAAATAGCTAGGAAGAAAGGAGGGTCATCAGAGACCAGTTAGGATCTGGGGAGATATACTAGGCAGGGATCTTCTGGGCAGACTTAGTGAGCTAAGTCAAAATATTCTATGTTTTATGTTTCTAAGTTTCTATCCAACACGTACATCACAATAGACAATGCATGTAGTAGTGAAGGCTCATGTATGTGGTGTACCATGGCCCAAGCCCGGACATGGAGGATGCATGCATATGGATACGGTAGGGAGTGTCAACCTGTGTGTGCACTCTGGGCTAGTTCTAACAGTGGCCCACATCACCCTGGCATTTGTGTTCCTTGCACACCTATGGCAAGCATGCAACACATGACACCACTGGTGCATGCGTCCCCCCCCCCCCGGCCGTTGTGCCAGGGTTACTGTAGTCACCCACAGGCTATGCTGGCCCCACCTGGCTCTCATAGCCACTGCCATGCCAGGGATCCCTTTTTCACCTCCACCACCATCTAGCCCCCTCCTCCCACTGCATTCACTGATGCTGTCACCTTAGCCCATGCTGTCACTATTCGGTTCTTCATCCCCCTGCAGCAGCCTACATGATCCTCCATTCACAGCCACTTCCTGCATCTTGACTAATGCAAACATGAATTGAGAGAACTGAGCTGTGCCTCCAATCACAGCCAACTCCTTACACCTTGGCAACTGTAAGCTTATAAAGTGGATAGAGACTTCCCTGCGTCCTGATTGGTTGAAAAGATTTCACAGCCATTTGGTTCAGTAAAAGAAATCCATGGTTTCACATCTAAGTATCCATGCCTCTCAAAGTTTTTTTTGTCTGTCAGGCAGATAGGAAGGGGGGAGTTGCTCTATATAAAGGATGACATAAGGGTAGCAGAGGGGCAGGAGGAAGAGGGAGAGACAGAGCTTCTATGGATAACAATGGACAAAAGGACAGGGGAATCCTTGAGACTGGTGGTGGTTTACAGTCTGCCTATGCCGGGGGAGTAAGGGGAAAGATAGCTTATACAGGTAATCACACATATGACTCTCAAGGGGGAATTGCACCTGGTGAGGGACCTAAACCTTCCGGATGTGAACTGGGCCATCCCTGGTGCAATATCTGCTAGAAGTAAGGATATGCTAGAAGCTCTGCAGGGCCTGTTCTTGCAACAACTGGTCAGAGCCAACAAGGGGCAACAACCTGCTGGACATGGTCCTGACAAATGGGGAGAGTGTGGAGGAGGTGGAGATGGGAGATGTACTGGGTGCCAGTGACCACAGGATGATAAGGTTCAGGGTAAGGAGGCAAATCAAACCAACTCAAAATTTATGGACTTCAGGGGCATGAACTTCAACTGGATGAGAAGGATAGTGAGGGAAGAACTGGTGGGAACATAGAATAGAAGGGAAATGGAGAAGTTATAGGAAATTATTAAAGGTGGGGTGCTGAAAGCAATGCAAATGTGTATCAAGAAGGTAAGGAAGAGCAGGAAGAGGTGGAGATCATTCTGGTTTACAAGGGAGGCAGCTACAGTGGTCTGGGACAGGAGAAGGGGCTTTTAGACAGTACAAGATGACACAAAGGGAGGAGGACAGGGAGGTTTATAGAGAGAAGAGGAGACTAACAAGGCAGAGGATAAGGAAGGTCAAGGCAGAAACTGAGGAAAGAATAGCTAAACAGGCAAAAAGGGGGGACAAAACTTTTTTTAGATATGTGGGAGAAAAGAGAAAGGCAAGTTAGGGGATTGTAAGGCTGAAGGGGGAGGGAGGTGTGGTGCTGGAAGGGGACAATGAAAAAGCAGAACTAAACAAGTACTTCTGCTCAGTATTTTAGGAGGAGGAAGAGCGCAGGGTGCCCAAGCTCAGGAGAAAGGGGAGGATGGATAGAGAGGGACAGATCCAAGCCCGTTCAGTGTAGAAAGAGACAGGGAGGAACAAAAGGAGGTTGACGGTAGATAAGGCAATGGAGCCAGCTAGGCTGAACCCAAAGGTGATCTGGGAGTTGGGGGAGGAGCTGGTCGCTTCACTGATGTAGCTATCCAACTGTCTCTGGATGTGGGGAAGGTGCCAGAGGACTGGAAGAGGGCACACATGGTACTGTTGCACAAAGAGGAGGTAGTAGGGAGGCGACAGAGAACTACTGTCCGGTCAGCCTCACCTCGAGCCTATGCCATCAAGGAAAGGAGGGAGAGGTAGACGTGATAGAAAGTTTTAAGTACCTCAAGGGAATCAGTAAAGTCCAAGAGGGTAGCATCTTTCAGAAAAAGAGATGTGCAGGAACAAGGGGCAAAATTTGAAGATAAGAGGGGGGATGGCTCAGAGGGTAATGTGGAGGAAGTATACATGGAGAGGGTTGCGGATGCATGGAATGGCCTTCCTGAGGAGGTTGTGGAGTCCAAAACAGTGGGGGAATTCAAGAATGCATGGGACAGACATAAGGTAATTCTAGTTGGGGGTAGGAAGAAGTAGGCTGTCGGTTAACTAGGATCTGAAGCTTATCCATTAGGTAGGCAAATGGGTGGGCTAGGTGGGCCAAATGGTCCTTATGTGCCGTCAGATTCCATGTTTCTGTGTTTCACCTCGGTGATGGGGAAGATCATGGAGGCAGTCATAAAAAAGAGGGTGGTGGACTACCTAGAGGAAAGTGGCTTGCAGGATGACAGGCAGCATGGCTTCACAAAAGAGAAGTCATGTCAGACAAACTTAATTGAGTTATTTGATTGGGTGATGCAGGTGGTCGACCAGGGGGGCAGTGAACATAGCCTATCTGGACTTCAGCAAGGCCTTCAACACCATCCCCAACAGAAAGTTGGTGAGCAAGCTGGAAAATATAGAGATAGGTGGGAAAATGACCACGTGGGTGGAAAACTGGCTGGAGGGAAGGAGCTAGACAGTGGTGGTAAACGGGGTATACTCCGGGACAGGGGGTGACAAGCAGGGTGCCCAAGGAGTTAGTGCTGGGACCCCTCTTTTTTAATATCTACATCAGTGACATAATGGAGGGGCTTAGGGGAAGGGTGAGCCTATTTGCTGATGATACAAAAATCTGCAGTAGGGTGGACACAGTGGGGGGGGGGGGACATGAACCTGAAGACTCTGGAGATGGGCTGAGACGTGGCAAATAAAATTCAGTGCTAAAAAGTGTGCTGTGATGCACTAGGGGTACAGAAACCCGAAAGCAGGGTACACCCTTGGGGGGGTACATCAAGGATACAGAACAGGGGAGGGATCTGGGGATTATAGTCTCATGTAACCTTAAGGTGGGAAACCTATGTGGCAGGGCGGCCAGGGCGGCAATTGGGATGTTGGCATGCATTAGCAGGGGCATCACCAGCAGAAGGAGAGAGGTACTGATACCCCTCTACTAAGCCATGGTAAGATTGTACCTGGAGTACAAAGTTCAGTCCTGGAGGCCACATCTTCAAAAGGACATAGACGGGTTGGAGAGGGTTCACAGAAGGGCAACCAGGATGGTACAGAGCATATAGGGGAAGACATACGAACAGAGATGTAAGGAACTGGATCTGTACACATTGGAAACTTGGAGAGAGAGGGAGGGGACATCATTGAGACTTTTAAGTATGTCAAAGGGATCAACAGAGTAAAGGAAGGGTGTCTACTTAAAAGGAAGGAAGGGCTAAAAGCTAGAGAGCACAGCCTAAGTCTCCAGGGAGGATGATACAGAGGCAATGTGAGGGGATGATTCTTCATGGAGAGGGTGGTGGAGGCATGGAACAGGCTTCCTGAGGAGGTGGTGGTGGGCGTTGAAATGGTGGAGGGACTCAAGAGGGCATGGGACAGACATATGTGGTTGAGTGGTGGGGGGAAAGGGTGGGACAGCAAAAGTGATGATGTGAAGGAGAGGGAGACAAGGGCAGACTGGATGAGCCGGTATAGTCCTTTTCTGCCATCACATTCTGTGATTCTGTGATTTTTGTTAAGATAAAAATAAAGAGCTACAATTTGCCAATAGTTTAGCAAATGCAATATCTCATTTGGGTAAACCCCCATTCCACACAACAACAATTAAAATACAACCTTTTACATAGAAACATAGAAACATAGAAGTTGACGGCAGATAAGGACCGCAAGGCCCATCCAGTCTGCCCATTTCTTTTTCTACCTTATAAATGTACCATCGGCCTTTGCTCTGTCAGTGACCTATCTATTCATAGTCATTTGTATTGCTCCCTTATGCCTATCCCATGCCTGTTTGAAGCCCTGCACTGTATTCATAGCCACCACTTCTTGTGGTAAGCCATTCCATGCATCTACCACCCTTTCTGTGAAAAGAATTTCCTCACATTCCCCTTAATCGGCCTCCTCTAATCTCATGCTGTGTCCTCTTGTCCTGCTATTTTTCTTATATTTAAACATGTTAGACTCTTTCACCTTGTTTATGCCCTTAAGGTGTTTAAAATGTCTGATCATATCACCTCTCTCCTCCTTTGCTCAAGGGTATACATATTGAGCTCTGTTAATCTGTCCTTATATGTCTTCTGATGCAGTCCTGCACCATTTTGGTTGCCCTTCTGGACTGCCTCAATTTGGTTAATGTCCTTGTGAAGGTGTGGCCTCCAATACTGCACGCAGTACTCCAGATGGGCCTAACCAATGTCTACAGAGGATTATTACCTCCATCTACGACTTGTGATACCCCTACTAATACACCCTAACACCCCCTAGCCTTACCTACTGCTTTAGAGGTCTGCTTGGATGATTTTAGGTCATCAGTGATGATGATGCCCAAGTCTCTTTCTTCCTTTGTGACTGCTAGCAACTCCTCCCAGCCTATAAGTGGCTTCGGGTTTCTCTTCCCTATGTGCATGATTTTGTACTCTTGCATTAAATCCCAGTTGCCACTCTTCTGACCATTCTGCTAGTTTATCCAGATCTCTTCTCATTCTGCCCAATTCCATCTGGATCATCTACTCTGTTGCAGATCTTGGTGTCATCTGCAAACAGACAAGCCTTACCCTCTAGTCCATCTATGAGGTCACTAATGAAGATGTTGAATAGGACTATCTCAGGACTGATCCCTGAGGTACCCCACTTGTGACTTGCATCTCTTCTGACTGTATACCATTTACCACCACTCTCTGTTTTCTGCCAGTCAACCAGTTTGCTACCCAGTTGACCAACTTCTGACCCACCCTGAGCCTACCTAGCTTATTTATCAATCTTCTATGTGGAACAGTGTCAAAAGCTTTGCTGAAGTCAAGGTAGGCGACATCAACTGCCCCCTGGTCCACCACACTGGTTACCCAGTCAAAGAAATCTATGAGATTAGTTTGACAGGACCTTCCTTTGTAAACCCATGCTGTCTTGGATCCTGTGCCCTATGGATTCCAGGTGTTGCATTATCCTTTCCTTATGGAGTGCCCATAATCTTGCCCACTACTGAGGTAAGACTGACCGGGTCTGTAGTTCCCCGCCTCCTCCCTGCTACCACTTGTGGAGGATCACATGAGCCTTTCTCCAGTCTTCTGGGACCTCTCCTGTGCTCAGAGACTCACTAAACAATTCTGCTAATGGCTCTGCTAGTTCCTCCTTAGCTCCTTAAGTACCCTGGGATGTATGCCATCAGGTCCCATTGCCTTATCCACCCTGAGCTTAGCAAGCTCTTGTAGGACCCTTTCTTTGTGAAGGAGTAGTGCTCACCTCCCTCCCCTGTGTCCATGATGCTGAGCTGTGGGCCCTGCCTCCACCTTTCTTCAGTAAATACTGAGCAAAAGTATCTATTTAGGATAGATGCCTTACAGGGTCCTCCCTCTCACATGCTCCTTTTCTCCATTAAGCTTAGCAATACCCTTCTGGACTTTCTCCTTCACTAATGTATCTATAGAAAGTCTTGTCACCTTCTTTTACTGTCTGTGTTAGTGTTTCCTCAGTTTGGGACTTTGCCTGCCTTACTGCCTTACCTGCTTCCTTTAGGCAGTTTGAGTAGTGCCTCCCATCTTCATCCTGCTGTGTTCCCTATATTTTCTTGAAGGCCAGCCTTTGGCTCTGACCTTTTCTGCTACTATATTTGAGAACCAAAGTGGTTTCTTCTTCTTTGCACTTCCTTTCTGTCTAACACAATGGGATGTTGCTTCAAGTATTGTATCCTTAATGCTTGCCCACTTTGCCTGTACCTCCTCACCTGTGTTTCTTTTGCCAGGGCTAGCTTAACTCTGTTGGCCATCTTATCAAAGTCAGCTCCTCTGAAGTCCCATATTTTGCCTTGGAATGGGATGATTTAGATGTAGTAGCCAATTGAACCATACCATGTGATGGTCACTGGCCCCAGGTGACCTTCTACCTGGAGATCTGTGATCCCTTCTTTGTTAGTCAGTACTAGATCTAGGATAGCCCTGTCTCTTGTGGGTTGCTGTACCAGTTGTTTGAGGCCCTCCCCTGCAGGGAATCCACTATGAGTCTAGTTCTGGCAGATGTTCCTGCTGGTATTGACCAATCTGTATCTGGCATGTTGAAGTCTCCCATTATCAGAACCTCCCTTTAGCTGTCATGTTTTGTATATCTTCTAACAGTAATGTGTCTATGTCCTCCTCTGGTCTTGGGGCCTGTAGACAACCCCAGTTCTTATGGCTGTCCCATTACCTGTTTCCAGGGTGACCCACAGTTCTTCTGGCTCCTTATGTGTATTCTGAATTTCTGTAGCTTTGATATTTTCATTAACATACAGGGCCACCCCTCCCCCCCTTTTTGCACCTCGGTCTCTTCTGAACAATACATATCCAGGTACTGAAGTCTCCCAAGTGTGGTTACTGGTAAACCACGTCTCACTAATTGCTACTATGTCCAGTTTAGCCTCTGACATTATTGCCTGCAGGTCTGGGATCTTATTTCCCAGGCTGTGAGCATTTGTGTACATGATTTTCCATTGGCCAGATTTTGGTGTGTTAGTTGTTGGGTGAGTTTGGCATTACCCTGTGCATCATATGGGAGACAAACCTTTTTCTTACCTGGTGATGCAAATGAATGGCAAACAACAGCTGAATTCTGTTTGACCCACTAGCTGAGGGGAGGGTGTTCTTCCATTGACGAGGGGTGCTGCACCTCTCCCATTTGCTAGTTTAAATATTCTGCAAAGACGTCAAACTTCTGCCCCAATGCACTGATCCTCTTTAGTCAGATGCAGTCCATCAAATTTAAAGAACTTTCGCTCCCAGAACTGTTGCCAGTTCCTACAAATCTGTGTCCTTTTCCTGGCACCAGTCCTTGAGCCACGTGTTTAGCTCCCTATCTCCCTTCTCTGACCTTCCGTCCATCTGCTCCTTCTCCCAGACTGGCAGGATCTCAGAGAAGGAGATGTCGGACGAATAGATGATAGTTGTCACCCAGCCTAGTCAGGTGTTCCTTGTCTCCACAACTGACCGGCTGGCTAGATCATTAGTCCCTATGTGTACTAGGACATCAATGTTTTCTCCTGCTTTGTGAACAATTTAGTAATGCGGTCAGTGTCTCTCCATGCTGATGTACCTGGGAGACATCTGACCATCACCCCTGGCTGGAGATGGGTATCAACTCCCGAATCATGGAGTCTCCTATGATCAAGTTTTTTGATTTCCTTTCTGCTTGTTTAGTTTTGGTTCCTGATTTGGGTGAGTATTGTTGTGCTAGCTCCTGTGCAGCAGTGTCCTGCTCTGCAGTGTCTTCTGCCTCTTTATTTGATTTCAGAGATAGAGGCAGATACCTGTTTGTAGTGTTTATATGGTTTTGGAGGTAATGTGTTGGAGAGCAGGAGTGATGGGGCACTGTGATTTGCTCCTCAACCACCTGCCAACCTCCTGGACCAACTACCCTCTTGTCGAGGGTTTTCTGTTGGATGCTGGGGAAATGGCGGGTGGTTCTTATAATGTATTTCCTCTTCAATATGAAATTTGAGGCGGCAATCTCTGCCCATGCTGCCCGGAGCTGAGACCTAAGATCTCAAAGGCCTCAGCATGGTGGACAGTGTCCTAAATCCTGTAAGACTGTCCTTCTGAAAATTGTTCCACAGTACCTGCAGTTAATGAAATCCATTCCAAATAAGTTGCTGGGTTTGTAACCTAGTCAGAGTAATTAGAAGGAAAAAAATGCAAGTAATGGTTTAATTGTGCTTTTTTTAACTTGTTATAACAAGTTAAATTACTAGTGCCCTGTAAATGAGATCACCTTGTGGAGGCCCCACTGATCCGCCCTTCCTGTTCTGCCACAGGAAATGTTACAACTGTGGTACCCTATAAAAGGAGTGTAGTGTGGGGTGGTTGGGGATGGGGTGGGTGGCTGGGCCTTCCCTGCCAAAAAAAAGAACCACGGACGAAAGAACAAGGAGGTAAGAGCAGAAACAATCAGTCAACAACAAATGCAGTAACCCTGAAAGCTTATCCTAATGTTAGATAAAACTGTAAAACCTGTAAAGCACCACCTGTAATAATTTCAGAGAAGATATACCTGTAAGAAACACTTTGCTCCAGAGAAAAATAAAGCAGTAACAGAAGATATACCTTGCAAAAGACAATTTGAATCAGAAGATTACAGCAGTAATCTGTTAGCACACACCTGTAGGCACACCTTGTAATAATGCAGAAGAAGGTATACCAGCAACAACAATTTGAATCAGAGAAAAAATAAAGCAATGAAATGTTAGCAACAAACAGTAGCAATCCCTGTGAGTTTTAAAAACTAAATTCATCATTTTTTCCCTCTTTTTCTATCTGACGAAAAAAGCCCCAAATATTGTACCATATGTTGTGTCCATATCTGATAGCGGCATTCCCAGCACCTGCAACACTATCAAGTGGTCTGCCTGACTGTGCAGAGAGTACTCCCACTTGACCATCCTCCTGTCACATGCACTGGTACTGCTCCCGCTCCTCTGCTGTCTGGATGACATTCTGGCTCACGTGATCTCACTGGTAGTGCCCCATATTTTAAAAACAGAGAGAGTACTTGTGCTTGTGAGCCACTCTCACTCGGGATCAAACTGCCATTTTTTTCCATTTTCTGTTTGTAAGACCTTTACTCTTTCTACTGCCCCATTCCCCCAGGGCTCCCAAGGTATCTTCCAGACCAGTATGCAACCTATTTTCAAGGTGCCATCCTGCATGCTGCCACAATTTGCCCCCATGGTGGGGGGGTTGGAATAGTATACCCCTGAGTTCATATTTCATTAGGGGGCACACTGGTAAGATAAATCTAGACCCAGTTACACTGGAGTCTTTTATTATTGGGCAGCAGGGCATTTTCCATTTTTATCCCGCACGCTCACAGGACATCATAGCTAGGATGTCATGGGGCTGTGCACATGCAATGCATGGCAATGCCCCGTCGTCAGCAACGTACTTTGCTCCCTGTGGTCCACCAGCCCCACTGCACCTGCGGACACCCACTTGGCAGTATCACTAAGGAGAACAGAACCATCCTTCCCTGGAGGAGGAGCTCATCCTCTGAGATGCTCAGTCCTTCTCCCAAGGGTGGCAGCCGATTACCAGGGCTCATTCCAGAAGCCAGGTTGCCAGCATGCTCAGCAGTTGCCCTACTGCTGCACAGATGGCCCAACACTGCTAATTCCAACTTCAGCTCCTTTACTAACTACCCAGTCAGGGAAGGGGCAGGGGTCGAATAAACAAAATGTCAGAAACACAATCCAGGAAACTGAAATAGAGATAATGACCCAATAGGAGGGATGCAGTTATAGGATTCAGAAAACCTCAGAAACACAAGCAATGAGAAAGAAAAAGAGAGAGAGAGAGAGAAGAGAAAGGGGTCACACAGAAACCTTATACCACAACTTAGCTGCAAAATATGTAGCTGCATTGCTTCCTCTAGTGGCTTAATTGAAAACAACACACAGCCCGGCAGTTTCAGCATGAAGTTTTTAATAGTTTGTTCATACTTCAGGTGTTTTTTGTGTTTCTTATAGGGTTGCCACCTGTCAGGTTTTTTACCTGGTGATCAGGTTCTCAGGGTCAGAATCAGGTAATCAGGTTTTGCCCTGTGCTGGTCAGGTTTTTGAGCCATGTTGAGTGCTCACATACTTTTGAAACAGATTTTGTCATATCATTCAGTGTTTCAGCTACATATGCAGGGTAGAAACAAGTTCTGTTGTCAATATAGCATTTTATTTGTGAAAGCAGTCAACCTGGCAGGTGTAAAGTATGGCCATTAACACCATTAACACTTACTTAACATAACCTTTTCAGCTGATTATGTTTACTTGCACGCATGTGCAAGAAACATAGTGCCATCATCCACTTTTTCGCAGGTGTGGTACCCTGTCTTCCAGTGCAGTCAGTGTGTTTGCAGGTGTGGCCACAGTTCTCCAATGAATGCTGCAGCTGTCTATGACAGCAGTTGAAAATGCAGTGCCGTACAGTTGAAAGGGAGATCTACGCTTCAGTGAGCAGCTAGAAGATACTGCGTGCACATGCGCCCCCCCACACACACATGCATATTGCGTGCTAATGCTCTCCCCCACACCCACACACTGTATGGCAGACGGGGATGCCCAATCCCCATCGGCTCTGCTGTGCCCCCCAACAGGTTCAGGTGCCACACTGGGGCCCACCCCAAGCGTTATAACAGTCCGTATGGCCGTGGGGTGCCTTTATCCCCGTCAGCTCCAATGTCCCCCAACAGACAACTGGGTGCCACGTGGGGCTCATCCCAGCATGGCAACAGTCCATATGGTGAAGGGGTGCCCAATCCCCATTGGCTCCACTGCCCTCCAAACAGCCTTCCAGCTGTCACATTGGAAGTCAACCCAGCGTGCACAAGTCCCACGTCGTCCAAGAAAAAAAAGAAACCTGCAAGAAAACCTTCCCTCGCTGACTGTCCTGACCCCCCACCCGTGCCCACCCTCTGCACAAGCTGTCTCCCCACCCCATCTCACCCCATACTTACCTCCGAGTCTGGCGCGACAATCTTCGGTGGACTGGGAACACGTCTGCACTCTTCAAAGCCGACCGCAAACTGAGGAAATGCTGGTAAGCTGTATAATGTAATAAATAGGGTTTTTCTAACTTTGATGCATATCTCTGGTATTTTGGGGAATTTTTTCACCAAATGTTCAACATGGGGTTTTGGGGACCCCACCTCATGAATTCTGTCACTGTCATTTTGTTAATCGGCCCTGAAAGGTGATTTCGTGGTCACTGCGTGGAACTACATTTTGGGACTGATTTACGAAATGACAGTGTCACAGTTCATGAGGCAGGCCCCCAAAAACTCTATGTTGAAAATTTGGTGAAAAATTCCCCAAAATGAATGTTTTACGAGCATGCGTTGCGCTGTTCCTATGGACACTCATAAGTTCGCGAATTTTCAATATTTTCACTCCAGATTTTCAACATTGCCATTTTACCGTACCTCCTTATGAGCAGTATAGCTGTCATTGTTCACATCTTGCCCAAAATGTGTTTCCGTGCATGTAGCGCACAATGGCGCAGTCGGTGTGGGAAATCAATGTTCAGGACAGATTAAGAAAATCACAGTGACACTGTTCATGAGCAGAAGTTCTAAAATGCCTGTGCTGACAATCTACTGTAAAAAAAATCCCCAAACTAATTGCATTACGGGTGTGCGTTGCGCAGTTTCTACGCACGCTCGTGACTTCACCAGTTTTTTTTAATATTTTCACTGCAGATTTTCAACATTGCCATTTTTTGCACCTGTACAGCTGCCATTTTTCACATCCTGTTCGAAATGTATTTTTGCATCTGTGGTGCCAAATGGCATAGTCGCTGTGCAAAATCAGCTTTCAGCTAACGAACTGATATTGCCACTGTTCATAAGGTGGGGTCACAAAAAAACCCATGTTGAAAATTTGGAGTGAAAATGCCAATGAACACCTGAGGCGTTAGGGTTTCCGACCACAATGCCCCACCCTGTAGAGACTGACAGGCATCGGGGCGTGACTTGGGATTCTCGCCTGTAATGCTCATACCATTCCACACCCAGCAGCCAATGAGAGGCATCAAGCTGTGCCCTGGACTTTTCGGCCCCAAAGTTCATCCCATTCTCCTATACAGCACTCATCTCACCATATTTCCTGATGGAATGGGGTGAGCATAAGGGCCAAAGACTCCAAGGCACACCGTGACATTTGTTGGTGTCCGCAGGGTAGGGTGTGGTGAAATGGCGTGGCCGTTATACCTGACGACCCAAAGGCACACCCCAATGCCTGTCAGTCTCTGCAGGGTGGTGGTGGGGTTGGCTTCAGTTCAATACTTCACTGCCATTCCTATTGTGCAGCTCTCTAACTCCTACACTACCAATGCCAGTGCCAGCAAGCAAACATTTGGCATTGACAAATGCTTGTTTTTAAAGTGGCATAGCAGCAAATCTGCCCCCACTTTTTCAATAACAGAGACAGTTGTCTTCCACGTTTCATTTACTGGTAAACACTTTCATTTGTAACAGAATTTAGACATTTTTAAATGTTTTAATTTTTCTTTCCTCAAAAAAAAAGTATGGTCACCTCTTTGACTTTGAAATAGTACTTTGGACATGAAAAAGAAATGGAACCAGAAAAAGATAATAGAGTACATATTATAGGAAACAATTTCTTTGTTATGTATTATTACATACCATGCATACTGTTGTATGCTATTTACAGTATTTCCTTGTTTCCCCCGAGATCATATCTGTAAATGAGATTTATTTTATCTCTATATGTTTATCTGGTAAACCAATGTCAATAAATAAATTAAATACATAAGTAAATAAATAACTAGGAAGAACCTAGGAAAGTAACTTTAACAGGTACAGTACAGCATCGTAACATTTTTGTTGAACTGCTGCTTTAAGCGTGGTCTTTTATTGATATTACAAACTGTTTTCTAGGAGGAACAATGCATGATCAGTCATGAAAAAGGGTGGGTCTGGGGTAGAGCTTAGGATCCGGTTTTTGCCCCATTCAAAGGTGGCAACCCTAGTTTCTTATCAGCCCAATTTTATAAAAAAAATGCATTTTTATATTTTTTATTTAAACAATTTGCTGATGCTGCTAAGATTTTCCTAGAGCTGCAAAAGAACTGCTGTGTCATCTGAGCAAAACCTGCTTTCAGAGACAGGAAATAGTAATTTGTACCTCGCCTGGAGTGACCAAGGAAGAGTGTGCTCAGGAGCTAATCTACAGGTACCTAGTACCCTTGACTGTGAGAGGGTGTGAGGCAGGAAGCCTCTGGTATAGTCCTGTTTAGAACTTGACACACTGCCACGCCTCTGGTGAGCTTTGAGATTGGCACCAGGTGAGAGCAACCGGAACCAAGCCTATGCCTGCATCTACATTACTTGTTTGCTGTCTACTGCCCGAGAACCATCAGTGTGAGCCTGTACCAGAGACCTGTTTACCCAACCCCTTGAAAATCCTGCTACAGCTTCTGTCTGTGCAAACCAGGGACACTTGAGTACTGACCTAGCCAGCCAGAGTTTCTGCAACCTAGTTTCCTTGTGGATTATACAATTGTTGTCAGAAATAAAAAGTTTCCTATTGGGATTACAGTTTGTTGTTTCAAAGTGCTGGCCAATCAGATCTGTCTGGCCAAGGTTAAAATTGCAAGCCCATCATCTTTAAAGAAGTGCACCAACACAAGCTGCCAGGCAACTCATTGTCAGGCCCGCTGCACCAGTAAGTGTCCTGGGTACCCAGTAACTGAGGAAACTGCAGTTTATTTCTTCATGATTTCTTTAGGTTTTGTTGAGGGGAGATTTGAAAGCAACTGAAACTGAACCAGAGTAAACTGTTAGTGGCATTTTTTATGTCACTAAGTCAAGTATTTGAATGTTCCTGTGTAACTATGGGGTACAACTACTGAGGTCAGTTGGAAGGCCTAATAGTACAGTAGGCTGTAAGTGGGGGCTTATGGGATTCAAACCCAGTTCTCCCGGTTTGCAGCTTAGTGCCTTAATCACTACACTATACTGCATCGTTTCACAAGGAGGAGGTCATGCCAATTGAATCTAATAGGTTTCTTTGACTAGGTGACCAAGGAACTAGATCAGGGTGGAGTGATGGATGTGGCCCACCTAGATTTCAGTAAGGCATTAGACACCATTCCACATAGGAGACTAGAAAGCAAGCTGGGTAGCTTAGGAGTGTGTCCCAAGGTGGTCAACTGGATAAGAAATTGATTAGGGGATAGGTGACTGAGGATGGTGGCAAACAGTTAACTCCAAGGAAGGGAGAGTGACCTGTGGGGTGCCTCAGGGATCAGTGTTGGAACTGGTCCTCTTTAATGTCTTTATAAGTGACATTGCAGAGGAACTGGAAGGGAAGGTCTGCCTCTTTGTAGAGGACACCAAAATATGCAATAGAGTGGACAAGCCAGGGATGGGGAGGTGGAAAGGATGAACAGAGACCTTAGAAAATTAGAGGAGTGCCCAGGACATGGCAGCTGGGTTTCAATGCAAAAAAGTGCAGAATAGTACACTAAGGACACAGAGAATCAGGGGTGGAGTACAAAATGGGTGGCGTGGTATTCATGACCACCAAGCAGGAAAGAGACCTGGGGGGTAATTATATTAGATGACTTAACGGTGGCCAGGCAGTGCAATAAGGAAGTAGGGTGTTAGTTCAGCACACCTAGTTGCCCAGAATTAGCTTGCTCAAGCTATTCTGCTTTTTACTCATTAACTTTAACTCAGAACACTGTGGAAACACGCACACCACCTCTCTCTCTGGCCAGAGACAAGCTGACTCACCTCTCTCTCCTGCACCCCTGGTGATTATTTATTTATTTAGCTTTTGTTTACCGGGTAAGTACACTAGACAAGTAGTATGCCTATTTTCAGGAACGACCCGGGAGGGCACAAAACATACAGTATACATACATGGCAACATTGGAGAAACAGCATGATACAGTAAAAAACAACTATAACAACGCTTGTATAAGGGCAGAGATACTGCCACACATAGAACAAATTGTTACAGGACATAGATAGACATTAGAATCACTGAATACATATTTCATAGACCATCATGGACTCAGAGTGGACAATAGTGGACTGCAGAGTATTACATTACAGAGACTAGGAGCAGTCACATCTTGTCGTTTGTTTTAGATGGGACCACAGGAGGAGGCGAAGGTCCCATGGGAAGGGGCAGAGCGAACAGAGTCCGGAATGGAGTTCCAGAGCCTAGGCACAAAAGCGGCAAAGTCACGATCCCCCATAAGGGTCCGAGTAGGGAGAACTTTAATCAACTCGGCGGTCTGTGACCTGAGCTGGTAGGGGATGGCGTCCAGTTTTGGGAGGAGATGCGCCAGTCCCGACAGGATGCCCGTGGCAAGCACTTTCCTGGTGAAGTTTCCTACACCAAGGATCAGGAATTCTGCAGGGGGGAGCCAGTTGAGTTTGTCATAGAGCTCACATCGGTGGGTGAGTTTGGGAGCAGCAAGTGCAAACCGACAGATATCATTATATGCCGTGTTCCACCGATTAAGATGGATTTGGGGTGACCTGGCAAATAGGTGGTATCCATAACTAAGGGGGGGAGAAGCACTCCCCTCGCAAGTGGAGGTCCCTAATTTATCCCCCTTCCAATCCTGCAGACACAGCAGCTAACCCTAGGTCTACAGGCGCTGCTTACTATTCCTGAGGACCTGGTATCTAATCTACTACTAGTGATGCCTAATTGTTTAATGTATGCATTATTTGTAACCTTCATGTCCATACAGCCTATATGTCTTCCACTTCCTGGCGCCTGTAAAGATATGTACTCTTATTTTTAAAAACTATCCATTCTCCAGACTGTACTGAACTGTTACCTGTATGTTGCTGTTGCACCCGGGTCGCCCCTGAAAAAGGGACCTCTTCGGGCCCAGTGGGCCTACCCAGTCATCAAAATTCAATAAATAAATTAATAAATAAATAAGTGCCAGCCTCGCTCCCGGAGTCAGGTTGTATTTGGCCCTGTAGGCAAGGCCAAGCTTACACCTGGTGGCTCTGCAGATGTTTTGGATATAGCTTCCCATGTCAAGTTGTGGGTCAAGGGTGACCCCAAGATATTTAATTGAGCTCGCTGTTGGCAACAGGTGGCCTCCATCACAAGCTATTTGAGCATAGCTGATGGGGCTTTTAACTTGGCTGGAAACCAAAGAGCATGGCCTGAGTTTTGTTAGGATTCAATACCAGTCTATGGTTGGTAATCCAGGCCGAGACTCTGCTGAAGTCTTCAGATAGGCACTGGTTAAGGTCAGCAGCATTACGAGCATGGGCCACTAGCACAAGGTCATCTGCATAAAGCGTGACTTGGCAATGAGAGGTCACCCGTGGGAGTTGATTAATAAAAAGTGAGAATAGGAGAGGTCCAAGTACCGATCCCTGGGGAACTCCCATGGTCACAGCCCTAGGTTCCGAGGGGACCTTGTTAAAGCAGGTGTGCTGCTTTCTACCCATTAGGTAGCCCATCATCCAACTCATGGCATGCGGAGAGAACCCAAGAGCCCTGAGCTGCTCCCCCAGTAGGTCACAGTTGACAAGGTCAAAAGCTTTTGACAAGTCAATAAATATAGCACCTGACAGTTTGCCCTGATCCATGGTGGATCTAATACTAGAGGTTACAGTAATCAGGGCAGCAGTGGTACTATGACCCTTCTGGAAACCATGTCAGGCCCCAGAGCAGCTCATGGGTATCCCGTACTCCGAGTTGCTCCATACAACCTTTTCAGGAGTTTACCAAGGGATGGGAGAATAGCAATAGGGCGATAGTTGTCAGGGAGTTTGGGATTTCCCTGCTTCAGAACAGGGACTATCCTTGCCTCCTTCCAGATGTCAGGGATTATCCCTGAGCTAAGGGATAGGTTAAAGATATGGGCAATCAGAGGGGCAATGTAAGCTGCTCCCAGCTTGAGAAGCCTGGGCTCAAGGTTGTCAGGCCCTGCACTGGAGTGCTGGGAGAGGGCAGCCAAGCGGTTCAGAACATCAAGGACAGACATGGCCTTAAGATTAAATACTCTCCAAGGAGGATGTTCACTCTGCATCGGAGGGATATTAAGCGAGCGACCCCCATCGGTCGTGACACGAGAGGTGAGGGCCGAAAGGTTGGAGAAGTGGAGATTGAGGTGGTCAGCTATAGTGTGAGGATTATTGCACGAGACTCCATCAATAATCATGTCCACGACACCCGAGTGAGAGGGCCCACTGATGATGGGGTTATATATCCTCCTACTCATGACATCAGATGTCATGTGATTAGGTACTTAAGCTTTATTCTAATATATGTATACTAAATGTAATACATATCAAATAGTGCTTGTTATATGGAAGTAGTGACCTTAGCTTCAAATATGGCAGATCACATCATAGGTAGTAGGCTGGTTGGTACATATAACACTCTATTTACCATGAGGGTGCCCATTAAGGGGTGAGACTCCTCCTACCCTGATGACATCATGTGGTACAGTGCCTATATAAACATTCAGTTTGGGTCTGTCAGCTCTTTATAGCAGTACCTACTGTATGAACATTCCAGATAAAACAATGTACAGTATTTATATTTATGAACTGAGGTTTATAATGGCTTTATTTCTAGGGGAAATTCTTAGTTGGTAAGTGGAATGGGAGAATGAGGGCGCACGCCTCTTCTCCCAGCTCTCTCCAACTCAGAAGTCTACAATGAGTTTTTCAGTATTTATATATTCCTCTTCATTCATAGTCACAGAAATATATACTATTGCTTTGTTTTCCTTGAATCAACCATGCATCAGTTATATAGCCCTACTTCTGGGCTCTTCCTCATAGTGGGGCTATTTATTTATTTTGGTGATTCCCTTGTTTTGCTTCCAGTGGCTGAAACAGCAGCCATCGGGTTCAATTTCATTTGGGCCCAAATTTAGCTTTATCCCTATAATAGCCAATTATAGGTCTCCTAAACTTGCAGACACTACAGAGCTTAAGAATTCCATGCCCATAGTGCCCATTATGTTTTATAGCTATTTCTGCCTGGTCTGGTGCTCATTTAATGAGAGCACTACCCTGCATAAATAATATTCATCCTAAGCCACTTTGTGTGGCTACTACATTGTTTCGGTGCTTCCACTGCTTTGAAACAGACCAGACAACTATTTTCCTGTATTTGTAAATCTTTAGCTGCATCTTGCAGCATGCATGCTATGCTTCAGAGCACCATTCTGCTCCTAACATTTACATGGAGTGCATCCTGCTCCAGAAAAAGATCAGACTGTCCGCTTTATTAATCTGTAGCCGCATCTTGCGGCATACCCAATACAAGCTCCCTCACCGGAGGAGCAGTGTGCTCACCAGAGCTTCTTCTTTCTTTTGGGGCATATTCTTTTGGTCTCCAAGGTACTTCAAGGCACATTAAGTACTTATTTATTTATTCATGCATGTCTCATGCTTTCATTCATAGCTTCCGCTCAGGAGTTTAATGTTTAAGGTGCGGCTCGCTCCAACAACAAGGAGAAAAATTTTATAAGAACAAGAGAAAGGGACAGTAAAGGAATAAGAATACTGTTAGGTTGGCCACCCTGACAGTGAAATAAATAGGACAGAAGAAGAAAACTAGACAATACAGGAAAGTGTGAAAAGAAATCTACTTCTAATGGGGGAAGGGGGTTACATACTGGCGGTTTATAATACTTTTTCATTAACAGGGCAACATACCCTGTTACACTGATCTGGAGGCTGGAACAGGTATTACCGTTGTTGGTGCACCCAGACCAAACTGGGTTTGTTCAAGGGTATTTATAGTATCAAAACATTAGGAGACTGCTCAATGTTGTTCATTGGGGAAATGGACACCCTGGGCAAGTGGTAGTGCTGTCCATGGATTCTTGATCACAATGAGTTGCCTTATCTGTTTCTTGTGCTAGAGAGAGTTGGGCTGGGGGATTCATATGTGAAATTTATTTATTTATTTAGTCTTTGGTGACCAGGTAACTGCACTAGACAAATCCTGCCTATTTTCTGGCACGACCCGGGGGAGGGGGATACAGATGAATGCCAACTGACCTTGAACCGGATTAAGCTGTTGGTGGTATTTTTTGTGAATGGAGGAAATTTGGCCATTGCATTGGGGAAATTCCCCTACTCTTTTCGAGAAGTGCCATGGGATCTTTAACATCCATCTGAGCTATCACCAGAACAGGCAGATGGGACCTCGGTTTAATGTCTCATCTGAAAGACGGCACCGCAGGAGTGCAGCACCCCCCTCATGCTGCATTACAGCATCAGTATTGGGATATTAACCCAAGTGCCTGGTGTGACTGATCTCCCAGCCTCAGAGGTGACTGTGCTACCTGCTGAGCCACTGACACTGCTACAATGCTAAATTGGTCAGAATGCTGTATCAGAGGCTTAGTGCACAGGTGTTGGTGAATGGGGCTGCTCAACTAAGTTTGGATTATTCAGAGGGACACATCAGGGGTCCCCCTCTCTCCGCTCCTCTTTGCTCTAGCCATAGAGCCATTAGCTATTAAAATTAGGGAAGATATTAGAATTAAGGAGGCGAGGGGTTGGTTGTTGGGAGCAACACAAGATCACCCTGTATGCTGATGATCTTTTGTTGTTCATCACAGACCTGAGTACTACCATGCCAGCATTACTGGAGGCTGTACAAGAAGTCTGCAGCTTTTTCTGGATATAAGCCAGAATTAATGGGAGTAATAAACTAGAGGGGAGAGGCAGGGGAGAACACATGGGGTTTAAAGGTAGTGAGGGACAGCTTCACCTATCTAGGGATCAGGATGTGAAGGGACTTAAACAAGTTATATGGACTTAATTATACCCCCCCTGCAGGAAATTAAAGTGAATCTGTAAAGGTGGAGGGCATTGCCCATATCCTGGATGGGGTGCATAAATATTATAAAGATGAATTTGTTACCAAGGCTATTATATGTCATGCAGATACTCCCAATGGTTTTGACGAACGAGGACATTAGGGATATGGAGAAAAAATTTAATAGATTCATATGGTAGAATAAAAGACCTAGGATGAGCCTCTTTAGGTTAGAGGGCACTATGGCACATGGGGGGCTCTGTTTCCCAGATCTAAAAGGTTACATTTTAGCAATCCAAGATAGATATACACAGGACTGGGTCCACAGAGGAAAGGAGGCCTGCTGGGTAGATTTGGAAAGGGAGGGAGCAGTGGTGCACCTGACAGCATATCTGGACGGGGGCAGGCATATCAGAGGCAATGGAATAAAAACCCCTTGGTGGAATGGGTGCTAGAGGCATGGGAACAGGTGAAGATCAGAAGGAGAGTATGGGGAGATACCACATGGCTAGACCTTATTGTTGGAAATCCTACCTTCTTACCAGGGCTGGAGGATGGGGGATTTGGAATCTGGGAGATGGGAGGGGTGCACTGTTTAAGGGATCTGTATACTGGGGGAGGAATAAGGACATTTGGTGACCTATGACAGCATTATGGTACACCAGTGGAACATCACTACAAATACTTTCAGGTCTAGGCATATGGGATGAGTGGAGAGAGAGAGCAGGGGGAAGATGCATCGTCTTTGAGACAGTTGGAGGAATTACTCTTGTATGCATGCTCAAACCCAAGAGGACTGGTGGCACGGGCATTAAAACAGGATTATGAAATGTTCCCAGATCATATGGCTAAGGTTAGAGGGCTTTGGGAGAGAGATTTAGGGATTCAAATGTCTGAAGATAACTGGGCCACAGTACTGGCATTAGACATGGGCCTTTTGATGTGCAATAATTTCAGTCTCAATTTAAGTTGTTGCACAGACTATACTGCCCTCCAGTGGTGGTCAATAAGTTTCAACCAGCGATCTCCCTCACATGTGGCCGATGTAACAGTGCATTGGGCACTTATATACATTACTTTTGGGATTGCAGGGACTTGCGTCCCTTTTGGTCATTAGTTACACAAGCAATTTCAGATGTCCTAAATATACAGATAGCAGACACTGCAGTGTAGCTGCTGCTTGGGGTGTAGGATTAGAGAGAGGAGGGTTGGGGGGCATACCCAAGAACAGTGAGGGTGCTACTAACCTTAGCTCGACAATGCATACAAATTACATGTGTCTCGCATGCTAAACCTACCATGAATCAATGGAAAATCCTGGTGATAAATAATTTAGCATTAGAACAACTGACATATCAAATACATGGTGAAGTGGAATTATTTTTGAGTAAATGTGTTCCCTACATTGACTTAATGTTGGTGGGAGAGGCGTCTCTTCTCAAACAGTGAGTGGCCTGATCACTTTGATGTCATGTTTTTGCAGAATGGTTGCCAGGTCTCAGTGGCACAGAAAACCGGAGATGGAGTGGAGGGGTATCCCACAATCTATAAGTAGGAGAGGAAACTGTTAGTAACCCAAGACAAGACGGCAGTGGCCTGGTTCCACAGAAGGTATGTGCTGAGGATGAGATGGAACTCAGCAGGTAGGCCAATCTAAGACACCATAAGGGATCAGTGACAATACACACAAGCCAACTTTGGTCATTGTTTATCTTGTAATTCTGTTAATTTTTAATTCCAAGATTTTAATGTATCTGTGATTTCCTCTTTTCCCCTTTTACTGTTATTTTTCTCATCTGTATCTGGATACTAAGAAAGGGGGAGGAAAAGCAAGGAAAGAGCAAGATTATATGTAAGACTGTATGGAATGGCAATGTTTCTACTATAAAGATATTGTGAGACGGAGGACACTATCTCCCAGCTGTTGGAAGGGGGACTGTTTAGGTTGTTTGTAACCTATTATTCGTATTTATTCAAACTTCAATAAAAAGATCAAACAAACAAAAAAAACTCCCTGGATCTAGTGGTTCCCACCTCCTCCAATCATCAGCTCACTGAAAAATAAAAACACTCTCTGGTGCTAGTACTCCCCCCACCCCATCCCCAGCCCCAGCCCATTGTAAATATTAAAACTCACCTTGGTGTCTAGTGGTTCCTCCTGGGACTGATCAACAGTATTGCCTGTCATAATTCCATAATCCCTGGCATCTAGCGGCCTTCCCCACTGCAGCACCAAACACTCTCCCAGTCACCTAACCAGTATCATTGGTGCCATGGGTGCACATACAGTGTCTGATGCAGCCCTCCTCACACCTCCTTGACTGGTCACTGTACGTCAAGGCAGGGAGCACGCTTTTTATGTACAGGACAGGGTGACATGCCATGACCTATAAATAAGAAGCACGCTCCCTGCCAGAATGTATGGCAGCAGGTTGAGGAGGTGTAAGGAGGGCTGATCTGGTTACCATATGTGCACCCATGGCACCAAGGATACTGATAAGGTGACTGGGGGAATGTTCAGTGCTGTGGTGGGGGGGTGCTAGATGCCAGGGATTACAGAATTATGATGGATGGTGCAGTGGACCAGTGTCGGGGGAGACCACTGGATGCCAGGAAGGGTTTTAATGTTTACAGCAGGCAGAGAGAGGGGGACCACTAGCACCAGGGAGGGTTTTATTCTTTCAATGGACTGGCGATCAGATGGAGAGGTAACCACTAGCATCAGGGAGGGTTTTAATGTGTCAAATGGGCTGGTGATCGGGGGGGGGACCACTAGCACCAGGGAGGGTTTTATTCTTTCAATAGGCTGGTGATTGGAGGGAGGGGGGACCACTAGGCACCAGAGATATCTACATATGTCTGGGACCAGGGAAGGGGGAGCAGCTCTGCTCTAACCTGCCTCAATACCCATACAAATCAGCCCATAATAGGCAAGCAAATGGTCCCTTAATGCCTTACACGCCCAATAGATCCCTTTGAATATTGCAAATAGCACTCTGGCACTATCCACTCTGGCAATGTACTTTGGGATCCATGTCGGGCAGCTCTACTTGATTTAGCACTGTGCTGACATGGCTGTATATTCAGTTGAATAGCGCTGGGGCAGTAATCAACTGAATATAGCCAACTGTCCCCACAGAATCTCTGACCTGGTGGTCTTTCTGGACTCCCTAAGCGATCACTCACCCATCCTCTTTTCCTGGTCGTGTCTTCAGCAGAAACCCAAACCAAACTATAATGCCTGGCATCATCTCTGACCCAGAGGCCTCACAAAACTAAGAAAATACTTAACTCAATGGGACTGGCCCCCCATCTCCCGGGCCCCTACTACAGAAACATAGAAACATAGACTTTGACGGCAGATAAGGACCGCTAGACCCATCTAGTCTGCCCATTTCCCTACCTACAGGATAGTTCCTAGTTAACCAACAGCCTATTTCTTCCTACCCCCCACAAGAATTGCCTTATGTCTGTCCCATGCATTCTTGAATTCTCCCACAGTTTTAGACCCCACAACCTCCTCAGGAAGGCTGTTCCACGCATCCACTACCCTCTCTGTGAAATAATACTTCCTCACATTGCCCTGAACCGCCTTCCTTCTATCTTTAAATTGTGTCCTCTTGTTCTTGCAAGTCTCTTTTTCTGAAAGATGCTACCTTCTTGGACTTTGTTGATTCCACTGAGGTACTTAAAAGTTTCTATCATGTATCCCCTCTCCCTTCTTTCCTCAAGGGTATACATATTAAGCTCCTTTAGTCTCTCCTCATACGGCTTCTCTTGCAGACCTTGCACCATTTTAGTTGCCCTCCTCTGGACTGCCTCTATCCTGTCTATGTCCTTGCGGAGATGGGGTCTCCAGAACTGGACACAGTACTCAGATGGGTCTCACCAACTGTCTGTACAGAGGATAACAACTTCCTGTTTTCTGCTGATGATGCCTCTCCCTATACATCCCAGTATACCCCAGCCCTCCCTACTGCCTTCTCACATTGCATACTAACCTTAAGGTCATCTGATATGATTACCCCAGGTCCTTGCCTTTTTGTTGTTGCTACTACCTCTCCACCCATTGTGTATTCTTCCCCAGGTTCTTGTTTCCCAGGTGCATTATTTTGCACTTCTTTGCATTGAATCCTAGCTGCCATACTTCTGACCATTCCTCCAACCTTGCCAAGTCCCTTTTCATCCTTTCCACGCCTCCTTGTGTATCAACCCTGTTGCAGATCTTTGTGTCATCTGCAAAAGGCATACTTTTCCTTCAGTCCTCTGCAATGTCACTGTGAAGACATTAAAAGGACTGGACCCAATCTGAACCCTCGGTCCCACTAGTAACCTCCCTTTCTTCAGAGTGGACTCCATTACAATTACCTTCTGTGTCCTGTTGTCCAGCCAATGTTTTGCCAGGCTACCACCCTGGGTCCCACTCCCAGGCTGGTTAATTTGAAATATTAATCTTTTGTGTGGGACTGTGTCAAATGCCTTGCTAAAGTCTAGGTAGGCCATGTCTCCACAGCCCCTCCTGGTCTACTACTTTGGTCACCCAGTCAAAGAAATCTATTAGATTCGTCTGACATGACCTTCCCGCTGTGAACCCATTCTGCCTTGGGTCCTGTGCTCCACTGACCTCTAGGTACTCGACCATTCTTTCCTTCAGAGTGACTCCATCACTTTCCCTACCACAGAGGTCAGACTGACAGGTCTGTAGTTTCCTGCCTCTGTCTTGGACCCACTTTGTGAAGGGAATCACATCCGCCTTCCTCCAGTCCCGGTACCACCCATCCTCCCATGATTTATTAAAAGAGTAGCCAGTGGTTTCACTAGTTCCTCCCTTAATTCTTTTAGAATTCTGGGGTGAATTCCATCAGGCCCCATTGCTTTGTCCACCTTCAGTTTTAGGAGTTCTTGCAGAACCCTTCCTTCTGTAAAAGGACTGGGATCGACCCCCTATCAAGTGCTTCTGTTAATTAGATTAGGCACTTCCTTCCTCTTTTGTAGTACTGAGCAGAAATATTCGTTCAGTATTCCTGCTTTCACTGTCCCCTCTGCCCACCACCGTTCATTCTATTCAGCCTCACTATCCCTCCCTTTTCTTTCTCTTCGCTGATGTACCTATAAAATGTTTTATCCCCCTTCTTAACTGAGTTGGCTATCTTTTCCTCAGTTTGGGCCTTTGCTATTCTGACTTCCCTCCCTGCTTCCTTCTGCCTTAACGGTACAGCTCTCTGTCCTGCTCCTTCTGTGTTCCTTATACTTCCGGAATGCTATCTTTTCTTCCTGACTTTCACAGCCACCTCTTTTGAGAACCATAGTGGCTTTTCTTTATTTTGATTTGTTTATTTGCTTCACACAAGGCTTGTTGCCTCTGTGATGGCAGTTTGATAATTCCCCATTGTTGCTCCACACCTCCTTCTAGCCTGTTTGCTAGTGCTTTTCTGAGGCACTCTCCCATCTTGCCAAAGTCAGCCTCCTAAAGTCCAGTACCCTCACTTTTGTAGGCTTGACTCTGTAGCTGAGTTTAATGTAAACCACACTGTTTGATGGTCACTTGTCCCCAAATGGCAACCCACTTCTAGATCTGAGATCCTCTCACTGCACCCATTTGATAGTCCAGGTCAAGATTGCTCCCTCACGAGTGGGTTCGAAACTAGCTGTCTAATGCCTGCCACCTGTAGGGCATCAAGAATGGCCCTGCTCTTGGATGTGGCTGCAGCAAAATGTGCTCCAGTTAACATCTGGCATATTCAGGTCTCCCATCAACAGTATCTCCCCTTTCTCTGCCATTCTAAGAATGCCTTCTATCATATCCTTGTCCATTCCTTCCCCCTGACATGGGGGTCTGTACACAACCCCTGTGCAGATTGTGGTGCCCTTTCCAGTCTCCAAGGTGACCCACAGTGCCTCCTCTCCTCCCTGTTTACACTTTTGTTCAGTTGCTTTTATCCCTTCCTTTACATAGAGAGCTACTCCTCGCGCCTAGGTGAAGCCCTTGATTATTTCACCTGTTCTTTTAATAAAGCATGTGACATCTATGCCCCACTAGCAAAAGTGCAATCCAAGAAACGTAATGCCCTCTGGATCACGCCTGCACTGCTCCAACAGCTAAAGCACAGAGATGATCTCTGGCATAAACCAGTCGCATCCGGCACACAGGCAGACGGGCAAACCTATAAAGCGACTTGTAACAGATGCACTTGAGCCATAAAACAGGCCAAATCAAGCTACTACAAAATTACCCTTTCCTCTTCCTGGGGGAATGCTCTGTTGTTCTGGGACAATATCAAGGAACTCAATGGCAAATCCCGGCTCCCCCCCCCAACTGTCAACAATGTCCCTACCACCGACCCGCTGGCCATCGCCACCCAGCATCCCCCCTTCCATCTCAGGGTGATCTCTACAAATGAGGCAAGGCCTTATCTCATTAAAGCACTCAGTGGCTCTTGCTATTGCAAAGATTCTTTTGATATGAGAATCCTACATCTAGTACTAGATACAGTCCTCTCCCCACTGACTGACCTCATTAACCGCTCCCTATGTCTAGGGCAGTTCCCGGCAGCCTGGAAGACTGCCACAGTCCCCCCAATACTGAAGAGTGGTGACAGCACCTCCCCCAATGACTACTGTCCCATATCCATTCTCCCATCACTCTTGAAAGCCCTCAAAAAAATTATAGCCGCCCAATTCACTGAGTACCTCCTTGCTCATAATGTACTTTGCAGGGAGTAGCATGGCTTCAGATCTGGGCACAGTACAACTACGGCTGTCACTGAGTTCTTTAATTTTATTCACTCTGCCCTAGACAGAAAACACCTAGCTGGAGCTGTCTTCATTGACC
Organism: Neoceratodus forsteri; assembly: GCA_016271365.2. Classification (NCBI taxonomy): domain Eukaryota; kingdom Metazoa; phylum Chordata; order Ceratodontiformes; family Ceratodontidae; genus Neoceratodus; species Neoceratodus forsteri. The sequence continues at coordinate 217,966,333 of CM057455.1, read as the reverse complement.
TGTCAAAGGCCTTTGATACAGTCTCCCACTCCTTACTCTAAGCACACCCCACCACATAAGTCTGTCCCAAGGACCCATCTTCTGGTTTACCAGTTACCTCACAGCTTGATCACAATGTGTCAAAATAAACAACACCCTCTCAACCACCCTGCCAGTCCACTCTGGGGTTCCCCAGGGCTCCATCCTCGGCCCTCTATTATTTAGCATCTACCTAAACACCTTCCCAATTCCTACTCCGGCAACCTACTACTCTATGCAGATGACGTGGTTCTTTTTGCCTCGCACCCAGATCCCACAGTATTGCAGTCCTTCCTCCAACACGCATTTAACCAGACTGAAAACTGGTTCATAGACCAAAGACTTGTGGTCAATGTAAAAAAGACAAAGACTATGCTCTTTGCCTACCGACAGAAAAAGGCCAAGAATGCGCAGCTAACAATCCTTTCCCACTCTCTCCTTCCTCTAGAACAGGTCCATACATATAAATACCTGGGCCTTGCATTTGATTCCAGCCTCTCCTTCCATTCACACATTAAGACTCTATCATCTACCATAAATGTCTGTATAGGCTATTGTATCAGTACCAGGATTGCCTACCTCCAGAAGCCCTAAATCTGGCTGTCACCTCCTCAGTCCTCTCCCTAGTTGAATATGGGCTCACTGTCTACTCAGCCACTGACCACACAGCTCCTAACAAAATCCACCTTGCCATAAACAAAACATGTAGAATCCTCTCCGGGGCAGACAAGCGTACCCATACTTGTACCCTATATGCCCTGACAAATCTCCTCACCCTGGATGAAAGACTATTTTATCAAACATGTCTCCTCACAAAGAAAATACACCTGGGGTTTACCCCCTTGGGGGTTTCTGCCTCTCTCCTATCCTTCCACACCTTGGTGAATACCCGTACTGCCAACCGACAGGTGTGATCCATCCCGAGGGTTAGAACCTCCTTAGCCCAAAGGTCATTCCCACACAGGGCCCCATTCTGGTACAATGAACTCCCCTCTGACGTCTCCTCCCTCTCCAAATTAGGACCTTTCAAGTCAGCCCTTAAAGAGCACATTCTCGTTTCACGGCACTGCCAATGTACCAGCTAGTGCCGGGTCATCTATTTAATCATCTTACGGGACCACCCTGCCACTGAGCTCCTACAGATAGGGCTACCAAACATTACCTATTAACAATGCCTCCTTTGGCTGCACTCACAAGGTATCTTTCTAATTCTCTACTTTGCTGTAGGTATCAAACCTGCTACTCCCTCCCTCTATCAGTAAACTTATTGTTCTCTTGAAAACTGTAAAATACAGCTCTCGGTAACACATTCAATGCAATGTACAGCTGATCTTGATTCTGCAATATTGTGTAACTGAAAAAACTGTAACTTTTAGCTACTGTTCTATGTCTGTATGTATTAAGTGTTTGGATTTCTTTTTTCTGATGCAGAGCCTTTGTAAATGAGTCCCTGACTCAAAGATTGTAATCCTAAAGTCTGTTAAATAAATAAATAAAAATAGCATTCTTGGGCTGCTGTGCAATCCAAGGCACAGTGCAAGTTTTGCACTCTGCTTTGTGTTGTTTTGAATATTGGGCCCCGGTGCCCAGTGGTATCCCTGCCTTTATCCCTAAATGCCAGGTAAGAAGCAGACCAGTGAGTACTGGTGGTCCAGCAGCCAACCGCCTGCCCAGCCCACACCCTGACCAAGCAGCCAACAACCCCCCCTTACCAGCGTACCAGGGGACGTGTGTTAAATCCTGATACGGCAACCAGCACAGCCCTCCTCTCACCTACTCAGCCAGCCGCTGTATGAGTTTCAGTCAGCATGTGTACAGTATACTGTACTGTGCATGCATTCACTGCAGCTCACACGTGGCTGGCCAAAGAAGAAGAAGAAGAAGAATCAGCATTTATATAGTGCTTTTCATACACAGTATCCCAAAGCGCTTTACAAGCAATGCTAGACTGGTAGTGCAGTGACTGAATGTGTGGTGGTGGTCATATCGCACATCATCACCCACACACAGCCTGGGTAATTGCATGAACTGATTTATGGAAAGGGAAATGTTGGCCAGGACACTGGGAATGTTCCCTGCTGTTTGTGAAGAGTGCCCTGGGTTCTTTTACTTCCACCTGGACACCCACCAGGACGGGAAGAAGGGACCTCGGTTTAATGTCTCATCCAAAGGATGGCACACTCCAGCAGTACAGCACCCCCCAGTATTGCACTTGGATGCCAGTGATTTTTAGGTGCAAGTCCAATCCTGGTGTGGGAAGAGAACCCACGACCTTCTGGTTCAGAGGTGGATGTGCTACCAACTGAGCCACGCTGAGGTGTGAGAGGGCTGTGCTGTTTGCCATATTAGGATTCATCGCACGACCCTGGACATACTGGTAAGGTGAGGTTAGATGGACCACCCATCAGAGTGTGGTCAGGATGGGTGGTTGGCTGCTGGACCTCTAGCATTTGCCAGTCTGTTTGTTAACCAGCATTATGAAATGGGTAGGAAGAACACTGAATTCTGACAGGCTGAGAGCTGCTTTCAGCTGGGCTGTTATCCTAGCACAACAGCCCAGCTGAAAGTATTATGTTTAAAAATGCATGAAATTTTCTAAAAATTACCCATTTCATAATCGCAATAAGGCACTCCAGGGGGTGTGTTGTGTTGGGCTAACGGCCCTTCTCAGGTGGTGGAAGCCCTTGGTTACGCCTCATGCTTCAACCCACCCCGAGGTGGGCCGTTATCCCACCATAACTCACCTCCTGTCATGCCTTATTGCTTAATTTGAGGGTGGAGGCAGGGGTACCTCTGGGCACCTGGGATATTATAGGGCACATGGGCCAGGTGATCGGGGGAGGGGTTGCCACTAGACACTAGGGAGTTGTGTAACCTTTGCCGAATGGGTGATTGAGATATCAGGGGGAGCCACTAGACACCAGGGAGTTGTGTAACCTTTACAGAACAGTTGATTGGGGGTGCCACTAGACATCAGGGGGTTATGTAACCTATACAGATAGGGTGATTTTTTTTTTTTTTTTATTCAAGCATTTCACCAGGAAGACACCTGAGCAGTAAAGCCAATTTCCAAATGCATCCAGGGCGTAAGGAGAAGTGGAAGTGCAAATACAGCAGTGCAAGTTACAGTTTTTTAGATATAATGGTAAACAAGAACAATAATACACAATACAAAAGGTTACAGTAAGTGCAGCACAGATAAGTTAAAGTAAAAATACAAATGACCAGAATAGATTTTGGTAGTTACAATCAGATAGAATCACGGCAAGGATCAAATGACTACAGTAGTTGAGAGCAACAAGGATCATGGGTTTCCCAAAGCATACAGGAGAGTACTGTGGTGTTGTCATATGGAGCATTTCGGCAAGCAACTCAAGTGGTATGTTGGGGAGACCAACTGTGATCAGAGGGGGGATTAGAAAAGGGGCAAATGTATGGGATTACATATAGGGCAAAGGCTTTGGGTGGTTCTGCCTTTAGGAGGGGGTCAGGATGTTTGGCAAGAGCAGGAGTGGGATGTGTATTCCCACAGGAGGGAAGAAAGGGACATGGGTGAAGGCGTATGACAGATATTGGCAGGGAGGGTGTTCCATTCATTAGGGCAGTTGTAGGGAAAGGCGGACTGACTGACAGAAGTGGTTCAGTAAGCAATGGTGAGTGAAAGAGAGTCAGAGTTCTGAAGGGAATATGAGCTCTGAGAGGAGGCAGACGGGAGAGTTCCAGTCCAGAATTTGGCCATGAAGTTAACAGTAGGTGACAGGACTCCAAAGAAGGGAAGGGAAGGATGTTGCTTTGTAGAGATCACAGTGGTGAGTGCGAGGAGGGTAAAATAATATGAGGCGGCAGAAGGAATTGAAAAGTTCAGTCTAGCCAGAGTATTTTTGGGGTGGCACTATAGACTGTGGGCCCAGTTCTAGAAGGGTGGCTCAAGTTGCCACCGAACACAACTTTCATACCATAACTCACGACGGTGACCCTCGTCCTATTCTAGAAGGGTCAGGGTCTCCCATACTAAGTCCTGCGACTTGTGACATGCAGCCAGGAAAGTCGAACTGCAGGCGCATCTGGCATGCATTCCACAAGCATAGCATGATTCTTGTACCCCCCCCCTTCCCAGAGTGCCACAAGAGGTGCCCCACAGGGCTGCCCATCCCCTGCCCCAGAGCCTACAATAACCATCCGCAGAGACATCCCTTTCTCACAGCCCCTGAAGTGCCACAGAGGCCCTCAGAACTTCCCATACCCCCAGCCCCTGATCCCCGTTGTAACAGGCTTCCCAGGGCAGCGCTGTCAGCCTCACCCATGCCTGACCTCCGATTCATTGGCCGCCAAATGCGGTAAATACCCGATAAGCCCTGGTAGTCTAATGGCCCCCACCCAGCCATGCCAGCCACCCAGCACCCCACCCATCCCCAGCCGGCGACTGGCACAGCCCACCTCACCTCCACGGCCCAGCCACTGACTGAGTTATGTAGGCACTCTACTGGAAAGGTGTGCTCAGATATTAATATCTCAGCATGTCTTTCAGTGGTGCTCCAACATAACTCAGTCGGATGGCTGGCCGATAGGGAGGCAAACTGTACCAGTCACCAGCTGGGGACAGGTAGGGGTGCTGGGTAGGCTGGCATGCTGGTGAGAGCACAGACTACCAGGGCTGTGGTATTGCGCATTTGCAACCGGCAAATCAGGGTGGGGCATGGGTGGAGACTGACAGTGCCGCACTGCAGGCGTGTTACAATAGGGTCGAGGGCTGAGGTATAAGCCTGTGGGCATGGCTTACTCAGGGAGTCGGGGAAAGGGGTGGGCTTCGGGGCTATTACAGTGTGGGTGGTATGGGGGTGTACACAATGGGGGATAGCGGGTGTGCGATGCCCATTGGGGCAACAACAGAGGAGAGGTCTGGGCATGGGGGGGAAGGCACATGTCTGGGTCTACAGGTCTACAGGACCCTCGGAGGACAGATGTAAGTTAGCCAGCTAAATACAGGTGTAACTTACGTTGCCAGTTCTCCTCCAGGGGTTCTTGTAGAATCCCGACGGTGGGGACTTTGTGGCTGCCCTTCTAGAATGGGGCATAACTGCTGCCATCAACCCCCTAGCACCATATCACAGGGGGTTTATGGTGCAACTGCTGGCATAACAGCTGTTTGGCACAAGCGGCCTGCAACATGTTGTAAGTCACTTTGTAGAATAGCACAAGTCACAACTACTGGCGTACGTTGCTACTTCGCCATTCTACTTAGTGCAAGTGCTGTTACGCCAGGCGTAACGTTTCCTAGAATCTGGCCCAATGCCTGCATAACCAAAGGAGGGGAGGATCATTTTCTGCACGATAGCATATCAGACCAGTGGAGAAATGCAGTCCTTGTGTCTGTGTAAGGCACTGAACTTTGGGGTGCAAGTTTTTATGGATTGCATCCACATGTGCTGAAAAGTTCAGAAGTGATCTAGCCAGACCCCAAGCTATCTGAAGGAAGTGACATTCTCTATCAGAGCACCATCCAGTGTGTGGAATTCTGGAAGGGATTTAAGGGAAGATAGCCTTTGTCTGGTGCAGAAGGACATGGAGACTGTCTTCTTAGTATTCAGAAATAGTTGATTTGACTGAAACCATTTTGGCACCTTGGTGAAATCCTGTTGCAGTCTAGGCTAGTATTTTATTCTTCAGCTTATCACTGGTGCCAGTATTGTTTTTTCATGTTGCAAAGTTTTCTTTTGCTTGGCGCAGAGGTAGCGCTGGAGCAGAACTTGCTCAGTGACTGCAGTCTAGTCTGGGCATCAATGTGAGAGGTGCTAGACATGTAGAGGACGATGTTGTCCACATACACTACCGGTCAAAAGTTTTAGAACACCCCCAATTTTCCAGTTTTTATTGAAATTTACGCAGGTTAATGTCTCAATGTACTCTGAAATTAAAGCATACAACAAATAAACAATTGGAGATAAAAAAGAAATCATAGAATCATTTTGTTTAACAAAATTTAATCTAAATTTTTGACTCATCAAAGTAGCCACCTTTTGCAGATATACTGTAACACGCTGAACACACTCGTGGCATTCTTCCTACAATGGACATCAAATATTGTTCGGAAGTTCTTTCCAACACTGTTGCAGAAGTTCCCAAAATGTGTTGCACTTGTAGGTTGCTTTGCTATCACCCTTCTGTCCAGTTCATCCCAAACCAGCTTGATGGGTTTAAGTCTGGAGACTGTGCTGGCCATTCCATGATTTGAAGCCTACCGTCTTGTTCTTTTCCTCGAAGGTAGTTCTGACAGAGCCTGGAGGTATGTTTTGGGTCATTATCTTGCTGTGGGATGAACCCCTGACCAACTAGGCGTAGACCAGAGGTATTATGGCGCTGCAAAATGCTGTGGTAGCCCTTTTGGTTCAGGGTGCCAGTCACTCTGTGCTGTTGTCCTGTGAGCCGCCTATCACATAAGCTGTTGACTCTCAGAAACTTGTCTTCTGATTCTGTTGTGGCTTTGGTTCTGCCAGACCTCTTCCTGTCAGAGTTTCCTCCAGTTTCCAAGTGCCTTTTGATGGTGTGGAAACTGTACTCACTATTTACCTTGGCTTTCTTTGCAATTTCTCTACAGCAGTTTTTGCTAACCTAAACTTTTTTTTTTCCTCTAGCAGTTTACCGCTTACCTTTGTACCATTTCAGGTTATTCACTGGACTTGAATTGCTTAAATTTCAATAAAAACTGGAAAAATGGGGGTGTTCTAAAACTTTTGACCGGTAGTGTACATATGGATTTGGGCAGTGGAGCAGGCAGATGGGAGGTTATTGTGCAAAACAGAAAATAATATAGGGCCAAGTACAGAGCCCCGAGGGACTCCAGTGGAGATAGGGAGTGGAGGGGAGATAGAGGAGGCAATCTTGAAAGACTGGGTTCTGCCTGTCAGGTAGGAGTGAAACCAAGCTGAGGAGGTGGGGTCTAGCCCAGCCTCTGAGAGTGTTTGAAGGAGAAAAGTATGGGAAATTGTGCTGAAAGCTTTTGCCAGGTCATCAAATATGGCCGAGGTTACATGATCCAGATCCAAATTGATGCGTATGGAGTCTGTGAGACATACAGTATTTGGGAGGAGGTGGTAGAGTGGGACTTAGAGAAGATAGACTGGAAAGGGGTGAAGAATGAGGTGGAAGTCAAGGTAGGAGATGAGCTGGGCAAGAACAATGCATTCCTGAAGCTTAGCTAGGATAGGGAGTACGGAGATTGAGCAATAGTTCCCATGGGAGGTTGGATCACCACCTTCGGGAGGAGGGGTGAATGACAGTAGAGTATTCCCATGTGGAGGGAACTGTGGATAGGGAGAAAGACAGGTTGAGTGGGAGGCCAGTGGATTAGCAGTAGCATTTGCGGAGAGATGGAGCAAATTGGATACTAGTCTGTCTGGGCTCTAACCTTTGAAAGTTTTTAAGGCTAAGAGGGCCTTGAGCGTGTCATTTGGTGATGTAGAAGAGAAAGAAAATTAAAAGGGGGAGGGGCTGGGAACTGCTGGAGTGTTAGAGGAGGCAGTGGGAGAGCAAGTGGGGAGGGAGGATAGTAACGAGGAATCACAAGATGTGAAGGAAGTGTTGAAAGTAGCAGCGACAGTAGGGGATCAGAAATTGTTGCATTACTTTGGGGAACAGTTGGGATTGGAGGACTGGGGGGGAGATTTGACAACCTTCCAAAATTTAAAAAGATGGTTTAGGTTAGAATGGAAAGACGAGGAGAAGTATTCTGCCTTGGCAAAATAGTGCCAGTGCACTAATCAACTGAATATAGCATCCTGGGAGGTAGTATAGCACAGTGGTCTAAGGCTCTGAGCTGCAAATCTGGTGACATCCAGCAGACCAGACCTGGGTTTGAATCCCACAGCTTCCACTTGCATACTGTGTGACCCTGAGCAAGTCACTTAACTTCCTTGTGCTCCCAGGTCGCACCTGGAAACAAGCTCTGGCTTAGTGTGCCTTTCCTGGTTAAACAATTTCCCCTTTCCCCCTGAGACCCTGGGCAATTGCAAAGTGCGGGGAAAATCTTTGTGCACCACTTTGTGTTTTACTGAACATCAACTTCCTAGTGTGACTGGACCTCTGTAAGGATGGCTTCCTTGATGTCATACAGAGGTTTAACACAACATTGCAAGTAAAAGCCTGCCAACATGTGTGTGTGTGTGCTCTGTTCCTTTCAATTTGCATTATACTTTACTTTTGAAATAAAATTGATTCATTTTTATGTTGTCTTGCGCATGCGCAAGCAACATATTGTGGTAGCTTGGAATAGCAGGTTTTGGAGGTGCGGTCATGTTGTGGCCAATGGCGCCACTGCTTTTTTGGGCTGGGCTCTGTGGCAGAAATGAAATAGCACTCTGTCTATGACAGCAGTTGAGAAGCATGCCACCAACTTGAAACAATTTCACTGATGCAGCAAGGGAGCAACCCGTCATTGCAGGGCGTGCCTTGCCTGGTGTAACATTTCAATAAACATGGTAGCGGCTATTGCTGTCCGCCTCTCACAGTTCCCAGCAAGCCGACTTTGGGGCTGGCCAATCCACCTGTCAGCATGCCCCCTTCCCAGTTCATTTGCCAATGGGGGGGCCCCAATCCCCCATTGGCATATGTGCCCCTTTCCTGTTTTTGTGCTGAGGGGGGGTGCCCAGTCCCCCTCTGCATCATCCCCCCCTGAAACACAGACACGCTTGCCGATGGTGGGGGCCCAAACCCCAGTGGCTTCAATGCCATCCCCAATCTGCCAAGGGGGGTGCCCAATACCCCTCTGCATCATCCCTCCCAGACACGCTTGCCTACGGGGTGCCCAATCCCCCTGTCGGCATGTTTAAATCCCCCCCCCATTTAGTTGGCATTTTCTGGGCACCACCCCAATTGTGTGCCACACTGGGAGCCAACCCCAGTGTGACTAAAATGACCCCTCCCAAACAAATGGGACACACTGGGATCCCACACCAGTGTGCCCAACACCTGTTAAAAAAGAAAATGGCCCACTGTAATTATTTATTTATTTTTATTAACCTGAAACAAAGAAAACAGTCCCTCGCCGTTGGGTCCCCTTCCCAACCCGCACCCACACTATATTTACCCAATTTCCCCACCCCCACCCCATACTTACCTCCAGAGCCTGGCGCGACGATCTTCGGTGGAGCGGGAATACGTCTGCACTCTTCAAAGCCAACCATGAACTGAAAAAATGCCGGTAAGCTGTATGATGGCATAAATGGGGATTTTCAACTTAAGTAGATATCTCAGGCGTTTTTTGAGACTTTGGCTCCAAATTTTCAACATGGGGTTCTTGGGACCCCACCTCATGAACTCAGTCACTGTCATTTCATTATTCAGTCCCGGAAGGTGACTTTGCAGTCACTGTGTGGAATCACCTTTTGGGACTGATTAACAAAATGACAGCGTCATTATTCATGGTGGGCTCTAAGCCTATGCTGCAAATTTAGTGAAATTCAAGAATGACTGTGTTATGAGTCGCATCTGCGCAGTTTCCACGCACACTCGTAACTTTGAGAATTTTTAAAATTTTCACTCCAGATTTTCAGCATTGCCATTTTGTCACACCTCCTTATGAACACTGCAGCTGTCATTTTTCACATCCTGCCCAAAATGTGTTTTCCCACTTGTGGTGCACAATAGCTCAGTCATTGTGGGAAATCAACATTTGGGATAGATTAAGAAAATCACAGTGACACTGTTCATGAGCGGAGGTCCCAAAATGCCTAGGTTGAAAATTTGGTGACAAAATTCCCCACAATGTCTGTGTTATGAGCCTGTGTTGTGCAGTTTCCACACACACTCGTAACTTCAAGAATTTTTAATATTTTCACTCAAGATTTTTAACATTGCCATTTCTTCACACCTCCTTATGAACAGTACAGCTGTCATTTTTCATGCCCTGCCCGAAATGTGGTTTCGCACATCTGGCGCAGAATGGCGTAATCACAGTGCCACTGCTCATGAGCGGAGGTCCCAAATGCTTTCATGAGGTGGGGTCATGAAAAGCCCATGTTAAACATTTGGAGTGCAAATACCAACAAACACCCAAGGCGTTAGGGTTTCTAACCATAACATCCCACCCTGTAGAGACTGACTGGCGTCAGGGGTGTGACTTTGGATTGTTGGCTGTAATGCTCATGCCATTCCACCCCCAACCCACAGCCACTGACAGGCATCAAGGTGTGCCTTGGACTCTTCAGACCCAAAGTTCACCCCATTCTCCTATACTGCATCCATCTCAAGGTATTTCCTTCTGGAACAGGGTGAGCGTAAGGCCTGAGGACCCCAAGGTACAATACGATACTTGTTAGAGTCTGCAGGATAGGGTGAGGTGAAGTGGCATGAACATTATGGCAAATGACCCAAAGGCACACCTCAATGCCTATCAGTCTCTGCAGGGTGGTGTGGGGTTGACATCATTTCCATACTTCACTGCCATTCCTATTATGCATCTCTCAAATTCCTGCACTACCTATGCCAATGCCAGTAAGACAACATTCAGCATTGACAAATGCTTGTTATAATGTTGCATAAGTAATTTTATGATCAATAAAAGCTATCATAACAGTTACTTTGTTCACCCACTTTATGGTCCAAATGGATTCTGGATACATGTCCGCCCTCCTGGTTCCTAAGCATGGAAAAAATAAGTTAGCAACATTCTTACAGTAGTCAAAAATGCCTGATCCTGTCTTAAATTATTTGTGGGCACATCCCAGGAGTATTGTGAGGCACAAGTTTGAATGCCAAGTTGCCTGATACCCCCTTGGAAATGCATCACAAATTCTTTAACACAGCCTGATGTGTAGGACTGCATTTATCAAAGGGCTTGTTTCTAGGCTTAAAAATTAAATTTAGCACCTAAGTGTCCATTGGTATTTTAATTTCATAAAATCCAAGTAAAACGTGGGCCCCCAACATCCTAAAACCAACCCTGCCCAATGACATTAACATAAGTAGTATTTGGAGGAACGGAGCTGTGCCTTTAACCACAGCACACTCTCTGTACCTTGGGAGATATTAACAAGAATTAGGGGAATTTAGCTGTGTCTTTAAACGCTGCTTTCTCCTTGCACTTTGACTCATGTAAGTGCTATTTGGGGGGTACTGAGTTGTGCCTTTAACACAGCACACTCCCTCCACCTTGGGTAATATTACCATGAATTAGGGGACCTGAACTGTGTCTTCAATCAACGCCCAGTCCTCCCAGCATGTTGGCTAATGTAAGAGTAGCTTGGGTTTCACTATGTGTATAATTAGGCTCCAGCCTACTTAGTTTGCCATCATGAGTATCCATGATGAAAACAACCTGTGGCTCATGCACTTTACCTGGTGTGCACATAGCCCACCATAACTGTGGCTGGATTTCAGCTTGCCCATTGCTGATTTGGCATTAATCAATTTTTGGACTGACTCACTCCTTGTCCTACACTGGAGAAGAAGCCTAATTGAAGGGCAACTGGTTCCAGCCACCACCCCACCCCTTCACGCATGCACCTCTAGCTCCCCAGCTATATTATAAGTAAAGCAGGCTGCTAGCTCCTATACCTATTATCTGTAGACCTTTTCTTTCCCTGGTAAGTGTTTTTGCTAGTTTGTTATTGCTATTTAGCTTAAAGAATTTTAATGAAAAGTTAGCAGGATCCAGGATTTTGGAGAAAAGGTCACTCAGCCTTTAGTTTTAGTAACTCCTTGCTTGGCAGGTAGACTAGGACAGTATCTCTTTTCTGTCTAGTAAGAAAGTGGCTGTAGCATAATAAATGCAATAAATTTATTATAGCACACTTGTACAGTATTGACAAAGGTGAAAAAGTAGGATTAATTCACTTAGATTACAAACTTTGCACTGAAGCATAAACCCTATTACCTAGAGGCATCCTTCAACCCCACTCTCAACACGCCAGTTAACTGCAGATAATAATTAGCTAGCAAATGTTCCAGTCAAGACTTTTCAGCCACCTCAGAACTCTCTATTTTGGGCCTGAATCTCCATCTAACTGACCAGGACTTAAGCAGTGGCATGCTCTTTGTTTGTAGTGAACCCGTATTGTTGGCTTGTTTTGATTACTGTTTGGCTGTACTTCCCCTTAAGAGTTTGTCTTCATGTGTGTGTATTTTGGCTTATAAATGACTATTCATGCTGAACTATGGCAACCTGCTGAGTGCTATTGTTTTCTCTGGGACCCCCAAGTCAATGAGATGCTGCATCTCATGGGGTTACTCTGGTTGCAGTAATTTCAAATTGACTAAGTAAATTACACAGTAGATTACATGTGCTTGATGTAATTGTGATAACTATGAAAACTTAAACATGTCAGTTCAGCTTGCATTTCATATTTACTTCCTGTTATGCTCACCTGTATTTCTTTAGTACGATGGGCATTTTGTATGAAAATGGAATGTCTGCCTGGTCTAGTTTGCCTGGTCTAGTCTGCTTGTCTACACTGGGGATCACAAGTCTGTTTGTGATCTAAAAACTGTCCCTGAGGAAATTAATATGATTGTCTGGGATAGACAAGCAGCCAGAGCAGTAGACCGTAATATTATTACATGGAACTAATCTCTGTAATAAACAGAAAGGGAACATTATTACAGAAATTATATGAAATTGAAGTTGTGTGTGCGTGTGCTGTCAGTGGTATCCAGGACTCCTTAAATTGAGGTGGGGAGGTTACAGAGGCCCCTTGACAGATGTTTAAAGGGTGCAGCTAGGGGAAATAGTTTCCTGGTAAAATGGAATGCATTTTGGAAGAGATGCTGTACAGTGGAACAGAATTGCAATGTTTTTTTGTTGCCCTGTGCGTTCACTTTTATTATACTCTTAAACGTATACAGGTTTGTATCTGTTAAATTAACCAGAAACTTCATAATGTAATGAGATAAATGTACATTTTAGGATCTGTGTACTGCAGTGGTTTAATGATAAGCAACAAACTAGTGGTCCCCTCCACGCCCCGCCTGATCAACTGATATGTGGTGTAGCTACATATTTCTGGTGGTCTAGTGGGGGGGGGCATTTTCCCATCCTGTAGTGTATGTACATGTTCCTGGTGATCTAGTGGACCTACCACCCCCCAGTGCAACTACCTTCCTTTGATCCACCTCCCTGCACATTTGCTCACCTCAGCCCCTGATACCAATATACGTCATTGAAGACTGCAATTGGCATAGCCCTCAACCTTGCCGCATCATGTTGGGAGCGTGATGGCACAACAACTATACAAATGGCTGTCTTGAAAATACATGTTTTGATAAACTAATTGCATAGGCATAAAGTGCCAGATTTTTTTTATTTTTTTTTTTTTTTTTACTGGTGTAAAGGTGGTACAAACTATGGGATTCTTTTTCTGGTGAAAACTAAACATTAGTGACCTTGCCTGTGACTAGATCATTTGTAATCTAGCACACTGGGTAGTCCACAGCACAAGGGAACACGGTAGATGTGAGGTAGTGTGTTCTAGTGGTTAAAGCCTGGAAGAACAGCACAAGAGATCTAGGGCTCTATTCCAGAAGGTGGGTGTAGGGCTTTGTGGCAAGCCCTGCAGCCACCACAATGTTTGACGCAGCTGTATCAAGGCCCTTCAATGCAACTCTGCGCCATTCTAGAAGGGATGACAGTTGCAACAGTTTTCACACTTTATGGCAGCTTGCACCAAATAAGTAGCGCAAGCCCCATAGTAAGAGTATCCCCATGGACTCAAAGTTAGACCATCGGGGAGATTGTCTAACTTTGCGATGTCGGACTTGTGGCATTGGCTTCTAAAATACCATGTTTGACGCAAGTCACTACTTGCATCAAACAGCCTGTCGTAAGTCCCATGCGGCACTCTCGGACACTTTTTAGAATCTGGCCCCTTCAGTCCAGCCCCACTCTAGCCATTGGCCCACCCAGTGACCTTGGGCAAACCACATGACCTTCCAGCAGTAAAAACTAGAAAAGATATGTGAACATATGAATATGCCTGCAGATAAAAGGCCTTATGTTCTATCTAGTCTGCTCAATTATACAGTTCCCACTGCTTACAGAGGGAACTGCTCCCCCTCCCCATATCCATCTGGACCCTTCTGAAATGCCGCCTCCGCCCTCTTATCTCCTACCTGTAACACACCCCTTGAAGCTATCCACCATTTTCAGGGATGTACCACCTCCTGCAACTCATTCCACTTGGCAACCTCAGTGAAGGGGCCTTCTCCTCTCCCTTCAGAACTCCTCTCTTCTTCCCCCCCCCCCCACACACCTAGCTTTAGGCCACCAGTGCGCTTGTGTTCATTAAGGCTGAAGAGCCCTCAGTACTCACCTTGTGAAGATCTCAATCATGTGTCTCCCCCTCCCTCTGTCTTGGAGTACATGTTGAGCCCCTGAGTGCCTCCTTATAGGTGTTGTTTTCCTGGCCCTGGACCATCTTGGTTACCCTTCTCATGGCCATTCCCTTCCCAGCAAGTTGATATCCTTGAGCTAAAAGCACTGATAATGCATACTGTACTCTAGCCGTGGTCTCACCAGAGACCAGTAGAGTGGCAGAATGCCAGTAATTCCCTTGCCTATGCAGCCCAGCATCTGATTTACTTTGGCTGTTGCTTTCCTGCAGTGTGCCAAGTTGGTGTTTCAAGTCGCTTGTGTTAATTATACCCAGGTCCTTTTCCTCCTCTGACCTGGTTACCTGCTCACCATCCAACCAGTATTTCATTCTGGGATCATACCTCTCAAGTGTCTCTCATTAAGAGGGACATCCCTCATTTTAACCCTTAAAATTGCTCTGTCCCTCATTCATCCCTCATGGAAAAGGTGCTGCCCATAAAGCAAATGTGCTGTAAATTCAGACTTTAAAGCAGAAACACTATAATCTGACATACTAAATCCAAAATAAACTTTGTACAAGTAAACACTATGGTTTTCAGAGTTTTAAGCTTGTATTGCCATGTTTGAGGATATGTCCCTCATTCTGAGGGTTTGTCCCTCATTCTGAGTGTCCAAATATGTCCATGTCCCTCATTTCAGTGACAAAAGGTTGAGAGGTATGCCCTGGACGTTTTGTTGCCCACTAGGGCACTAACTGAAGTGGGACTGCACACTGTACCAGTTTTTCCAACAAACACAAAAAAAAACTTAATAAAAACAGGTTTTCTTTAGCAGAGTGTAAACTTTCTGAGTTTGTATGGAGCAATGTCTCTGTATCTTTGTAGACACTTTTTTTTTTTTTTTTTTTGAAAGTGTGGGTCTCATTTAAAACTGGGCAGAATAATATTAGCCATGCTTTTGTAACCCTAGGTGGTGCTATCCTATGGGCTACTACCCCTGCCTCTGGGAATAGGCACAAGTTGAGAGGACAGAGTTCTTAAACAGGTGCCTCCACCCGGAGGAATGATACTGGGAAAGCTTGGCTGCTTTGCTATAGTCCTCTGGGATGCTATAACCACCCACCCGTCCTTCTATGGCATTACTGTTAGGCCACTAGAACACTCCACATACACTGGAGATCAATAAGACTATGCTCACACCCCTTGCACTTGCCATGGAGACCCCTAGAAAATAAGAGCAATAATACACTATGCAAAACCTTTCAATGTGACGCAACTAATTGGCACACTAGCAGGGTTAAACATGAAACAAGTCTGGCTTATTCGGGGGAAGTGAACAAGGGAGGGAGATGAATTTGGTCAAATGAAACACTAGATTCAGCTCCACTGCAAGTCCTTGATTACTCTTGCAACCCTGGGTGCCCAGATCTTATACAGGCTAGACTGAAGCATTGCCCAGGGTTGCCGGTGTTGCAGCTGTTGGGGCCCTTTAGGGAGAAAAGGTAGCATGTGCATCTTAATCCTGAGCCAGAGGGCTCAGTCCATTAGTAATAACCCAAACAAAGCAATCTGACAGTGATTTGTAGCTGATGCAGGGAGCTACCCTGATTTTTATTTTATTTTTTATTTTATTGAAATCTGGGATTACAAATACTTTTGAGCAGGAACTGCTCATTTACAAAGGTTCCACGTCGAAGGAATGGGGGTATACATGCATACAAAGGTCAACATAATAATATATAGTTACACAATAACAAGAAGTAAGAGACTGAGGCTTGGGAAATTCCAGTAATTCAAAATGTGCCAAATGTTAGGTAGCATAACATAACCAGCCAAGGGCAATCTTGGAAATAAGCACTGCAGGTGAGAGGGAAGGGGGTATGCAGGCAGGAAGGCCATTGTCTGAGAGAGAGACTGAGAGAGACGGAGCTTTCAAGACTGAAGTGGAGGGTAGTGAACGGTGGGCCCCCGATTAGGCGAGGCAGTCGCAACGACTAGTTGAAATTAGATGAAGTCGAAGTTGTCTCTTAAAAGGGCCAAGAGCAGCAGCAGTAAGAGTTTCTTTGAGAGTATTGTACCACTGTGGTGCTCTGTGGGCAGAGGTCCTCTGGCCCATGGTAGTCCAGCATCTGGGGACAAGGAAGGTTAGTTGTTGTGAACTTCTAGTTCTCTGGGTGCTGTGGTGGTCACTAAGTAGCTTTTCAATGCCTGGGGGCATGACCCCAAGGAGGACTTTTTGGGCTAAGAGACAGGTTTGATACTGTATCCGGCTGAGAGGTAGCCATCCTGCCTGACTGTACAGGTCACAAGTGTGTGTAAGTCGATCAGCCCCAGTTAGCAGCCTGCATGCTTTGTTGAGTGCAACTGTAATTCTGCGGAGGGCAGAGGCGGAGGCAGAGCCATAAATTGCTAGCCCGTAATTGATGATGGAGGTGACAGAGCTGTTGATACCCAACGGAGAGTGTCAGGAGTCATGCAGTGTTTGTGCCTGTAGAGCAGGCCTATCACGGATGTTGGTGGCTTTGGCGACAGAATCTATGTGCTGATGGTAGGACAGTGAGCTGTCCAATGTGACACCTAGGTATTTAAAATCAGGAACGTGTTCAAGTAAGGTCCCTGTTTGGTTTAGGATGGTGAGGTCACGGGATTTGTACTTGCTCCTGGCATTGTAGAAGGTCATAACCTTTGTTTTTGCTGTAGTTCATGACCAGTTTGTGTGACTTGAACCATTCTTCGATGCACATAAATTCAGGCTGTAATTGTTTCTTGAGGAGCTCTGCATTTTGGTGGTTGGTGAACATGACTGCGTCATCAGCATAGAGCAGTAATTTCTGGTGAACGACACTGGGAAGGTCATTGAGGAAGAGGCTGAAGAGTAGTGGCCCCAGGATGGACCCCTGAAAGGACTGGCTTTTCCTCCGAGGTAACACCAGCAATCCTAACCTGCTGGACCCTCTCCCCAAGGTAGCTTGAAAACCAGAGCAGTGCTTCATTGGAGAGCCCAATGTTTGATAATTGCTTGAGTAGGAGTGGGTGGTTCACAGTATCAAAGGCTTTCGTAAGGTCGATGAATACTGCCCCTACAGTTTCCTTGATTGAGTGAGTGTAGTATGGATGAAGCCTGTGAATTCTAATAGTGCAGTGGTGGTACTGTGCCCTTTTCAGAAACCATGTTGCTTAGGACACTGGATGTCGTATTTTTCCAGGTATTTGACTAATTGGTCTGAGGCGATGTGCTCCAGGACCTTGGACAATGGAGGGAGGATGGAGATAGGTCTGTAGTTGGAGTGCAGTGATTTGTCTCCACTTTTGTGTACTGGTGTGATGGTCGCCTGTTTCCAGTGAGATGGGAACTGGGACATCCTTAGTGATAGATTGAGGATCTTTGTCAAGGGTTCAAGTCCTTCTTCAAGGACAAGTGCTAACAACTTCAGGTCAAGGGAGTCACTGCTGTAGCCTGCATTGTGAATGGCCTTCCGAATATAGGTTCTGGCTTCATGTACTGGGATCTCCTTGAAGTAGAATTGTGGGGCAGGGTGTAGGAGCGGAGTAGTTCCAGGAGGGTTACTACAAGAGGGGGCATCAAAGAAATTAGAAGGGAGGACACTATCCAAGTTGGAGAATGCATTGTTAAAGGTGTTGGTGATGGTGTACAGGTCGGTTGTTGGTGTTCCATTTGTTTAGCATGGTGGGTGGTGACTTAGGGTCCTTGACTGTAAGGTCTTTCAAGTTACTCCAAGATTTTTTTTTTTTTCCATCACCCCAGGAGTTGGAGAGTTTCCTTTAAGTATTTGCTTTTGGCTCTCCTAACTGCCCGCGTGCACTCATTTCTGGCAGCTTTATATTTATGAATATCCCCAGGTTTGGATGTTGCATGGGCACAGTGCCAGAGATGATCCCTATGTTTGAGTAAAGTGATTAGATCGGGGGTTAGCTCTGCCCCTGACCTTCAGCTTTTTGAGAGGTGCAAAGATATTGCAGGCCACAGTGAAGTGGCTGATGAAAAGGTCTAAAGCTTGGTTTACATCAATGACAGTCGACTGGTGTCCAGTCCAGGTGGCTTAGGTGTGTCTTTAGTAGCTCAAGGTACCCCTGCTTTAACACTCTGGTGTGGATTATTTTAGGAGGGGGCTTAATTAATGTGTTTGTCCAGGTACATGTGACCGGTGAGTGATCACTGATCCCATCAGGGAGCACTGAGACTTTTGAGATTCATTCAGGGTGATTAGTTAGGATCCAGTCCAGAAGTGTTCGCGACCCTGTCCTGTAGTTGCATCTGGTGGGGGTGGTAACAAGCTGGGTGAGGTTCTGTGACGTGACAGCATTCTTGTAGTTACTGGCCTCCAGTGATAGCCAATTTATGTTGAAGTCACCTAGTACTATGAGTTCAGAGTTATAGTGTAATCCCTGTAGGCTTTCCAATATGCTCGTAAATCCATTGTGCTGATCTTTAGGGGGTGGGTAGACAGAGGCAATGGTGTGCTCCTTATTGTGCGCCCCGAGTAGAACTTCAATAGCGAGAACCTGCGAGGGTGGTTTAGGGTTTGAGAACTGGAAGACTTGACCCAGATAGGAATTCCTCTGGTAGATGGCACAGCCCCCACCTCGTTTGGAAACCCTGTCCTGCCTGAATATAGAGTATCCAGGGATGGTGACTGCAGCGTCTGGTATCTTGGGGTTAAGCCATGTTTCGACAAGAGTACATCAGGGCTATGTTGCTGGACCCAGGTTTGCAAGATGTCAAGTTTAAGGAAGCTGCAGACATTGATTGAGGCTAATGTGAGGGACCCCTCCCTCCTTTTTGTGGCATGGGGTGCTAGGCCCCAGATTAAGATGAACATTTCCAGATATCAGAAGTAGCATAAGTAGTATCCTAAGAAGGTATGCTTTAATCATTTTGCAGATTAGTTTTGTTGTAGGGCATCTAGTCTTCTTGGCCTTGCTGGTCTGCATTTGTCCTGTGATACTGCAGAGCACAATATATAAAGTTTGTAGTCTCTCAACCCAGACCAGGATGTAGGACAGGTGAGATGAAGACCTCATGGTGTTGATGTGGGGTACTGGGGGAAGCTGGGCCTCTGGTGGTTACTACCTGCTCAATGGTGTTGAGCAGGGGGCCAAATTGCCCAAGCCAGTCTTTCGACAAGATCTCTTGATTTCAGGCAGTGGCTTGGGTCGAGATGTCCAGGCCCAAGCAAGAGGAACCGTCCTGGGAAAAGTTTGTGATCTATTGCTGGGAAGGCTCCAGCTGGCATAACTGGATTCACCATGGGGAACCAAATCATGACCCAAAAAACATTTAGCACACTTAAAATCTGTTTTCTAAGCTACAATTTGGATAGTCTGTTTGCTAAATACAGATTCACTGCACAAACCTACAGACCTTTCAGCTCGAGGCTATCTTCTGTCATTCAGGCAGGCCGATCACTTCTGGAGCAAGTCTTCAGTCCCACTTGCAAGTAGTACTGATGCACTTTCTCCTGCTGCAGATCTACCCCGCCAGTCGAAACAGTGACTTTTGCAATAAACAATCTCTGTAGGCCAGAGACTATGGCAGGCAGGCCAACTGAACCTTCCTGACAATTCTCCTATGCTCTTCCTAGGAGCAACTGCTCAAGCTGACACTCCAACTTTCACTCTTGACTGACGCACAGTTTCAGGCAGATCTGGGTATTTCCTGTAATTCTCAAGGTTCAGTTGGATGAGGGAATGGTATCACAGTAGGGGCTCCCCCTCCAGCTCCATTTAGGTGCCAAACATCTAAAACTATAACCCCTGGGGTCGGTCTCCATTTTAGTCCCCAGAGATTAGACTGGTCCAATACTGGCAGTCCAGAACCAAAATGGTGGCTCCTATTTGCAAGCTCAGGCTGCAAATGAAGGCAGGCTGGACCTAGCTCCTTCATTACAGTAAATAACCACATTTTGTAATGACTCTGAGGTATCGGTGATTGGAGAATGGAGCAATATAACATGTCTGGCTGGTTGCAAGCCTTAATTTCTTGGACCCAGCCCAGACTGACTTGATCTTTTAAAGGGACAGGCATGGAGGCTTACCAGGGCACTCATGCAAACAAATAGAACTACTGCAAAAGAGGACACCAATGTGACCATGGGCATTTAGGAGCCCAGGAAGACACTTTAGTAGACCTCAGTTTGTAGGGGGGTTACACTTGGAAATTTAAGAAGGTGGCGAAAGTGTTGGACCTTCATTGTGGTATTATGCATGGATAATCAAATCAATTTTATTTTTAAAAAGGCACCTTTCTAAAACCAAGGCGCCTGTACAAGAAATACATAAAACAGAATAAATTATTCTGACAAACGCATAATTCAACAGACAATATAATGGCAGCATAGGAAAGCAAACTAAACCTCGATCAATAAATGCCAGTCTGAAGAGGCAGTTTTCAAAGCTATTTTAAAACTCTGGACAGTTAGGCAGCCTCTAACCTGATGAGGTAGCGTTCCACAGGGACGGGGCAGCAAAACTAAACTCCCTTGCTCCAGATGTTTGCAGACATACCCTGGGAACCTCAAGCAATCCCTCATCGGAGGATCAGAGAGGATGGAGGGGACAGTAGGGACAAACGAGATCTTTAAAGTAACCTGGTCCCTGTTCGTGTAGGGCCTTATAGGTAAGCAAAGCCACCTTAAAGGTGATCCGCCACTGTATAGGCAGCCAGTGCAGACCACGGAGCACAGGTGTCATGACTGGTTCTTGATGCACCAGTCAATAGCCTGGCTGCCGCATTCTGTACCAGCTGCAAGCAGCAGATATCAACCCTGGCAGCCCTAGGTAAAGGGCATTACAGTAGTCAAGACGGGATGAAAATAAGGCATGAACCAATGTCTGAAGATCATCGGGAGGAACCAAATGTCACCCGGGTGATATTTCTTAGATGGTAAAAAGTTAACTGCCGACACCTGTGATTTCAGGGTCAAGCAGTCATCAAACATGATGCCCAGGTTCCGCACACAGTCTGAGGTAGCCAGCTGAACATCTCCGAGCCATAGACCCGAAGGTGAACCTGCCAACATGCCCGCCTGACAATCTGGGTTCACAACCAACACCTCAGGTTTTTTTCAGGGTTCTGCATTAGCCAGCTCACATTCATCCAGGCCTGAATTTCAGACAGCTGTTGAACACCGAGACAGCATCATTTTGTTCCGGGACAAAAGACCTGAATAGCGCAGTGTCATCTGTGTAGCAGTGAAAACTCAAACCGTACAGTCTAATTGCTCCCAATGGCAGCATATACACCGCAAACAACATGGGCGCTAAGATGGATCCCTGTGGAACCCCACAGGGCAGGGAGAATGGAGCAGGTACAAATCCCTGACACCACTCTGAGTCCTACCTGTGAGATAAGATTGAAACCATCTGAGGACAACCCTTGAGTCTACAGATAAACCGCAGGTGATCCAACACACCATGGTCCACAGTATCAAATGCTGCAGGGATCAAGAAGGACCAAGATGGAACAGGCCCTTCGATCTCTCGCTTTCAGGAGGTCATTTAGTATCCGAACAAGAGCCATCTCTGTACTATCTCTTCCTGAAACCGGACTGGAAAGAATCATAGATATTGTGGCTGGTCAAATGGTATTCCAGCTGCAATGCCACCACCTTTTCAATTACCTTGCCCAAAAAGGGAAGGTTAGAGACCGGCCTGTAGTTTGCTGGTTCACTGCTGAAAGTGGACACTGACCAATCTGAGCACAGGGAATTTTCTTGCCATTGTATACTACCTGCCCCTTACTAGCCATTTCTGTGATTTGAGATCCTAGTACTGGTTCCATGTCCTAATAGTGATCCCTGTTATAGAAAGTGTATTTCATAGAAAAGAAAATGGCAATACACATGCCAGCAAACTAATATCTGTGTGTGGGGGCTGTACTTCTCCTCATGGGTGGTTCACCCCACACCCCTTGATTGACATGACATTGGGGTGCATGTCGGGGAGGTGTTATACTCAAATTAAAGAGAACACCGCAGCAGCAAAGTGTTCTCCTCCCCGATCCAGTCACCATCCCCAGCAGTACACCGCAGCTAGGCACAGGCACCACCATACCACATGGCTAGCTCTGCTGCAGCAGGCAAACTACCCCCAGACAAACCCTCTTCCCTATCCATCCCCTACAGTTGTCATATAGGGTACAGGTTATCCCCTCTTTCACGTACAGGGGCACTCCATCCTTCTTCCCATCCCCCTATCCTTTCTATAGTTCATACCTGGGAATTGTGGTCAAGTCATGGTTTCATGTGGCCCACATTTCTAATAGAAACATAGAATTTGACGGCAGATAAGGACTGCTTGGCCCACCTAGTTGGCCCATTTTCCTACCCAACAGATAAGCTGCAGATCCTGGTTAGCCAACAGCTTACTTCCTCCTACCCCCCCCACTAGAAATACCTTATGTCTGTCCCATGCATTCTTGAATTCCCCCACTGTTCTTGACTCCACGACCTCCTCAGGGAGGCTGTTCCATACATCCACAACCCTCTCCATGGGAAAAAATACTTCCTCAAATTACCTCTGAGCCGTCCTCCCTCTATCTTCAAATTGTGCCCCCTTGTTCTTGCACATCTTTTTCTGAAAGATGCTACCCTCTTGGACTTTGTTGATTCCCTTGAGGTACTTGAAAGTTTCTATAATGTCCCCCCTCTCCCTTCTTTCCTCAAGGGTATACATATTGAGCTCCTTTGGTATTTTTTCGTATGTCTTCTGGTGCAGACCCTGCACCATTTTGGTTGCCCTCCTCCGGACAGCTTCCACTCTGTCTTTGCGGAGATGGGGTCTCCAGAACTACACACAGTACTCGAGATGGGGTCTCACCAACTGTCTGTACAGAGGGATAACAACTTCCTGTTTTCTACTGTTGATGCCTCTCCCTATGCATCCCAGTATCCCCCCAGCCTTCCTTACTGCCTTCTCACATTGCTTTCCCACCTTTAGATCATCTGATATAATTACCTCAGGTCCCTTTCCATTTTTACTGTTGTCAGTATCTCACCCCCCATTGTGTACTCTTCCCCTGGATTTTTGTTTCTCATGTGCATTACCTTGCACTTCTTTGCACTGAATCTGAGCTGCCATACATTTGGCCATTCCTCCAACCTTGCCAAGTCCCTTCTCACCCTTTCCACTCCGTCTTGTGTATCAACCCTGTTGCAGATCTTTGTCTCTTTGCAGATGACATACTTTTTCCTTCAGTTCCTCTGCAATGTCTCCTTAAAGACATTAAAAAGACCAGTCAATACTGAACCCTCGACCCTACTACCCTTTCTTCAATGTGTACTCCATTTACTACTACCCTTTGCGTCCTGTTGTCTAGCCAATTTTTTATCCAGGCTACCGCCTTAGGGCCCACTCTAAGGCTGGCTAACTTGTGTATTAATCTTTTGTGTGGGACTGTATCAAATGCCTTGCTAAAATCTAGGCAGACCATGTCCACAGCTCCTCTTTGGTCACCCAGCCAAAGAAATCTATTGTATTTGTCTGACATCACCTTCCCATCGTGAATCCATGCTGCCTTGGGTCCTGTGCCCCACTGGCCTCTAGGTACTCAACAATTCTTTCCTTCAGAAGTGATTCCATCATTTTCCCTACCACTGAGGTCAAACTAACTGGTCTGTAGTTTCCTGCCTCTGTCTTGCTCCCACTTTTGTGAAGAGGAATCGCATCTGCCCTCCTCCAGTCCTCGGGTACCACCCCATCCTCCCATGATTTGTTAGAGAGTAGTCAGCGGTGTCACTAGTTCTACCCTTCATTCTTTTAGAATTCTTGGGTGAATCCCATCAGGCCCCATTGCTTTGTCCACCTTCAATTTTATTAGTTCTTTCAGAACCCTTTCTTCTGTAAATGGACTGGTATCGACCCCCATCTTCAGAGTGTTTCTCTTTGGTTTAGGTACCTCCCCCTCCTCTTCCTTTGTGAATACTGAGCAGAAATATTTGTTCAGTATTCCTGCTTTTTCACTGTCCCCGTCTACCCACATTCCCTCCACTTTATTAAGCCTCAGTATCCCTCCTTTGGTCTTTCTTCTCTCCCTAATGTACCTATAAAAGGTCTTATCCCCCTTAACAGAATTGGCTATCCTTTCCTCGGTTTTGGCCTTTGCTATTCTGACTGCCTTCCCAGCCTCTTTCTGCTTTAACTGATAAAGTTCTCTGTCCTTCTGTGTTTCCTTATTTCCTGAATGCTATCCTTTTCTCCTTAACCTTCCCTGCCACCTCTTTTGAGAACCATAGTGTTTTTTTCCTTCGTTGTGTTTTCTTTATTTGCTTTACACAAAGGCTTGTTGCCTCTGTGATGGCTGTTTTGATTACTCTCCATTGTTCCTCCACCGCTCCTTCTTGCCCATTTGCTAGTGCTTTTCTAAGGCACTCTGTCATTTTCCCAAAGTCAGCCTCCTAAAGTCCAATACTCTTGTTTTTGTATGGCTGTGTTTATCGTGAACCATACTGTTTGGTCGCTTGTTCCTAGATGGCTACCCACCTCTAAATCTGAGATTTTTTCTCCATCCCCATTTGAGTACCAGGTCTAAGATTGCTCCCTCCCAAGTGGGTTCCAGTACTAGCTGTCTGAGGCATGCCCCCTGTAGGGCATCAAGAATGACCCTGCTCTTAGATGTGCCGGCAGCAAAGGTGCTCCTGTTAACATCTGGCATATTCAGGTCCCCCATCAACATCTCCCCTTTTTCTGCCATTCTAAGGAAACCTATCATTCCCTTGTCCATTCCCTCCCCCTGAGATGGGGGTCTGTGTATAACCCCCGTGCGGATTGTGGTGCCATTCCCTGTCTCCAGGGTGACCCAGATTGCCTCATCTGATCCCTGTTTACTCTTCAGTTCTGTTGCTTTGATCCCTTCCTTTACATAGAGCTACTCCTCCTCCTCTCTTATCCTCCCTGTCCCTCCTGTAGATTGTGTATCCTGGTATGTTGACATCCCAGTCATGGTTTTCTGTGTACCATGCTTCTGTGACTGCCACAATATCCAGGCAACCCTCTTCCATCACGCCACTAGTTCAGGAGCCGTGTTACACAGACTCACGGACATTGGTACTAATCACCTCCACTTTTGATAGCCTTGCCTTTTAGCCCCATTCCTGTCCTTACTGCCTTTGCCTTTTTACATTTACCTCTGTCCTGCTCCTATATAACTTATCTACCTTGCTGTTTACCTCACTAATTACTATGTTTTGTGGGTGGAGGCTGGGATTTCCCTGCTCCTTTCCAGTGCCTCCCCCCCCTTGGCTAGTTTAAATGCTTGCCAATGAAGCATTTAAAGCTTTCCCCTAGGATCCTGGTCTCTTCTTCCCCAGACAGATGCAGACCATCGCACCAGTATAGGTCTGCATCCTCCAGGTGGCGCCCAGTCCCCAATGAAGCCAAACCCTGAGCTCACACCAGTTTTCAACCACTCATTGAATTCCCTGGTGAGGAGTGCCCTAACATCTCCTTGCCATAGACGGGGAGCACCTCAGAAGGTTACCGTATGCGCTACTTGTCTAAGGCCCCTCTCCAACTCTACAAACTCCTCTTGCACTGCTCTGATCCCATTCCTAGCCAGGTAATTTGTCCCTAGGTGGACAATGACATCCAGCTCCCTCCCTCATGCAGCTCGTACCACGATCCTGAGGATTCGCTTCCTGTCCCTCCAAGCCATGGCACCAGGAAGTCACCTTACCTTCCTCCCCATTTCTACCCCCTAATGATTGAGTACCCCACTAGGAGTTGTTTGCTTCCCCTGTGGGGTCCCATGCCACCCTCCTGTGGGTCTCCTTTGTGAAGGTTCCCAGCATCCTTCTTGGTCTCATCTGCAGGTGCCTCCATAGAGGAACCACTATCCACCAGAAGAGCGAATGAATTGTGGAGGTACAGCTGGAGGAATGCAACTCTGTTCCACCACCCTCTCCCTCCCTGAGCCCACCCTGGTCCAGCCTCTCCTCTTTCTTGGCAACCTCTGAGGTAGTGGTATTGGCCCTGGTGGTCCCTGGGTGGGGGAGGAGGTTTCACGAATCCTAGCCAGGTTAGCCTTGAGACTATAAACTTCCTCTCTCAAACCAGAGAGGTGCCTGCAAATAGGGCAGCATTGCAGCCTCTAGAATGTCTCCTGGAACACTGCTGCCCCATAGCCATTGCACTGCACCACTCTTATGTCTTTTGTGTCCCCTCTCCTGTTTCTCTGCATGCTTACTCTCTCCTCTCCTTACAACTCTCACCCTTCCTGTTCTGGGACAGCAACTTCCTATCTTCTTTAGTAGCCTCCTTCTTCCTTGCCTAATGTCACCCCACCAGCAGCTTGGGGGGGGGGTAAGTGAGCTACTTTTTTCCTTTAGGGTTGACAACCAATGTTTCTCTATGATCCTTCCCTTCCTACTGCCAAACAGGAAGTTCCTGTTGACAGTCCGATCCAGTGGCTATAAAAGTAGAACTGGCTTGGGCTGGGTGGGTGAAAGGGTGGGATGGAGGACAATTAGTAAGAAAAAAGGCTAGCAACAGGAAGTTGTAATTTGAGTCATCTGCTTTTATAGTGTCTAAGCCACACACCCAATTAAGCTCTCTCTCCTCCTACTGGTTTAGCAAAGTCGGCTGATACAATACCCTCCCAGCACAGAACACACACTGACTTTTTCTTTTCTTTTTTTAACCCTAAATAAGACCCCTTCTACTTCTAATAAATTTATGTCTACTTGATCTCAACAGACATCGACTCCTGAGAGAAGTTTTAAATTAATAAGAAAATGTAGCTTTTTTTTTTTTAGTTAGCTGCTTTCTGCTCTACAAGCAAGGCTAGCAACAGCCACTATGATGGCCACTATGTCCACCTCTTCCCAGCCAACAGTGACTACAGTTCTGCCATCTTGGTTCCCAGGCTTCTGGCATTCAGAGGCACCATCTTCCACCATGGTTCAGGAGTTCTAGTACCCCCAATCTGCCTTCCATTACTCCTCCCCATACTGTCCTAATTGGAGATTTACCTGTGAAAATAAGACCTTGCCATTCCCACTGTTGTGTTGAGTAAACTGCTGTGGGGGGGATGGTGAAGTGGGGGGGGGGCAGTTTATAAAGCCATTTTCCAGTAGCCTAACGGACACCATAGTCTGTTTAAAACTCCCAGCTTGGGAACCAGTAGATCACAAGTTAAAACCCCATTGTAACCAACTACTGCACTGTATGACCATGAGCAAATCACTTAACCTCCCGGTACTCCAGCCTATCCAGCTCTGGAAATGGGTAGAAACAGGAAGACATGGGGTGAAGAGTGGTTGCATCTCAGCTGGGCCATCCCAGATAAACAAACTGTAAAATACGTATTCAAGAAACCCTTTTAAAATATGGTTTAGATGTACTTTAATATTCTGTTTCTGCCTCTTCATTCTTCATTACTAAGGACTTTGGGGGGGGGGCCTATTTGGAGCTTGACAGTTACAGCACTGCACAGCAAATAGCACACAGCTGGCACTGTAAGATATGGGCATCACACGGAGTGCTGTCTGAAAATGGGGCCATGCCACAGTACTGCTCCCTCTCCCATCTGACACGTCACTGGTACTTATCAGATGACTGGCGCAGGCCACTACTTGCTTCCCTGGCTGTCTGCCATCTGACTCAAGGAATGATTGAGTCTTACAACCACTCCTTAAGATGCTGGAAGGCCTGAGGTCAGTGGAGGGCTGTGGCTGTCTTTTACATTTGGACAGTGATGACCAGTGTCTAGGGTAGAATGGGTTTATAGTGATGGGTTCAGCAACTGTTTGAGGTGTCACTGGACACCATACACTATTACTGAGCCCAACATGGTCAAATGGTGAGGGGAACCACTAGACCCTAGGAAATAGGCATACAATAAGCCCAGCATGGATGATTGGGTGAGGCATAGTCGGTGCACCAAGTTAAGGGCATGGTTTCTGCAGTATAGTGCTGCAGTGGTGGCTATTTAGCGCTGACAAAATTATTGAATGTACTGCTGCACCCTTTATTTATGCATGTAAAATCATGTATGCATAAATGCAGCAGTATATTTTGTGCCTGTTCTGGGTTTTGGCAGCTGGGGCCTCTGAATATGGCCCGAGCCATTACTCATTGTTAGTGTGGCATTAACAGTTAGTGTTTAACTGTTTGTTCTTACTGAAGCTCCCTTATTCAATCTGACTAAATTTCATAATTCTGCTTCTCCCTCCAGTGGGAGTTGCAATTTTTGCTTTGTAATCAACATTTTTACAGCAAATTTATTGAACTGGATATAGCCCACTGGGATCAAACCAGTTTACAGCAGTACCAGACAATAAAACAAGTTTCCTCGCTAGGAGGCAGAACAGCCACACTTACTTTATACACATTTGCTGTACTATTATAACTACTACATAGTAACACAGCAAAGCTGCCCAAAGCAACAGTTGTATAAAAATGATGGTTATACAGAAGAGATGTACAAAATAACAAGTATGCACAATAGCAATATTAGGGCTAACATTCTCAAAGTAATACAGTAAACAAGAACAATTTCATTAGTTTAATGAAAGGGGACCAGTGCACTGCAGTAGAAGTTTAATGTCTACAATGGTGTACAGTTAAACTGAGGTGGGCAGGTTGTGGCTAGGGAAACCACTGAGGAAGAGAAAGAGGGGCACTAGGCTAGAGTTCCCTCTGAACTGGGGACTGCAAACATTGGTGAGGGAAGCTGCAAGGCACAAGTTCATTAAAGGGTAGTGAAAGATTGCAGGGGTCTCAATGGGCCTGCAAAACTAAAGAAAAATGAAGGGAGAGTACCTACAAAACTAAGGGTATTTGGGCACAAAGTAGTATGCACTAATGTCAGGAGCTGGAAAACAAAACCAGTGAGCTCCAGGTGATGGTAGCAGATGTAGGGCTAGACCTTGTATGTTATGAAAACTTGGGCCACAGAGAACAACAACTTGGGTATCCCAGGGGCTACACCACATGTAGGTAAGGTGGGGGGTTTGAGGAGGAGTCTCCCTCTGTCAGGGATTGCATTGCAAAGGAGGGAGGAGCAGCCCTCTGTCGGACTGTATTGCAGGGGAGGATTGATCAATCTGAGAAGGAAATGGAGAAATAGAATCTCTGCTCATGGTGGTATCTGGTAAGAAATTTCATATTGGGGTGGTCTAAAGATCACTAGGGCATTGGATTAGAATAATGGGGGAACGTGGTGGTGGTGGTGGTGGTGGTGGTGGTGGTGGTGGTGGTGGTGGTGGTGGTGGTGGTGGTGGTGGTGATCAACTTGCCAGACATTGAGCGACTTGACAGCAGCACTGATTTCTAGAAATCGGGTCCTGTTGGATTCATTGAAAGGACTGAATGCTGGTGCAGCTGGTCAAGGAACCCACAAGGCAGGCTGCCATTCTCCTATGTGGTGCTCACCAACTCAGAAAAGATAGGTGAAGTGTAGGCTGGGGAAAAACTTGGGTCCAATAACAATAACCACATATGGTTTGAGATGGCCCTTGGTACCAGTAAGCCCTTGTCAAAAGTTGAAGTTCTGAATTTCAGAAGTGCAGACTTCAGACAGATGAAGGAATTAGTCCAGGAAGGGTTAATTGGAGTGGGTATCAGGAGAGTGCAAGAATGAAGAGAAATAAAAGGTACTATTCTTGAGGCAACATTGCCATGGTTGAATTTTTACCAAGAGAAACTGATGCACAAGATCAACATTCTCTAAAAACTGATGGCCAAAGGTCTTCATAAGGTACAAGGAGAAATAGGTGGATAGAAAGTACCAAATATGAATGAGAGGCCAAGAGGGCAGTCGGGGATGCAAAAGTGTATACATCAGCATATAGTTTAAGGGGGATGGGGCAGATTTTCAGGTATGCACAGAGGAATAAGAGGGTGGAGTAGAAATTGTTTAGTTAACAGAGGGAACAGGTAATAAGGCAGATGAGCAGAAAGTAGCCATTCTGAGTGACACCTTCTGCCCAGTATTCACTAGGAAGAACAGTGGAACTTTGCCAGAGCAGCATAAAGGCTGCTGAAAGGGGATCACAAACAAGGTGGCAGGAGTTTACTAGTGTGCAAGGGTCAGAAAAGAACTAGTTTCCCTGAAGATCCTTTCCCTGAATAACTGCTGAGGTAATTCTCTGCTCTAGTGACCTTGAATGGCATACTTTTAAACTCACTGGCTCTCAATCTTCATTGGCCCACTACAGATGTCTCTGCCTGTACTAAAGCTGTCCGACTTAAGTCCTGGAGTATGTGTTCCACACTCCAAGTAACACCTCCAATTTATCCATTCCCTTTTCTCCCCTTAGACCCATTTCTCCCCCCCAACTTAAGATCGACTCCCTTTATATCTGACCCTTCTGTTGCCAACTGTTAAATTCCTACTTTACTACCTGTGCCCTTTCTCTTATCCCTTCCTTCACTACCCCCTCTCTTTTCTCCCCCCATCTTTTTTGTCCTTCTCTCCTTATCACTCTGCAGCTTTCCCTAAAGGTGCTGCTTTCCCCAAATCCATTAAAGGGAGGTATTTCTGATGGGGCTTGATCCAAGTTTCTCTCCTCACTCTGCCATTACTCTTCCCATTACCTTTAAAATTTAAAATCTTCTCTTCTACTGTTCCTGATATCTGGAAATGGGCTACTGTCGCTGCCATTTACACAGGTGGTCATCCCACTTCTCCTGGTAACTTTAATCCTATCTCTCCTTCCTACCTTGGCTAAGTTACACGAGCACATTTTCCTATCTTAGCTTGCTGCTTTTCTTCACAATTCAGTTTTGATTTAGAAATGTCCTCTCCACTTCTATTTTCCTCCTTGTACTCACTGATTCCATAGTTGCTGATATGGATAAAGGGCTGGCTTATGCCATCTGTGTTGCTAAAGCCTTCAACAGACTCTTCCTCTCCTACTGGACAAACTTAAAGCTACTGGCCTTTCTGACTCCTCAGTCAGTTGGTTTTGTTCCTACTTTAAAGGCAGGTCTCAAGCTGTCTGGATAGGTAACTCATTTTCCCCCTCTTCCAATGAGCTTGGGTGTCGCTCAAGTAAGTGGGGGTGGGGTTGGGGTGTTGTGTCTTTTAATAATCCTAAACTACCTACCCTCTCTCTCTGTTCCTTCACATCTATTTATATGTACACTGATGGTTCTTTTTGCTTCTAGCTCCTCTTCCTATGACCTTTCCTCCCTACTTTAGCTAGATTAAGACAACATTCTGCTAGGTTTAGACAATGGTCCGCATTGGTTCAAGGTTAACCAGCAGCAGGGCTGACGCAGACTTGGTTTGGCTTGGGTAGATTTACCTTTCTGTTGCTGCTAATTTTCTGGAGGGGCGTGAGTGGAGGAGTTACTTGCTGGTAAGCTTGTAACTGTACTTGTTCGAGTTTACTTAAGTGCAGGTCACATATTTCAACTGATTTTGGGGATATGATCATTAGGGCTTGTCCTCTGTGAACATAGGTTAAAAGGGTCCTCTGCTGATTTTTCTGGACACAGCCTGAGGGTTCTCTGACCCCAGGGCAGGCCCATAGTGTTGCACCTTCCTACACCACACAGGAAGTTCCACACAGAGGATAAGCATAGGGGTTCTAGAGGCAATATCTAGATATATTGCAGGCCAGGTCACATCAGATATGACAGGACTGGTGCAGCGCAGTGGCTGTGGAGCAGCAGTCTTCAGGGAGACATTCTGGAGGCTGATGTTGCCCTATCTGCAGGCACTTCTGGGCTGAGGGAGGTTACCTCTCCATGCAGAGCTTGCCAGGTTACAGGCAGCATCCACCCCCACCCAGAGACCACTGGGTCCACATCAACCTCAGAGGTTGCCTAGTAAGAAGAGTGAATGGACCACAGTAGGGTCAGAGGCACACTTCTCTTCCCCCCCCATTGGTCCAGCTGCAGAACTCCTGCACTATTTTGGAGGAATGGGAATGCCCCACATGGGCACTCACAACTGGGACCAGGGAGGATGGTAGAGTCCCAGGAAAGGGGGGGGCAAGGGACCTTGGAGGAGGGGGAAGCTTCTCCTAGTCGACTCTTTTATTGTACAGGGTGTGCGGGAGGAGAGGGAGGTAAAGTGCCTCCCAGGAAGTGCTGCCTGGAGGGATGATAGGAAGCAAAGCCATAGGATTGCTAGGGCAATAGCCAGAAGGGAGGAGCTGGATGACCTTGTCCACCTGAGAACCAATGACCTCATGAGAAGGGTAGCTGGCCAGAGTCCAGGAGGATTTCAGGAAGCTGGGAGGGGACCTGCAACAGGTAGCATATTGTGTATCTTTCTCAAAAGTGCTACCTGCCCAATGCATGGGGGAAGCTAGGGCATTCCACACCCGAACCTTTAACTGATTGAATGATTGATGTGGAAGGGAAGGATTTGGCTTCATAGGGGACTGGGGCCCAACCTGAGCAGATGCAAGCTTGCATCAGGAGGATGGCATGCATCTGTCTGGAAAGTGTACCTCAGTCCTTGGTGAGAAGTCGGAATGCTTCAGCAGAGAGCATTTAAACTGGCCAAGGGGGGACAGCCAGTAAACAGGTGGCTTAAGCACACCCCCGTGAGAACTTGCAAAAGTACAAGTTAACAGGAAAAACTGCAGCAAGCAATGAGGAGCAGGCAGGGGAAATGTTTATAAGGGGGGTTAAAGAGGGAGCAAGAGTACAACTGGGGAGGAGGAGGCAAAGTAGAGAACAGGAACAGAGGGAGGACTGGGAGTAAAACATGGGTCATGTTGACAAATGCCCACAGTCTGGGAAATGGGCTTCCAGACATGGAAGCCTGAAAGGCTTGATGCAGACCTTAGACATAGCAGAATACCATTATTCTGCCAATCACTGTCCATGTACCAGGCTATACATGGTTTAGAAGGGACAGGGAAGGTAGAGGGGGATGGCCCTGTACATCGCACAAAGCATAACTGCTACAGAAGTACAGGGGAGGCCAATGCATTGTGGGTCACCCTTGGACCAGGAAATGGCACAGCAATGCATACAAGGGTGATCTACAGACCTCTGGCACAGAGGGAGGAAGTGGAGGAAATTCATGACATGGCTGATAAAGGTGAAATTATGTTGATGGGAGATTTCAATATGCCAGATGTGGACCACCCAGGCAGCTGCTTTGGCCAGAAGCACAGCCATCTTGGAATCCCTGCAAGGACTGGACTAAGACAGCAGGTGCATGGGCCCACCAGGGACGGATCTATTCTAGACCTGGTATGGACCAATGGAAACGGTTGAAAGAATTCAGGTGAAAGGGCAGCTAGGATCCAGCAACCACCACATGGTGTAGTTTGACATGGAGACGGGGACTGTATTGAGCCACACAAGGGCAAAAGTATTAGATTTCAGGAGGGTGGATTTCAATGAAATGGGCAGATATTTAAGAGCAGCCCTGGAGATGGTATTTTAAATTAATCATTGTGTGCTAGATTGATGGGTGGTTAATTGCATGACATAGGAGCCCTATATAAATGGTGACTTACAAATGAAGATTTTTTAGCCTCTGAAGAACCACCATTGTAGGTTTGAAACATGTTAGGCGCTTGTCTGTACTGTTTGCCGTTTTAATGTAATTAAATTTTGCACGCAAATGCTGTAGCGTCCCTTTTTGAATTGGTGTGTGCAGGGAACCTTGAGTAGATTAAGAAGGTAGAGGGTAATAGAGGGGGTGGATGAACAGTGGGGGACACTAAATGGAGCCATTATGGAGGTAATTAACCAATGCATTAGGATAGTGGCCTAAGGGAAAAGAAGGAAACCACTATGGTTCTCTAAAGAGATGGGAGACAAAGTAAGGGCAAAAAGAGCAAGTTTTGGGAAGTATAAGGGGACCCAAAGGGGAGGATAGGGAGGTTCTTGGAATGTCTGAGGCAGGGAAGGCTATTAGTAAATCCAATTCACAGACCAAGGAGGATTTAGCATGGAGTGTGGGGGGGGGGAAGGAGACGAGACATTCTATAGGTACATTAGTGATGGAAGAGAAACCCAGGGAGGAGGGATTGTGGGTCTCAAAAGGGAGGAGGGAGAGTGCAAGGAGGGGATCTACATGAGGCAGAAATACTGAACAAATACTTCTTTGGTATTCACTGAGGAGGGAGAGGATCAAGGATGACTACTGGGGAGCAGAGGCAAGGGGGGGTAGTGGACACCAGTCCATTCACAGTGGAGGGTTCCTCCTGAACTCACAAACTGAAGGCAGATAAAGCCATGGGGCCAGGTGACATGCACCCATGGATAAAGGGAGCTGTGGAGCGAACTAGCAGTGCCTCTGGCCACCCTGTTCAGCATCACTTAACACAGGCATGGTTCCAGAGGAATGGAGGAGGGTGCATGTAGTCCAACTGCATAAAAGTGGCAGGATGCAAGTGGGGAACTACAGGCCAGTCTGCCTCACCTCAGTGGTGGAAAAGATCAGGGAGACACTGCTGAAAGAAAGGATTGTAGCACACGTGGAATCCATTGGTGCCCAGGATGAGACTGCACATATCAGGAAGGTCTTGTCAAACGAATGAGATTGTTTTTGATTGGGTGACTAAGTAAATCAGGGAAGGGCCATCGATGTCACCTACCTGGATTATAGCAGCGCCTTCGATACTGTCCCACACAGAAGGCTGGTCAACAAGATGAGTATGGGCATGGGGCATGAGGTGATACAGTGAGTTAGAAAATGACTGAGGTCACCCTATGGCAGCTTGTGAAGCAGCAGCAGCCCTCCATTGCTCCATGCCTCTGCTACATGGTTCAGCTTTTTTGTTCAGCTCACAATCCATAGCGAGCTAAAATTTGCAAGACTTGGACTCTCAGTCCCTGAAGCCTGGTAAACCTGTTCAGTGATGGAGATTTATGTGAAGAAAGCCCCATCATGATATTCTCCTGCGCCAACCCCAGAGAAGGACAAGGTCACAAAGCACCCCAAATATCAACCTACAGGCTCAAGTAAATCAGCTGCCACAATGGGCATGCTCTCCGAGGAGATTCCTGGAAATAATGCAGCCTTTACATGATATAACATCTCGGAGGTCTTGCAGCAAATCAAGACCTCTGTTCAATCTTTAACTACCCATGTGGGAGACACAAAAGCCAGATAGACTTCTCTGGAGGAAAAAAAAGACCAGAGTGAGATCAGTGACTCAGTTTGGCCGGAGGCTTAAGAAGCTTAAAGAGAAAATTGAGGACTTGGAGGGTAGAAGTAGGAGAAATCTCCTTGTTGGCATACCTGAAAGGAAGGAGTAAACCCCATATTTTTCCTTCAGAAGCTGTGTGAGAAGATTGTAGGGCCACCACCGAATGTAACCACCTACATAATTGAGCGGGTCCATCATACCCTCCTCCACTATGTAATTCTCCATCCAGACCCCTCTTATTGACGGTGTTAAACTTCTTGAGAGAGAGAGAGAGACAGAGACTCAGACTCAGACTCAGACTCAGACTCAGACTCAGACTCAGACTCAGACTCAGACTCAGACTCAGACTCAGACTCAGACTCAGAGAGAGACTCAGAGAGAGAGACTCAGAGAGACTCAGAGAGAGAGACTCAGAGAGACTCAGAGAGAGAGACTCAGAGAGACTCAGAGAGAGAGACTCAGAGAGACTCAGAGAGAGAGACTCAGAGAGACTCAGAGAGAGACTCAGAGAGACTCAGAGAGAGAGAGAGACTCAGAGAGAGACTCAGAGAGACCCAGAGAGACTCCGAGAGACCTGAGAGAGACCGAGAGAGACTGAGAGAGACTCGAGAGAGACCTGAGAGAGACTGAGAGAGACTGAGAGACCGAGAGAGACCCAGAGAGAGAGAGAGAGAGACTGGAGAGACCTCGGAGAGACCGAGAGACCTGAGAGGAAGAGAGAGAGACTGAGAGAGACTGAGACTGAGAGAGACCTGAGACTGAGAGAGACCGAGACCGAGAGAGACCTGAGAGACTGAGAGAGACTGAGGAGACTGAGAGAGACTGAGAGAGACTGAGAGAGACTGAGAGAGACCTAGAGAGAGAGAGACTCCAGAGAGACCCAGAGAGAGAGAGACTCCAGAGACCCAGAGAGACCTGTGAGAGAGAGAGAGACCTGAGAGAGAGAGAGACCCGAGAGAGAGAGACCAGAGAGAGAGAGACCCAGAGAGAGAGAGAGACTCAGAGAGAGAGAGAGAGACCCAGAGAGACTGAGAGAGAGGAGAGAGACTGAGAGAGACTGAGAGAGACTTGAAGAGAGAGACTGAGAGAGACTCGAGAGAGACTGAGAGAGACTGAGAGAGACTGAGAGAGACTGAGAGAGAGATCAGGAGAGACCTGAGAGAGACTCAGAGAGACCCAGAGAGAGACTCGAGAGACCCAGAGAGAGACCTCAGAGAGAGAGAGAGACCCAGAGAGTCAGAGAGACCAGAGACCAGAGAGAGAGAGAGACTCAGAGAGAGAGAGAGAGACCAGAGAGCGAGAGAGAGACCAGAGAGAGAGAGAGAGACCAGAGACTCAGAGAGACCCAGAGAGAGAGAGAGCGAGACTCAGAGAGACGAGAGAGAGAGAGACCTGAGACCTGAGAGACTCAGAGAGAGAGAGAGCAGAGAGACCAGAGAGACTCAGGAGAGAGAGAGAGACCAGAGACCCAGAGAGACCTCAGAGAGAGAGAGAGAGACCAGAGACTCAGAGAGACCGGAGAGAGAGAGAGACCAGAGACCCAGAGAGAGAGACTCAGAGAGCCCGGAGAGAGAGAGACCCAGAGAGACTCAGAGAGACTCAGAGAGAGAGAGAGAGACTCAGAGAGCCAGAGAGAGAGAGAGAGAGCTAGAGACCCAGAGAGAGAGAGAGACCAGTGAGAGAGAGAGACCCAGAGAGAGAGAGACCAGGAGAGAGAGAGACTCAGAGAGAGAGAGACCTCAGAGAGAGAGAGACCCAGAGAGAGAGACCCAGAGAGAGAGAGACTCAGAGAGAGAGAGAGACCTGAGAGAGAGAGAGACCTGAGAGAGAGAGAGACTCAGAGAGAGAGACCTCAGGAGAGAGAGAGACTCTGGAGAGAGAGACCGAGAGAGACTCAGAGAGAGAGAGATCTCAGAGAGAGAGAGACTCAGAGAGAAGAGAGACCAGAGAGAGAGACTCAGAGAGATCAGAGAGACCAGAGAGACCGAGAGAGAGAGAGACCAGAGAGACTCAGGAGAGACTCAGAGAGACCTCAGAGAGACCCAGAGAGACTCAGAGAGACTCAGAGAGACCCAGAGACTCCAGAGAGAGACCAGAGAGACAGAGAGAGAGAGAGACTCAGAGAGACTCAGAGAGACCCAGAGAGACCCAGAGAGACCCAGAGAGCCTCAGAGAGACAGAGAGACGGAGGACCTCAGAGAGACTCAGAGAGTATCTAGAGAGACCCAGAGAGACTCAGAGAGACTCAGAGAGACTCAGAGAGACTCAGAGAGACTCAGAGAGACTCAGAGAGACTCCAGAGAGACTCCAGGAGACTGAGAGACTCAGAGAGACCCAGAGACCAGAGAGACTCAGAGAGACCCAGAGACTCAGAGTAGGACTCCAGAGAGACCCAGAGACTCAGAGAGACAGAGACTCAGAGAGACTCCAGAGAGACTCAGAGAGACTCAGAGAGACCTGAGAGACTCAGAGAGACTCCAGGAGAGACTCAGAGACCCAGAGAGACTCAGAGAGACCAGAGAGAGACCCAGAGACTCAGAGAGACCTAGAGACTCAGAGAGACTGAGAGAGACTGAGAGAGACCGAGAGAGACTGAGAGAGACTGAGAGACTAGAGAGACTCAGAGAGAGAGAGACTGAGAGAGACTGAGAGAGAGAGAGAGACTGAGAGAGACTGAGACAGAGAGAGACCCAGAGAGACCTGAGAGAGACCCAGAGACCAGAGAGAGAGCTGACTCGAGACCAGAGAGAGACTCAGAGAGAGAGAGACCCAGAGAGACTCAGAGAGAGAGACCTGAGAGGAGACCCAGAGAGAGAGAGACCAGAGAGAGAGAGACCAGAGAGAGAGACCAGAGAGAGAGAGACTCAGAGAGAGAGAGACTCAGAGAGAGAGAGAGACCCAGAGAGACCAGAGAGACGAGAGAGAGACCCAGAGAGACTCAGAGAGAGACTCAGAGAGACGAGAGACCCAGAGAGGAGAGACCAGAGAGAGAGAGACTCGGAGAGACTCAGAGAGAGACCTGAGAGACCCAGAGAGACCTCGAGAGACCCCTGAGAGAGAGAGAGACCCAGAGACTGATCGAGAGAGACCCAGAGAGAGACCAGAGAGAGAGAGACTCAGAGAGAGAGAGAGACCAGAGAGAGACTCAGAGACCAGAGAGACTCAGAGAGAGACCTCGGGAGAGGACTCAGAGAGACTCCGGAGAGACCTGAGGGAGAGAGACCGGAGAGACTCAGAGAGACCCGAGAGACCCAGAGAGACCCGGGAGAGACCCAGAGAGAGACCTGAGACTCAGAGAGAGACTCGGAGAGACTCAGAGAGAGAGAGAGACTCAGAGAGACTCAGGAGAGAGACTCAGAGAGAGAGAGACTCAGAGACCAGAGAGACCCAGAGAGACCCAGAGAGAGCCCAGAGAGAGACCTAGAGAGAGACCCAGAGAGACCCAGAGAGACCTTAGAGAGACCCAGAGAGACTCAGGAGAGAGACTCAGAGAGACTCAGAGAGAGACCTGAGAGACCAGAGAGAGAGAGCTCAGAGACCAGAGAGAGAGACCCAGTAGAGAGAGACTCAGAGAGAGAGAGATCCAGAGAGAGAGGGGCCCAGAGACTCAGAGAGAGAGACCTAGAGAGAGAGACCTGAGAGAGAGAGACTCAGAGAGAGAGAGACTGAGAGAGAGAGACTCAGAGCGAGAGAGAGAGAGAGACTCAGAGAGAGAGAGAGACTCAGAGAGAGAGAGAGAGACTCAGAGAGAGAGAGAGAGACTCGAGAGAGAGAGACTCAGAGAGAGAGAGAGATCTCTGAGAGAGAGAGAGACTCATGAGAGAGAGAGAGACTCAGAGAGAGAGAGAGACTCAGAGAGACTCAGAGACCTCAGAGAGACTCAGAGAGACTCAGAGAGACCAGAGAGACTAGAGAGATCAGAGAGACTCAGAGAGACAGAGAGAGAGAGAGAGACTCAGAGAGAGAGAGACTTAGAGAGAGAGAGAGAGACCCAGAGAGAGAGAGAGACTCAGAGAGAGAGAGAGGAGAGTGAGAGAGAGAGAGACCAGAGAGAGAGTAGAGAGACCCAGAGAGAGAGGGAGAGAGACTGCAGAGAGAGAGACTCGGAGAGAGAGAGACTGAGAGAGAGAGACCCAGAGAGAGAGAGTCCTAGAGAGAGAGAGACCCAGAGAGAGAGAGACTCAGAGAGAGAGACTCCAGAGAGAGAGAGACCTCAGAGAGAGAGGACGAGAGAGAGACTAGAGACTCAGAGATTCTGAGAGAGAGAGACTCAGAGACAGAGAGAGAGAGTCCAGAGGACTCAGAGACTCAGAGACTCAGAGAGAGAGACTCAGAGAGACTCAGAGAGACCCAGAGAGACTCAGAGAGACTCAGAGAGACCTGGAGAGACCCAGAGACCCAGAGAGACCCAGAGACTACTGAGAGAGGTGAGAGAGACTCAGAGAGAGAGAGAGACCCAGAGAGAGAGAGAGAGACCAGAGAGAGAGAGAGACTCAGAGAGAGAGACTCTTGGAGAGAGAGAGACCTAGAGAGAGAGAGAGAGACTCAGAGAGAGAGAGAGATCTTGAGAGAGAGAGAGACCTGTGAGAGACTAGAGAGAGAGAGAGACCAGAGACTCAGAGAGAGAGAGAGACTCTAGAGGGACTGTAGAGAGAGGAGAAGACCTGAGAGAGAGAGAGACTCAGAGGCCTGTGAGAGACTCAGAGAGAGAGAGAGCCCAGAGACTCAGAGAGAGAGAGAGAGACTCAGAGACCCAGAGAGAGAGAGCCTCAGAGAGAGAGAGAGACTCAGAGAGACTCAGAGAGAGGAGAGAGACCCAGAGAGACCCAGAGAGAGAGAGAGAGACCAGAGAGACTCAGAGGGAGAGAGAGGCTCAGAGAGACTCAGAGAGAGAGAGACTGAGAGACTAGACTCAGAGAGAGAGAGACCAGAGACCCAGAGAGACTCAGAGAGCCAGAGAGACCGAGAGACCTCAGAGAGACTCAGAGAGAGACCTTGTAGAGACCCAGAGAGAGAGAGAGACTCAGAGAGACCCAGAGAGACTCAGAGACTCGAGAGAGACCCAGAGACTCAGAGACTCAGAGACCAGAGAGACTCAGAGAGATCAGAGACCTCAGAGAGCCAGAGAGACCTCAGAGAGCCTCAGAGAGACTCCAGAGAGACCTGGAGAGACCAGAGAGAGACCCAGAGACCCAGAGAGACCGAGAGAGACTGAGAGACTGAGAGAGACTCAGAGACTGAGAGAGACTCAGAGACTGAGAGAGACTCAGAGACTGAGAGAGACTGAGAGACTGAGAGAGACTCAGAGACTGAGAGAGACTCAGAGACTGAGAGAGACTCAGAGACTGAGAGAGACTCAGACTGAGAGACTCAGAGACTGAGAGACTCAGAGACTGAGAGATCCAGAGAGAGAGAGACCCGAGAGAGAGAGAGACCCGAGAGAGAGAGAGAGAGACCCAGAGAGAGACCCAGAGAGAGAGAGAGAGACCTCAGAGACCTACAGAGACCCAGAGAGAGAGAGACCTGAGAGGACCAGAGAGAGGAGAGAGACCCAGAGGACCCTGTAGAGAGAGAGAGACCAGGAGGAAAGAGAGAGAGACCCAGAGAGTACCCAGAGAGAGAGAGAGACCCAGTAGAGACTCCTAGAGAGACCAGGAGAGAGACCTAGAGAGCCCAGAGAGAGAGAGACTCAGAGAGACCCAGAGAGAGAGACCAGAGACCTCAGACTCCAGAGAGAGAGAGAGACCCAGAGAGACTGGAGAGGACTGAGACTGAGAGACTGAGAGACTGAGAGACTGAGAGACTGAGAGACTGAGAGACTCAGAGAGAGAGAGACTCAGAGAGAGAGACTGAGACTCAGAGACCTCAGAGAGAGAGACTCAGACTCAGAGAGAGAGACCTGAGACCTGTGAGAGACCAGAGACCTCAGAGAGACTCAGAGACTCAGAGACTCAGAGAGATCCAGAGAACGTGAGACTCAGAGAGAGAGAGACTCAGAGAGAGAGACTCCAGAGAGAGAGAGACTCAGAGAGAGAGACCCAGAGAGAGAGACCCAGGAGACCAGAGAGAGAGACCCAGAGAGACCCAGGACCCAGAGAGACCCAGAGACCCAGAGAGAGAGGAGAGAGACCCAGAGAGACCCAGAGACTCAGAGAGAGAGAGACCCAGAGAGACCTGGAGAGACTCAGAGAGACTGGGAGGAGAGACTGAGAGACCGAGAGAGAGAGAGAGACCCAGAGAGACCTTGAGAGACTCGAGAGAGACTGAGAGAGAGACCCAGAGAGACTCAGAGAGACCGAGAGATTCCAGAGAGACCTGAGGACTGAGAGACCAGAGAGACCAGAGAGAGAGAGACTCAGGAGAGAGAGAATTTGTGAGAGAGAGAGACCCAGACTCAGAGAGAGACTCCAGAGAGACTCAGAGACCAGAGAGACTCAGAGACTCAGAGAGACCCAGAGACCCAGAGAGAGAGATTCAGAGAGACTCCGGCAGAGAGACCTCAGAGAGAGACCCAGAGACTCAGGAGAGAGAGAGAGACCTGTGAGAGACTCAGAGACTCAGAGAGAGAGAGACCCAGAGACTCAGAGGAGACTCAGAGACCTGAGGACCTAGAGAGACTCAGAGAGACTCAGAGAGACTGAGAGAGACCCAGAGAGACTGAGAGAGACTCAGAGAGACTCAGAGAGACCAGAGAGATTCCAGAGACTGAGACCGAGAGAGAGAGAGAGAGCCTGTGAGAGAGAGAGAGACTCAGAGAGAGAGAGAGACCTGAGAGATAGAGACTCAGAGAGAGAGAGAGACTCTGGGACTAGAGAGAGAGAGACCCAGAGACCAGAGAGAGAGAGAGACCCAGAGACCTGAGACTCAGAGAGAGACCTCAGACCAGAGAGACTGAGAGAGACTGAGAGACTGAGAGAGACCCAGAGAGATGAGACGAGAGAGAGACCAGAGAGACTGAGAGAGACCCGAGAGACTGAGAGAGACCTGAGAGACTGAGAGAGACTGAGAGAGACTGAGAGAGAGACTAGAGAGGGAGAGAGAGACCCACAGAGAGAGAGAGACTCAGAGAGAGAGAGACCCAGAGAGAGAGAGAGACCAGGAGAGAGAGAGAGGGAGACCCAGAGAGAGAGAGAGCCTGAGAGAGAGAGAGACCAGAGAGTGAGAGAGACCCAGAGAGAGAGAGAGAGAGCAGAGACTGAGAGAGAGAGACCAGAGAGGAGAGAGACTCAGAGAGAGAGAGAGACTAG
Organism: Neoceratodus forsteri; assembly: GCA_016271365.2. Lineage (NCBI taxonomy): Eukaryota > Metazoa > Chordata > Ceratodontiformes > Ceratodontidae > Neoceratodus > Neoceratodus forsteri. The sequence goes on along the minus strand of CM057455.1, from coordinate 217,923,681 downwards.
AGAGAGAGACCTCAGAGAGAGAGAGACTCAGAGAGAGAGAGACTCACAGAGAGAGAGAGAGACCCAGAGAGAGAGAGAGACCCAGAGAAGAGAGAGAGACCAGAGACTCAGAGAGAGAGAGAGAGACTCAGAGAGACTCAGAGAGACTGAGAGACTGAGAGACCTTGAAGAGACTCAGAGAGACTCAGAGACTCAGAGACTCAGAGAGATTGAGACCTGTGAGAGAGAGAGACTCAGAGAGAGAGAGAGAGAGAGCAGAGTGCAGAGAGAGAGAGAGACTCAGAGAGAGAGAGACTCAGGTGATCTGGAGACTCAGAGACTGAGAGACTCAGAGAGAGAGAGAGACCCAGAGAGAGAGGAGACTCAGAGAGAGAGAGAGACCCAGAGAGACCCAGAGAGAGATCGAGAGAGAGAGAGAGACCTCAGAGAGAGAGAGAGACCTCAGAGAGAGAGAGAGACCAGAGAGAGAGAGAGCTAGAGAGACTCCGAGAGAGAGAGAGAGACCCAGAGAGAGAGAGACCCAGAGAGAGAGAGACCCAGAGAGAGAGAGACTCAGAGAGAGAGAGACCTGAGAGAGAGAATCTAGAGAGAGAGAGAGACCAGAGAGGAGAGAGAGACTAGAGAGAGAGAGAGACCTGGAGAGACTCAGAGACCCAGAGAGAGAGAGACCTCAGAGAGAGAGAGAGAGACTCAGAGATCTCAGAGATTCAGAGACCAGAGACTCAGAGAGACTCAGAGACCGAGAGTCCAGAGAGAGAGAGACCTGAGAGAGAGAGAGACTGAGAGAGAGAGAGAGAGAGACCAGAGAGAGAGAGAGAGAGAGAGACCTGAGAGAGAGAGACCTGAGAGAGAGAGAGACCTTATATATAGACCAGAGAGAGAGAGACCCAGGAGAGAGAGAGAGAGACCAGAGAGAGAGAGACCCGAGAGAGAGAGAGAGACTCAGAGAGAGGAGAGAGACTCAGAGAGAGAGGAGAGACTCAGAGAGAGAGAGAGAGCCCTGAGGGGAGAGAGAGGAGAGACCTGAGAGAGAGAGAGAGACTCAGAGAGAGAGAGAGACTCAGAGAGAGAGTCTAGAGAGACCAGAGACTAGGAGAGAGACCGAGAGAGAGAGAGATCCAGCAGAGAGAGAGAGAGACCCTGAGAGAGAGAGAGACCCAGAGAGAGAGAGACCAGAGAGAGAGAGAGAGACCTGAAAGACCCAGAGAGAGAGAGAGAGTCTCAGAGAGACCTCAGAGAGACTGGAGAGACTGGAGAGATCCAGAGAGAGCCAGAGAGACCGAGAGAGACCCAGGAGAGACCCAGAGAGCCTAGAGAGACCCAGAGACTCAGAGCAGACTGAGACCCTGAGAGAGAGAGAGACCTGAGTGAGAGAGAGACTCAGAGAGACCGAGAGAGACTAGAGAGACTGAGAGACCTGAGAGAGAGAGAGAGAGACTCAGAGAGAGAGAGAGACCTTAGAGAGAGAGAGACTCAGAGAGAGACTCAGAGAGAGAGAGAGACCAGAGAGAGAGAGAGCCTGAGAGAGAGAGAGACTCAGAGAGAGAGAGACTCAGAGAGCCTCGAGAGAGAGAGAGAGAGACTCAGAGAGAGAGAGAGAGCTCAGAGAGAGAGAGACTCAGAGAGACTCAGAGAGAGAGAGACTCAGAGAGAGAGAGACCCTGAGAGAGAGAGAGACCTGAGAGAGAGAGAGACCTAGAGAGAGAGAGACTCGGAGAGACCCAGAGACCCAGAGAGAGAGACCAGAGAGAGAGAGAGACCCAGGAGACTAGAGACTCAGAGACTGAGAGACCTGAGAGACCTCAGAGACCCAGAGACCAGAGACTCAGAGACCCAGAGACCAGAGACTCAGAGAGACCTCAGAGACCAGAGACCTCAGAGACCCAGAGAGAGAGAGAGAGACTCAGAGAGAGAGAGAGAGGACCAGAGAGAGGAGAGAGAGACCAGAGAGAGAGAGAGAGGCCTGTGAGAGAGAGAGAGAGACCTGAGAGAGAGAGAGAGACTCCAGAGAGAGAGAGAGACCCAGAGAGAGAGAGAGACCTGAGAGAGAGAGAGAGACCTGTGAGAGAGAGAGAGAGACCTGAGAGAGCAGAGACCGAGAGAGAGAGAGACCAGAGAGAGAGAGAGACCCGAGAGAGAGAGAGAGACCTGGGAGAGAGAGAGAGAGAGACCCAGAGAGGGCAGAGACCAGAGAGAGAGAGAGAGACTGAGAGAGAGAGAGAGAGTCGGAGAGAGAGAGCCTCGAGAGAGAGAGACTGAGAGAGAGACTCTGAGAGAGAGAGACTGGGAGAGAGTCGAGGACTTTGAGAGAGAGACCTGAGAGAGAGAGACTGGTGAGAGAGAGAGACCTGAGAGAGAGACTTGAGAGAGAGAGAGACTGGAGAGAGAGAGAGACTTGGAGAGAGAGAGACTGAGGAGAGAGAGAGACCTGGGGAGAGAGACTGGAGAGAGAGAGACTCAGAGACCTGAGAGAGAGACCAGAGAGACTCAGAGAGAGAGAGAGCCAGAGAGACTCAGGAGAGAGAGAGACCCAGAGAGACTCAGAGAGAGAGAGACTCAGAGAGCTCAGAGAGACCTTAGAGAGACTCAGAGAGCTAGAGAGACTCAGAGAGACCCAAGAGACCTTGAGAGAGAGAGAGACCTCGGTGAGAGAGAGAGAGACTCAGAGAGAGAGAGAGACTCAGAGAGAGAGAGAGAGACCAGAGAGATAGAGAGTATTAAGAGAGAGACAGAGAGAGACAGAGAGAGACAGAGAGAGACAGAGAGAGACAGAGAGAGACAGAGAGAGACAGAGAGAGACAGAGAGAGACAGAGAGAGACAGAGAGAGACAGAGAGAGACAGAGAGAGACAGAGAGAGACCTCGGAGAGAGACAGAGAGAGACAGAGAGAGCCATAGAGAGAGACCAGAGAGAGACTGAGAGAGACTGAGAGAGACTCTGAGACTGAGAGAGAGAGAGAGACTAGAGAGAGAGAGAGAGAGACCTGAGAGAGAGAGAGAGACCTAGAGAGAGATAGAGAGAGAGAGCCAGAGAGAGAGAGAGTCCGAGAGAGAGAGAGACCAGACCTGAGAGAGAGGAGACCTCAGAGAGACTCAGAGAGAGAGAGACTCAGAGAGAGAGAGAGACCAGAGAGACCCAGTAGATATGTGAGAGAGTCCAGAGAGAGAGAGCCTGGAGAGACTCAGACCAGAGAGACTGAGAGACTCAGACAGAGAGAGAGAGACCTCAGGAGAGACTCAGAGAGACCTAGAGAGACTCAGAGAGACCCAGAGAGACCCAGAGCCGAGAGACCAGAGAGACCCTGAGAGAGAGAGAGAGAGACCCAGAGAGTGAGAGAGAGACCTCAGGAGAGAGAGAGAGACTCAGAGAGAGAGAGAGCTCAGAGAGAGATGAGCCCAGAGACCCAGAGAGAGAGAGAGAGAGAGAATCTGGTGGGAGGACTCAGAGAGTGAGAGACTGAGAGACTGAGAGAGACCGAGAGACTGAGAGACCAGAGAGACTGAGAGACTGAGAGACTGAGAGACTGGAGAGACCCAGGGAGAGAGAGAGGACCAGAGAGAGAGACTGGAGGAGAGAGAGAGACTGAGAGAGAGACTGAGAGAGAGAGACTGAGAGAGAGACTGGAGAGAGAGACCGTGAGAGAGACTGAGAGAGAGACTGAGAGAGAGAGACTGAGAGAGACTGAGAGAGACTGAGAGAGACTCCAGAGAGAGAGAGAGACTCAGAGACCTGTGAGAGACTCAGAGAGAGAGCCAGAGACCCAGAGACTCAGAGAGAGAGAGAGACCAGAGAGACCTTCAGGAGAGAGAGAGACCTGTAGAGACCCAGAGACTCAGAGAGAGAGAGACCCAGAGACTCAGAGAGAGAGAGAGACCCAGAGACTCAGAGACTCAGAGAGAGAGACTCAGAGACTGAGAGAGAGAGGCCTGAGAGAGTAGAGAGAGACTCAGAGAGAGAGACCCAGAGAGACCCAGAGAGAGACCCAGAGACTGAGAGAGAGAGACCCTGAGAGACTGAGTAGAGAGAGAGACTGAGAGAGACTGAGAGAGAGAGAGAGACCCAGAGACTCGAGAGAGAGAGACCAGAGAGCGAGAGACTGAGAGAGAAAGAGAGAGACCGAGAGAGACTGAGAGAGAGAGAGACTGAGAGAGAGAGACTGAGAGAGAGAGAGACTGGAGAGAGACCGAGAGAGACCTGAGAGAGACTGAGAGAGAGTGAGAGAGACTGAGAGACTGAGTAGTGAGTGAGAGAGACCTGAGAGAGACCAGAGAGAGACTGAGAGAGACTGAGAGACTCGAGAGACTGAGAGAGAGCCTGAGAGACTGAGAGACTGAGAGAGACCTGTGAGGAGACTGAGAGAGAGACTGAGAGACTGAGAGACCTGGAGAGACTGAGAGACTGAGAGAGACTGAGAGAGACTGAGAGAGACTGAGAGAGACTGAGAGAGACTGAGAGAGACTGAGAGAGACTGAGAGAGACTGAGAGACTGAGAGAGACTGAGAGAGACTCAGAGAGAGAGACCTGGAGAGGATCCAGAGGAGAGAGAGAGAGACTCAGAGACGAGAGAGAGCGAGAGACCCTGAGATCTGAGAGAGACTCAGAGAGAGAGAGACTGAGAGAGAGAGGACTCAGAGAGAGAGACTGAGAGACCCAGAGAGACCTGAGACCCAGAGAGAGAGACCCAGAGAGGAGAGAGAGACTCAGAGAGACCCAGAGAGAGAGAGAGACTCAGAGACCCAGAGACCGAGAGAGAGAGAGACCTGAGACCGAGAGACTGAGAGAGAGAGAGACCCAGAGAGACCGAGAGACCCAGAGAGAGAGAGAGCTCAGAGACCGAGACCTCAGAGAGAGAGAGAGACCAGAGACTCAGAGAGAGAGAGAGAGACCTGAGAGACTGGAGAGAGGAGAGACTCAGAGAGAGGAGAGACTCAGAGAGAGAGAGAGAGACTCAGAGAGAGAGAGAGAGACTCAGAGAGAGAGAGACCAGAGAGAGAGAGAGAGACCAGAGAGAGAGAGAGACTCAGAGAGAGAGAGCGACTCAGAGAGAGAGACCTAGCAGAGAGAGAGAGCCAGAGAGCGAGAGACTCAGAGAGAGGGAGAGACCCAGAGACCCAGAGAGAGAGAGAGAGAGAGACTCAGAGGAGAGAGAGAGACTCAGAGAGAGAGAGACTGGAGAGAGAGAGACTCAGAGAGACTCAGAGGAGAGAGACCGAGAGAGACTCAGAGAGAGAGAGACCAGAGAGACTCCGAGAGAGAGAGAGACCTAGAGAGAGAGAGAGACTCAGAGAGAGAGAGAGAGAGAGACCTAGAGAGAGAGAGCCCAGAGAGAGAGAGAGACCAGAGAGAGAGAGACCCAGAGAGTGAGAGACCAGAGAGAGAGACTCAGAGAGAGAGAGAGAGACTCCAGAGAGACCCTGAGAGAGAGAGAGACCCAGAGAGAGAGACCCAGAGAGAGAGAGACTCAGAGAGAGAGAGAGACTAGAGAGAGAGAGAGACCAGAGAGACCTCAGAGAGAGAGAGACCTGAGAGACCAGGAGAGGAGAGAGACTCAGAGAGAGAGAGAGAGATCTTAGAGAGAGAGAGAGACTCAGAGAGAGAGAGACCTCAGAGAGAGAGAGAGAGACTCAGAGAGAGAGAGAGAGACCTGAGACCAGAGAGACTCAGAGAGAGAGGACCAGGGAGACCCGGAGAGAGAGAGAGAGACTCAGAGAGACTCAGAGACTCAGAGAGACCCAGAGAGAGAGAGACTCAGAGAGACTAGAGAGAGAGAGACCCAGAGAGACTGAGAGAGAGAGAGACCAGAGAGAGAGAGAGACCAGAGAGAGAGAGAGACTCTGAGAGAGAGAGAGAGACTAGAGAGAGAGAGAGAGACTCAGAGAGAGAGAGAGAGAGACTCAGAGAGAGAGAGAGACCCAGAGAGAGAGAGAGCCTAGAGAGAGAGACTCAGAGAGAGAGGAGACTCAGAGAGAGAGCGAGACTTAGAGAGAGAGAGAGACCCGAGAGACTCAGGAGAGAGAGAGAGACTCAGAGAGACCTGAGAGAGAGACTCAGAGAGACCTAGAGAGAGAGAGACGAGAGAGAGAGAGACCCAGAGAGAGAGAGAGAGACCTTGAGAGAGAGAGAGAGAGAGAGACCAGAGGAGAGAGAGAGAGACTCAGAGAGAGAGAGACTCAGAGAGACTCAGAGAGAGAGACTCAGAGAGAGCTGAGACCAGAGAGAGAGAGAGACCAGAGAGACTCAGGAGAGACCAGAGAGACCCAGAGAGAGAGAGACCCAGAGAGAGAGAGAGACCCAGACCAGAGAGAGCCAGACCCAGAGAGAGAGAGACCTGAGACCCAGAGAGACCCAGAGACCTGAGAGAGAGAGAGATCTCAGAGAGACCCAGAGACTGTGAGAGAGACCCAGAGAGAGAGAGAGAGAGAGAGACCTCAGAGAGACTGGAGAGACTAGAGAGAGACTGAGAGAATTGAGAGAGACTGGAGAGAGACTGAGAGAGACTTGAGAGAGACTGAGAGAGACCTGAGAGAGACGGAGAGAGACTTGAGAGAGTCTGAGAGAGACTGAGAGCCTGAGAGAGACTGAGAGACTGAGAGACACTGGGAGAGGTTACCTGAGAGAGACGAGAGAGACTGAGAGAGACTGAGAGACTGAGAGAGACTGAGAGACTGAGAGAGACTGAGAGACTGAGAGAGACTGAGAGAGACTGAGAGACTGAGAGACTGAGAGAGACTCAGAGACTGAGAGACTGAGAGAGACTCAGAGACTGAGAGACTGAGAGAGACTCAGAGACTGAGAGAGAGAGAGACTCAGAGAGAGAGAGAGAGACTCAGAGAGAGAGAGAGACTCAGAGAGACTAGAGAGAGAGAGAGACTCAGAGAGACTGAGAGAGAGAGAGACTCAGAGAGACTGAGAGAGAGAGACTCAGAGAGAGAGAGAGAGACTCAGAGAGAGAGAGACTCAGAGAGAGAGAGACTCAGAGAGAGACCCAGAGAGAGAGAGAGACTGAGAGAGAGAGAGACTCAGAGAGAGAGAGCTCACAGAGAGAGAGAGACCTGTGAGACTTGGTGAGAGAGGAGAGAGACCCAGAGACGAGCTGCTAGAGAGAGACCAGAGAGACCCAGAGAGAGAGAGAGACTCAGAGACTCAGAGAGGAGGACCAGAGAGACCTAGAGAGAGAGAGAGAGACCTGAGAGAGAGAGACCCAGAGAGAGAGAGAGACTCAGAGAGAGAGAGAGACCTGAGAGAGAGAGAGAGACCAGAGAGACTCAGAGAGAGAGAGAGACTGAGAGACTCAGAGAGAGAGAGACTCAGAGGAGCCTCAGAGACCCAGAGAGAGAGATCTCAGAGAGACTCAGGAGACTCAGAGAGAGACTGAGAGACCGAGACCCAGAGAGAGAGAGAGAGACTCAGAGAGACTCAGAGACCAGAGAGAGAGACCCAGAGAGAGAGAGAGAGAGACCTGAGGGAGAGAGAGAGAGAGAGAGACCCAGAGAGAGAGAGACCTGGAGAGACCCAGAGAGAGGAGAGAGACCTCGGAGAGAGAGAGACCCAGAGAGACCTGAGAGAGAGAGTCAGAGAGACCTCGAGAGAGAGAGACCCAGAGACTGAGAGAGAGACCAGAGAGACTGAGAAGAGAGACCTCAGAGAGAGAGAGAGAGATTCAGAGAGACTCATAGAGACCCAGAGAGAGAGAGAGAGACTCAGAGAGAGAGAGAGAGACTCAGGAGAGAGAGAGAGAGAGACCTAGAGAGACTCAGAGACTCAGAGAGAGAGAGAGACTCAGAGAGACTCAGAGAGAGAGAGACTCAGAGAGACTCAGAGACTCAGAGAGAGAGAGAGACTCAGAGAGACTCAGAGAGAGTAGAGAGACTCAGAGACTCAGAGAGAGAGAGAGACTCAGAGAGACTCAGAGACTCAGAGAGAGAGAGAGAGAGACTCAGAGAGAGAGAGACTGAGAGACTCAGAGAGAGAGAGAGAGAGAGAGAGACTCAGAGAGACTGAGAGAGACTGAGAGACCAGAGAGACTGAGAGAGAGAGAGACCAGAGAGACTGAGAGACCCGAGAGAGAGAGAGACCCAGGAGAGACCCAGAGAGAGAGACTCAGAGACCCAGAGACCAGAGAGAGAGAGACCTCAGGAGAGAGAGAGACCAGAGAGACTCAGAGAGAGAGAGAGACCCAGAGAGACCCCAGAGAGAGAGAGACCAGAGAGACCTCAGAGACCCGAGAGAGAGAGACCCAGAGAGACCCAGAGAGAGAGAGAGAGAGAGAGACTCAGAGAGAGAGGAGAGAGAGAGACCCAGAGAGAGAGAGAGGAGAGAGACCTGAGGAGAGAGAGAGAGAGAGACCTCAGAGAGAGAGAGAGAGAGACCAGAGAGAGAGAGAGACCTGAGAGACTCAGAGAGAGAGAGAGACGAGGACTCTGAGAGAGAGAGACCCAGAGGAGAGAGAGAGAGACTGAGAGAGACTCAGAGAGAGAGACTAGAGACGAGAGAGAGAGAGAGACCTAGAGACCAGAGAGAGAGAGACTGAGAGACCTGAGAGAGAGAGACTGAGAGACCCAGAGACCTGAGAGACTCCAGAGAGTCGAGAGACTCAGAGAGACTGAGAGATCTCAGAGAGACTGAGAGACTAGAGAGACTCAGAGAGAGAGAGAGACTCAGAGAGAGAGAGAGACCAGAGACTCAGAGACCAGAGAGAGACTCAGAGAGACTCAGAGAGACTCAGAGAGACTCAGAGACCCAGAGACTCAAGAGGAGGAGACTGAGAGACCAGAGAGACTGAGAGACTGAGAGACCCAGAGAGACCAGAGAGACTGAGAGACCCAGAGAGACCTGGAGAGAGAGAGAGACCCAGAGAGAGAGAGACCAAGATCTCAGAGAGAGAGAGAGACTCAGAGAGAGAGAGACTCAGAGAGAGAGAGACCTGAGAGACTCAGAGAGACCGGAGAGACCCAGAGAGACTGAGAGACCAGAGAGACTGAGAGACTCAGAGGAGACTGAGAGACCTCAGAGAGACCTGAGAGACTCAGAGAGACTGAGAGACTCGAGAGACTGAGAGACTCAGAGAGACTGAGAGATCTAGAGAGACTGAGAGACTGAGGAGACCGGGAGAGACTCAGAGAGAGAGAGAGACTCAGGAGAGAGAGAGAGACTCAGAGAGAGAGAGACTCAGAGAGAGACTGAGACTCAGAGAGACTGAGAGACTCAGAGAGACTGAGAGACTGAGAGACTCAGAGAGACTGAGAGACTGAGAGACTCAGAGAGACTGAGAGACTGAGAGACTCAGAGAGACTGAGAGAGAGAGACTCAGAGAGACTCAGAGAGAGAGACTCAGAGACTCAGAGAGAGAGAGAGACTCGGAGAGAGAGAGAGACTCAGAGACTCAGACTCAGAGAGAGAGAGACTCAGAGAGACTCAGACCTGAGAGAGAGAGACGAGAGACCAGAGACTGAGACCCAGAGAGACGAGAGAGACCCAGAGACCAGAGAGAGAGACCCAGAGAGACAGAGAGACCCAGAGAGACTGAGAGACTCAGAGAGACTGAGAGACTCAGAGAGAGAGAGACCCAGAGAGACTCCAGAGAGAGAGAGAGACTCAGAGAGAAGAGAGACTCAGAGAGACTCAGAGAGACTGAGAGAGACTCAGAGAGACTCAGAGAGAGACGAGAGACTCGAGAGACCTGAGACTCGAGAGAGAGACTCAGAGACTCAGAGACTCAGAGAGAGAGAGACTCAGAGAGGAGACTCAGAGACTCAGAGAGAGAGAGACTCAGAGACTCAGAGAGAGAGAGACTCAGAGACCAGAGAGAGAGACTGAGACTCAGAGACCAGAGAGAGAGAGAGATCGAGACTCAGAGACTGAGAGAGAGAGAGACTCAGAGACTCAGAGAGAGAGAGAGACTCAGAGAGAGGAGAGAGACCAGAGAGAGAGAGAGACCAGAGAGACTGAGAGACAGAGACTCAGAGAGACCAGAGAGACCAGAGAGACCAGAGACTGAGAGACCGAGACAGAGACTCAGAGAGACTCAGAGACAGAGAGACTCAGAGAGACTCAGAGAGACTCAGAGAGACAGAGAGACTCAGAGAGACTCAGAGAGACTCAGAGAGACTCAGAGAGACTCAGAGAGACTGAGAGACTCAGAGAGACTCAGAGAGAGAGAGACTCAGAGAGAGAGAGAGACTCAGACCTGTGAGAGAGAGAGAGAGACCCGAGACCTAGAGAGAGACTCAGAGAGACCCAGACTCAGAGAGAGAGAGAGAGACTCAGAGAGACTCAGAGAGACTCAGAGAGACCTGAGACCTGAGACTCAGAGAGAGATGAGAGACCCAGAGAGACTGAGAGAGCAGGAGAGACTCAGAGAGAGAGAGAGACTCAGAGAGAGAGAGACTCAGAGAGACTGAGAGACTCAGAGAGACTGAGAGACTCAGAGAGACTGAGAGACTCAGAGAGACAGAGAGACTCAGAGACTAGAGACCAGAGAGACTAGAGAGAGACAGAGAGACTAGAGAGACTAGAGAGACTCAGAGACTCAGAGAGACTCAGAGAGACGAGAGAGACTCAGAGACCAGAGAGACAGAGAGACCTGAGACTCAGAGAGACTCAGAGAGACTCAGAGAGACTCAGGAGACTCAGAGAGAGAGAGAGAGACCTCAGACAGAGAGAGACTCAGAGAGAGAGAGACTCAGAGACTGCAGAGAGAGAGAGAGAGACTCAGAGAGGAGAGAGACTCAGAGACTGAGAGACTCAGAGAGAGAGACCAGAGACCAGGAGAGAGAGAGACCAGAGACTCAGAGAGAGAGAGACAGAGACCGGAGAGAGAGAGAGACCCAGAGAGAGAGAGAGAGACTCAGAGACTCAGAGAGAGAGAGAGACCCAGAGACTCAGAGAGAGAGAGACCTAGAGACCAGAGAGAGAGAGACCCAGAGAGACTCAGACTCAGAGAGAGGAGAGAGAGAGAGAGAGAGACCAGAGACCAGAGAGAGAGAGCCCAGAGACTCAGAGAGAGAGAGAGACTCAGAGACTCAGAGAGAGAGAGAGACCCAGAGACTCAGAGAGAGAGAGAGACTCAGAGAGAGAGAGAGACTCAGAGAGAGAGAGACTCAGAGAGAGAGAGAGACTCAGAGACAGAGAGAGACTCAGAGACTCAGAGAGACTCAGAGACTCAGAGACTCAGAGACTCAGAGACTCAGAGACTCAGAGACTCAGAGACTCAGAGAGACTCAGAGACTCAGAGAGACTCAGAGACTCAGAGAGACTCAGAGAGACTCAGAGAGACTCAGAGACTCAGAGAGACCCTGAGAGACTCAGAGAGACTCAGAGAGACTCAGAGAGACTCAGAGAGAGAGAGAGACCCAGAGAGTCGAGGAGAGAGAGACTCAGAGAGACCAGAGAGAGAGAGAGACTCAGAGAGACCAGAGACCCAGAGACGAGAGAGAGAGCAGAGAGACTCAGAGACTCAGAGAGAGAGAGACCCAGAGAGACTCAGAGAGAGAGAGACTCAGAGAGACCAGAGAGAGAGAGACTCAGGAGACCTCAGAGAGAGAGACCCAGAGACCAGAGAGAGAGAGACTCGAGACCAGAGAGAGAGAGAGACCAGAGACCAGAGAGAGAGAGAGACTCAGACCAGAGAGAGAGAGACCTCGAGACTCAGAGAGAGAGAGGACTCAGAGACTCAGAGAGAGAGAGAGACTCAGAGACCAGAGAGAGAGAGACCAGAGACTCAGAGAGAGAGAGAGACTCAGAGACTCAGAGAGAGAGAGAGACTCAGAGACTCAGAGAGAGAGAGAGACTCAGAGACTCAGAGAGAGAGAGAGACTCAGAGACTCAGAGAGAGAGAGAGACTCAGAGACTCAGAGAGAGAGAGAGACTCAGAGACTCAGAGAGAGAGAGACTCAGAGACTCAGAGAGTCAGAGAGAGACTCAGAGAGACTCAGAGAGAGAGACTCAGAGAGACTCAGAGAGAGAGAGAGACTCAGAGACTCAGAGAGAGAGAGAGACTCAGAGACTCAGAGAGAGAGAGACTCAGAGACTCAGAGAGAGAGAGAGACTCAGAGACTCAGAGAGAGAGAGAGACCAGACTCAGAGAGAGAGAGAGACTCAGAGACTCAGAGAGAGAGAGAGACCCAGAGACTCAGAGAGAGAGAGAGACTCAGAGACTCAGAGAGAGAGAGAGACTCAGAGACTCAGAGAGAGAGAGAGAGGACCAGAGAGAGAGAGAGACACAGAGAGAGAGAGAGAGACTCAGAGAGAGAGAGAGAGAGACCAGAGACTCAGAGAGAGAGAGAGACTCAGAGAGAGAGAGAGACTCAGAGAGAGAGAGAGACAGAGAGAGAGAGAGACTCAGAGAGAGAGAGAGACTGAGAGAGAGAGAGACTCAGAGAGAGAGAGAGACAGAGACCAGAGAGACTCAGAGAGAGCTCAGAGAGACTCAGAGAGACTCAGAGAGACTCAGAGAGACTCAGAGAGACTCAGAGAGACAGAGAGACTCAGAGAGACTCAGAGAGAGAGAGAGACTCAGAGAGACCAGAGACTCAGAGAGAGAGAGAGACTCAGAGAGAGAGAGATCAGAGAGAGAGAGACCAGAGACAGAGAGAGAGAGACCAGAGACTCAGAGAGAGAGAGAGACTCAGAGAGACTCGAGAGAGAGAGAGACTCAGAGACTCGGAGAGAGAGAGACTCAGAGACTCGGAGAGAGAGAGACTCAGAGACTCAGAGAGAGAGAGAGACTCAGAGGCGTTCTGGGGCTCCACCCTAGCATAACACATGCAGCGTAGGCTAAAGATCTGTGTGGTGTTTTTGTTTTTCTGTTCTAGTATTGCAAACCATTCTGCATCGACTCAAAGTACTTGTTGTTAAGGCAATGAACACAGACTGGGCCTGATCTTAGTTAGCACCTCGGACTGTTTGTCCTTTTTGTCACTATTCATTTGGTTCCTCAGTTTGGATGTCACCTAGAAGCTGACGTCTGCCCACTGTTTACTGGTAATTATGCGGTAACTCTTGCAAGAAATGCCCAGTCTGGAGTGAAAACAAAGGGTTATATTATTTTTACTTTACTGGACATTTCTGATTTATTTGGAACATTAATTATCCACAATGTGCTTTCCAGATGGTCCTGATGTGGATGTTGAAGAGACTTACTTTCCCCCAATGCTGGACATTTTATTTAAATGGTTTAATTTGTGAGACTTTAGTCTGGTAAATTGAGCAGTATTAGTTATAAGGTGAGGTGCTGAAACAGACAATTTATTTGGCACCACAGAATGTCTCCTCCTTAATGTCTGTTTGCCTTTTTCCTACAATATTAGGCATGCCAGTTTGACACCAGAGGGCACCTTCCTTTGACTTATTTACAGGCCCTTCAGAAACCCTCATGGCCAAAGGGTTTAAGGAAGGAGGGGGGAGGTTCTCTCCCCCTCTCTCCATATAATGGGGAAACTACCACAAGGTCATAAATATGACTGTTTAGCTCTATATAGTTCTCAATCTGTTTGCAGCATTTAGCAATTATTGTAATGTTTGTATAACATCAGATATCTTGAACCTACTTATCGCTATTGATTGTAGCAAGGAAAGGGTGGGAGCAAAGGGGGCAACTCATTCTTGCGCAAAGACATCACTCACCAGAGGTGATATAGTGGTATGGTATATTGGAACTGGGGTTTTGGGAACTTTGAACAGAACAAGGGTTTGATCTGGTTAGTATAAGGGTAGGTTTAAAAAAATATAAGTGAAGGTAAGTTTCCTTTAATAATATTTGTAGCTTTGGGTACAATATCAAGTGTTGGCTTAGCCTACTTTTGTAGAACTCCTTTGGTTTTTCAAACAAATGCTATGGGCTATATTAAACTAGACAGATTAGATGCCTACAATTTCTGCTTAGTTAGAATGAGTGAACCCTATAATGTGATGAGCTGGAATGTTAAGGGGGTTCAAGATAGGTGCAAGCGGCAAGTTACCATTAGACACCTTTTTCAACTAAGAACCAGGATTGCTTTTCTCCAAGAGATGCGTCTTCAACGACAAGAGGTGAATTTATTATCTAAAAACTGGGTGGGGCAGGTATACAGAGCAGGGAAATCCATGTGCAGTGGGCGAGTGGCAATACTAATAGGAAAGAAAATTCCCTTTTAAACTGGAGAAATCTTGGACACTAGTGGTATATATTATACTTTTGTGGAACTCTGGACACTCAGCAAATAATTTTGGGGGCTATATATGGACCAAACATTGAATCCCCTTTTTTTTTTTTTTCACACAATTGTTTGGTCTTGTTGTTGCTCCCTGTATTGACCATTTTTTTTTTTGTGGGTAATTGGAACATTGTTCCATATTCACACATAGATAGGTCTGACTCCTGAAAAATAGGATTATCATCCTCACAAAGGGTTCTACATGATCTGATGAGAGGAGCTGCTCTTGTTGATGTGTGGAGAGTGGTGAATCTGGGAGAATACCAATATACTTTTTCCCCCTCCCCAACAAAGCTTTCTCAAGAACTGATTTTCTACTTTTGAGCTCCTTCTCCCTTTCGGGGTAATTGATGCAAATATACATATGATGGTCATTTATGGCCATTTTATCTCCCTTACTTACCTCCTAGGGCCTAGAATTCGAAGGGATGCTCTTTGGCAATTAAATCAGCTGCTCCAAAAACCTGATTCCTTACAGCAGATTAAAACTTTTCTCACTAGTTTCATGACCAACAATAGGGACTCGGTAGCAAGAATAGATATGGTTTGGGCAGCCTTGAAATGCTCCCTTAGTGTCTTCGGTTGGCTGTTATGAAATACTGGCAATTTAGATCTCAGCAAGACTTTGCTTAGAGCCATTCATCAGCTAGAGCGTACTCTTAGCTGCCAATCTCCAGATGCTGATTGGGCCAACTTACATGGTTTGCAGGCCCAATACTCTGCCCTTATGTTCCAAAAAGCAGAACCCTCATTAAAACCTACTAAATATCTAGATACGGGGGTGGGGGGAGCATGCATGTTACTTGCAATTAGGCTCAGGCAACCCATAGCCTCTTAAATCTCAAGTATTAAATATAACACAGATAACTTATCACTACACCCAGAGGTATAGTTAATCTAAGATCCTACTATCAGAGATGCTATACTGAAGACCCAGCTGATCGGCCCACAAATATAGCCATCTCTGGATATCTCAATTCTATTGATCTCCCCTTGGCACACTAGTGTCCAGGAAGTCAAGGTGGCGGTTGAACAGATCTCTGCAGATAAATCCCCTGGACCAGATGGTCTCCAACAATTTATATAAGGCCTGTTTATCAAATTGCCCCTCTCCTAGCAGAGGTGTATAATTTTTGGCTTGCTGAAGGTATGTCAGAATCACATTTCCATAATGCCTTAATTACACTCCTCCCCAAATTGGGTAAGGATCCCCTTTATCCAGAAAGTTAGAACCATTTCATTGATTAATACTGATGTCAAGATATTGGCCAAAATTTTGGTGACTAGGTTGGGATCTATATTGCCTAATCTCATTGGCAGGAAAAAAACTGTTCATGACTGGTCGGTCATCAGTGGAACATCAGCATAAGCTGATGCACATTATCTCTGCTTCCAGGGACTCTGACCTTCCTGCAGTGTTGGTGACCCTGGATGCTGAGAAAGCTTTTGACAGGGTTTCATGGGATTTCCTATTTGCAACTTTGACCCACTCTAGGCTTCCTTAGGTGGGTCAGATTATTCTATTCACCATCGGCTCAGATCTGGTGCTATGGCCTGTTGTCTGATCCCTTCTTCAGAGAGGAACCAGACAAGGATGACCCCTTTCTCCACTATTGTTTAATCATTACCTAGAACCTCTGATCAGAAAATTTAATGGCTTCCCCACAACTTCAGGGAATTGGGTTGGGAGATGAATGTTATACTATATCTGGCTATGCAGATCTCCTTTTGTACCTTGAGAACCCCATAACCAGTATCCCTTCTCTCATTGAGGAGATTAACTGTTTTGCTACTGTCTCCCACTACAAACTTAACCCCTCTAAAACAAAAGATGTTTTTCCCCTGAATAATAAAACCCACCATTCGGTCTTAAATAATCACTTTCATGGGAACCCTACTCCTTCACCTAACTTGGAATTCAAGTTGCTAGGGAGATGCCCACTATGCTTAAACTTAATCTGTCAGACTTACTAAATAAAATTAATAATGTAGATAGATGGGGTAGCCTCTCCCTTTCATTATGGGGTAGAATAAATAGTCGAAATTAATTTTACCCTGGGTGATATACCCTTTTGGAATGCTGGGTATTTTTCTGCCCAAGAACTGGTTTAGTAAATTACAATCCATGTTGACTTTTTGTGGAAAGGCAAGGGCATCAGATGTTCCTACTTAAAGCTCACTGTGCCAAAATTGCAGGAAGGTCTAGCTACAGCCTCTTTTTTTTTTTTTTTTTTCCTACTATTGTACCCACCATCTCAGCAGACTGGCATACTGGTCAAAGGAGGTACCAGACAATGAGTCACAGGTATATTTCCCCCTGTGGCTAGACACTGAACTCCTTAGCTGCTCAATATCATTGTGCTCTCCCTTCCTTTATACTGCCACACCCAGTCCACTTCCTAAACTGCTCCAGAGTACCCCAATTGGTTGGTCAGTTCAGGCCCTACACCAGCTGCAAAGGCATTTGTCACATAATTGGCATCTTTCCCTTGACCAACCTATTATGGGCAATCTCGATGTCAAAATTGGGCATAAACCCATTTCTTAGACTTTCTGGCCTCTTTTGATCAATAAAGGTATCAGATCTGTATGCTGAAGGGACAATTATCTCCTTCACCCTTTTTAAAATTCAATTTAGTATGTCAACAATAAGCTTTTTTAAATATAAACAACTCAAGGTGGCCATTACTGCCCATTTGGGACATAGAGATGCAAGCAGGGTCTACTGATATCTTAAATAACTTCCTGCAACAAGCTAGACAACCTCGTGCAGTATCTGCAGTATATAAGGAAATCCAAATACTTGGCTCAAATTTGCATCAGGGAGTTTGCTACTATTGGTCCCAAGTATTCTCTTGGTACCGAAACTAGCTTCTGGAGGAATATGTGGCAAATCATATATAAATTTGTTAAGCAAGATGGATTGAGTTTGATGCAATTTAATATCATGCACAATCTATAATTTACTCCCCTTAAACTTCACAGATTAGGTCAATTGCCCTCCCCTGATTGCTGTCAATGTGGTAATTCCCCAGGAACTTTATCATGTTATGGGAATGCTCAATGGTACAAACACTTGATCCTTTATTGTGTCCTAGATTCACTTTTTACTCCAGAAGCCTGTTTAATTTGTTTTCCTGGCAGGCACTCAGAACCTTAGAAAAGTACACTTGGCCCTGATCTCAGCCACAGCCAAGTTAATTATGAGACACTGGAAGGATAATGTTTTTGTCCGCTTTGGAATGGCATAAAGAAATTGTTTGCTCTCCAATTAGAAAAGCACATCCATTCTATGGCAAACCTGTCTTGGGTCTACCTCCTTAAATGGGGACCACTTGATGCCTTGCTTAGTACATGGAAACCATAAGTGACTAAAGTGTACACTGTTCTACATGTGTACTCCTACCAGAATGAATACACACTTGATATGGGGTGGGTTAGGGAGGCGTTTTTAGGGGGTAAGAATTGGAATCTGGGGGAAGGGGGTTCTAGCTCCAGTATGTAAGTCATTGTATTCCTGTATCGGATAATGGATATGAACATTGTATTGGGAGTGATCCTCCTGATTACCCAACTGCTACCCACATGTATGTCATACTAAGAGATTTTTTGGAAGAAAAAACTAAGTTTTTATTGAATAACAAAAAAGACTGACAGAAGGCAGAGGGTGGTGGTAAATGGGATTGAATCCGGGGAAAGAGATGACCAGCAGACTGTCGCAAGGATCAGTACTGGGGCTAGTCCTGGTCAATGTCTTGGTGACATTGCAGAGGGGCTGGAAGGAAAAGTCTACCTATTTGCAGATGACACCAAGATCTGCAACAGGGCAGATACTCTAGGAGTGCAGAAAATGAAGAAGGACCTGGAGAAGCTTGAAAGATGGCCAGAGGTGTGGCAACTGATTTTTTTTTTTTTTTTTTTTTTTCTCAGTGAGAGAGTAAAAGATGATGCACATGGGTAGGTGGAACCCTGGAGAGAGGAGCAGGATAGGGGGAGGTGCTGACCATCACCAAAGAGAAGGACCTAGGAGTGATCAATTTGATTACCTTAAGGTATCAAAGCAGTGTGCAAAGGCTGCAGCAAGTGCCAGTGGCATGCTGGGGTGCATAAGCAGAGGTATTACTAGTAGGAGGTGGGAAGTGTTGGATGCAGTTTGTATAAAACACTGGTAAGGCCTCACCTGGAGTACTGCATGCAGTACTGGAAACCACACATGTATAAGGGCATAAACAAGGTGGAAGCTGTCTAGAGAAGGGCAACAAAGATGGTACATGCACCACAAAACATGAGACTAATGTCAATATGTACTCTCTGGAGGAGAGAGGAGCAACATGATGGAAACTTAAGTACTTCAAGGGCATAAACAAGGTAGAGGTGGGGTATCTTTTTTTTCCAATGCAGAAGATGGCGGAACAAGGGAATGATATGAAATTGGGGAGATTAAGAGGTAACATGAGGATGTTTTCTACACAGGGTGGTAAATGCTTGGAATAGTCTGCCACAAGAGGTGGTGGGGCAAGCACAGTGGAGGGGTTTAAACATGCCTGGAACAAGCACAGGGGAATCTTGGGTGGGAAGGGAGTGATGAAAAGCCATTGACCACTTGGGTTGAGTGGGAGCACACATGTATAGGGCCCATGGGCAGACTGAATGGGCCTAGTGGTCCTTACCTGCTGATTTTTCTCCTTCTCAAACTGACCTTGGTACCAGTCAGAGGCTTGCCAAACTTGCTTCTGCTCCCCACTTCCATACCCTGTATGGTGCTATACTTGAAGATGTCCTTTGATTCTGCTTATCACTTATTTATGGGATGCATCAGAAGGGTGCTTAGCGAACTGGCATTGGAATTGGCCAAACCTCTGGGCAATTAAGTAGCTGCGTTAAGATAGCAGTGGTTCTGAAAGATTGGAGGGTAGCAGATTTAGGGGCTACATGATCAGTGTGTGTTTTACCATTTGTATCACAAGTGGGCTGTGACCTCCACTCACAAGTGGCAGGGCATAGCAGAGCCATGAGTGAGGGTTTCTGAGGTCACAGTCCACAAGTTGTGATACATACAGTAGGTATCACACAATGGGACATCACATGTCCATTTGATGCAATAGGGAGCCAATATTCTTGTTCAGAGGTGGGGGGAAGGGAAGTGTGCACACTGGTTGATATTTTTCACAGATTGTGACATGTACACTGTGATCATACTGTGGTTGTAACAGATTTTTATGTAATACTATATCGCTTCTCTCCTGTTGCAAAACTAGGTCATCTTCATTGTGCATTTAGGAGCAATGAAATGTGACTCTCTTAAACAATCTAGCCAATGTAGCAAGACCTACAGCAGGGCAAACTGGATACTGGCGTTATCGGGGGTGATGTCATATTACTGCCTCCATAGATCACGGGTAAGGCCAAACCTGGAATATGGTGCCCATTTCAAGAGTCCTCATCAAGGACAGGCTGGTGGTGCAGTGAAGGGAAATCTAAATAAATCCAGCGCCAGCGGGGCAAATACTATGAGGACTGGCTTAGGGCACTGAACATGTGATGGCTCAAGGCCAGACGAGAGGGGAGATACAGACTTAAGTTCTTGAAAGGCACAAACCAGCTGAACTGAACTATTCAGCTGGAGTAGGGAATCTAGAACAGCAGGACATAAATGTAAACTAAGATGGGAGTTTCAGAAAGGACATGAGAAGGCTTTATTGTTTGCAAAGAGCAGTTGAGCTATGGAACAGTTTGCCAGCAGAAGTGGTGGGTGCCAAAACCATTACTGGTTTCAAGCATGGTTGGGACAGACTTGTACTTGGCAATTATTCAGCAGGGTAACAAGACTGGTAGCAAGGGGGTGGATAATGCAGACACCCCTTAATGATAAAGGGTCATGAGTGTTATGGGCAGACTGCATGGACTATTGGCAAGGCCACTGTTTTTCGGTTTTTACTGGAAAATCCGGAAAAATTCCAGAATTAGGGCTGCCTGAAAACCGGTTAAAATGAAGATTTCATGGAATCTGGCATTTTCTATCAGATCAGTAAATCTTCAAAAAAGGCTGTATTTCTCTTAATTCCTTCCTGTACTGTTTTCAGTTTGCTTTATTTGATGCTCTGTATATTAAGCCTTCTTAAATTCTGATTATTTATGTACATACTAAAAGAATGATAACAGAATCCCAGTAAAATCCGGAAATTAGAGTAGCAATCACCAGTGAAATTCCGGAATCTTAAGTCTTGAAAACGGAATTTAATTGTTTTAATCACCGTAAATCAGTGGCCTGGACTATTGGACATTTTTCTGTAGTCAATACATTTCTGTGCTTATGTATTACAAAAGTAAGGTGTTTCCAGGAAAGGCCTAGTGAGCTGGTTGCAGCTTGTTGACAGATCCACCCTGGAGGGATGGAGGGGGAGTTGGTAACCTGAATCATGTACAATGGTAATACAGTACAGCAGAAGTAACAAGTATGTGTAATTATAATGCAGCAGAGATGAGTAATGAGCATCTACAAGCAGTAATAGTAGAGATGGACAAAATGACAAATCTACAACTGATAGTATAGCTCTATATATTTACAATCCTAGTAATACAGCAGAGATGTAAAATAACAGTAATACAGCAAAATGTGCAAAGTAACCAGTATCTACAAGAGCAATGCACCATGGATTTACAAAATGACCAGTATCTACAACAATGATATGGCAGAAATGTTGGAGAAACCAGCACTCAAGCCTGATAGTAGGAAAAATCCAGGTCCATGTAAATCTGCAAGTAACTTATGATGCCAATGCATCAGAAGGACCAACAGGCAAACACAAGAGCTAACTAACCCCTGCTCTTCGACTCAGAGTTTTCATCAGGGGGTAACACAACTGGTGAAGTGAACCCCATATAGTGGGTCCAATTAAGTAACTGAAGCAAAATGAAAAATGCATGTTAAAAGAGGAAACAAAACATCGCACTGTAGCTACAAAGATCAGTGCAGTTCAACATTAGACACTAGATGGGGCAACTCTGTTAGAGCGCAATACATCCACTTGTATAAGTATACAAAACATTAAATATGAGAAACAAAGTCAAATTGTAACACAGATGGTGACAAAAATGGACCAAACCTCCAGCATAGCAAGGCAATGGGCAGAAGATGACTTCAAGGCAACTTATCACAGAACCTCCTTGTAAGTGAGGACCAAAGTAGCTGGAGGACAGCCGAATGGAAACAGACCTAAGGAGAATACAAAAGTGAGAATTATTTAGCAAATATCTTGAGCATAATAGCCAAACACAATGTATGTATTTGTAAAAAAGCTGCAAAAACTGCATACAGACCAGCTAATTAGAAATAACCGAACATTACTTTCACTTATTTCTTCAAAAATAGTTTTAAATCCCATTTTTCATTAAGTCCCTGTGGTTTGACACTGCATGAAGTGTAAATCCACATGCTTTCATGCTGTAGGAGCAAATTTGGTCTGTCCCACTTTTCATGGGTGGAACATGTTCCATGCCTACAAATTTCAAGTTCAGATTTAGACCTGTGAACATCTGCAAAAAATATTCCAACAAGGGTATCCTGCTTACCACGACTGATGGAATGAATATGTTCTTGTAACCTCAGTTTAAGGGGCCTAATGGTCCTACTAATATAAAACAAATTGCAGGTGCACCACAGTGCATACACTACATAAGGGGTATCACAAGTAATAAGCTCCCTAATGTCAACCTTAATATCAGAACATTTTGGATGTATGCATTTTTTAGTAGGAACACCAAATTTGCAAATATTACAGGAAATTTGTAATGCCCACAAGAACTTTGGGGTAACCAAGTTACGGTGATGTAAGGTGTAATGATTCTACTGTGAACCAGTTTATCCCTAAGGTTCTCTCTCCTATTACAGGCAACTCTAGGTTATTGCCAACAGAAGCACCTATATCACTATCCCCCAATAGAATAGGCCAATTTCTATGTACGATGCTGGCTATCTGACCTGCAATGTGGTAGTAATTTCACAGCAGAAATGTAATGTGTACATGAACTGTGGAGCTGAGGCTGAAGCATGAACAGTGTGTTCCTGGTGCTCCTGGTGTTTGTGGGAGGCTGAACTAAAGTATTAACTTTGCTTTTGTTCAAATGGCTTGCACTGGATAGGCGGGTAATATGGATTTGGGTGTTTAAGTGCTGTTTTGGAGCTGAATTTGGAGTTGAATTCAGTCTGTGGCAGTTGGACCAGAAACTGCAAACAGATTTGGGGAAGGAATTTGCCAAGAGCCTGTGTGTGTGTGTGTGTGTGTGTGTGTGTGTGTGTGTGTGTGTGTGTGTGTGTGTGTGTGTGTGTGTCCCCACCATCGGCACATATTGGGATTGGTGGACAGCACAACCAGGTGCATCCATAAACATGCCCTAACGGAGGGGATTTTCTTTTTAAACTTTGTTTTTTATTAAATTTCTCAAGATTAACAAGGCATCATACATATACATAGGCAATACAACAGATTAATAAATACACTTGGTGGAATTTACATAAATTAAAAAACAATTCAATGAGTGGAACTACAATATAGGAAACATGAATAAAAGGAATTTATCCAGAACTGAGTAATGTACATCAACTTTCTTGAGGAGAACCAGCTTAGGCAAGTCTATTGTGGATAATAAAGAAATAGATTGATTATTTTTTCTGCACATTTAAATCTATGAAAGCCAACAAATACAAAAGGAATTACTTAAATGGTTTTCACACAAGTAACCAGTCTCTGTACAGATGAGTCCGGGGTCTATTAGAAATGGGAACTATTGGTATTGAAGATGGAAATGGGGATATGTTATAACAGATGTAGCAATGGGAGGGTGCCTCAAGCTTTTCAGATGGCCTCCCATCATGGCACAAAATCGGATCTCTGTGCCATGATATGACCCATCTTCTCCAAAGCAGTTCAAATTGTGTGTGTTTTTTGAGGCGGAGACTCCATCCTGTAGACAAAAATAATTGGTTCTTACCATTGGTCTATAGAAATGGTCTTCTTAGTGAGCCAATTCTTTGTAAAAAAAAAAAAATATTTTTTTTTTTTTTTTTTAACTGTCAAAAGTAGTATTCTTAGTAATTTAGCTGTTCCTGTGTCTAAGTGGGAGGTCTAGAAGAAAAATAAAGTGTAGGGGTTAGAGCAAGGCTTGGGTCAAAGATGGAATATATGGCTTGTTGCAACTCCTGAAAAAAGGAGGCCAGGGAGGGACAGCTCCATAATATGTGCAAGGGCTGCTGGGGAATGGCCACAGCCTCTCCAACAGGCCAAAGCACTTCCCCTCGTATATTTCCCTGTAATTGCTGGGGGTTTGGAAGTATATAGTGAACACTTTCCAGGAGAACCCCCTCCAACTTACAGCAACCAGTCCCCAGTGCATTCTACCCAAGGCCTTGGACCAAACCCTTTCTGGTATTGGTTCACCCAAATCTAGTGTTCATGCCCTCCTGATTGTGCTTGATGCATCTCCCTTCCATCGGAGGAGGGCTCCATATAGGTATGAGATGATCTTTTCTTGTGGTGCCCAGTTCTCTAATGCTGACTTAATAAGGCAAATGTATGGTGGGGGAGTGCCCTTCCCTGTAGGGAAGTGGAGAGAATGGATATAGTCCCTAGCCTGGAAATATCTGAATCTCTCTCCATGGAATTCCAAATTGGGCTACTAAGTCCTGAAATAACATACCCTCTTCTCCCAAGAAGTGCCAAATTAGGAAAAGGCCCCTTGCCTCCCAACCACAAAAATCCTGAGTCCCATTTAGTGGGAACAAAGACCTGCTCATAGGCAATTGGCTTTAATTGGGGTCTCCATGGCTGTAAGGATTTATCCTCTAGGATCTCATGCCAGTTGGTAAGAGTATGGGCCATGTATGGATTTCCGTTGCATAGATCAGATCCTCCTCCTCCCCAGTAAGGAGTTTATTCAGATTAGGAAGTTCTCTGGTTTCCAGAACCTTCCATTTGGCAAAATACCCCTATTTAACCAATAAAAAAACTCTGCAGAGCTGGGCAGCCTGATGGTAATTCTTTAAATGAAGAAGGGAAAGCCCTCCCTCTTTGGCATCTGGAGCACAGAGAAGCTAATTCTAGGCCTCTGCCGGCCCCAGATGAATCTGGGAAATTCCCCTATTCACTCAAGTCTGGGGTCAGAATATGCACTGGTATGGTCTGTGATGGGTACAAAAATTTAGGGAGCAGAACCATCTTAACAGTCTACTCTTTGCACTAAGGACAGGTATAAGTGCTCATTTCTCCAAATCCATCCAACTTTTCTAATCTAGGAATAAAGTTAAGTTTGAAAATCTGGGTGTTGTCTATCTAGGGATATATGGACCCAGAGATAATTAAGATGTTCCCTATTCCATTTAAGGGGGAAAGTGTCCTTGATATCTTCTGAGGGGCAGTAGACCGCCAGGACATCTTTTGGCGGTGTTCACCTTATATTCCGCCAGTAATCCAAATTCCTTTAGTGTCCCATAGTTGCTAGGAATGATATAAATATTTTTATAGTGTGTTCAATATAGATATAGGTCTATGACTTGCACTGAGTATCTTTAGCCAGTTTGGGATACTAGTAATGACCTCATAGTTCCAGGTCTGAGGCAGCCCCGAGAGGCTCAGGGCCTCTGGGAGGGACCTCAACTTCACTCAAAAAAAAAAAAAAAAAAAAAAAAAAAAAACCTCTGGTGTGTAGCCATCAGGGCCTGGTGCTTTACTCACTTTCAGAGAGTTTATTGCCCTAGAGCTCCCCAGGGAGAAGGGCTTATCAATTTGTGACCCAAGTTCAGGAGAAGGCTTCGGTAGTCTGTTTAGAAAGGTACCTCTGGATTTGTGCATCTGCCATTTGTTCCAGGGTATATAAGGTATGGTAGTAATCCCTGAAGGATTCCAGAATCTCCTTTGGTGGTTTCCTTAGCTGACCTGTTTTAGGATCCCTGATTTGGGATATTGTGGCTTGGGAGGTAGTCTGTCATAGGCGATGGGCCAGTAGACTGGTTGCCCTCAGTCCCGTTTCATAATATTTTTGCTGGAGGCATTTTAAAGCTTGCTGTTTTAATATCAATTATTTTTGGATCTGTTTGGTGGTTTGTAATATGGCCAGGCTGTTTTCTCCCCACATGTGCCATCTGAAGATCTCTGAACTGTTGAAGGTGCTCCAGACGTAACACTTTTTTTTTTTGTGGGTGCTGCATATTTAATCACATTTTTCCCCCATACAACTTTTTATAGTATCCCAAAGTAGGACTCCCGTAATCTGTCATTATCCTGAATAATTTGGGATATTCATGTCTTGATGAATTCTGTGAGAACTTTCAGGTTTAGTAAGTAAATTTTCATAGGGATTGTCTACGGACCATGCCCCAGTTCAGTTTTAGGGAAAGTTGGGAGTGATCAGATAGGGTTGGGGGAGTGTGATTGCAGTCCGCCACCCTAGACCGACGTCCGCCCAATATTAGGAAATGATCAAGTCTGGCATATGTGCCATGTGGGGGAGAAAAATGTGTATATTCTCTTCTCCCAGGATGTAATCTCCAGACATCCAACCACATGGTTATCCGCATGTGCTCCTTTATAGTTTTACTAGCTGGAGGGGTGTGTGTGTGTGTGTGTGTGTGTGTGTGTGTGTGTGTGTGTGTGGTCTAGGGTTGGAAGACTGTCTGGTTAAAATCCCCACCTGCAGTTCAGTTTGTTTATTTATTTATATTTTCTACAGCAGGGCCCTTACCACAGCAACAGTGAAGCCTGGGGGGATATAGTGATGCAAGAGTAATTGGAATGCCTTCTAGTGAACCTACCAGTACTACCAGGTGGCCCTCTGAGTCTGTAAATGTGGAGGAAACCTTTAATTGAGTCCCAGGTAATTAATATATAGCTGCTCCTCGCCTCATCTCTTCCCTTTCCCATAGGATGAGGCCACCACTTGAGAACTAATTTCTCCAGTTTAACATGTACCGATTTACTAAGTCTCCTGGAGGAGCATGGCAAAGGGCATCTGTTTTCTGAGGGCCAAGTGAACTCTCCGCCTTTTTACCAGATTGTTTAATCTATTTACATCATGAGATACTATTGTTATATTTCACCCGTCGCCCATTTTCCTGTATAAAGCAAAAATTCGCTGATCGTTCAATCTCCTTCCTTTCCCTATCAGATTACCCTTCTCAATGCTTTCACATATAAATGGATGGCTTCTCACCTTCTCTTCTTCCCTGCCCCCCAACTTAAGAGGATAGTAGGTCTCTGTCCTCAAAATTGCCATTATCCTCCATCTTCCACTCTACTATTATGGCAGTTAAACAGAAAACTACCCAATAACATTTAACAGTAACATCAGTCATTAACATTGGTAACTGAAAGCCCCCTGTGATGGCAGTCCAAACCTTAGGGTTGCCCTGGGGGGAACTATTTACAATGTGACCTCCAAGGTTGGGGCACCATTAGAGACGTACCCTATTAGACCAGGTGAGCTGGTGCTGTTGGCGCTCTACTTGGGACAAAGAAAGGAGCCACTTATTCGACCCAGTTCTCCTGGATTCTTAAAAAAATAAATAAATAAATAAATTAAAACTAAAAAAAAAAGTCCCAGCTGGATGTTCAGGCTGTATATTCTCACCTGTGCCAATGAGGAGTTGTGCACAAAAGTTGTGGTGATACTGAGGAGCTCTAACCACGCAAGTAGCAGAGGCAAGGTTTGATTGATTGTATCAAATTCTACATTTACCCAACTCCCCCTTCCTTTCACCTCAATAAAACGTCCCTATACAAAGATAAGTATTTGTTCAAACCCAGATTCTGATCTTTTTTTTTTTTAGGCCTTCAGTTGCCGGGGAGGACTGTGTGTTTACTTTGGATAAACATGCTGCTTAACTATCCAAAGTTGTATCCCTAGTACCCAATTCCTGTCTCACCTTGTCCAAAGCCTACTTATTTATGGCAACTTGGTAAGGAAGGCTTGGGAGTTTAATCAGCAGTTCAGCAGAGTACATTGTTCAAGTCGTTCTTAACAAATGCCCTTCCCCTTCACCTGTTTCCACTGTATCTTCTCATTATACCTGTATACAGAGTCAAAGTTCAGACAGAAAAGATGCTGTCCAAATGAGGAAGGACCTCATGGTGTCCGGCTCAAGGCGAGACATTGATTGTGCTGGCATTCACCAGTTCGGTCCACAAGATGCACATATCCATGTTCTTCCCCACTTCAGAGAGGTTGGGTGAAGTAATCCCCAGTCCGCTTTCTTTCTCTTGTCTGCACACTGGATGATCCCTGATGTCCTGCTTAGATTTCAGTATGGCCCCCGGTGGGGATAGAGCAGCATCCTTAGTGAGTGGTCCAAGCGCTGGTTGAAATATGTTCGAACTGAGTGCTCTCCATATCGGATGGGGGAAATCTGCCATTCTCTCAATATTGGTAACAGTTCCAGCAAACCATTAAAGATTTCAGGGCACTCATCAAAATATAGTTTGATCTGAGCAGGGTAGAGGAGTTGTTCACGCAGATTTTTTTCTTGTATCTCCTTCAAAATAGCCCTCATTTTCTGCCTTTCAGATTGGAGAGGTGTCAAAGTCCAGATCAAAGTAGATGGGGGTTGTTTTTGTATTTAAGGTTTTGCAGCCTTCAGGCTTCCCAAAGCACCCATTCCTTACTCTGATGGAGGGCCATTCATATTACCCAGGATCTAGGCCTTGCTGTTGGGCTAGAGGGCTTGGGAATGAGAAAGCAGTGGGCCCTGTCCATTGTTCTATCAAGATCTGGGGATCTCCATTGTAGAGCGAATCAAGTGCTGGACAAAATCAACTGGGGGGCGCAAACTCAGTCTTCAGGGATGCCGTGGATCTGGAAATTGCTTTGTTTGGCATGGTTTTCTATCTCTTCAAGGCTGCCCTGAATTTCTAGATCTGTCAAGCAGATATAAAAAAGCAGTCGCTTGAGTTTTGGGCCTCTGTTACTTCAGATAGTTTGGTTGCATTATCAGAAACTATCAATATTCTGGATATCTTATCTCATATCTGCCAAGGATGACTATCTTTTGAACTAAGTGAAGTATTTTGTTCAGGGTTCTACTTGATTTGATGGACATGAGTGAATCCTCACCATCTGAATCCTGTGGCAATTTGGAATTCAACCAGGTGGTTTACAGCAGAGCCATCTCAAAGTCCTCATCCAAAGTGAGTTGCTTCAGCTTTGTTGGTGTCGGATTTCTGCCCTTTGGCTTTTGCTGTTTTTTAGTAGCCATTCCAGCTTGCTGTTGAGGGAAGAAATGGTCAGATATTCTGTAGTTAATGGTGAGGATTAGTTAGGATTGCTAGCGATGGGTCCCGGAGCTCAAAGACTATGCTTCCATTTGCCAAACCAGAACTGGAAGTCAGAGTGTGTGTGTGTGTGTGTGTGTGTGTGTGTGTGTGTGTGTGTGTGTGTATAATAGAATACTGTATGTATCTTGTGCCTTAGAAAGGAACGGTTTTTTTTTTTTTTTTTTTTTTTTTTCTTGTAGGAGGAACTATTTCTGTTACAATAGGATAGATATTATGTAATCTCAGGAATTGGCTTACAATATCAAGTGTACAGAGTGGAATGGAATATGTGAACAGGAAACAAACTCTGGGCCAGGTATTGCTGGAGGGCTCAAAGAGGAAGTTAGGGGGATACTCCCTATATTCGTCTAAGGAGATCTTAAGGAATCTTGAGGACAGTTGGGAATGCTCACTGTAGTTGGTATTGAGGACATTAGGAGCAACATAGTGTGAAATGGAAGTATAAAAATGGTGCATGTTAGTGAAGGTTATAATGGGGGATTAGTTGATGTTGGGGGTTGGTGGCAGGGGATGGGAGAATGGTACGGTGGCAGCAGGATAATGGGGAGAATACTAGGTGGCTGTTTGGATGAAGATACTATGGAAGCTAGGGGGTGTCCAATTTGCCAGTGGTGGAGACTGGAGACAGAGGTGCAGTGGCTTGGTAGGGAGTTGAAGGTAGGTGGAGGGGGACAAAACAGGAATAGGACGGCCACCTCCATGGAGTACAGGACCAAGGAGTAGCATGAGCCCTGATCTGGGGAAGGGGAGAAGTTGAGGCATGGGGTTAGAGTACAGAGGGGCAAGCATCAAATGGAAGTCTCTGGATAGTAGGAATGAACCAGTGCTCAGTGAAGTACAGCAGTGGCAGGAAATGAGGTATAGGTGCTGGCTACAATGGTGGATGAGGAGGAAAGGGGTCTTGAAGAGGGGCCAGGAGGAGGAGAGGGTAGTAGTGAATGCCCAGGGGATGGCATTTAGCCAGAGGAAGGGGGCAAGGTTAAGGGGAAAAGAGGTCCAGCTAAAAAGGTGGACAAGGAGATGCAACAGACGGTGCCCAATGTGAAGGGGAGTGAAGGTGATTTATAGTGGGAGAGCTTTGAGGAGGAGGGCAAATCGGACACAGGGAGCATTGGGGGGGGGAGCAAGATGGGTGGAGGCTGGGGATGATGCCACGGATAGATGCAAATGTGCAAGGCAAGGTGTACTCTCAATGCAGGTACAAGGGGAAAATTGATAGGGGGAAGGAAGTGAGATGAAGAGGGGAAGCGTACTGGTGCTGGGAGACTCCATACTAAAAGGCAGTCAGATGGGGAACTAAATACCTGGGTTGATAGCAAATAGGGCAGGACAATCTTTACTGAAGTGCGTAAGGAGGGGAAGGCAGAAACTGCATGTTGTGGTGCACATGGGTACAAATGACTTGGGAGGGTGAAACAGCAGAAGTAAGGGAGAGCTGAGGAACTAGGAAGTTTGTATGAGGAGGTAGGCGGAGGATTAGTGGCCTTCTCTGAGGTACTCCCAGTGCCCTGTGCAAGTACAGTGAGAAAGGGGAAAGAATAAGAGGAGTTCAACACTTGCCTGGGTGAATGATGTCTTCAAGGGGTACAGGACCATGTGAGGCTGGGGTGTGGTACAGGATGGTGGTAGGCTGGAGCAGCGTCAGACGATAGTTACCTGTTTGCAGGGGACAGATTAACTTTAGTAGGGAAGGGCATGGAGTGTTAAAACAGGATAGAGTACATAGCAACACTAATTAGTCAATCCATCAAGTTTTTATTTAACCAGGCTTTCATCGTTGAGCAGAAGCTCATTTGCAAGATGGACCTGGGTGGAGCATGAACAATTGTATATACAGGTATTTACAAGGCAATACAAATAATACTGTTTAGAGGAAGAAAAAGTTCATATGTACATAGAATTGTACAGATTACAGGGTATTTACATACATAGAAGTGTCTATAGGAAGATAACCTGCTTTATCTAAGGTTGCAGGAGGAAATAATGGAAGAAAAATAAAAATATACACCAGGTAGAGGCAAGGTAGCAAATTTTAAACTATTAGTCCGGGGGTGTGGTGGCGACAAGTGAAAGCTGGGATGCAGAGTCTCTGGAGAGGGAGACTCCCCCCCATACAAATGGGGACAGAATTGGAAAGGGTCAAGGGGGGTTCAGATGGTGGAAATGGGCAAGGGGGGAAGGAGAGGAAAAATTAACATCTTGGAGGTTGTCTCCTTGAATGTAAGAAGCCTGGGGAAGAAAACAGATTAACTACATCCTCTAATGGCAGAGGGGATGGTGGATATAGTGGCCATCATGGAAACATGGGCCAAATGCCAAGACTGGGATCCTGATCCAGTGTATAGGATTTACAGGAGGGAGAGAGGCAAAGGGGGAGGAGTGGTGATTTGCATGAGGGAAGGGATAAAGTGTACAAGGGAAAGCTGGGAGGAGTGTACAATAGAGTTCTAATGGATGCAATTCTATGACAAGAAAAAATAGATTCTGAATGGGGGGTTAGTATACAGGCCACTGGCTCCAGAGGAGGACCTGGACCAAGAGAGAGATGTGTGTGTGTGTGTGTGTGTGTGTGTGTGTGTGTGTGTGTGTGTGTGTGTGTGTGTGTGTGTGCGCCATGATCGTGGGAGACTTCAACCTACCAGAAGTGATTGGGGTATCCCAGCCCTCTTGAGTGCTAGGGAACATACTCCTGCAAGCCTTCCAGGATGACTACCTGGCACAGATGTTTTATGAAGCCAACTAGGTTGGGAAATGAGCTGTATCTAGTGCTATACAACAGGGTGGAGGATTGCTGGCTTGGAGTGACCACCATTCTGTGGTTCCTGCTCAACATGGGCAGGGAAGCATTTGGTACAGGGACCAGGATGATTGACTTTAGATGGTCTGAATGTTTTTTTATTAAATTTTTTTTGGAAGGATGGGTGAAATCTTTTTTTTTTTTTTTTTTTTTTTTTTTTTTTGGGGTGCACCTGACAGGAATTTGGCCACACTGGGATGTGAACCAGAAATGGGGAGAATCAATGGAGCTTGCGGAGGCTACTGAAACCTGTACCAAATTGCAGAGCAAAAAGGGAAAGGTCTAAGGCCCTGTCCACACTACAGTTTGGACAGTAACTGTTCCAAACCATTACAGACAGTAACATTACAGCATGTCCACACTGCCGGCACCCCGTCTTGGTAACGGGGTGGAAACGTGACCACCCATCCACATTGTGGGAGATGTGGTACCATTACAAACGGCACCCTATCCCACAATGCAGTATGTTCTGCACTGGGGAACAGCAGGAGCAACACTCACGCATCCACACTACAACTGGTAATGTTTCAGAGGCAGAACAGGTTTCATAACCATTTGAAACAACCTCGTATGTGGTTTTAAAAACAGTTAAGAAAACTCCTTCTGTAACGTTACAGGTGTAAACACAAACCATTGGGGTAATGGTTTGGACCCTCTAATGTTAGAGGGGTTCTTGGGGTGTAGTGTGGACAGGGCCTAAGAAACCAAGCTGGATGAGTAGGCAAGTCTTGGAAAAAGTGAGGGCAAAAAAACAGTATTCAGGAGTTGCAGAAAATTGGAAAGGATAGGGAGGAATGTGTGAAGTCCAAAGAAGTTACCAGAAGTCAGGAAGGTGGAGGCTTCCAGGGAGTTGAAGCTGGCATAAAGAATGGGGAGGGGGGGACTTCAGATACATATGGGAGAGAAGGAGCTGCAAGGACCAGATTGTAAGGATCAGGAAAGATGGGGGGTGGGCAGAGAAAGGGGCGGAATGGGCAGACTCATTAAATGAGTGAGTACTATTCTATATTCATGAGGGAGAAGGGTGTGTAACCACTGCAGGAGGTGGGGAGTATGGGGGGGAAGGGTAATCATTGAGGGCAGGGTATTGGAAGGTCTAAGGCAATGATCTCAGACCATGGCTCTAGTGTCATGTGGCTCTTCCAAATAAGTGATGCAAATAGTTTCCACACTATATAGTATTAACCAATTAACCAACCAGGATGCATTATAATACCATTGCATTGTACACCAAACATTATTTTCAAAACATATTGAAAATTTTCTTGCAAGCTGCACCATGTCAGACTGCGGAAATGTTAACTAATGTTTAGTAAATGGAACTAATGAAAGAAATGCTTAGTAACTGAAATATATTTTACACTGGAGTGTTTGCCAAAATGCACTGTAACCCCTCACACCTGCCTTTTCAGCAAAATGACAGGTGGCATGCTGTTGAAGCTGACAGCAGTACCTGGTGGGGACTGGGTTCGGGGAGGATGAGGTTACTCGGCACAGGGGGCCTAGGTTTGGCTAATCTGCACGGGGGCACCCAAGTAAATCCGAACACAAGAAGCAATAATGTCCAGAACCAGGAATGGGATTCTACAGTGTGGCTTTTATTCACATCCAAGCTGAACAAAGCATTGACAGACCCCCACGGCGCTACATTCCTGGTAATGCAGATTAGAGGCAACAGAACACTATCACTCTTTCCAGCCCTTAGGCTCTGAACTCATCAGACACACAGCCCGGACTTGCACGCAGCTTTGGGTACACAGCCCGACTTGTACACTACTTGGGCTTTCCCCACTGGCCCGGCTCCCCCGCCGGCCACTTGATCCACGGTTCATTTTGGGAAATGAACCAATTATCCTGTTGTGGCTCCCCAAACCACACTAGAGCCTTCAACTCCTAGAGGGAATTTTCCTTCCAATCCCACATCTGGGTACTTCCCTCATCACTGGCCAAGTGCCTGAGGCAAAGTAGAAATCCACAGAGAAAATCCATAGAGGTGGACCTGGTCACTAAAGATGGGGGCTCCCACCTCCAGCTCCCACAGTCCATACCCAGCCATTTCTCTGGAAACTAAACAATTCCTTTACTGAAAACTTGCAACTGTAGATTCCTGGGTAGACTTACGTCACATCTCCTCTACATATCATTTTGATCCCCCAATAAGCACTGGACTTGAACCTACTTTTACTTCTTGGCTAAGCCTATTACTCAAGGCCTTGCACTATTTCAGTAGTCCAGTCCCCATATGTCACAAGTTCCAGGGTGAAAAACCTAGCTCCTTTCAGGAAGAGCACTCACCCTCCGGTTGCAGGTGCCCCACAGGCGATTCACGAGTCGTCTTGTTCCCCCCAAAAAAACTCTGGAACAAATGGGCAGCTTCTCCATTACTAGCAGAACCAGGGGGTTGCCCCAGAAATATGCAGGGAACCCTTTCCTGCCCCATCCCTGGAGGGAGGGGGCACTGAGACCCGAAACAGCGGTCTCCACCACTTCAATTATCTTCTGTCTCTCTCTTGGTGAAGACACACACCTTTTACTTAAAAGTAGCCCTCTGACAGGGCTGAGGCTCCAAGAGCCTACATTGAGCTGCTGTGCTTCTTTCACAGCAAGCTCCCAACACCAACTGAAATACAGACTACTGTTCAAACCTCCCAACATTCTATTCCAACTCCCTTGCTGCAGATTCCATTGTGGCTCGTGCAGCAGCGATAGTTCTATGGTGATGTCATCCCTCAGTCTCTGCTGAGAACAGAGTGAGACAGTGTGAAATCCATTTAACTGGAGTTTCACAAGCTGCCTTCCCTACCTACCACTAGATCTTACTGGGATTCTAGTAACCCTGGATAACAAGGGGGTTGCAACACTAAGTGTATGTTGTGGCTCCTTGGCTAACATGACTGCTCATGTGGCTCCTGGGCCAGTCAGGACTATCACTGATCTAAGGGCTCTGAGGGTAGATGAGGCAAGAGGACCATACAGCATACATCCCAGGGTGTTGAAGGAAATGGTGGAGGTCCTGGCTGTGCCACTGGCAGACCTAGTCAATACCTCCATGGACACCAGGTGCATACCACATGACTGGAGGATGGCCCACGTGGTACCCCTCCATAAAAGTGGCCCAAAGGATGAACCGGGCAATTACAGACCAGTAAGCCATATATCCATTATGGGGAAGCTGATGGAGACAATCCTGAAGGAGAGGCTCGTGTCCTTTCTGAAAGACAATGGGCTCCAGGACTGTCATTAACATGGGTTTGTCTCCGGAAGATCCTGTCAGACTAACCCGGTTGAGTGATATAACTGGGTAACAAGGGCACTGGACAAGGGCCATGCTGTGGATGTCACATTTGGACTTCAGCAAGGACTTTAAGTGCCGCATGGGAGGTTGGAAGTTGACATGTGGGGGTGGGGACCAATAAGGTTAAATGGATCGAGAATTGGCTGCAGGGAAGATGGTGGGGGAGCTCCTCTCCAAAGGCTGTGACAAGTGGGGTGCCAAAGGGATCGGTATTGGGGCTGGTGCTGTTTGGGATATTCATAGCAGACCTATCACATGGCATCAGTAATAAGAGCAGTCTGTTCGCTAATGACTCCAAGTTGAGTGCAGTGGTGAACAACATAGCAAGATGGCAGAGTCTGCAGGATGACCTGACCAAACTTTGAGGAGTGGTTGGTAGTGTGGCAGTTGGGGTTCAATGCTAAGGGATAAATAAGACCTGTACTGAAGAGAGATTTAAGCTAAGGAGGGGGGCAGGACATGAGGGCATGGCCTTAGATTGGAAGGGGGGAGATATAGGAGGGAAATAAGGACACTTTTTTCAAAGTTGTGGCAGAATGGAACGCTCTGCCAGAGGAGGTGGTATCCTCTAAGACTGTGGGTAGCTTCAAAAGGGGATGGCACGAGTTGAGGGATAATTGTGAAGGGGGCAGCCACAAGATAAGGGTGCTAGCTTCACTCTCAAGCACACTTGATAGACCACATGGCCTGTTTCTGCTGGCAAATTCGTATGTTCATACACAGTAGTGCAGCAGTGTGTCCAACAGTAATACAGCAGAGATGTACATAATAAGTTTATACAAATATATACAGCAGATAATTTGCTATTATGGTTCCATGTCCAGCATTTATTCATACATATGCCTCTGCAGTTACATGGTAATTGTAATTACATACATCTATGTATCTATGTAATTTATGTGAGATTCACCGGGGAACTTCACATATTCAATCTCTGGAATGAGCTCCCGAGATATGCAAGACTGCCCCACCATTGAAGGCTTTAAGAAAGGGCTTGGAGCACACCTAGGGAAGGGGTCCCAGTGCCTCTCACCTAGGGTCCTGCCAAGGGACCCAACACAAGGTGATATCCTTGGGAAAGACTGGTGGGCCATGGACGGATGGGTCCACCAGTCTGGTGGTAGAACTGTCCTTCGCACTTATAGGCTTTCACTACTTGTTAGTTGGTATGTACATAACAAATGTCTGCAGCTTTGGTTGTAATACGTTCTATACTGTAACATTCTGTCATACTCTATGTAAGCCTTGCTATACTGTACACTATCTGCTTTGGTTTTTCCCTTCCTCTAGGTACCTGTAACTAATCCTGGTCACCCCTGAAAAAGGGACTGCAAGGTTCCAATGGGCCTACCCGGTTACCAAAATTTAAATAAATTAAACTGCTGCTAGAAACTGTCTGCATTTTAAATGTACTTGTACATGTCACCAGATTCTTTTGATACCTTATTGTACCTTGGTTTATATTGCTTCAGACTTAATACCTTACTATATACTGTAAAATACAGTATCTTAATTATGCCTTTCTGCTGCTGTATATCATGTTGGTCTGTTCTGTCCTAACCAGAATCTCTGCAAATTCTCCTGGCAAAACAATTGGCTGCTCTACAGATTAATTTGCTTGTCTCATAACAAGGTTTAGTGAATACCTAGATTACTGTCATTTTGA
Organism: Neoceratodus forsteri; assembly: GCA_016271365.2. Taxonomy (NCBI): domain Eukaryota; kingdom Metazoa; phylum Chordata; order Ceratodontiformes; family Ceratodontidae; genus Neoceratodus; species Neoceratodus forsteri. The sequence goes on along the minus strand of CM057455.1, from coordinate 217,887,410 downwards.
TTTTAGCAAAGTTGATACTAATTTGGTACAGTATCCTGAAATGAAAAGTAAAGAAACATAATGTACAGTAATATAATCACATTGATTTTATTTCATTTTCCTTTTGCCATTTCTCCCTCCCTTCACACGAGTTTTCCTTCTTACACCCTTCCCTGTTACTTTTGTGGTATTGGGCTACTGTAATGATCTAAAGATTAGAGGAGCTTGAGAAGGTGTTGGCCCATAATTAAATTGTTCGAATAGTTTTGTAATTTTCCATCCAGAATGAGTCTAGTTCAGATTTTGTGATTTCAGTTGGTAATCTGTTCGAGGCAGATGGATGTCATTAATGTCTAGCAGCAAAAAGGGGCATGAGGCCCATGAATGGTTCCATTAGAATTCCATGTCATATTGCACGGTTCCACAATTTGCAATGCAACTAGAGGCATTTCTTGTATTAAACCTGCTACCCTTAGGTTGCAGGGGGTGTCCCCTTGATATTGAAGCCAAGCTCTTGGACCTTACTCTATTTGGGATTATCGCCCTTTAGAATATCGTATAGGGCCAATAAATCTTACTTCTAGAAGATGTAATTTGAGTTTCTCTCTTTTTTTCATATTATGTAGTACTTTCTACAATATCTTAATTTGTGATTTGACCTGTAACAGATGTCCTTTGTGCATGTTGTCATAGCTTATCAAATGTAGCTCGGTCTTGAGGTTATAATTGTATCCTGCATGGTCTGTTTCCCTTCCCCTGGGCATGCATGGGCATGGTCTCCTCCACATGGGTATGGTCTGTTTCCCTTCCCCCATGGGCATGGTCTTCATAGGGCACCTTTAATTTTTTTGAGTTCTTAGATTGATTTGGTAGCTCTATACTGAATTTGACTTGTGCATTCCTTTTTAATAAAGGCACCACAAGGGGCTTCCATAATACAGAATAGGTGTAAGATATGTGCCCTATGTTTTTCTTGATAGACCATGGAACTACGCTGGCTGGCTGTACCTAATTAGTGGCATTGGAACTCTCATGGTTTTTATAATTGTAGGAAGGGTAAATAAATGCTAGGCAGCTAATGTCGTGGTTTTTTTTTTTTTTTTTTTTTTTTTAGGGGTTTTGAGATTGCAAGGGGCATCCTAAGGAATTGTAAAGAATGATGGTGTCAACTGCAGTGTTCCCAGACTGAACAAAGCCTTTTCCTGTAGGGACCCTCCTTTTTCCCCATGTAAAACTTGTACATTTTCCTGTATGCTCAAACCAGTACATGTACACAACGGATTTCATTATGTCTCAGTAAAATCACCACGACAAATGTCAAGGCTGTTTGTTTGAAATGGTAAGCCTCTCCATCTCAGAGGCTCTGGAAAAATGTTGGAATCTCTCAAGCTTTGCTCTCAATGTTCACATGTCTCCAGAACCTCTTGATGGTATTATGACGATTTATTGACACAGCCTGATGGCCTGGCTGATATGCAGAATGTCATTCAGTGGGGTCTTTTACCAGTGCTGACTTGCTATGCATGTGAGCATCATACATATGTAGTCATATCAGTGCTGCCATGTTAAGAATGACTACAAGGCAAACTGCACAAGTGCAAGTATCACCGCTATAATTACAGAAATACGCATGTATCGGTTGCATCTGACTCTGGTGCAGCAAGAGCACCACGTTTTCTTTTCAACACTCTAGCCACTCCTAAACTCTCCCGAGCTGTGTCTGCTCGGTGCTGACAAAAGCTAAGGATGGGCAACACTGGAGACCACTCTGTCATGTCCAGTCTCTATTGGCAGGTCAGTTTAGAAGGCCATCGCCTTCTGGGACAAAATATGCTTCCTAATGTTACCCCTAAATTTGCCATCTGGGACCTTCAGAGCTTGTCCCTGTGTCCTGCTGGAGAACATACCCATATGTTCAATCCTGCCAATGACTCAGAGTGGGAAACTGAGCTCATGTCCCATCTCGGCCTGCTGTTCCACAGGGACAAGCAAAAGGATGGGTAACACACCTAGCAGAAAGCACCAGACCCACATTATTCAAAGTCATTTAGTTAAATAAAGTGCATAGGGTATCCACACATAGTGAGCATAAAAAGTGGTAGCTTAGCCTTTCTACAACTAACATTTCTCTTGATTCCCCCTAACTGGCATAATCACCATGATTCACTCAGATGCATGACAGGGGCCAGGAGAAGCACAACTTTCAGTGCAGCTTGGCTGTCACTCTTATACTCTGTGTGGGTGCACTATGCACTTTATTTTTTTTTTAAATAAAGGACTTTGAATAATTTGCAGTCCTGGTGCCTGTGTGTGTGTGTGTGTGTGTGTGTGTGTGTGCTCCTCATCCTTTTGCATGTTTCAGTTTTTCCATTGCTGAGCACCATATTACTTGACCCACCACTCCAAATACATTTTGCTTGTGTTCCACAGGGAGAAGACTACTAGTAAACATTAATGTGGATATCTGTTAAATCCTTCAGGTATTCCTGTTTTGAAAATGCAGCTTCCTCTTAATCGTGGTATCTAAACAGAAAGCCCACCAGCAAATTTCTTCATTTTTAGTAATAAACATTCTCTTTACTGCTACAGTAAATGTAAACACTGGAGGAAATATGAAGAAACTAACAGAGGGATACTTAAAAGGATGTCGGTTGGCATTTTGTGCGACTGTCTAAATATATAGAACTAAATGATAAATTCACTCTGCAAGTGGCAGACTGGGGGGGGGTTGTCAACAAAGGGCTTGGTTTGCACTCAGAGGTGAGGTTGTTTTTTCTACATGGAACAGTGACCCACTGGGTGTAAAGTTGGGGTTATTCAATAACAGATCATAATCTACATAGCCCATTTTCTTAAAGCCACAGTTTTGTCAGAGAAAAGGTGGGTCGGAATTGACAACCATCTGACAGTTTCACAATCTCCCACTCAAATGAATAGACGCAATTTAACTTTCTGCACTAGAAGACGGCACCAAAGAATTCAGCATCTATGCCAAGCTGGTTTCTCAGCTTGACATGTGTTCACAAACTGTCTTGGCACCACAAATTCAAAGCAAGCCATTGCCCCACAAGTTGGACACACCTTGACCAGTTTCGTACATGGCGTGAGTCTTCAGGACATGTGTTGCCATTCTTTCAGCAGGATCTTTTTTATACAGTATAGTACCTGCAATCACTAGGTGGCATGATACCAAGGGCTACTACCCCTGCCTGCTTGTCAAGTAGCAGGTTAAGGGGCCTGAGTTCTGAAATGGGTGCCTCCACCTGGAGGTCAGCATTGATAGTGGTCAAGCTTACCTGGGCACAGCCCTCCAGGACACTAACCTCATCTTTCCTTACTAGTGGCCGGAGCAATACACAATCACTTTCACAATGCCCCAGTACACCACACAAGCACCCACACTGTTTGCACTTACCACCAGGGCTTTCATCTAGCTCGGCCCTGGGGACCCCCTGTAAAACAAGGTCATACACAGCAAATATTAGTACAGTTCTCTTGCACAAACTAGAACCACAGTCAGGGTAAATGCGAAAAGAGTTGCATCTGATTTATATAAGGGACTTGAACAAGGGAGGGGTGTAATCGGGTTCATTTGCTTAAAGACTCTATCATTCAAACTGTTTATTTGCTGTTAACTGGGTAAGTCGCACTTGACAGCCAAGTGCCTATTTTCAGGTGTGACCCGGGAAAGTTACAAGCTTGGATAAATGGGTACAGTGACAACATTTGGTATTATACACAGAGTATTACATGTCATATAGAGAAACAAAGGTAAAAAGGCAACCAGTAACAAGACACCTGCCCGGGGAGGGTTACAGATGGCCTGGGAGAGTTAATAGATCATACACATACAGTGGTATTGCAGGCGTTAACAATTATAGCATTACATTTAGCCAATTTCTAGACCAGTGACCAGGAGAGTTGTGCATGCACTTCAGGGTCTAAACAGTCTCACACTCTGGGTACCCAGATGGAGAAAAGTGGGCTAGCCAGGAATGTTGCAGCTGGTTGGGGCCCTGTGATGCAAGAAAACATGCATCACACACACTAATTGTAATCCAGAGCCGGAGGGCTCAGTTAGTGAAAAGAAAACAAGACAATCTGACATACTTTTAGATTAGGCTGTTGCAGGGAGCTACCCTGACTATTCACGATACCATGACTGGACACAGGTTTGGATGAAAATTGAGACTGCAGGTGGTTGATCTGGAGTGCCAGGAGAAGTGGGGCCAACAGGATTCACCGAGGCATCGTTCCTGTTCAAGCATGGAGCAGGGGGCTGATCCCCAGGCAGGTCTCTTCTATGCGCTTTCTCTGTGCAGCGGGTAGTCTGGCTGGGCCAGTGTGGCAAGGTCCCAGCCAAATGGAGACAGATTCGGATACAGTCCGTTTTTGGGCTGGATATAACTTCCAGCAAGCAGAACACAGTTCATATAGTGGTGAAACCAAATCATGACCCACTAACAACTCTCAGCACATTTACATGTAAGGAAATTCTACTGTACCAGGCAAACTGCTCTCTAGTCACAATCGCAGAGTCTCTGCACAAACCGGGGATTCAAAAGCAGCTGAAAATCTTGACAGGCCAATCTCATTCAGCAAAATCTTTGGTCTTCAGGTATGAGCCTGGTTTTAAAAAAAAAAAAAAAAAAAAAAAAAAAGCTTGCTTGCTCTCCCAAACTTGGATTTAGTCCGAAATAATTCTCCTCTCCCACTCGGGCAGCAGGCAAACATGCAGGCCAAGACTCTGCCCTTTCAGTTCACCCATGCAAATCCACTCAGGATTGCTGCTCAATCATTTGAGCTGTTACTACTTCAGCTCCCAGTTTAAATCTGCCTTAACAGCAGGCAGCTTGGGGATTTCCCTCAGATCCAAAAGCTTCAGTTGGCTGATTTGGCTGTCAGTCAAAGCAAGAGCTCCCCCTTTAGTTGCAAAAAGGTGCCAAAAGCCCAAAACTACAATTCTACAGTGACTCTGGACTACTCCTGTAGTCCGGTTCCACTTTAGGTCCACCAGTACTGATTGGTCCAATTTGCAGTCCCGCGATAAACTGTCCTTGCTGCAAAGAAGGCAGGTTAGATGAACTACATTATTATTACTATCACTCTAAATGATTTTCAACAGAGCTTCTCAGATTACTTATGACTGCAACCCAGGCAGGTCTTAAAGAGAAGGTACACAGAGGCATTACAGGCACTTTTTTTAGCAATAACATTTAAATGGATAGAACGCAGGACACCAGCCTGGCAGTGAGCATTTAGGCAAGCTCAAGGAAGACTTTTTGGGAACCCCCATTTGTTTGGGGGGGGGGGGGTTACAGTACCAAAACAAATTTTCTTCACCTTAACCTCACTTCCATCTTAATGCACCCTAACCCACTTTCTGCCCTGATGTCGTCATATTTAAAGCTTTAGTAAAGCTGTATCCAAATTTCCTCCATGTGGACCAAGTTAAACTTTCAATGCCGACAAAGACTAGCAATGCATTTCCTGGCTTAAAATAACTTTTTTAAAATGGGGTGGGATTACAGTTGCACAGTATTGTGTTCTGGGATTCTAGTACGTTCATCTATTAAAACAGCAGTGCAACAGTCTGACAAATTTTGACCTATGCCATTTTAGATTGCTACTTACCTTTTTACTTGCATGATGCCCTTCTTTCCACAGTTTTAATCTGCCTTAGTACTTTTTTCATGTCTGAAATAGTAGCAGCACCCTTGCTGTGCCACAGACTAACATTTTGGTCCAAAATTACTATACGTTCTAATTCTTTCAGCAGCCTAAGGGTAAAGATGGTGCGGACCAGGTCTCATCAGTATTTTCAGCAGTTTTTGTCCATCTGTTTACAGATCACTTCTGTTGTGACAAATTGTTATGCAGCAGGCAGTGCTCTCTAACTTTACAAAATAGCTTTCAAAAACTGCTACAAATACCGATAACCTGGTCCAAGCCATATTAAAAGGATTGCGCCTTTCATTATTTCAGACATGGAAAAAGTAGTCATGCAGACACAAATTGTGGAAAGAAGGGTATTGTACAATTTTAGGAGGGGTATCAAAGTTGAGAGGTAAGTGGCAATCTAAAATAGGATGAAAATGTTTAGGTCATTTTCACCAGATTGTTGCAATGAGGCTATGTTGAATTTTGCAAATGCAGGCTCATAACTTTGGTAAAAGTCTTTTTTTTACAACATTTCAACATAGCCACTTTGATACAGCAACTCCTTAGTATGGCAGCTGTCGTGTTTCAACTACTGCCCAAAATGTGTGTGCAGCTGAAAAGTTGATTTGCAGTCCCTGCATAACATTTTCAGGCCAGGAGTTGAACATTTTCTCTACTCCTCTTTGAGGTGGGTTCATCACAAGGCTGTGTTGAAAATTAGGTGTAAAGAGAAATTTTTGAAAATGTTTAACCCAGATTTCTCTCCTGCAGCCCTCTCGGCTATGACCAGATTTTGTTAAAGTTGCTACTGCAGTGGTCATTACTGCCTATTATATACTTGCTAGTAAGAAGTCCTAGTATATTTCTACCCTGGTAGGCTCTGTAATATGCAGTACCAAATTATTTTGGTTATATACATGCAGAGAAACTCCAGCTAGATCATGTCTACATAGAATGCATTCCAGTCTGTCTCTGCAAGATTGTCTACATGAATAGAACTTTACGTAAAGCTTGTAATGTGATTTATGGCTGCACTCCCATCTGTGTTGGATGGTGTAACATAAAACCTATGATCCTGTTTCCAGTACCATTTTGTTTGAAAATGTTGGCAATAGCAATATCTGCAACATGGATTGCAATAACAAATCCTTTTTGTGACTACAATCTACCTAAATGGATTGCAGTCAGCAAATGTGTTCTCCCCAGGTGTATTCAAGGGTCCACTAGGTTTTCATAATTGTGTTCCACAGCTGCTAGTAATACTTCCATTTCCACAAATTTCTGATTTGTCGCGCTTCTTGCATTGTTCATTGAACAATGAACTTTGACAGTAAATTGGATATTTTTTTACCAGTGTTTTTAACCCCACCTTCTGTGTTGCAATATACTTATTCACCAATCTGCAAAGCTGTTCTACCCCAGTTCATTTAAAAGGAGACTAATGCAAAGGATTCTGTGCCTCAATTGTCCCACGTATTGAAAAGTTGTACCATATTTTGCTCCAGTTTGAGTCTGTGTTCTACTTCTAGTTCTCTTAAATTTACTCTTGACTAGAACAGTGCTAGATAAGGTGCCATACCCTTCATTTCTGTGGCTGTGATCTATGTTTGTACCCACATAAACTGCCACTAGTGGATTGTTTTCCACCATGTTTAACTTGGAAGGTTTTCTTTGTCTCTATATTTAGCTCTGAGGAAATGAGATGCCATACAGTTTTGATTTTGTACTGGTTGCATATACAGTGTAGTGCTGAGACAGTCTAATGATAGATCCCCAGTTAATCTACCATGTTCTACTATAATTTGCCTAGGCAGGGGTTTGTCTGCCTGGGTGAGATTTGCCTAGTCTCTTGGCCTAATCTAAGGCAGTGAATCTGGATAGAGAATTTCATTGCTGGGCACTCTCCTTCCCTCTGATTTCCTATTGTAACTGACAAAATACTCGTGCCTTTTTTTTCTCTCTTTGCATTCCTTGCAGGTATACAGCCCATATCTACTTCCTCCTCCCCATTTTTTTTTTTTGGCTTGTTGCCTTAGTCTGGCTGTTGGTTTGTGGACCATTCAAGTGGACATCAACGTTCTTCAGATTTTAGATGTCTATCTTTGAACTATTAATTTCAATGGAAAAAACAGTTTCTAGGTATTCAGAGCTTTATAAGCAATACATTGATATTGCAAACAAATGAACTGGTTATACTGTGTACAGCAGGATGGGAATTTAATAATGGACTCCCTTCTTTCAAAGAAGACTGAGGATTTCTTCAGTGGGGTCAATGATATATAGCTAAATACAGGGTAAGATGGGATAAGTTGTATACTAGCCTCGACTGCCCTGGCTGACACCAGTAGATGTATTTGCCTCTGCAGTAAGATGCCTCCACACATGCCTGATGCTTGCTAGTGCTTACTCTGTTGTATGACAGTGGTGGTGGAGTGTACTAAAGTGTGGGTACCAGAACTGCATAGAACACTGGCACTGGAAAAATAACTGCCTTCTTAACTACTTGTCAGCTTACCTAGGTTGATCATGCATAATCCATGAGAATTTTCTAATTCAAGTCGGACCCTTCAGCTACAAAACTGAGGTCACCTGACCCCCTGGCTCTGCCACCTATGTTGGGCTGAAATTGGAAGGGGGAGTTAATGCTAAACATACAGTTCTGGCACAAAACCCTCTTAAAGCTTTAAAAAAACTATTTTAATGCATTATTAGGCATTGTTGCATGGCTTACTATGCCCCAAAGTCCACACAAATTTAAAACCTCAAGGGTTTTTTTGCAAAGGGGCTTCTAGCTGCTCTGGCACTTAACCAAGTATCCACAATGCCTCAGAACAACAAAACAATTTATTTTTCCCCCCGTGTTTGATTTTGATTTGGTTTCCCTAGGCTGTGGATGAGGATACATTTCTAGGTTAGGGCTCCTTGTAGCCTCCTGTCCTCCAGTGGTTCAGTCAACTGAAAGTGGTGGTATGCTTCACATCACTGAAGTCTGTCAAGTCTACACAAGTTTTAAAACTGCTAAAGGGGGTTTTACAAAGCTGAGCTGGCAGCTGCTCAGGCAGTCATCTAGGCTCAGATGGCTTTCAGTTTCTGATTTGATGGGCTGTATAGGCTGGGGATGGATTTCTAGGCTAAGGCTGCTTGTAGCCTGTCCTCACAATACAAATGTATTTATGTATTATTTAATAAACTTTTGGCACATTTTTGCTTTTTGAGCAAATTTTGCACATTTGTGACATTGCCACTTAATTTTCACTATTGTACTAAGGAACCTGACCCATCATGCCTGGAGAGCCTACATGAGGGAGCAAAATATCATTGGGCTGGTAGAGTGCTGCTGCAGAAGCTTAATAAAGCTGCTTGCATTAACCCATGGCCATGATTTTTTTTCATTGTCCTAGCCCAATTTTCTTCTAATGAAACAGATGTAACAGTAAAAACTGCAAAGATTTACAAGTGTTTACAATGCATGTATGATACTGTAGCTGTAATACAGCAAAAATGTGCAACATAAGTATGTGCAAAATGGTAATGGAGTAGTGACTAGAAACTGGTAACTCGTGAAAGGGGACCATAACTGAGCACCTACAAAAATGATGACTCAATTACGGCACCTGTATTGAGGGCTACCTACTGGGGAGTTGCCAGATACTAGGGTGGGTGAGGTAGGACAATGGGATGTGGTATGTATGAGTGACAGGGGAAGGATGGTATGTGGGAGGTGATATGGTGGGCAGCTGCTGAGCTGGTCCACTAGCATGGTGGGGAGGACGATTGGGAGGTGGAGGGTGCAGGGTTTGGGTCTGGCAAGGCTGTTTGGTTTTAGGCAGCTGCATTCACATTTGTAAGGCTTTCACCACCCCAAACTGAGAATCCATAAATTGGGGGGATGGGGTGGGCTGGAGTCTGGCATCTTTCTCCATGCTGTGAGTGCATGTCCAAAATTGATTTGCAGCAGTGTACTCTCCATAATGGCTCACACTGTTTTGTGATCACCATTATGACATGGAACCCTAGAAACTCTACATGACTGCCAATATTCCAGGGAAAAGGCAAGATTAAACAAGTTTAAGCTATATTTTTAAAGGTTTCTACTGAGGGTGCCTCCTTTAGACTGGTGTTTCCAAAGGACTGGTGTGGCAATGGGAAATGCATGGTCTTCAGATTGCTGCAACCTAGCCCTTGGAACCACCAGGAGGCAACCCTCAGAGGAATGAAGTGAGCAGAGCACTGTGGGTCGAGGATCTTGCAGATGGCCTGGTTCCTGGCTGTGCAGGACTTAACAGGTAATTAGTCTGACATTGAAGGTATACTTATCGGCAGCCAGTGCAGTCCAAGAGGGTGCAAAGTCCCAGTCAGCAGCCTGGCTGCCACATTCTGCACAAGCTGCAGGCTGTGGAGATTGCTTCCAGATAGCCCCAGGTACAGAGCATTGCAGTAATCCAATCTAGAGGTATGTACCAAGTGGTCTGTCACTGGCTGGTATGCATGTGCCTGGATCTGGGTAATATTACTAAGATGGTAAAACCTCTTAAGCACCTGAGCTACAGGTGCCTCCAGTCATTAAGCTGAGTTTTCACAACCTCCCTGCTCCAATAGCTTGGGTGGCTAAGAGCAAGGTACAGAATGCCAAGGTCCCTCTCTTCAGAGTCCCGTTAAGAGTCGCATGTTTCATTTCTACAATTGGATTTACAAAATTGCCTCGCAATGGCTAACTACATGTAGAAAAATGGTAAGTAAGATGGCTAAAAAAAAAAAAAAAAAGCACTCTGGATGAAGGCTGACACCAGACACTGAGTAGCAAAGTGTCAAGCAGTCATCCAGGACCATGCGCAGATCACTGACCCACATGGAGGTGGTCTAGAGAACATCTCCACTATCCAACCATGATGATTCCCCAACTCTCGCCAATCTAGTCTATAACCAGAATCCAGTACCTCAGTCTTGTCTGGGTTGAATCTTAACCAATTTTGAGCCAGCCAACTCTGGAACTCATCCAAGCAGCTGTTAAACACTGAGGCCACCATCCAGTTAGGAGGCTGCCTTCTGGTTACTAGGTGCAATACAGTAGATGTAAAAGATAACTCAAATAATGAAAGTATTGCAGACCTGTAGAAAATGGATACAGAGCTGTATTGTGGAGGGGCTCAAGGGGGGCTGTTATTTCAGGGGGGAAGGAAGACCAGAGGAGGGGGTAATTGTTGGGCTGATGGGGAGGGCAGAATAGTAAAAGGAGGAAAAGCATGAGGCAGCGATTCTAAATGATTTACTTTTTGCTTGGTATTCAAAGTTGAGGATAGTTGTCCTCTTCCAGAAAGTGGCATACAGACTACTGCAAGGGATGGTAATTAAGGAGGAAAGGTGAGTTCACAGCTCTGAAAATGAACAAGGCTCCAGGGACAGCAGAGATGTAGCCAATAATGCCTGAGGCATTGACATCAGAACTGAGTGAACCCCTTGCATGTTCTATTGACTCATTAGTCAATGGTGGTTCAAACAGACTGGAGGACAGCAAAAGCAATGCCATTCCATTGGGGAGGGAACTGGGAAGAACCTGGAAATTAAAGGTTAGTCTTGCCTCCGTTGTAGAGAACCTAGTGGACTAGCTGAAGAGGATTTGTCTCCTGGATAGTAAACAGCATGGGTTCATGGCAGGGAGGTTTTGCTGGACCAACCTGATGGTGTTCTTTGGGTAATAAGGGTGGTAGATAAGGGAGAAGTAGTACTAACATACTATTTGCCAGCAGATTAGGCCTTACGGTCTATTGAGTCTGCTCGCACCTTAGATCCTTAGTTGGGTGCCAAGGCCCTCCCATCCTTTGTGCTCCAGAAACCCCTATCATCCATCCCATCCCCCTGGGACAGACCATCTGATGCATCCACTTTCTGTGTCTGTCCCACTCTCTCTTGAAGCCCTCCACTGTGGATCTCTGAACCAGCTCGCCAGGCAGCGCATTCCAAGGGTCCACCAGGTTGTCTATCAACCTCAGCAAGGCACCTGAGATGGTGGCCTACACATGCTGTAGAAACTAGGATCTGGGATCACAAAGAACCTAGCTAAATAGGTGTTGCATTGTTTTATAGGAGAAACAGCTGAGTAGTGGTAAATGGGGTCAAACTGGGAAACGGGGGTCGCAACTGGGGTGACACAATGGTGTACTGGGACCAGCCCTTGTCAATATCTTGAGACCTAGAGGGAATACAGGCCAAGATGTCTCTTTGCAGATGACACTACATTCTGTGGTATGGTAGATTGCTAGTAGGAGGCAAGGAAGATGCAGAGGTGGTCCAAGGTCTGCATGTTGAAAATCTGACAAATGGGGAAAGGTGGTTCATGTAGGGATGAACCCCAGGAGGGAACACCGGATGGGAGGGGTAAGCTGGCCACTAGAGGAGAGACCCTGAGGATCATCATAAGTGATGACTCTAAGATAACAAGGCCTACAGCAAGGCCACCAGATTGCTGGGATGTATTGGAGGGGGTTTTGATAGCAAGAGGAAAGAGAGACCCCATCTGGAGTACAGTTCTAGTTCTGGGAATCCTCACCTGAAAAGACTACTGCTGCAGTGCAGTCAGTAGCTAAAATGATTTAGGAGTCAGTGGGGCTGGATTCCTGCAAGGATTGGCTTGGGGATAGAAAATGTACTCTGGAGGCCGGGGGGAGATAAGAATCATGATGGACCTTCAAATTGCTGAACGGATGTAAATGGCAAGGAATAATTTAACCAGAATGGCTGGTAAAACAAAACTCAAGTCATGAGTATGAGGTGTTTGAAAGTTTTACTTTACCCATCTGCACAATAGGTTGGAGGGGGTGCAGTCTCTGCCCAGTCTTACCCTACCCATGGACCACACTGGATGGACCAATGGTATTTCTGCACTTTTGATTTTACATCTACAGTAATGGTAACCTAGCATGGGTGTACAAAGTATGCACAATAACAAAGGTTTACAAAGTAACATGTATTGGTATAACTATAAATTCAGAAGGGCAGAAGCATGAAGATGAAATGAGATGTTTGCAATACAAGGATCATGTAGTCATGTAAATGAAACCAACAATGGAAGATATATATCTGTGTACACACAGGCGCACATATTTGCACATACGTTGAATTGTGCCTGACTAGCGCATAATTTTGGTTTTCTCAGGAAACTCGTTTGGGTGGAGGGGATCAAATAATGTAGGATTGTTTTCAGTGATGGAGATGAGCTAACTGAGCCAAGGCAGGTCTTCTAGGATGTGAGTTTTGGTCTGCTTGTGTTTTGCATCTATGAGTAAGAAACCAAACCTTGATTCCAGCTAGTTCTCTGTACAAAGAAAATAATATTATTTGGAGTTTACCCATTTTGTTTACACCAAGTACCAACACTGCCACTTTTGACTTTTCATTGTCCTTTAGGAGATGACTTATCTTCACCACCTCTGCCTGCCTCTCCTGCTGTGGATATATGGGCACGCCAATGCAGATCTAGTCTGTCCAGGGTATTCAGCTACAGGTAATATTAGTCTTTCACATTGGTTTATTAACTTGGGATAGCCCAGCTGAGATGCTGATTTTAAGAGATGGCCTAATTTTGTCCAGTCTTTAGAAGACATTTTCTCTGGCCACTATGGTCTGCATCCCTATAAGCAAAAGGGCGAAGCCAGATGAGCTCCCCCTGCACATCTGGGTTCAAAGGCAACTGATCTGAAGTGCCCCTTAAGCCCAATGGTGGGGTAGGGTGTGTGGTATTTTTATGACCAGAGATAATAAACGTTCTTTACTAGCAAACAGGCTACCCCCTATCTGGGGTGGAGTATACCACAGCATTGTGGGACTGCAGGGCTAGATTAGGAAAACTGAGAAGGGTCTGAAAGTTGATAGCAGAAAGAACTACATACAAGACTACACTAACATTTATCCTGCAAATACAACACACTGAAGGATGAATGTGAAGGGGCTTGGACCTCTTAAACTGGGAAAAGGGTAGAAGAGCCTGTGATGCTACCATAAACAATAGCTGAGATCCTGCATAAGCAGTTTGCTCACCAATTAGCCCCCAGGGGAAGGGGATCATCAGGAATCGAGCATAAAAAGCTGCACTCCAGGGGAAGGAAAAACTTGGACAAATGCCAAAATACCAAAAAACTGTTTATTCGGCATCAGTAGTAAAAGCAGTTTTGCCGTAGTGAAGGATCACATGATAGTTTTGTGTCCAGATTTCACAACACATGTAAACAATTCACTCCAAACTCCACACCAAACTTGGGGCCCTCTTCAGAAACCAAGATTACCTTTTCCTCCCTGTATGCTAGATTCTAATCAGATGATCCTGCCTAATCAAATTGTGCCATAATTACACCAACATGTGTAGGTCTACCTCTGCATCTACCCTTTCCAGGCTAGCTGTCATTTTCAAATGCCTTTTGTTCACCCTGAACACCCCACCCTTGATCCCATCATTGCACCCTATGCTCTTTGCCATCACTCCCCTCCCTCCCTTACTTTCTGCTGAAATCACTGTACCTCCATTATCTCTGCAAAATACTGTTCCAGCTCACTCCCTTCCTCCTATCCCACTGCTCCATGCCTCCTATAGTTTCCATTAACATGACCCCACTCCTTTGTCCTATCCTGCCCTCACTCAAACTCGGGCAAAGCTGCTTTCTCTTTCCACTTCCCCATGAGTGAACTCCTGCCTCCTCACTTCATGTCACCAAGTTTAATCCTGACCTCTACTTCTCCCCTCTGTCTTGCTAATGACCAGAATGTGACTAACACCATCTGGGTTCATATACTGCCTCCAGGGCATATGTTACTATACCCCCATTCCCATAACCCTGGCTTGCTAGTCACCTTCACACACATTGTTGAACCCTACTCTCTACCTTGTCTACTTCTGCTGTTAAGACTTTGAAATGGCTCTAGTTTACCTGTACTCGTGTACCCATGTATCTTACTGCCTGCCCAGGCGTATAACTGCCAATGTTCTGTATCTGCCCGATGCTCTGGCAATGTATGGTATGTGTCCATGTACTACATGTAATCTTCCTGTCCTAATGCACTACTTTTGCACTCTACTTTCCTTCCTCCCCTGGGTCGTATCTGGAAATGAGCCAACAAATTAAAGCAACTATTTTGGAATTGTTTTTCCCCCAGGAGTGCAACTTTTTGTGCTTGCCTGTGTCGTCCAAGCATGCCAGAATCTGGCTGATCAGAAGGCCAGTGTTTGGATAATTAAGAGGGTCTGTGACATCAAGGGTGACCATGATGTAGAATGTGTGCACACACTGCAGTTGCTGACAACCTGGTTTAAGTTACACCAGTAAAGTCCAACTGGGTGGGTAGAATACATCCCAGTATCATAGTGAATCTAAAAGAACTCATGGAGTTCTCCATGAGTCATAGACTGGTGTGGTGCCAGAGGGCTGGAAAGGCCAATGTGGTCCTTCAAGATGGGACAATGTCAAACTAAGGTCCTCTTAATGTCAAATGTGTCCAGGAATCTATTATCAAGGACAGAATAATGGAACACCTTGATTAAAGCAAAAACCTGAGGGGGTTTCTCGTAATAAAATTGGTAGTCAGTGTTGCATGACAAAATTTGGGTTGTGGCCATTATCAAATTAGTTGTCACACTTGCATAGCAGGAGAGTTGTGCCATAATAAAACTGAGATCGCTGTCACAGGGGCAAAAAAGTTTGGGGCCCCAAGTTCATGTCCTCTTAATACCATGTTCTTCTTACCCCATCTCAGCAGGATGTTAAAGGGCAGGTCAGACAAACTCAAGCTGGTTGTCATCTGCAATAGGTGACAAGCTAGACAGTGATAGGGCTATTAACAGTCATTGTAAATTTCAGCAAGGCCTATAACCCCATGGTACATAATACTACTGGATGTGGTATTTCTGTGCAACAATACACAGCATACTGTATAAAAGGTGTTGGTGTAACTAGCTGAGGAGTAGGAAGCAGAGTTGCAGTGGACAGGCAATACTGATTGGAGGGGAGTGCTGGGCAGAATACCTTGGATCAGTGCTGAGGCACTGCAGTTAAACTCACAAATGGTGCCCCAACAAGGCATTAATTTAGTGAACCACTTTCTCCTGAAGGCATGGCTGAAGCAACGCCTAATGTGTGTGTGTGTGTGTGTGTGTGTGTGTGTGTGTGTGTGTGTGTGTGTGTGTGTGTGTGTGTGCTGGAATTTTCACTTCCATGAAACTTCAGAATGCACTGACAAATTTTATGACATTTTAACTTAGAATGGCAGAATGAACATATTAAAGTCACAAATTCAAGATCGACGTATTAAACAGCAGAAAGGAATTCCACAGAACTGATCACTAAACTGTGGAATGATTGCACGTATTGTGGACTGATGTACTGTAGAATAGAATTCTACAATTCATCCAAATCAGAATTTTGGGGGAATTGCACAAAATGTTGTAGTCTCTACCCCAGCACTGATTCTCCATTGGTTTTCTGAATATTTAACTGGAAAACAAATTGTTAGAATACACCATATTCAGTTTTGGGATCCCTTGTGCTATAAACACTTAATCTTGAGGAATCTAACTTTATTATACATGGATGGCCAGTATTTAAAAGGATAATGTCACTTAAAGCTTAGGAACATGTATTCCAAAAAATGGATTAGTTTGATAATTGCAAGAAAAAAGCAATGCTCTCTTGCATACCATAAATACAAATGTAATGACTCTAATCAGTTGGGGGTTTTAAAATGTATTCCCAATACAGGAATATTGAGACTTCATTTTAAAAACCTTCATTGATTTTTAAGAAATGTGATCCATCTAAAATAAAATAGTCATACCAGAGACACAAACCAAAATGGATAAATAAAACTATACAAGGTCTCATAAGAAAAATAAAAATGCTCTTGACTACCTAAAACTGGACAGCTGACAATTGGGGGGGCTTTCACAAAAACGCAAACGATGCAAATCTAACATTCAAAATGTTAAACTCGCAGTCTACCTAGCTACAAATGCTACTAGAAACATAGAAACCTAGAATTTGATGGCAGATGAGGACCGCTTGGCCCACCTAGCCTACCCGTTTCTCTAGCTAATAGATAAGCTACAGATCCTAGTTAACCAACAGCCTACTTTCTGTGTGTGTGTGTGTGTGTGTGTGTGTGTGTGTGTGTGTGCAATAGCATACAATGCATGAATTACTAAATTACACAAAGCCATAATTAACAAATATTAGCTGGATAAGAAATTGGCTGCACAATCAGAGTATTAACTGCCCATTTGTCCTAAGGGGGAATGGTTACAAGTTGAGTGTTTTTTAGACCCCTATTTCATATATTTCCTTAACCAAAAACTGCATTTCTACAAATATTAAATATGCAGACAATGTGAAAATTGGTTCAAATAGCAACTGGACAAAATCCTATTAAGGGTTTAAACTACAGTATGATTAAAACAGGTACGTAATGGGCAATCTGGCTCACTGCACCTTACACAACCTTTGTGAACCTTAGTGACTGCTCAAATGAGCTCTGCACATAAATACTCAGGTCCACCTTGTAAATGAGTCCTTCTCAATGGTGTTTCGCATGGTAAAATAGATTGAAATGAAATATTGAACTGTTATGATGGCATGATTACAAGAAACTGGTATACATGTACAATTGGAACAAATGTGTTCAGTGTTTGTTTCGCTAGTTGTAGTTGTTTGTTTGTTTGTTTGTTTGTGTTGTGGAATGTAAGAATGGATGCATATCTAAAACATTTGTAAACTTTGTATCCATTTATTCAATAAAGTGGAGTCTTGAGCCAGCCCAGTGGCACTGAAGCACTGGACACCACACCTCCAACCATGCTGGTGACCAGATTCAGAAACTTGCTCGGGTTGCCAGGGGTCAAATGGGGAGGGATAGGACTGAGCATCCAGACCACTCTTATCCCGGGGAGGGTTCAGGGTTCCCAACACTCTGTGGCAGCCCGCCCTCCTGGTGCTCGGGGGCACTACCAGAGCTGGTGCCATTGGGAGTGAAGTACAGCAGACATTGGCACGTTGTACTTCAAATGTCATCGTATGTCTGCACTCCAGGAGTCTAAAGGAGGAAAATGGCTGAGCACAACTATGCAGCTTGATGGCCATGCTCTGCCCTGCCCAGAGGACTGTTGTGGAAATGTGTTTTGGGGGTGTCTGAGCACAGCCTGGCTGTCATGTGGAGGTCCTCCAGCAGGTCAGTGTGTGGCCACACAGGATCCCCCATTATGCATGTGAGCCTGCTGATCTCTGGGCAGGCAGAGCCGGCAGCTGGATGCCCCCACTGGTTGTGCTGCAGTAAGCATAAAATTGAAATATGATAAAGTGGAGTCTCAAAGGCAGGGCATTTGAATGTATTAGAGAAATTAAAATACTTGAGTGTTATGGTTCCTAATTGACACATAAAATGCATGCCTTGCATCTCCTTACACACAAGCTTGTCATTGTTCATAATGAAATCTTCTGACAGATAAAAATCATTTAGGAATAGCTTATTTCTGATCCATTATAGCAGCATTAAACTGCCTTATTTAGTCTCTACATAATGTAGATTACTATACAGTGCTGTGCATGGGTTTGCTCTTCTGGCAGAGCTAAAACAGTGCTGAGATGGGGAGACAGACAGACAGACAGACAGACAGACAGACAGACAGACAGACAGACAGACAGACAGACAGACAGACAGACAGACAGACAGACAGACAGACAGACAGACAGACAGACAGACAGACAGACAGACAGACAGACAGACAGACAGACAGACAGACAGACAGACAGACAGACAGACAGACAGACAGACAGACACATAGACAGACACATAGACAGACACATAGACAGACACATAGACAGACACATAGACAGACACACATAGACAAGACACATAGACAGACACATAGACAGACACATAGACAGACACATAGACAGACACATAGACAGACACATAGACAGACACATAGACAGACACATAGACAGACACATAGACAGACACATAGACAGACACATAGACAGACACATAGACAGACACATAGACAGACACATAGACAGACACATAGATAGACACATAGACAGACATAGACAGACACATAGACAGACACATAGACAGACAGATAGACAGACACATAGACAGACACATAGACAGACACATAGACAGACAAGACAGACAGACAGACAGACAGATAGACAGACACATAGACAGACAGACAGACAGACACATAGACAGACAGACAGACAGACAAGACAGACAGACAGACAGACACATAGACAGACACATAGACAGACACATAGACAGACACATACATAGACACATAGACACAGACACATAGACACACATAGACATAGACACATAGACAGACACATAGACAGACACATAGACAGACACATAGACAGACACATAGACATAGACATAGACACATAGACACAGACACATAGACACAGCAACTTGCCTCTTGAGGAAAGGGGTTTATTTGGCATGGTTTTGATGGCATAACAAATTAAACAAGCATTTGTCAATGCCAAATGTTGTCTCGTTGGCATTGGTATTGCCAGAGTTAGACTCGTACTAGGAATGGCAGTGAAGCATTGAAGTGATGCCAACCCCACTCCCACCCCGTAGAGAGTGACAGGCACTGAGGTGTGCCTTTGGGTCATCTGCTATAACACTCATGCCATTGTACCTCATCCTACCCTGTAGACACTGACGAGTGTTGTGGTGTACTTTGGGGTCTTTGGGCGTTATACTTACCCCATTCCATAAGGAAATATGCTGAGGTGGGTGCAGTATAGGAGAATGGAGTGAACTTTGTGGATTAACTCTGTGGCCCAACAGAGAGGCACACTACGATGCCTGTCACTGGCTGCAGGGTGGGGGTGGAATGGCATGAGCATTACAGCCGATGATCCCATGTCACACCCCTGATGTCTGTTTGTACAGGGTGGGGTCCTACAGTTGGAAACGCCAACACTGTAGGCATGTGTTGGTATCTTCACTCCAAATTTCCAACATGGGCTGTTTGTGAGTCCACCTCATGAAAAGCTGCACAATTGGTTTGTTGGGTGAAAGGTGGTTTTGCACAACAGCTATGCCATTTGGTGACACAGGGATAAAAAGTTTGGGCAGGATGTGTAAAATGACAACTGTTTCATGTGTTCATGAGGAAGCATAAAAAATAGCAATGTTGAAAATCTGGAGTGAAAATGAGAAGCTGGTGAAGTCATGAGCATGCATAGAAACTGCGCAACACACGTCCGTAACCCAATTAGTCTTGGGAGTGTTAGCCACATTTTCAACAGTTATTTTTAGGACCTCCCTCCCCCCACAAACAGTGACACACTGATTTTGTTAATGTGTCCCAAAAGTTGATTTCCCACAGCGACCACGCCATTGTGCACCACATGTGTGGAAATGCATTTTGGGCAAGATGTGGAAAATGACAGCTGTACTGTTCATAAGGAGGTGTGGAAAAAAAATGCCAGTGTTGAAAATCTGGCTTGCACATTTGCGAAGTTACAAGGGTGCATGGAAACTGCACAATGTATGCTTTTAACAGTCATTTTTTTGGACCTTCAGCACCAAAGTTTCAACATAAGCATTTTAGGACCTCTGCTCATGAGCAGTGTCAGTCATTTCCTCAAACTGTCCCGAAAAACGATTTCATACAGCGACCGCACTATTCTGCACCAGATGGCAAAAACTCATTTCGACCAGGATACGTAAAAATGACAGCTGTACTATTCATAAGGAGGTGTGGAAAAATGGCAAGATTGAAAATCTGGAGTGAAAATATTACAAATTCATGAAGTTACAAGCATGCGTGGAAACTGGAACACACACACTCGTAAAACTGCCATTTTTTGGATTTTTCCCAACAAATTTGCAACATAGGCTTTTTGTGAGCCACCCTCATGAACAGTAGCACTGTCGTTTCATTAATCAGTCCTGAAGGGTGACTCTGTGCAGTGACCGCAAAATCACCGTTCAGGACTGAACAGCATGACTGCCTGAATTCACGAGGAGGGGTCCCAAAAATGCCATGTTGAAAATCTGGTGCCAAAATTGGCTGAGATGCAACAAAGTTGACCCCAAAAAAAAATTATGCTATTACGCCAACACCAGCATTTCTTCAGTTCAGCGGTCTGCTTTTCTGCTTTGAGTGCAGATGTGTTCTGGTCTAGCGACGATCGTTCGCTGGACTCGGAGGTAAGTGTGGGGAGGCAGGGTGCACAGTGGGTGGGTGCAGGTTGTGGGAGGAGGTAGGGAGACCACGTGTGTGTGTGTGTGTGTGTGTGTGTGTGTGTGTGTGTGTGTGTCCTTTCAGGGGATTTGGGCACACAGGGGTGGGCTCCCAGTGTGCCAACTTAGTTTTTTTTTTTTTTTTTATGGGGGGATGATGTAGCTGAGGGAGTGGGCAGCCCTTGGCACACAACTAAAGCAGGGGAAAGCGTGCGAAGGGACTGGGCTCCCCATCAGCAAACTAAAAGAGATGGGGAATCGATGCGGATGGAATGGGGCCCGCCGGCAGACTGTTGTGGCTGCATGGTGCCAAGGGGATTGGGCACCGCCTCAGCATACATTTTAAATGGGAGGGGGCACATTATGCCAGCAGTATGCTCCCCCTTCGGCATCGACAGGCAGCAGTGGCAGTCACTGCCTCCATGTTGCCTGTACATCGGGAGGTGCTCTCATTGCAGCGGACCTTTCCTTTGTTCTGGTGGCCACATTAGGCATGCATGAGGTCAGCGCCTGCTGCTGGCTGATTGGGGAATGAGGGATGTACCTTCTGATGTATGCCCTGCAATCACCCAACAGTGACCGTGCCTCCAAATTTGCTACTACAACAAGACGGCTGGCACACAAACGCGAGAGCCAACATAAAAACCACACTTTATGCCAGAGAAAAAGCTGCTGCTTAAACTTTTTATGCAGAGATGTATGGCATGGCAGGCTGACCACCCCAAACAGTCCCAACATTCTGCACAGGCATACTTTGTCAAGAAATGTTGTCTCCCCCAAAAACTCTTCTGGCTGAAATTAGAGGGACAATGAAGAGGATAAAGTGTTTCAAATCAGTCGTCATGCGACATAATTCATAACTAAATTCATGCTAAACTAGAACTGATGACTAAGTAGTGCATCATAACCTGAACAGACAATGCTTCATTATGGGACAAATTGTTTTCTAGCACATATTACAGCTACAGCAGTAATATTGCAAAGTCAACTGCAAGATACAGCTCTACAAAACTCTAGTCTGAGCTGACATGGCTGCAGCTGCCCTTTTAACAGTGCTCACTGACTGGAATGGTTTGTCATGCCCAAGATGATGACCAGTGCATGCTCTTGCTGCCATTTTGGGCATGGCAGGCTTTAACAGATGTGACTGACGTTTGTCTAAAGACCATTTACATTGAAACTGGATCAGAAGCACCGGAAATGTGGGCTGCAGATGCATATTTATTCTGGGAGATGGCCCTGTCAAGTCACCTACTCGTTCCTTAAATTTTCTCGTGGTCCTCTATGTAACAATCTGAACGCACGTGACCATATAACCATGTGTGTAGTAGCTTGATACATTTGTAAATGACCATTCCTAATTACTATGTGTTTGTCTTTGGTGTGATATATCAAAACTTGTATCTACCACAAGATGGCAACCAGGTGGCAACATTGGTCACCAGGTGGTGGGTGGATGAACAAGTTGTGGACTATGGGTGATGTCTGCAGAGTCCATCCTTTTGTGGTTCTTGAACCTACTGGGCCAATTTGATTTCGGCACCCAATATGCCAGTTTCTCAGAAGAATATTCTCAATTGCACCTGCTTGTGTACCAAAGGTAGGTGGTAACAAAATTGCACTTCTCTACAATCTCCAGAAGATGAGTTGGAATTCTGGAGTCTATTTTACTGGCCCTGTTATAGGCTTTTTCTGTACAATCTTGGGAATACATCCTTTCAACAAACATTCTAGACCTGGGCAGAATATAAAATTCACCTGCAGAATGACCGTTCGGATTGTGTAGAATTTTCACAAATTCTGCCAATTTTAAATGTATTTTGCTATATAGTTCAAATCACCAAATATGGAATATAAACTGAACACAATAACATACAGATGTGTGCCAAATTTCAGATTCATAGGTTTAAAAGGGGTGGAGGTATTGGTGGCCAAACATTTAATCAAAAAACTTTCAGGTGGAGCATTTTAAAATTGATTTTCAAAATTTCCTCACAATGTATGGAATTTAAGATGCGTAACATGGGTATATACACCATGTTTTGTGGGAGCAGGGTTACAGGTAGGCAAACATTTTGCCAAAATTTAGATTTCTGTAATTTTTAGTAAAGTTGTTTAAACATATTTGACAGACAAGATATTACTACATAGTTTCAGATTTCTAGCCTGAAATGGGACAGTTATAGCCTGCCAAAAACTTACAAATTTAACAAGCTGAAGTATTAACTAATATACCACATTGTCACTATACCACAAGGTCATTCATGGTTATTTCTGATTCATATTTACAGTTTTTTAAATAGGATTGAAAAAGTCTCATTTAAAAAAGTTTGCAAACATCTCTAGTTCTGAAACTTCAGAACTAGAGTACAATACCATGAAATTTGGCAGGTTTCTGAGGCTTTGCAAGGAGACTGCATTCCAATTTTATTTGCTTGCTGCTAGAAACTGCAAAATAGGGCTGTGTATGAACCAAATACAATTTCACGAAAATCATAAATGGTAGGCTTACCGAATATTCAGATGGACCTTCTGAATAGTCCACTATTCAGTAGATTAGACCTCAACATCTCTCTGCCTTTGTTGGCCAATCAGAGGCTGGTTTTGGAGCTCACAGCCAAGAACACCATGTGATCTCCTCACTCTTGGGTGTGTAGCTTAGTTTAATATACATACTAAAGTGCAGACTCCAATTGCTCATTTGAAGCCGCAGGTCCACCATAATGAGGATTGAGGTACTGGCAGAATAACAGGAACCAGTCTTAAAAACTTGGTGAGCAGCACCAGCACACTGTTCTGACAGCAGTCTGCTGATCAGTTGGGTAAGAAGCATCATTGACAACAGGGAAAAGGATGTACATTGTGATGACTCAACAATGTGCTTGTTTTTTCCTTTGCTTGTATAAACAGTCCATTACTAGATTGCTATCAAAACACTGTGCTGATGCTATCCATCTACAGTATTTGCAAAACCATCCTTTCTTATAATACCCTGAGGCCTTTGTGTTCATAGAGATTTTGGCCTATTAAAGGTCCAGTGTTATCCTATGGGAATCATTGTTTTTATTACTTTTAATGGCCACCATTATTTAATGGTGCAGCATGTTACTCTTGTAGTACCCCATGAGACTTTTGTGATCATATAGATTATCACCCTTGCATCCTCCTCCTGAAGCACCAGCAGTCAAGACTGCCTCTGGCACCAGTGTATAAGCCAAAGTGCTGTGACCACCACTCCTCCTCCATCCATTTGATAGACTTCTGTAGCAATTCTCTAAGGCAACTTTCCTGGCCAAACACTAAATACTAAAATAACATACTGTATCTGGGACCCACAAACAGAATATTTGGCCAAATATTCCGAAAGTTATTTCCACAGCTCTACAGAATCTCTACTTAATCCCACAAGTCTTTGTGAAAATTGTAGAAAGTCATGAAATTCCATGACTGGAATTTGCTAATTTCACTATCTCAAGATTCTAATTAAAAGATGGGGTATGAGACAGACAGTGCAGGAGATCACCAGGTTCAGGAGTTGAATGCAATTTCACCAGGAAATGGACAACTGAGCTGGGTGGCACAATAGTGGTAGACGGGTTGGAGCAAGGAAGCACATGGTGTCCATTCCAACCTGAAGGCAGGATACTGTATTTAAGGATCACATCCAGTAACATTTATAATCTAGGGGGCCAGATGTATATGCAAGTCTGGGACTTGGATGCTCAAAGATGTAATGGAGAAAGACCATGTTTGGGGCAGCAGGAAGGAATAAGTCTTGCTATTCCAACAGGATAGGCTAATAAAGGAGTAGGTGACTCTTATGGGAGTTTGTCACTATAAAGAACAAAAAGGATATTGGTGGGATCAGTAGTTCAGTGGAGTCAATCTGGCTATGCCAAAAGAGGAGGGGAAAATGGTGACCCAGAAAGAAACAGCATCACCCAGCTTACCGGTAGTGATGCATGCATTCAATTCCACAAGAATTATGGATGGTTCATTTTATATGCCAATATAAATGAGAATGTTGCAAATTTTAAAACTGCTAAACCAATTTTATCTAGTAGATGCCAGGATACACTGATTATGGACATGCATGTCTCTGCCTGCAAGAGCATAAAAAACAAACATCTACATTTTTTATTTTGCAACTAGTTGCGGTAAGATCTGAACCCCTATAAATTAAAAAATCTCTAATCCAATTCACTCCATATTTAGATCATTCTATAAACATTTGGTTATTCATGGTAACTTACACTTCTAGTGCCAAAGGTGCCACTTATATGCAGATTACATTTTTCGCTAAATGTATTGCAAAACCTAAAATGACAGATGAGGACATACTTTTGAAACTGAATCATTGTCATGAAATCTGTCATTGGAACACTTATCAAGAAATCCTGCCAAATTAAAATCTGACCAATAGATGATGGAGGTATATGCAGAGAAATTTTCATAATCTCGCACAAAAAATAAAATGACTTCATGCCAAATACATTTGAAACGATCCAAATGTCTTATTTGTAAGGTTGACAGTGCGCATGCCACATTTCCAAGGTCTAACAAATGACAAGAGTTGACAAAATTACTAAATTAAAAAAAATTCTGACACTCAAATTCCATGAATCTAAAGTTTCCCTTTCTGCACAGCTCTACAAACTTCCTACTTTGATTTTGAGCATTTTTATAAAGTGTCATCTGTATTACAACTGCAACATACTGTACCCTTTGATATTGGCTGACCAATGTTGATGGTACTGCAGCAGGTGACGTGAACATACTAGTAACAATGTATTTCCATCAGTGGACTGCAGAATAAATATATCCATAATCTTGAATCTTGGTTAATATAAGGTTCTTTATTTTTTTATTTAACTTTCAGATTAACACTTTTTTGAGCCAGTGGCTCTTTTACATAGGTTCCACATCGAAACACAGTATAATAGGCAATTCCAGTACAAGCAAGCAAGCAAAGGCAATATACACTACAAGTATACAGAAGTATAAGTAACCAATATTTAGTGGTGGTCTTGACTTCACTTGCCTTCATTATGTGTAATAAACCCAAAAGGCAAACATCTAGGAAAGTTATAAAATGGGAGTGGCAGAGTAAACCGAAAAGGGTGCAAGGTTAGTGAGGGGTAGATTTTAGTAAAAGCAGCATGCAGCCGGAAGGTCTTGTCATCAGAAGAGGGAGGCGGGAGGATGAGGCAAGAAGCCTCAACTGAAGATGCATATCGGGGGCAGATGCACGTGAACAAGGGGAGAGTGCTTAGCCTGGAAGGCTTAGAAGGCTTTGCAGGAGTATTTTATAAAACAAACTTAACAGGGTTAGCATGGGAAATAGGAAAACAAGCTACTGAAGCACAGGGCAGTTTGGGTAAGTGGAAGAGAGAAGATGAGCTAGATTAGCTTTTGGTTAAGTTGTAGTTGGTGAAGGGTTTTAGTCGGGGTGTGAGGGGAGGTGAGTAGGAAGAAGCAAAGAGGAGAAATGGAAACTGAGGAAGGAGTATGGCTGGGGGAGGGCATGGGGAAAGGGGGTAAATTGAAAGTGGCCCGGGTGGGAGGGGGTCATCTGATTAGGTGACAGTTGCAGGAGGCAAGGGCAACAAGGTAATCACAGAACTTTGGTTTAAAAGGGCCAAGGGTGGCAGTTTGCAACCTCACTGGGCAGGGATTTAAACCATTTAAGAGCTCTG
This sequence comes from Neoceratodus forsteri, assembly GCA_016271365.2. NCBI lineage: Eukaryota > Metazoa > Chordata > Ceratodontiformes > Ceratodontidae > Neoceratodus > Neoceratodus forsteri. Next base: position 217,860,837 of record CM057455.1, on the reverse strand, counting down.
AATGCAAAAGACCACTGTCCTTGAGATGTACGACAACAGGAACTACTAGGGTGTAAGTATCAGCATCTGGAGTGGCAGATATTACCAGATGGGCTGAGGAGATTCTGCACTCCAGTGGGCAGCAAACCAAGGCAGGCCTTCTTTGCAAGGCAAGTGTGGTATGAAATTCGACCCTGCTCATGGAGATCACAAGTCTGTGGTGCAGCCCCTAGAAGTCTGCAGGCCTTATTCAAAGTTTTAGATGTACACCTTAGTGCAGAGTACGAGGCAGCTCCATAAATCACTAGACCATAGTCAATTATCGAGACGACACAGAGCTTTGAATTGCAAGCTTAAAGGAGCTAGGAAATGATTTTTACATAGTAAACTGCCCTTCCATCTTTCCATGCCAATTATATTCTGACATGCTGATTTTTTTTTTTTTTGATAAATGACCTAGCTTTGGGGTGCCCTCAGATCTATATAGTTCCACTCTCCTCACCAGCTACTGTACTTGATTTTCATATTTCTAAGACATTCTATGACATCAGACTCCCATTCTAGGCCATTCATCTGAATGGCCTGGAATGGGATTTTGTGATGTCATAAAATGTTCAGGCAGTAAGAAAATAAAGAGCAGCAGCTGCTGAGGAGAGTGGAATTCAGGGTAGTTTAAAAAGGCAATGAAATTAGATTATTAATCTAACAAGGTCAGAAACATATCAGAATACTGGGTATCCAATAAAAGAACTGGAGGGCGTCTAGAATTATAGAAACCATTTCCTATCACCTTTTAAGAGCTTTATCAGTTAAGCAGTGCTTGTTTGTAGAGGAGACCTAAGCGGGTGTTCTCTGATTCGGCAATAAGTTCAATATGTTTAGTAAATGGATAGGGTAGAATCCAGAGTGACCTCAAGATACTTAAAAGGATTCCATCTGTTCCAAGACAAATCCAGAGCAGTTCCTTATCAGTGGTTTGCCTTTATGCTTGCTGTGTGAGCCATGGAAGAGCATAGATTTTGTTTTATAATTGAGCACTAGCTTCATCCTAATAAACCAATCCCCTGCCTCAGAATTATTCCTCTAATTGGCTCTCCAGTCTGGAGTGGTCAGTTTTTTGTGAAGATTACCACATCATCTGTGTATAGTATTTGTTCCAAGCAGCAGTCAGGGGAACTTAAGAAAAATGCTTAAGAGCAACTGCCCCAGTATTGACCCCTGTGGAGCACTGGAGCAAACAGGAAGCTTGGGTAACAGGGCATCACTTATTTTCACCTGTTGCGTGAGGCCAGAGAGGTAGCTGTTGAACCAACTTAAGGTGTTCGTGGACAGGCCTAGTTCAGCTATCTGTTCGAGCAGTAGAGGGTGGGTGACTGTCAAATGCCTTGAAGAGATCAATAAAGATGGTGCCAGTGAGATGACCATTGTCCAAGGCCTGTTGGATATAGCTCATGAATTCCAAAAGTGGAGATGGTCATGTGACCTTTCCTAGAACCATGCTGGTGTGGACATTGAAGATAGTGCTTCTCCAGGTACTCACCAAGCTGATTGGCAACATTTCTTTTAAGCGCTTTGGATAGCGGAGGAACAGATGGGCCTGTAGTTGCCACACTGAGCCCTGTCCCCACTCTTGTATGGGGGTCATCTGGGCAAGCTTCCATTTATTTGGGAACTGGGACAGCATGAGGGACTTGTTGATCATTATAAGGGGAGGCAGAACTACATCTAGAGTGAGAGCAATGAAATTTAGGTCAAGGTTGTCTCCACTTAACCTGGTCTTACAATGAACTTTGGTTATTTTTTTTTGGTTTCATTCAGTCACAGCCCTAAAATAGAATGGAGGGTGTGCCAGCGCGGAGCCCTGCTGACCATTGGCTGTGTAACCAGTTGAAGTATCAAAAAGGTTTTGGAGGTAGAACATGGCTGAGGTCAGTAAAAGGGGGGTTGAGAGAGTTGGCAATCACTGTGGAGTGGGTCAAATGTTACTATACAATCAAGATTTAGCATTGAGGGGGTAGTTTCGGAGTCTTTCCCTGTGATGTCCTTGAGGTTGCTCCAGAATTTCCTAAATCCTTCCATGTGTTGGTAAGGATGTCTTTGTAATAGTGAGCTTTGCCAGAGTGGATGGCTCTGGTGCAGGCATTCCTTGCAGTTTTTATATGCCTGTACATCTGCTTGGGTGCCCATAGCCCTTGTCTGATGGCACAGTTGGTCCCAGTATTTCAACTGCTGCAGGAGATCATAAGTTATCCATGGATTGTCAACTCCCCTGACCTTCCTTTTTTTTTTGAAGGGTACTGTGTGTGCACGTCACAGGCTGAATGAATTAAAATTTGTGATGAAATCCAGGGAAGAGCCTATGTTGGCAGCAGCAGAGTCCATCTTTGACCAGTCTTGCAGTCACAGATGGTTTCTAAGTGGTTCTAGGTGTCCATGGATAAAAACCCAGCTAGTGGTGGTTTTAGGTGGTTTAATGACTTTATTGGTCCATAGACACAAAATTGAAGAATGGTCACTTAGTGTCAGAGTACCTCAGAGTGCAAGATATGGTCAGGGAAGTTAGAACCCAGTCCAGTAGGGTGCTGGTCCCAGTGCTGCAGTTGACTCTTGTGGGTGATTGAATTAGTTACTTGAAGTTGGCAGCAGTCAGAGCATCCTTGTAGGTGCATGTGGTGGGTGAAGGCCAGTTTACATTGAAGTCACCAAGTAATATGACTTCAGAGTTGTGTTTTGAGGTTGTGAATGCAGTTTAGAATAGAGTTGAGTCCACTAGTCACCAGTTTAGGGGGGAATGTAGACTGACCCTACAATTGGGGCTTTGTTATGGGCTCAGAGGAGAAGCTTGATGACAATGATTTGAATATCACGTCGGAGCATACCTCACAATGGTCTTTCAAGTAATTGGCACAGCCTCTCCCTCTTTCAGTAAGCCTATCCAGTCTGAAGACTTAACCAGGAATAGCAATAGCATGATCTAGGATGAGGGGGGAGGACAGCCACATCTCCTTCACAAAGATGGCATCTGGGGTGTGCTGCATGACCCAGGTCGTAAGGGCATCAAGTTTCTTGGGAAGGCTGCAGATATGCTAGCCATGGAGAGGGTCCCAGGTCCATACTTGTTGGGGTGTCACGAGGTGGACCTGGGTTTGGATGGATATTCTCCAGAGATGACCAGGAGGAGGAGCAGCAGGAGTTTTAGTAATTTGGCAAGGGACTAACTATGGCTCTAACACCCTTTTATCCACATGGGGTCTATACTTAATTTGATGAAGATGGAACACAGTGGAAGAGTAGTGGGGTACAACAGAGTGAGTACATTGAGTGTCCAGTATGTCTCATGGGTAGGAGGGATGGCGCTAAGCTTGGAGGTGCTGTGGGTCCCAGTCCCATAGCAATTCCAGTACTGTATATTGAGGCATGGGGTGTAAGAGTGGGCACACTGATGCCTAGAAAGAGTGTCAGTAAGGGCAGGTTAAGTATTGGGGGTTAGACTGGTAAAGGTTACCATGGTAGTAGTCTAATAGAGGTTAGTACTGGATGGAAGGCCTAGGATGGACTACCTATTGGGTTTACAGCTAGTCCAGCGAAGGGCAGGAGATGAAGAAAAGGGAAGACAGAGCTGGGACAGCTGAGCACTGGGATTGCATCCCAGGGTGGGTGGCTGATACTCCAGATGCACGTCTCTAGCACAGTTTGTGGGAGAACTAAGGGTAGTACTATTCTATTGACAGATTGGGTAGCTTGGCTGGGAGGCTGCCAGGGAGCTAGAGAAAGGACCAATGAGAAGGGAGGCGGGTGCAGCAAAGATGGGGCTTGCATGTATTTAATAGAGGTGGGGGCTGGGGAGCATGGGTGGGAGAAATGTTAGTAGCAAGTAAATTGTAGAGGGATTAGCAGCCAAGAGGTGGCAAAGTCCAAGGCTTGTGCACACCAATCAGAGGAGCTCCTGGCCATGATACTGCCAATCGGAAGTAGCAGCAGAGGAGTGCCAAAATTAAAATAATGCCATCTTTGCAGCTGAAGTGTAACTGGCTTGGTGATCCTGGGGTTGGCTATGAGGAGCAGTGCATAATTAATCTATACCACCTGCAGGGACTACTATGGTTGCCACCTATCCATCTTTTTGACCAGATGATCTGTTTTTTAGGGTCCTTATCTGGTCATCCAGTTTTGATTTTAATTCAATCTGTTTTTGAGCCATTTTGTGTACTCGTACACTCTTAAAACTAATGACTCAAATTATTTACTGTTTTGGCTGCATTGCATATTGAGGTTACAAAGAAGTTGTCAGTCATTCAGACTTGCCTTTGTTTGTAAAACCAGACTATCAGAGGTGTAAAGTACTGTATGGCCATTAAGATCATTAGCAGTAAATTAAACTAATCTCTTCCACTCTGAAATTTTAAATATGGTCTCTTACTGCTATGACAGGAAACTGCTTTTATACCTTTATATGCTCATTTCTTTTTGTTTGTCATATATTCTGATGTTTAGACTCATTTGTTAGATTAATCTAACTTGTATTGCCTTTAGCACCACACTTGCTCTAATTTTTTGTATTACCTGAACATTCCATGATGATAGCTACACTTTTACAGGTCATTCAGACAAGCGGCATGGAATGGTGCATCTGAAATCGTGGAATGTCTTAGAAATATGAAAAAACAGCAGTAGTTGCTGAGGTAAAGGGGAACACAGTGCAGTATTAAGGGTACCACAAGTCAACCATCAATAATTATCAGAATTTGTCAAAGCATCGGAATACATGACTGTAATGGGAGAGTGTTCAACAGAGTGAGCAATAAGCTGTAGATGAGTTTGGCACATCCAGCTGACCAGAGTTTGTGTCACAGCCTCCACTTACATACTGTGACCCTGAGCAAGTCACTTAACCTTCTAGTGCTCCTGGGTCACTAGTGTAAAATGTGCCATGTGGCCTATGGGAGTTAATCTGGTTGCCAAAGAATAAACATAACTGAATAAATCAAATAACAGTATAAATATTTCCCATCACTAGTAATGTCTATTCCAACATTACAAATGGCTTTGGCGGAGGAGCGATATACTCGCCAATCATTAATTTAAAAAAAAAAAAAAAAAAGTGGAGTCGGTTTAGCATCAGTTTTTTTTTTTTTTTTTTTTTAAACCTCATCCAAAGGTGGTGACCCTAGGGACTACCCGATCAAGGGCTCTGGAGGAGGGAGTAAGAGCAAATTAAGGTGAAGGCCTTGGAGGTGTGGAGAAGGTAAGACAAAAGTAATACTTTAGGGGCGGACTGAGCAGGTGAGATTGCAGAAGGGGCCAGAGAAGGCGGGTAAGCCAAGAAAGGGAGAAAATCAAGGTAACGATAAAAGGCTAAATCGGGCTGGTCACAGCAAGAAAGGATTAAGGGGCAGGGAGGGTGTGCGGAGTGCGGAGTGCAGAAGTGGGCTGGGGGTAGGCAGGCTGGAGAGCAGAAACAGAAATTTAGTAGACAAACTAAGTTTAACTCTGCCACGCAGATGCAAGGTTGGGCAGAAGGTGAAATACAGTTATAAGCAGATTAGTAGGAAAGTTTGCCTACACAGAGTGGGGTCGGAACAGGAACAGCAGACTAATTGGGCAGCATAAAGATTAACAGCAGATTATACCGTTTTACAGCTTGGCAAATGGTAGCAAGTAAACTGCAGAGGGATTAGCAGCAGAGAAGCTGCAAAGTGCACAGCTCTGTAGTGCACACCAATCGGAGGAGCTCTTGGCTGTGAGACTACCAGTCGGAAGCAGTAGGAGAGGAGTGCCAAAACTAAAATAAGCTGCTGGCTCTATAGCTGAGGCATACCTGGCTTAGTGGTCCTGGGGTCCATTATGAGGAGCAGCTGGTGGTGGCGAGTAATTCAGAAGGGAAATGAAGCTACAACTGAAACACAAGTGTATTCTACTACCAAAACTGGACAAAGGCATAAAGCTCATGTTCTCTCCCTGCCACACAATCGCTATCATCTGTGCCACAGACATGGACCCTGCATAGGGGTTAACATCTCCATTGTATCACTTAAGCCCATATATTCTATCTGTACTGATTCTCACCATTAGCTGCAAAGGTCACATGCATCGCTATGCCACTGCACTTTTTCTAGTAGAAATCCCTCAAAAAAGAGTTCTGCAGCCACACAAAGTGGAAGTGTGTGTGTGTGTGTGTGTGTGTGTGTGTGTGTGTGTGTGTGTGTGTGTGTGTGTGTGTGTGTGTGTGTGTGTGTGTGTGGTGTTTAATGGCTCTACTTGCTTTCAGTTCTCATATTGGTATTCAAGCCAGTAGTGCAGCTTTTGCACTTGCATAAAAATACTGGTCCTTGGTTTGGGTGCTCACTATTCCTCTTGCCTAGTTCTTCTTTTATGTTGACATCATACCAGTCTTCATGCAGCAGTCCTGCTTTTTAATCCAGTTGCTCCAGCAACATCAAAGCATAGAATTAGATGGCAGATGAGGACCATTTGGCCTACTTAGTCTACCCATTTTCCTTGCCTACTCTAATACCAAAGACCCTACTGATCTCTGGCTTTGACTCTTGATTTCCTACACGCTAAGGTTCTCTTGTACCAATCCCATACATTTTGAATCCTCAGTTGTTGCCCCATCACCACATCTGGGAGACTTCCATGCGTCTACCAACCTTTCTGTAAAAATATTTTTTCATACCTGTATTGATTTAATTGTACAGTATATCCACACATCATACACAAACCCATAATGCATAATGCAGTTGGTTTTGTTGCCAGTTCCTATTTGCACAAACGTTGCCTCATTGCTTGCTGTTCTTTATATTTGCAAAAAGTTTTATGCACCTGTTGGGGTTTCAAGTTAACTACTCAAAAGTAGGGAAATGTGGTGGTAGCGTTTAATGCCATCTCCTCACTCCAATCCCCCAAGTGGCAAAAGGAAAAATTAGGGTTTGGAGTCTTCCTTGGTTGTCAACCCTAATGCCCACCTCCCCCTCCCCACTAGTACATGGTCTCCTGCCCAAAGTACAAGGTACAGCTGCAAGGCAGTGCTTCATTGTGATACAGCCTTCAAAAGTACAGAATAGGTCTCACCACAACACACAATCTGTTTTAGCTTTCTTCACCCTGGGCCCTGCATGAAGAAAGGATCGCGTCTGTGGGAACAGGGTGGGAATTAGAGTAGACAAGATGAAGGAAGACCCCACTACTAATTCGCCAAGACTCTGGAGACCCAGACTGAGAACTTGGGATAGAAGAGGGGACCATGTCAATGTCAAGGGGCTGAGAGGATGGCTATCCAGTCAGTTGCAGCAAGGTTGTGCAGGACAGCATTACATACAAATGTATACAAAACTGCTAGCAGCAGATAAAGGCCATATGGTCCAAGTCTGCTAGAGTGTGCAGCTAACCCTCCCCTTACTCAGCAGCTGCCATTCCCTCCCTGATCTTCATAACTAACCCTCCCCCTCACTTTGTCCCACCCTTAAAACAGCTCACTGATTTGCAGGAAATGAGCTCTTTGGGCAGCACATTCCAGCTAGACACAACCCTTTCTGTCAAGAGTGCCTCATTTCTCTCCTGAATCTTCCACCCTCCAGTCGTGGACCATGTCCCCTTGTGTCCCTTCCTCTCTAACTTAAAAATCTCCTCTACGGGTGTTCCTACCCTTCACATATAAAGGTCTCTATCATATCTCCCCTATTCCTCCACTCCTCCAGGGAGTATATGGTCCATTCCCTAAGCCTTTCCTCATAGGATTTGTCCTCCAATCCCAGAATCATCCTTGTAGCACTGTGCTGGACCCTCCTCCAGTGGTTTTATCATTCCTTATGTATGGGCACCAGTGATGTACTCAGTACTCCAGGTGTGGCCTTGACAATGACCTGTACAGTAGCAGGATTACTTCCCCTCTCCTGGAGGGGATTAACTTTAGCAGTACACCCGAGCATGTTGACTTTAGCTGCTGCTTTCCTGTACTGTGAGTGGGTTCATTTGCCCCATTATCAGCCCCCAGATCTTTCTTCTCAGTAGTGGCTACAGTATCTGCACCCCCAACTGGTAACCCTCCTAGGGTTTCTTGCTCCTATGTGCAGTGCTTTGCACTTTAAAACCCCAGCTGCCATGTATCTGACTAGCACTCAAAGGCTTTAAGTGACCAGAAGGGGAGGGTGCCAGACATTCTAACACAATGTCATGCAGTGGCCACTGAAGGCATCCAGCATAATACCTAAGGCACTGTTCTAAGAAATTACTATGCAGTTAAAACCAAATTTTATCCGGAGGGGTGAGGGGTAGAACAAATGTCAGGAAAGAGTCTCTTGGTCCACCAAGTTTGACCAGATGGTCTCCTGCAACCCTCCCTCCCTCCCTCCTCTCTGCCTATTCATGAATATTCTTTCATGTCTGTCTCATACATGCTTGAAGCCTCCTATTTTCACTTCCACTAGCAAATTTTTCCAGGCGTCTTATTGTGGAGGGGTTGTGGGATAACTGGACCAGACACCGAACTTCAACACACAATCTGTTCAAAATGCAAGAAATGACTTTCTGCAATGGCAAATGTCTTCTTCAGTACATCTGTTTGCAGCAACAGACTGACTGTCCTTTCTATGCACTCAACCAACACCTGACACTGATCTCTGACCTAACTCACCAGATTTGGCCTCCACCCCTATGCGGCCCTGGTGTCTTGGGTAGTGGGGGCTCAAATAGGAAAAAACAAGCTGTACACAAAACCTCAATGCAGAATCACTGAAAAAAGGGTTACCACAAAGGGCATTGGCTACCAATAGTTTCAGAGATGCATCATACATACTTCCATATTGGCAAATCACTTTGAAATTTCAGACTTGTTCAGTTTACAGCAACTTGCATGTATTTTAAATAGCACAACTAACTTAATTTCTGATGGTCACCTAGTATTTTTTTACTATTATCAAACACCTAGTGCCATGGCATTTTCAGCATTTACAGGTTTCATAAGTGTGTGTGTGTGTGTATTTTCAAGGTATATTATGACATGGTACTATTACATGCTAAATCCAACAATAAACGCAACCTGTTTTTTATATTGGCTCTGAGGTCACGATAACTTTCCTCTCACACTTGTCTCCTTCAGTGATATGGCTCGTCTCCTCATTTATCTTCTCCGCCCCACCACCACCAGCTTCATTGCATGCCCTTGAGCCCAGAGCCTTGCATGTCCTGAGCAGGTGTGACAATGTATTCCCAGGCTGCCACTAAAGGTAACTCCAGGCACAGCCTTAATACCCAGTCTGCCCCATGCCGCAGTGTACTGTACAGTGTTTGGATGTTGCTCTGCTATACTGGAGGTGCTATCCTCTCCCACCTGGTAGCAGTGCTACTGTTTTGAAACTTGGGAACTTGAGTTACTGTTTAGAGTGGCTAAATCTGTAGAATGGTGCAGCTGATAGTGGGGCACTTTTTAAATTGAACAGCAACTGCTCGATGAAAAACCCCAAGGCCATGCAATATCAAATGGTAAACTACAAACCCTGAATATGGGTATTAGTAATGTAACCCACCTGTACAGGTGGGCACACCCTGTGCTCAGTATTGCCATAATAGCAAGAACTCCAGGGGATTTATGGGGGATGAGTGACCGCAGATTCTGATGCCCTTTCTCTGTCCTGTGGGCTATCTAGGTCCTTGAGTGAGTGCCTTGGGCACCAGTTGCAACAGACTGAGCAGGGCCTATGACAGGACTGCTGGAGGCAGGCAAAGCTGTTTTTAAGAGTTCTGAACAGAGCTACAGTGAGCTGTGCCATCCCAAGCTTTAAAAGCTATGAGGAAAGCTGCTGAGGTGCTGGAAACATAGGATTTGATGGCAGATAAAGACCGCTTGGCCCACCCAGTCTGCCCATTTCCCTACCTAATGGATAAGCTGCAGATCCCAGTTAACAAATGGCCTACTTCCTCCTACCTCCAACCCCTAGAATTGCCTTATGTCTGTCCCAAGCATTCTTGAATTCGACCACTGTTTTTAGATTCCACAACCTCCACAGGAAGGCCGTTCCATGCATCCACAACCCTCTCTGAAATACTTCCTCGCATTACCTCTGAGCTGTCCCCCTTCTATCTTCAAATTGTGGCCCCTTTGTTCTTGCACATCTTTCTGAAAGATGCAACCCTCTTGGACTTTGATTCCCTTCAGGTACTTGAAAGTTTCTATTCTGTCTTCTCTTCCCCCCGTCCCTCCTTTCCTCGAGGGCATACATACTAAGCTCGGGGACAATGGTTTACCGGGATTGAGAAAGAGCATATTCCGTTTTACACAGTGTGTGTGTTTAAAAAAAAAAAAAAAAAAAAACACAAAACACTGGTGTTTGGTTTTGTGTACTTTAACAATTTTTAACTCTGCTAAGATGCATTTTAGCAATTTTTACCTCCACTATTTCACATCCTTCCATCCTTGTACCAATTTAAAGTTATTTTAGGTACAAGATGTGATGGCAGCAGCAACACTACAGCCCCTATCCCTAAGGTGTAATGGAAGCAGCACTACGGCCCCATCCCTCAGGTGCGATGGCAGCACCAACAGCACTACGACCACAATCCCTCTGGTGTGATGGCAGCGGCAACAGCATTACAACCTCCTTCCCTCAGGTGTGATGGCAGTATCAGCACTGTGGCCCCCATCCCTCTGGTGGGACAGCAGCAGTACTACATTCCCCATCCACCAGTGGTGATGGCAGAAGCACTACAGCTCCCACCCCTTCGGTGTGATGGCAGTAGCAACAATGCAGTCCACATCCCTCTGGGGTGATGGCAGTAGTGACAGCACTATGATCCCCTTTCTTCAGCACCCACAGCCCACATGCACAAGTTACAAATGACTTGGTCTCTTTGCTTGTTAGAACTCTGATGTGAATTAATCTGAACCATCACTGCTAAGGTGGACTACCTTTGGTTTTTCCTATCTATAATTTAACTGCCTGAATTGGATTTCTGCCTGTGACACTGCTGACCAGGGTTAAGGAACAGACTTTGGTGTTGGAGGGCCAGCTGGTGGGTGAAGGCTTGAGTGTCCAACGACCACTCGCCTTCTCCTGGGAGGAGGGTGGGTTCATGGCTCAGCATTTGCTGACCTCTGGTGGAGGCCAGAGGAACGACATGTCAGCCCTCATGCAGGAGTGCACGTGACTGATGTTGGCTTGTGCCTTGACATCGTGTGGCCTGTCACGCTCCCAAGAAAATGGGGAAAACACCCACTGACCCAACCGAAGGACAGCTGTTGGTCGCTCCATAAGCCAGAATCCCCAGACATCTGTCTGTTCTGATGCCTGCTATGCCCAGGATATACTGGAAGCTCTTTAGGGCAATTTTCCTCCCCATGTAGCCTCCCACAGGGGTTGGGGCCCACTCAATGAAGGGTTACTTTGGGTTACCTGGTAGCACAGCAGTAAGGGACAGTGGATGGTAGGGGGCCTTGGCAGGCCTGAATGAGTGAATGGCCAGGGGGTAACAAACTACTTGAATTTGCTTCTTTGAAATAGTGTTTTCACCTAAAAAAATCCACAAGTGATTAGTGGAGGACGTTCAAATGAATTTATGCATCTACCAGACATGTGGTTAGTTTCTTTTTTTTTTTTCCTTGGTGTCCATGTAAAGGGTGTCTCCCAGTTTTCATGTCTTTGTTCAGATGTGAATTGAGCACTACTCTGCCCACCAGCATCATACAGCCCCTGGGGTCTTAACTTCTGTGTCATTGACTGTGCTTTCAAAATCCACTGACCAAACATAAGTACACTTAAATACTTAGACTGCTTCAACAAAAAGCAAATGTTATCAGAAAACCTTTTGTCACAGAGACTGAAACAGTAGGTCGGAGAAAAGCTGCAAATGATCCAATTCACCTAAATGGGGTGCTAACTGGGAAGTATTTTCATAAGTAGTAAGGTAGTTTCTTCTTTGTGAACATACTTTCATTCAGACTAGTTTTCATTCAAACATAGGATTGTGGATGGCCCTACAGCTTATAAACTTGAATAAGCTAGTTGGTAACAGTGATCCTGCATTTAGCAATCTACAACCTAGATGCTTATATGCAAAGAATACAATAAACACCTGACTAAAATCTAAACAAGCAGATAACACATAAAATGTATCTGAACATTATCTTTACCTATACAAAATCATTTCAGCCCAAGTAAAACTCGGGTAAATTACATGGTACCCTGACTACTATTCTATGATGTAATACACATATACTGTTTTTTTTTATATATTCTTTGTAAAGCAGGTAAGGCCCACTAGGCAGGACTGTCTGTTTTCAGGAGTGACCTAGAAGCACTGGGGAGGTTAAGTGACTTGGTTGGAGTAACACATTATGCAAATGGAGGTTGTGGGAATCGAACCCAAGTCTGCTGGATGTACCCAGTTCATTCACTGCTTGTTACTCTAACCACTAGGCATGGGTGGTTAAATTGAATGGCTGATTACAACAAAGCAGTGCAGGTGATTTCCTTACTGGCTCTATATTCAGCAAAGCACAGCAGCATTCATTTTAAGATGCTGAAATCTGGGTCAGCCTGCTGACGCTGCAGTAACACTATTGCTTGCAATGCCAGCGACCCAGGGTCAGACGCAAACTCTGGTTGCTGGAGGTCTGGTCAGGGGAGTAGGATCGAGCACATGGGGGACTGCTCTCCTCCGGGGAGGGTGGGCTGCAGGTCCTGCTGCTTTACCACCACCTGTGTGACCACGGGTGATGATGCAATGGTGCTGCAGAGTGATCAGGAGGGGAGGACCCTAGCCAAGATCTGGAGCAGTGACATGTCTCTGTGACCTACCTCCTTGGATCTCCTCTAGTGCCAGTGCCCTCAGGGACAGAGACCAGAAAAACCAGGAACAATCACCCCACATTGGCCACTGGCAGAAGGGACCCAGGTGCCCCAGACTTCATAACCAGGCTCCATGAGGGACCCATTGAGCTTCCCGACACACTAAGGGAGTGTGGATGGCTCCCTCCCCATCTGGTGGGGGAACACAGGCAGAATAGGGGCAGGACCACAGAAGCTCCTGAGCATTAGCTGGGGGTGAAGCTAAGGGATACCCAGCCTGAAAAGTGGAGACTGATGCTGTGAGAAGGGGACATAGAAAGAGAATTTAAAAAAAAAAAAAAATGCTGAAATCTTAGATTCTGTGCAGTGACATGCAATTTCTGTGAGGCACCGGTACAATAATTCAAAATCCGCAAACCAAGCAGGATTCTGTTATTGTTACTGGTAAAAATGGAAAACCAGGGTCCCTGATTAAGCTCCTTAAGTCTCTTCATATGTCTTCTGGTGCAGACCCTGCACCATTTTGGTTGCCCTCCTCTGGACTCTCTGTCCTTGTGGAGATTGGGTCTCCAGAACTGTACGCAGTACTCCAGATGGGGTCTCGCCAACTGTCTGTACAGAGGGATAACTTCCTGTTCTACTGGTGATGCCTCTTCCTGTACATCCCAGTATTCCCCCCCCAGCCCTCCTTACTGCACTCTCATGTTGCTTGCCCACTTTTAGGTCCTCTTGTATGACTACCCTTGGGTCTCTTTCCATTTTTGTTAGTCTCTCACCCCCATAGTGTACTCTTCCATTGGGTTCTTGTTTCCCAGGTGCATTACTTTGCACTTCTTGGCACTGAATGTAAGCTGCCATACATTTGATTATTCCTCCAACCTTGCCAAGTCCCTTCTCATCCTTTCCACCCCACCTTATGTAGCAACACTGTTGCACATCTTTGTCATCTGTAAAGAGACATACTTTTCTTCCAGTCCCTCTGCAATGTCACTTATAAAGATATTGAAAAGGACTGGTCCTAGAACTGAACCCTGTGGTACCCCACTAGTAACCCCTTTCTTCAGAGGACTCTGTTTACTATTACCCTCTGTCCTTTTCTCCAGCCAATTGTTTGCCCAGGCCACCAACTTGGGACCCACTCCCAGGCTGGGTAACTTGTGTATAAATCTTTTGTGTGGGACTGTCCAATGCCTTGCTAAAGTCTAGGTAGGTCATGTCCACAGCCCCTCTCTGATCTACTACTTTGCTCACCCAGTCAAAGAAGTGTCTTGGATTTGTCTGACATGACCTTCCCGCTGTGAATCCATGCTGCCTTGGGTCCTGTGCCCCTCTGACCTCTAGGTACTCAATTCTTCCCTTCAGAAGTGATTCAATCATTCCCTCTCACTGAGGTCAAACTAACAGGTCTGTAGTTTTCTGCTTCCAATTTTGTGAAGTGGAATCACATCTGCCCTCTTCCAGTCCTTGGGTAGCACCCCATCCTCCCATGATTTAAGGAGCATAGTTAATGATGTCACTAGTTCTACCCTTAGTTCTCTTTAGAATTCTGGGATGAATCCCATTGGGAGTCCTTCGGGACCCATTGCTTTGTCTACCTTCAGTTTTTTGAGTTCTCTTAGAACTTTCTTCTGTGAATGGGCTGGTATCAACCCCCCTATCCAGTGTGTGTTTGGTTTGGGTACCTCCCCCTCACTTGTGAATACTGAGCAACAATTTGTTTAGAATCTCTGCCTTTTCAGTCACCCTATGTCCACCCCCTTCCCTTTATTAGGCCTCACTATCCCTCCCTTGGTCTTCCTTTGCTCCCTGATGTACCTATAAAAGGTTTTTATCCCCCTTCTTAATGGAGTTGGCCATCTTTTCCTCTGTTTGGGCCTTTGCTGTTCTGACTGCCTTCCCTGCTTCCATCTGCTTTAACTGATACAGTACTCTGTCCTCCTTATGTGATTCCTTGTACTTCCTGAATGCTCTTTTCTCCATAACCTTCCCTGCCACCTCCTTTGAGAACCATAGTGTTTTTGTACATAGTTTTGTTTTATTTGCTTCACACACAGGCTTGTTGCCTTAGTGATGGCAGTTCTGATTATTCCCCAATGACCTTCCACCCCTCCTTCCTGCCCATTTGCAAGTGAATTCCTTAGGCACTCACCCATTTTGGCAAAGTTGGCCCTCCTAAAGTCCAGGACCTTTGCCTTTGTATGGTTTGACTCTACTGCTGTTTATCGTGAACCATACTGTTTGATGGTCACTAGTTCCCAGATGGCTACCCACTTGTACATCTGTGATCCTCTCTCCATCTCCATTTGAAAGTACCAGGTCTAAGATTGCTCCCTCCTGAGTAGGCTCCAATACTAGCTGTCTAAGGCATGAGAGCAGCTACTGCATGCAAGCCTGCATGTACATGATTCTGAGGATCGGTGCAGAGCAAGGAACTGAGGGCTGTGGATTCTTGTACTATAACACACTACAGCAAAGGCGTCAGGATGCCATCTACTTTTTTTGGAAGCTATTACATGTGCTGGTTGGTTTGGGTCCTCTGCGGTATCAAGACAGAGGAAGGCTGAGTCTATGCTTCATATTGGAAGAACCAGTTTTCTGCAGAGCAGAAAGATGATGCCTGCCTGCATCATCCATGCCCTGGGAGAGCAGAGATCCAGAATCCTGATGTGACAGGAGGAACCATCTGTCTGGGAATATAATATGCTGTGCTGCAACATTCTGACATATAGTGGTCATGTTTGCCATCGGGTCAGATTAGATATCCCTGTTTCAGGGTTTTCTGCCATTTAAGCAATTGCATGATTTTTTTTTTTTTTTTTTCCCCTGGGGGGGGGTGAGCATACTGCAAGTGCACTGATGCTGGCTAATCTGTGGCAACACCTATGGGCTTTTGATGGTTCAACACCTGTGGAACCCAGAGACAGTGTTGGGCTTAGTAAATGCTGGTACTGGATAGGGTAGTTGTGCCCACCTGAAAGGGCACATAAAGGGCCTTTCCTGAATGTGATGCACTAACTACCTTACTTTCCAGGTTTCCCCTCTCTAAATCTTGTGATCTCTTCTCTGAAGATATATACCACCACTAAGCAACATCATGGAACTGTAAGCCATCTTTGTGTCAACCATCTGGAAACCTTTGCTAGCTGTGGCCACCTACATAGATGTGCATTGTTGCTGCTTGTATAATGTGGGTGGTCCCATCGTGGCTCGTCTCTATATTCGACTGTACACCCCAAGTCGACCCACTGCAGCTGAACAGCACCAAACTTTTTTTGTGTATGCCACCAACAAGATAGTACCACTGTTCCACTATTGCTGCGGCTATGTAAAGCTCATGATGTGCACATGCACTTTTGGTGTTCTTGCATGATGTGAAGCCTTGCCCCATTTTTAGTATAGTTTTAACCGGACTACATGGGGATGTCTGAAAAAGGCCATAACTAGCAATGTGCATTGCAAGGTGTCACCATTGTCTGCTCATTTAAACCCCCACTTAACATTGACCCACTGCTCCCTGTGGTGACTGATGGTGTCACCGTTTTAATTATACAAGACACAAAGGTGACTTATCGATCGGCAGAAATGCCACCATGATGAGCATAAGCAGCATCATTGTGAAAAGGATGTGTCTCCTCCTAGGTCTTAGCCTCCGTCTAAAGGACACAAGTAAATTGAAAGACTGGATCCAGCCTAAGTCCTTGGGTTCTGCTGTTTCTCTCTTCTCTTCTCTTCCCCCACCCCACCCCCAAAACTGTCTCAGACATCAAGGTTTGGAGTCTAGCACTGGCTGCATTCCCCCATGGGGAGTTTGTAGCTTAATCCACCTCGGCAGCAATTGTGAAGAGTCTAACCAGCCAGATTGGTAGCATAAAAGGCTACGGAATCGCACGCCTCGCTGAAAACTTCTCCCCTTGAGCTCTGTCCATCCTTCACATAAACTAATGTCATCTTTCATCGAGGATTGTGCCTCCACCCCACACAAGTAAACATGTAATGTTAAAAAAAAAAAAAAAAAAAAAATCCCCAAAAAGATGCAGTGACTTATGATCTGTCAGTTACGCAGTAAGCGAGTTATGCAGTAAGCGTAGCTCCTCTGCTGGTCCGACTCTCTTCACAATCACCCCTCTGGCTAAGCTATACCTCATGTATCAATCTGTCCCTGTCAACCTGTCCATGCATAGTTGCTGTTACTGTTTTCACAGTTCCTGCCTCCAGCTGTACCATCAGTGCTAATGCTGTCAGTCCAGCCTGGTAATTCACCATCAAGTTTGTCTGATGCTGGCAGTCCCTAAAACGGTACACTACCTGTCATCACACCACTTCTGAAAGGCAGTGAACCCACCTTCCCTGAGAACTACCATCCCATCTATAGTCTCTCTCTCACAAAATAGCCAACCAGCTCACCAAACACTTATCAAAATATAAGTTCCTGTGCCCCGAGTAGCATGGGTTCCGCAGGGGCCACAGCACCACCACAGCCCTTCTTGAATATACCTCCTACATCCACAAGGCCCTGGATCTGGGACACTTAGTTGGGTTGGTATACATCGACCTAAGGCATTTTTAAATTGTCCACCATGCCCTTCTTAAATCCCTGACCACTGTGAGGCTGACTCCGATACTACAGCCTAGTTTGAAAACCATCTAACCAGCAGGTCAAAACTGGCCCTGTCCTCTTCTCCTGCCTCCCAGTTCGCTCTGGGGTCACTAGAGGCTCTATTCTAGGCACCCTTCTATTTAGCCTTTTCTTAAACTCCCTGCCCAGTGCCTGTTCTGGTTGGTTACTACTTTATGCCAGCGATGCAGTCCTTTTTCTGGAGCAACCCTCCACCTCTACCCTTGCAGGATGCCCTACAGAAGTCTTTTGCTGAAGCAGAGGCCTGGTTCACAGAGCACAGGCTAGTATAAACTATATTTATATTAAAAAAAAAAAAAAAAAAAAATGGTTTTCAGTCACCAGCAGAACCCCTTCAATGACTCTTCACTACTTGTCCACACTTCCAAGGCTCCCCACTTGAGCAGGTCAACTCCTTCAAATACCTGGGCATCACCCTTTACTCCTTCCTTACCTATCATGCACATAGCCACCTCCTCTAACACAAACTCCAGAACTGGCTTCCTTTATCAGATCAGTCCGCCTACTGATGCGCTATGCCTCACTGTCCTCCTTGATCCTCTCCGTGTTGGACTACAGAATTAATTTAGCTTTTGTTAACCGGGTAAGTGCACTAGCCATAAAATGACTATTTTCAGGCACGACCCGGGAGAGTACAGACATGAAGAAACTTAACAAGATAACAATTTATAAGTGCTTTTACATACAATGAGTTGGAGGATACAGTATATCAGAACATAAAGTAAAGCACTTTACATACAATTAGTTGGTGAATACAGTACCAGACATACAGAGTAGACCATTCGTTCATAGGTGCCTACCTATGCAATGAATAGAGAAGACCTTGGACAAATTATCAGGTAACATCATATGAACAGAACAAGGTACAGAAATACAAACGGGTAATACAAAAGGAAGAAATAACCATTGAGAGCAGGGGGTGTCATTAAGGAAAAGGTTGGTAAGTGAGGAAGAGGGGAGCAAGCCATGAAATTAGATTGAGTGTATAAGTGTAAGGGAGATGCCTGCAGTGCAAGATTGTATATGGCTAGGGAAAGGGAGCTGGGACAGGCTGAGGCAGTAAAAGGGTTATATAAAGGTGAGGAAATACTATTGTATGACCAGAGACATCAGTCATTGGGCAGGGTTAAAGCAGGAACAGGTATCTGCAATCAGCAGATTTGAGCGCAATTTTCTCTTAAAGCATGTGTAGGAGCTAGAAAGTCTAATGTCGAGGGGAAGGGAATTCCACAGCTGTGGAGCCACATGCTCAAATGCAACAGTTCCTCAATTGTGTTCTATGGCTCAGCTGATGATACTGCTCTCTGTTGCATAAAGACAACATTAAACAAGCCTGTTGCCTGGTGACAGGATGCAATGGAACTACCCACATGTGACATCTACAGCCACTCAAACTGGTTGAAGTTCGAACCTCTCCTTAAGTATCGCACATGCTTCCTGGCTAAGAAAATTCGGTGGAAACTTGCCCCGCCTAGCCTGCATGGTCTTATCCAACCATTCCTTCCCCAGAGTCTCCAGAAGTACCTCAAAGGCCCCCCTTTCTGGTCCCCCAGTGCAGGACATCCATGGGTCAAACAGCCTTATCACAGGGCCCCTAGTTGGATAAATGGCCTACCTGCTGCTCAGACTGCTGGCACTAAAATAGGCCCATTTAAAATCTCGCTCGAGGAATTTCTCACTAACCAGTTAACTTGTGACTGCCACTAGTATCCCTACACTAACTCTGTCCCACTGTCTTCTTCCCCACCAACTAATTTTTTCCATAGTATTTTATAACTGCATTATGTGCATTATCTCAGTTCACCTCTACTGTATTATTCCCTGCATTGTAATCCTTTTACTATGGTAACTTTTGCCTTCTGTATTTTGTTTGCTGCATTTCTGTGTTGCACATGGCTTTGGGCTGTCTCTGCCCTCTTGTAGGGTTGTCGGAACTAGTTCTAAGAAGATTCAAACCCTGCTCGAACTCTGGTGTTTGAGTTCTAAATTAGAACTCTAACACTAGAGGGTTCGTAAAAGGGTTCGACTTTTTTTTTTTTGCTGTTTTCTTATTTTACTGCAGAAGGACTGGGTATGAGGGCATCATTTTTGGAGGTCTGTTGCTCCCCTTCCACAACCCCCCCGGCATCCAGTCCTCCTCCCAGTCTCAACCAACTGCATTACTTTATTTGCAGTCATGTCATCGGTTCACAATGTTGCCGCCTAGGTGCTAAATGCAAAACTGCACGAGTGTCACTCTTGTATTCGAAGTTTTTAGTGCAAAGTATCGTTGGTCCTGTTAGTGTCAGCCTGGTTGTGAGTTAGTCACTTTGAAGATCAGGAGACAGAGACCTGGATCGGGACTCAGCAGGCCAGCCACTGCACGCGAATTTGGGGGGGCAGGAACAAAACAACAACAATGAGAGCCAGGAGATGAACAGTCAGTGCGGTCGTAGTCTGGCACAGCAGTAGCATCACCCGGTCACCACAATGGAAGTACTAGTCTGGACTGAGGAGAGGACTGCACTTCTGTTGGAAGTAGAGCATGGGAGAGCCGGACAGTGCGTCATCACAACTCCGGTAAAGCCTGTACTGTAGCTGTTTCTCTCAAAGTAGGCAGTAGATAACATTTTTTAATCACAGATAAATGATCCCTTTCTCAAAAGGTGACATTGTGAACAAACAGCTGAGAGATTTAAATCAGTCACTAGAAAATGAGTGTACTAAACGGTGTCAAAGGGGCACACCACCTGATCATGAAAATAAAACAGTCTTTAACTGGAAAATATCACAGTGGGAGGTATACTGAGAGAGAGACGCCTTTGCTCTAAATGGATTATATTACAGAGCAAAGTGATTGCGAGGGCGTTATTGAAGCTGTTTATTTAAAACAAATGTGTCCTACCCTCCCTATCCATCTTCCTAATACGGTCTCTGGGGGGCTCCTTATTCAATAGACACCCAGTCCTGGGGCAAAAAGTAAGAACATTAAAAGGAGGGGTTACAGAGTAGATAACCAGCAGTAGTTCTCAGACCACTCAGACCCTTCCATTTTGCTTATGAGGTCCATCACATTTCTCAGATAGCTGTGTTTTAATACAATACAGAGTACAAAAGATTAAAGTGAACCTAAGGGGTGTGTGGGTATATTCTGGAGGTGAAGTTAAAACAGTGTGTTTTGCAAAACAAATTTTCTACTGAGTGATGTATTTGATTGCAATTTTGTTTCCTTTACTGTCTTCTCTCTATGGTGATTGGTGGTTTTCAATTCAGATGTTATTGGGCCATGTGACTGATTGCACTTGTGCATATATTGCCTAATCTGTGTGCAACCCAGCAGCCAGTTGTGTGGAGGTATCCTCAAATACATGCCAGAAATATATTTCACCTGTTGGGTGGAGAGATAGAAAAATTCCCTTCAGTGTGTTGTGTAACAGTCTCCTGTGGTGTACTGTGGCCAGCACATTGGGAAAGGGAAAGGCAAAATTGTTTAACCAGGAAAGGCACACTAAGCTGAAGCTTGTTTCCAGGTTTGACCTGGGAAGCACAAGGAAGTTAAGTGACTTGCTCAGGGTCACACAGTATGCAAGTGGGTGCTGTGGGATTCAAACCCAGGTGTCCAAGTTTGCAGCTCAGTGCCCTTAACCACTGTGCTATACTGCCTCCTTTACAGCCCTGCTGTGTGCCCTTTGACTGCACTGTACCATACCCAGTGTATGTGTCTGTGTGCAGCTCAGCAGCCAATTGTGTGGTGGTATCCTTAAATATATTTAAAGCAAGCAAAAGAAAGTGAGGTGCCCAATTCACTCCTGGTAAAACTACAATCCAGTGCCTGCAGATAAAGAGCTTGAAGCAAGAAAGCATAAGAGTAAAATTGCCCAAACAAAACTGAAGCACTCAACCTAAAAGCTTAAATGGTCGTGGGATTAGCTTGAGCACTTTAATAAAGGACGATGAACTGGTAAGATTGCCTCTTGTTTTTATATGTTTGAAACTCATTTAAGCTTTAGGTTGAGTCAAGTGCTGAAGTTTTGTTTGTTTGGGTAATTTTGCCCTTCTGCTTTCTTTAATTCTTAAATACATGCCAGTAATGTATTTCCCTGTTGGGAGGAGAGGCAGAAAAATCCCTTTCACTGTGTTGAGTGACTCCATCTCCTATGCTGTGTACTGGCCAGCCTATCCTGCTGTGTGCCCTTTGACTGCTGCACCATACCCAATACATCAGTCACACATGATCCTTTCTCTCTCCTTTTTCACATGCATTTCACTATTATCTTCATTATTGGCAGCACAATTAAAAAAAAAAAATAGGGTTTGAGTTCTAAAAAGTTCTAAAAGATTAGAACCCTAGAACTTTTTCAAAAGTTCTAGACTAGAACTAGAACCTAGAACTTCAGAGGGTTCTGACAACCCTACCCTCTTGTCCTGCAGTTTCATTTTACTCCTGTGTTCATGTTGTATGCTATGTTACCTGCGAGGAGCCTTTGCAAAAGTCTTGACTCAAAGGGTGTAATTCAGATTTCTCCTAAATATTCTACATCAGTACACAGCTGGAGCACAATCTGGACTTGATGAAGGACTAGGAGGAAGAAGGCCTTACATCTGATGTGGTGGGCTCCAGTTTTACATTCATTCTGTTGACAATGTACAGCAGGGATCCTCCTGTGGATGTTTCCTCTCAGGGTTTTCTCACAGGTGCAGTCTAAGCTTGGCTTTACTGCTGAGGAAAAGTATTAAAGAGCCTCAATTTCTGAGAGTTACTCCCTTGCCTATGGTCACTGTACCTCCTATCCATGTGACTTTGGATGCCACTATGGCTGCTTGGCACAGACCTAGTCAGGGGTGTAATTATAGGGGGGGATGGTGGGCACAAGTCCCCCCAACAATTTGGGTGATCACATTTGTCACCCCCAACATTCAGTCCCTTACCTTGCTGCTGCCTTCTGCAGGCTAGGAGGGACTTGTGAGCCTGCTGTGCCGGGGGGGGGCATTGGGTTTCACTGGTGAGAACCGTGAGTGACATACAGAGAGGTGGGTGAGGGTGACAGTGGTGGGGGGTAGCCATCGTTTCACAAACTGGCCTGACTAACTGGGAGGAGCATAACTGTGGTGGCAGCAGCGGAGAAAGTGATGGACCCGCAGTAACATTACCCAGAAGAAGCATAAACTCACACTGCTGCCAGTAGTGAGCAAGAAGTCAGAATGAGCAGGTGGGAAACTGACTGCTGGCATTGAGACCATGGTGCTGTCATTAGGTGTATCCCCTCCCTCCTGTCTTCTTTCTGAATGCTGCCGCATCTGTCCACCTTGTCCAGGAGCTGCCTGCTACTTTGCTTGCCCAATGCCTCAAGTTGTCTGCTTCATGTGGGGGTTGGGAGGGAGTCCTTATCGGATCTAGTGGTGCAACAGGGTGGGCCCCGTCTTCTGAGTGTCACTAAATTTGGGTCGGTCAGAGTGTTGGGTCACACTGAGTGATCCTGTGGGACTTTCCAGCCTGGACTCTGAGGCTGGAAAAGTTTGGAATGGAGAGGACAGCGGACTAATTGGAGCCATTGGCTGCAAGCAACCAACTGGTAGGACTGAGTCTTGTTACTGGTGGTGCTGCAGTGGTGGGTCATGGGTGAGGTTGAGTAGCGATTTTGGGGGGGGTTAGTAACAGCAGTATTAATGCCATGGGGGGAAGCTATGCACAACACTGCTGCTATAAATGGAGGAGGTGGTGGGAAGGAATTCCAGTCTGCACAGTCGGGGCGATTCTCAGCTGGCAGGGGACACACTCACTCACTCGGCCATTTAATTTGGAGCTGGTCAGGGAGTGCCTGGGGAAAAGCCTGCTGCAATCTGAGGCATTCTCTCTTCCTGTAGTGAAGTGTGCTTGGATTGGAGTGAGCCAGTGACCACCAGCACAGCAAAACAGCACGATTAGCTTCTCAACTTGAGCTAACATGGCTCTAGTGTGCAAGAAGACAATGGGTAGGTGGTGGTTAGTTTTAATTATAGGTCGATATTCAAACTGCGCCCAGAAAGGGCACAAGTGGTTGCTCTGTGCAACTGAGTTGTGCCGCAGCACAAAATTGATATCAAATGAGATGTGCAATGGCGCATCCCAGAGGTATAGAGGTATGTATATGATGTGTGGCACCAGTGGGGTCCACTGACCATGCACCAGCACATCCACCTTTTGGGTCTGAATACCTGGACTGGGACTGAGCAGTGCTTGGAGATACGTCATGCACAAATTCCAGATTCAGACCTAAACATGCAAATGGAGCCATTATGCATGTACAGTGTAAATGGATCCATTTGCATGTCATTATGGCCTCATTTGCATGTCTCTGACAGGGATGCACCTGGCAGAATGTGCTGAAATTGCACACAATCTCCCTGGTATTCTGGTTACCCCCCCTCCCTTCCCCAAACCCCATCCAAACATGAAATAGTATCCAAAATTCCCTGGGCCCTCCTTCCCTGAATCCTGTCTGATCATGAATTAATGTCAAAATTCCCTAGTAGTCTAGTGGCCCCCAGCCCAGACTGTAAATTGAAAACATATCCCAGACTTTTCTGGTCTAGTGGACCCCCCCACCCACTGAGGAACCCACAACCACCCCTTTTCCCCTGTTCCAGTATGGCCATGTAGCCAGAGGGCAGCACAATCCACCTGCATGCCTCACGGCTGCCCGCCAACTGAATCAGTGAATGACTGCATACTGTAAACCTCTACTCCCATTAGTAGACTGTCTACCAATGGGCCTGCAGTGTGTATTGTTTGCTTTCATTCACAACTTTGCGTCATTCACAAAGTTGTGAATAAAAGCGGACAGTACACACTGCATGCAGGTGAGTTGTGCTGCCTGCTGGCTTCATGGCCATAGACAGGGGAGTGGGGTGGGGTGAGAGTTCCTTAGTGGGTGGGACCATCAGGAAAGTCTCGTGATAGGTTTTCAATTTACGATTGGGGCTGGAAGTGGGGGGGGCAGACTACTAAGGAATTCCTCCGATTTATTAATCGGACGGGTTCGGGGAAGGGGGGCAGGGGGGGCAACATGGATTACCAGGGAATTTTGGCCATTAATTCATGATTGGATGGTATTCAGGGAAGGGATGCCACTAGACTACCATGGAATATGGGTTTCAATATGTTTTCTGCCATGATTGGGGGGGGGGGGGCTAGCCACCCAGGGGCTGGCGGCTGCTGTGTTGCGCTGTGCAGTACAGCAGCACACCTGTGGGTGGCTAGGACTTGGGCATGATTCTTCCATGCCTAACTTTGTGCAGCGCATCTCTGAGAGATGCGTGCAGCTGTGCCACACATCTCTGCTGAATATTGAGATGTGCTGCATATGCATGGAAACCCCTCCTCCAGATGCACTGCATACATTATCTTTGCACTGCAGCACATTTGGAATTGCATGAAGCATTGCCTCCTTTTGAATATGGCCAAGGGGTGCATTTACAAGATGCACCGGTGCAACTCTGTTGCGCCAGGTACATCTCCTTTTAATATCTGGGCCATTAAGTCTATTGGTGGTCTTCTCTGTGCTGTGTTGGTCCTGTCTACTGTCTGCAGTCAGTCAGTGCTGTGCTGTCTAGTATCTCTCCTGTGTGCCACCTGACTGTCTGAGCCTGATTATGCCTGCTTTGGTAGGGGCTGCTGTGCTGTGCTGTGCTGGCTGGGTGGGTGGGTGTAGTGAAGGGGGCCGGGCAGTTGTATGGTTAGCCTAACATGGAACTCCAGTGTTTTCTTCTGTGTTAAGTTACCAGAGTTAAAGTAATTAAAAGAGAAATTCAAACCCTGCAGGTGGGTGGACTGTGGATGAAGTGGTGTGGACACTTGGAGGGCTTGAGTGGTGGCTGTATTTTTTTTTTTTTTTTACAAACAAAAAACTGTCCAGTGTAGGTATAGCTGTTTCTCCTTCCTGAATGTGTTTAAAGCAGCAGTAACATGGAGCACACAGTCGATGTACATTACATGGCATTCATGCATCTCCTGTATTGTACAGGGAGTGCAGACCATATAGTGTACAGAGAGCATGCAGCCTGTACTGTACAGGGACCACTCATCCTGTACAGAACTCAGTCCATCATCCATGTACAATACAGGGGATGGACATGCAGCCTGTACTGTACATTGGATGCATGCTCCATGTCTTCCCATTTGGCGGCTGGCCGAGGAGGTAAGAGGTGGGCTGTGCTGGTCAGTGTATGGTCTCCCACAGTATCTTCAGTGTTTTCCCTCTATGTATTAGCTTTCAAAAGTATGTTGATGATAGAAATAATGGTATTTTTCCACAGGTTTACTTTTTGGTGGGTAGCACAGCCCTCACAATCCAAGGCTGGTTGAGGAGGTTGCCCCCCCAAAAACCTTGGCACCAAAATTACTCCTCTGGACCTAGTAGTCGCCAGCTGTCTCATAGAGCTGATATCCTACTTGCAATGTCAAGTCTATCCATTTTCAGATAAAAATGGATTCTCAGTAGTCATAACTCTCCATGACTGCTCAAAGGCTTCAAAGAAAATGGTCTTTGTTTCATCCAGGCTTCATTACTGTAATGCTCTACACTTTGGGGTCAGTGGAGGGGTCTTCTGCCAGCTGCAGCAGGCAGGCTACTGACATGCCTGTCTGCACAGTCCTGTTGCCCCTGGTTCTGCATGCTTTCTGCACTGGCTGCTTGTTACGAGGACCATCTTCAGGGTGGGCTTGCTCACCTACAAGGCCCTATATGGACTGGGCCCTGGCTACCTGGCTGATAAACCTGCTGCCTCGGTCCACTCCTTCGCTCCTCCACCAGGGGCCTCCTTGTGGTTCCAAGGTCCAGGTTATAAACTTCAAGTGACCTTTTTCCAGTCACTGGACTGGCCCTTTAGAACCAGTTTCCATCTCTGTCAGGGAGGCCCCATGGTGGAGGCCTTTAAAGAGGGGTCTAAGCACTCTCCTTCTGCTTGGCCTTCCCAGATGAATTGACTAATTGGAAATAAAATATTTAAGACTATTTTAATGCTGTCATGTTAAATGTGGTATTTCTTTGTACTTTTATAGCATTAACCCTGCCTGTTTTTTCTAATGTAAGGTGCCCAGAGTCTCCAGGAATGGGCACCATATAAAATGCCTTGTCTTTCTCCTGATGAGTAAAGGAAACTGGATGTGATGAGCAAGTGGACATATGCACCTGTGTCCCTTGGCCTAGGGATTGCCAACTACCAGGCTGGTATGGTTAAATATCCAAACAGCCTCTGGAAGGCTATGGCTAGACTGCAAACCAACAAGGCTGTGTCTGCTGTATGTGCACACTTAACATGTAAAATACCAGTTTCTTCTACAGCATTATCCTCCAGTACCCACTATCCCTGATGATGCTGTGGGTGAAACCAGTTGTGTGTTTTTTTTGTGTTTTTTTTGTGTTTTTTTTGTGTTTTTTTTTGTGTTTTTTTTTGTGTTTTTTTTTGTTTTTTTTTTGTGTTTTTTGTGTTTTTTTGTGTTTTTTTGTGTTTTTTTGTGTTTTTTTGTGTTTTTTTGTGTTTTTTTGTGTTTTTTTGTGTTTTTTTGTGTTTTTTCAGCTATTCCTGCTTGAGTCTGAGGGGCCAACACAAGGTACTTGGCATTTTATGCATGGAATGTTGTGTATTTATATTTGCCTTGTGGTGCTGCTGGATTTCCTTTTTGGAATCTATGGCTACCATGGCCAACAAGGTAACTGGAGACCCACTAAAACTGAAGTACAACAGACTGTCTGTGGGCTGGAGGATCTTTCACTTTGCTCACTATCCCTCTGATGCTGCAACTTGTATGGCTGCATCTGCAACTTGCTTTCTCCAGTACTTGTGGTTAGCATTGGCAGGCTTTGCCACTTGTGTCCAGCAGCCAGTCTTTAATTCACCTTTGAGGTAGGCAGCTTTTCTGCACCAATGTAAAGTTTGATTTAAGGGACCTGCACACTTCTAAAGACCTCTCTCTCTTCATACACAGAATCCAAAGTCTCTGGGCAGGGGCAGAGGTTCCTTTTTGTAGGCCCAATGCCTACCCTGTTAAAAGCTGTTCCAGAGGACCTGGCTGTGGCTCCTAGAAGACCCATGTCTCCACTCTGGCCTCTTTGCCTCCTGGTGCCCAATGCCAGTATCGCAAAGCATATGGGTGTTTGCAATGCACAAGCTGCCCCAGAGCCTTCTGACTCCCTTCTTCTCCTTCAAGCTCCGCTGAAGAAGGGAACCTAGTTGGAGGTTTCCTCCTCTCTCCCAAAGAAAAGTGGAGGGATATTACAGTAGGTTCTTGGGTGCTTGAGGTGGATCAATAAGGACACACTCCAGAAGTAATCGGTCTTTCTAGAACATCCTTCCTTACCAAGCAATTTCCCTCCATGACACCTTGACCTATAGCTCGAAGTTCAAGACCTCCCTCAAAGATGGACATCCATCCCAAACATGGAACTGAATTGGGTAAACCATTCCAATACTTGCATTGACATGGGTGGGGAGATTTAAAGCCTGCTCTGGACCTTTTGGAGCCTGAACTTGTTTATAGAATACAAACTATTAGGGTCTCAATGGTCTCTCTACTGCCCTTTTACTACAAGGGAATTGGCTAGGTGCCCTGGATTTGAAGGACCCTTAACTTCATATAAAGTGCCACAGACTATACCTGCAGCTTATTCTTCAGGCTCTCACCATGAATTTTGTGTATTGCTCTTTAACTTGTCCTTCACTGTGTCTTTGCAGTGGTTGCAGCCACTCTGTGCAGGAAGGGGTGGGTGTGTTTTTTTTTTTTTTGTTTTTTTTTTCTCTCCCCCTTCCCCCATACTTCTTGTATGGACTTCTAAAGGCCCTGCCATGGGATGCAATAATTTACACTTTCATGCCTGACTGCTCTTTCAGAAGTTGGGGCATTCTGGTGAACAAGCTGAAGTCTGTCATCACTGTACCAGTAGCACCAGTGGCTCCAGTAAATGACTGGGTACACCAAGATGCTGGGCTGACTGTCTGATTTTTTTTTTTTTTTTATCTAGTTAAGAGGGACAGTCAGTCTGGTCTGACGTTTGTCAGATTAGTCTTGGTTCCCGGTTTGACCAGTTGTGCTTATATTATGCCTCATGAACTTAAGACCAGTTCACATTTTTTAAACTGAAGTAATCATTTCTGAACTTTCATATGAGTTGGAGGACTAGCTTTCTTTGGACTAGTTACCTACTGGTTTCCCTGCAGAGTAATCAGCTGGTAGTCCACCGGGTATATTGGGATTGGTGAGAGCTTGTTTCTCGAGCTGCCTAGTTTACTTAAGCAATATACCACTCCAGGGTGTGGGTTATGCTAGAATTTACAATGCCTGGTGTTTGGTCATGAGGCCACAGGCTGATCAAAACACACCAGGCATTGTAAATCCTAGCAATAACTCACACCCTGGAGTGGTATGTTGGGATTATGCAAAGGTCCACTTTTTTGAGATACAAAAAATACACTTTTTTTTAATTTGTTACTGTGCTGCAAAAGTAGCTCTTGGTTGCTACGGTTGTACTTGGTTGGTAGGGCTGTTGCCATGGCTGCCATGTTGGAAGGCAGAACAGGGATTTGAGAGGTTGTTGCTGTACTGTGGAGAAGTTTGTTCACCAGAAGGCAGATCAGGAGACTGGGAATGAGTGAACAAAGCTGTCAACTAGCAGTGGAACTGGAAACTGTCAATGGAAAACACTTGTCAACTGATATGCTGCTGGCACGTTGAGCCATCTAGGAGCCTCAGGCTTGTAAAGCTCATCAACACTGCTCTGCAGGTCTGTACTACTGTGCCACTTAGTTGGTAAGTGATTTTTTTTTTTTTTTTTGTCAGGTAACTATGTTGTGGGGAGTAGGAGTGCAGGACAGTGGTGGGTGCAAGCAGCAGTAATGGAGGGTCAGTCATTTCTCTACTGAAGTGAGCTACAATTGCAGTTTAGTGGCTTGTCAGTTTGTGTTTGGGGGGCTGATGGTCTGAGTGATTTTGGAGGCATTTCTTGGTGCAGCTAAACTGGCGGCTGGTACCTTTCTGTAAAGCTTGGGTGTGTGTGTGTGTGTGTGTGTGTGTGTGTGTGTGTGTGTGTGTGTGTGTGAGAGGCCGCAGGCAGAGTGAGAAACACACCAGGTCTTGTAAATCCTAGCACTAACTCGCATCCTGGAGTGGTATATTGGGATTATACAATGTCTCCCTTTAGTTTTTAAAGTGGAAAAATCCGTTTTAGTAGTTTCCATAATTCTCAAAATTCCACCCCCAAAAAGTTGCCTGTTGCCAAGTAGCATAATGCTTCACTCCCATATTCTTACAAGAGAGCATACCAGGCTCCACTTGACTCTCTCACCTCACCCCATCCCCTACCTGCAACAGAGTACAATTTAGGAAACTGTGGTTGCAGTTTTTTCATTTTGTTTTAAACAGTATTTAAGAGGTGCAAGTGGGGATTTTACCTTTATGAATTTCTGGGTTTGCTTCGGGGTTTAACTGTTCTGGTTTATGTCCAGATTTTGCATCTGGGGAGGATGTTTGTAGCAGATCTAGGTATTTAGTGGATTACATTGGTGTAAGCTGCTGTCTGGATCGGGACACAGAACGTCATGGGGAGAAGTGAGGCACATGCTGTGTTCCTCCTTTTTTGTACTGAGGTTTCATCATATTCTGGTGTAGGTTAACTGTCTGGAACCGGATCTTATGGAGAGAGATGAGGTGGTTGCTCCATTCAAATTTGTACTGCTGGGGTGTGGGAGGATTAAAAAAAAAAAAAAAAAAAAAAAAAAAATCCAGTTCAAGGATTTGGACAGAGCAGGAAGTTTCGGGAATGGCAGACTCTGAAGTGTGCAGTCCATTGAGCAAGTTTCTCTGTTCGTTGCCCAGTTTACCAGTCCATGCTCTGTGATTTCTGGGGCATTCCTAATGTGGCTGGCACCTCTTCCCTTTGGTACTGGTTATTTACAACAGGGAAGAGGTGCAACTGACCAGAGTGGCACTTTCTGAGCCTATTGTATAATGGTCATTACTGCAGAGGAGGAGGAGATTGAGACATCTGGAGATCTGGTCTTGTTTATACTACTACTCAGAACACATGGAACTGTAATCCGTGGAAAGCTTTTCCAGGTCAGCACTCCCCCCTGTGTTCTGCAGGTCGGTTGCCAGAGGGTGGGCAGTGATGCAGGCAGGTGTTCCATGGGTTGGCTGCCGGACTGTCTGCAGCATGGTTAGCCAGAGGTTGTGCTAACTCACGGGGGTCGTTGCTCTTTGCCAGCAGATTTGAAGAATACATAAACTGCTGAACTTGCCTTGACAGTTTTTTCTGGGAACTAGCTGCAGCCCATTAGGATTCTGGGAGCATCTGCCAGTGGATAGCAGCGACCCAGACCAGTTTGAAAGTGTTCTGGTCTCCTGTGTTTGCTCTCTGGGATAAATGGAGTGAATTATGTAGTTCCTTTTACTCAGATTAGAGTAGACTCTGAGTTTCATCATTTGCACTTCATTGGACTTGGGTTAAGATCAATACATTGGTGGAAAAGAGATCTACTGGGAAGGGGTACACGGTGGGGTTTCTGCAAGTAGCCAACTCTCTCCAGATGTATGGATATATCTGGCAGTGAGGAGGACCACTAATTACTTACAACTTCTGTTATACATGCTGACCAAGGAAGTGAGAATCGTGAGCTGTAGGTAATGTGGATTGGGCTTTGGGAGATGAGAGCTACTTGGCTCTTCTGTTTTGTAATTGGGACTGTCCTTTGACTCTAACAAATGAAGATTTATATTAATTGGACACTATTCTATGGACCTTAATATTCCTTTTATTGTATTATCGGTGGGAACAGGTGGGGAGGGAATATTAGTTTCTGGGAATAGTAGATGAGATAATGGGTGGCTTATCTGGTTTGGTTTACACCTCTCCTTTGAAGGCCCTGCAACCCTTTGTGGATTCACCTTTCTACCATTACCCAGATTAGATGGCAGGAGTTGGGCCTAGTAAGAAGTGGGGCAGGGAATGGATGGCTACGATGGGGATAAGAAGGGGCAGATTGGGTTGTGGGGACCAGAAAACACCTGGAAAGAAGGAAGCTGGAATGGGGTCGGTCTTGCCTTATTTCAGTGTCCAGGGAATCCTCCAGATGGAGGACTGGTACCTGAGGGACCAGTCTCTGCCCTTTTGTCTTCAGGTAGTGTTATGTAATGCCAGGTGCATGGCTATTGCGACCTCCATAATGTCTGATCTTGTGGCTTTTGCTGACTTGTCTTGCATTACTGAGACTTGGCTGGGAGATGCCCCTAGCCCTGTGATGGCAGGGTCTGTCACAGATGGCTTCTGTGGTACACTGCCCAAAGAACCACAGGGGGGGAGGAGGTGGTAATCTGGAACTGGGCCTGATGGTGCACCCAGTGGGGAACACCAGTTCATTCTAGTGCATGGCAGTGAGAGGGGGTCCCAGTCTGGATATTAGAATTCTCCTTGTTTGCTGGCCTCCTGGCTGGAACAGGACTTTTCTGCAAGAGTGGATGGCTTTTGTTGTGGAGAGGGTGTTGGAGTCGGCAAAATTGATTGTCCTTGGTGACTCCAACACCTGGGTTGACAACAGCTCTTCTGGTGCAAGGGACTTCTTATCCAGCACAGAGTCTCTTGGCCTCTCTATCTCCATGTCTGGGACCTGCTGCTCTGGTCATGCCCTTGTTCTGGTTGACCTTGTTTTGAGGTTACAATTATCAAAATTGATCCTCTATCACTACACTATTGTGTTCAGTTTTAACACCTTCCCCCCCAGTTGTCCACCCCCTGTGGATATGATCCAGTTCTACCCTTTAAAGGGATTACAGCCTGAAGGACTATTGGCAGACATTTTTCTGTGCTGGTGGTCCAGAGGAGGCTGTGGCAGCATATAATAGGGCTGTCATGGGGGCCCTAGACCACTTGGCAACAATATGTGTATGTCACCTGGCTTCGTGCCTTGGCTCTTCATGATTTGATGGTGAGCTAAGGATTTAAAAAGCAGGGGACTGAGGTTGGTGAGGACTGGAGGAAGACCTGATCCCCAGAGGACTAGCTGGTTCTTATGAGTCATGACTATCAGAATGCAATCGCCAATAAGACAGTGTGTATGTCCAGAATGATTGCAGCTGGGAGGAATAGACTGGCTCAGCTTTCAGGTTGTAGACTGGTTATAATATCCTGCCTGTCTGGAACCTGTTGTAGCATCTTCAACTCTGTGAGGAGTTTGCTCGATTCTTGGACAGTGTCCTCTGAGGGCAGAGATTTCACCAAACCAAATACCAGCATTCAGCCTGGGATGGCTGACGTGTTCAGCCTGACTGGGTGTTCCATCCAGTTATGGTGATGGGAGATTACAGTGAGGTGATCTCTGGCCTTAAACCAACTTCCTGCGACTTGGACCCAGGCCTGACGTGCCTACTAGTGGGCTGCACTGGAGCTCTGGGACAATATTAGCTGAGATCAGAAGTCTTGGGGTGTTCCCAGAGCTCTTAAGGAGGCTTTGAAGCCCCTGTTGAAAATCATTTGACTCCCCCTGACAAACTCTTTACCTATTTCAAACCTTTCTTATCTTGGGAAGGTTCTGGAGAAGGTAGTTGCAGATCGGCTAGTTTCACCTCACGGAGTTTCAGATCTACAAACCTTTCAGTTGATGTTTAGGGCCATGCATAGAAGAGACTATACTAATTGGGGTGTGGAATGACCTGCTCAGGGCAAGAGTTAGGAGAGAGAACTATTCTTCTCCTTGATCTGTCCTCTGCATGTACTGTGGACCATGGGGTGTTATCAGGTTGAGGGAGTACGTTTAACTCACTGGCAAGGTCATCGGCTGGTTTGAGTCCTTTCTGCAGGGTAGGTCTGAGGGTCATTTTAGGGAATTCCTTACCTGATGACCATTCCATGTGGAGTGCCGCAGGGCTCTGTCCTTTCCCCATGTTAGCAGTGTATATGATGCCCCTGGGTGAGGTCATCAGGCGGTATGAGCTGTTTTTGCATTGCTACGCTGATAGTCTGCCTGTCCTTCATGCTCGATTCCATCAATGTGCTAAATCTGGCAGAGACCTGGGACTGGATGTAATCGAACTGGTTGGGGCTCAACCCAGGTAAGACCATATTGATGGTGGAGCAGGGCTGAAAAGTGGGGTCAGGAGGCATCTGGGGAAATTCTCTGGCATTTATTGGCCAGACTGAACTAGAGGCCTCCTGCAAGGTGAAAAATATGGGTGTTGGGGACAGCAAGCTAACACTTGATTCTTGGGTGTCAGCTGTTGTCTGTCTGGTTTTAATTTTCCATCTCCATGAACATCACCTGAACTAAGGCTCTTATCCCTCCAGAAGACCCAGCCACCCAAATATGTCACCTCTAGGCTTCACTACTGCAATGCTCTCTACCACCCAGTCAGTGGGGGTGCACTGAGGCACCTGCAGCTGCTGCACAATGCTACAGCCCAGCTTTTAACAGGTCTATGATAGTCATGTAACACCAGTTCTACATTAACTGCACTGGCTGCTGGTGCATTGGTGCATCTCCTTGGGTCTCTTGACCTATAAGACCCTACATGGGTTGGGTCCAGGTTACCTGAAAGAGCTTCTGCATCCCTACACCCTAGGATGTTCCTTTAAGTCAGCTGGTGATGCCCTTCTGGAGGAGGTGCCCAGGATGAGACTAATCATCGGTTGACCTAGCCTTTGAGGCTGCAGCCCCAGTTCTATGTAGCTCTCCCAGGCTACCTGCAGGAGGCACCTTCTTTGATATGCTTTAAAAAGGGAAACTATTTCAAGCTGGATTTGAATTGTGATTAGCAGAATTTCTATTTTTTTTTTTTCTAGTTTTAAGGGAGGTTACTGATTTTATTTAACTGACTAAACATAATTGCATCTAAGGGCACCCTGAGCTTTCAGGGGAGTGTCCAAAATATCACTCCTAGGAATACCACTCGTAGTGCTATACATAGGAGTGGTTCTGGACATGAGGTGCACTAGGCATTTCTTCCTTCAGACTTTGCCATGGAGTTGGCTGTCCAGCCTTGGCTGTTTTTTCTAGCAATTCTCTGCTAAATGTCAACTAGGGCTAATACAACTCATGGCAGCTGCACTCCTCACTGTCTCTTTTGCATGTCTGTAGGAGGATTCTGTAGTGGTGTCTATGCCCAGTGTGATTACCGTTGGGATGAACTGGAGTGTCTCATACAGG
Source organism: Neoceratodus forsteri (assembly GCA_016271365.2). NCBI lineage: Eukaryota > Metazoa > Chordata > Ceratodontiformes > Ceratodontidae > Neoceratodus > Neoceratodus forsteri. The sequence continues at coordinate 217,826,292 of CM057455.1, read as the reverse complement.
TGACTCCTCCAATTCACCACTTCCTGCTCTGGTGGTTGGAAGCCTCTGGTTCCAGTTGGGGGAGCCCATCTTTGCTCTTTTTGAACTTGGACTATGGTCATCCTTGGGACACAATTCTCCACAGCAACACTCTGGAGATGAGGGCCATTATGCTTGGCCTACAGGCCTTTGCTATCCTCCTGTGGGGTCAGACTGCTGATCCATATGAAAAACATTTCTGTTTATATCCACCACCAAGGTAGTGTTCATTTGTAACCTCTCACAGGGAGGTGGACCCAGACGAAAAAACATTCTCATGAATGATTATCCAGTTATGTTCAGCTTGTGTTTAAGCTTCAAAAACCATAATTGTGATCATTAACCAACATTAAATGACCGCCAGTCGAACCATGAAGTTGTGAAGATGGTGATTAATATAATCATGAATTTTCACGATTGCCTATCATTTTTTACATTTATTTCTAATTTTGACAATTTATCATTTCTCTGTACTTTTGGAATTATCTTGTATTTAATCATCCTTATTGGAATGGTCAGTTATACAATATCTCTAGAAAGCCCACTGTTTTCCATTATGCTTACTCTGCCTCGCATCTTACTAGAGTTAGAAAGATTCATAGTGGTTTATATATCCCTATTAAGAGGTTCCTTTCCTGGCTGTGGTGACTTTTTAAAAGTACTTGGTTTGTGCTTAACTTTCCTAATAGTCTGCAAACATACGGTCAATGCAAAATTAATTTGAAAATGGAAATTACGATTGTGGTGTTCAATAAACTGTGCTGCTGAAATATGCAAATTAGGCATGCAAATATGTATTCTATGCCAGGCACTGCATGTAATTAAATTAACTATTTATATAATGGGAACTATTCTAAAAGATCATAGCACCTTTACAATTTAAAACAATAAAAAAAAAAAAATCAATACCAAGTAATCCTACACAGAGCAATCAAAAGCATTTTCAAGTGCGACTTCAAAGCGGCTTTAAAGCTCTCCACAGACAGGCGCACTCTTATCCAAGGGTAGAGTTCCACAGGGTGGGGGCCAAGAACATGAAGGCACGAGCCCTCAATGTATTTAACCGAACCCTGGGAACCTCTAGCAATCCCTCATCAGTAAAGCAGAGTGTTCGGAGGGGGGCTGTAAGGAAACAAAAGCTCTTGCAGGTAGCCCGGTCCCTGTCCATGTAGGGCTTTATAGGTCAGCAAACTGACCTTGAAGGTGATCTGCCACTGAACCGGCAGCCAGTGGAGTTCGCACAGCACAGGAGAAATTATTAGAAATGACTAGATTGAGATAAGCCAGTCAACCTGGCTGCAGCGTTCTGTAACAGCTACAGGTGGTAGATACAACCCCCAGAAGCCCTAGGTAGAGGGAGTTACAGTAGTCAAGACAGGAGGTCACAAAAGCACGGATCGATGTTGGAAGGTAATCAGATGGAACAAGGTCCCTAATCTGGACAATTTTCCTTGGATGGTAAAAGGAGGATTGAACGGCGGCTGCCTGCAAATGAAGTGTCAGCTTGTCAAATATTATTATACCCAGATTTCTCACCTGTTCGGAGGTCAGAAGCTGGTTACCCCAAGCCAAAATGCAGAGGCAATACCAGCTGCCAAGCTACCAGTCCAACCCGGGTCCACAACAAACACCTCAGTCTTGTCCAGATTCAGCTTCATTCAGCTGTCATTGATCCAGTCATGAATCTTGCTAAGGCAGCTGTTACAGAGACCACACTATCCTGCTCAGGAACAAAGGATTGGTACAGCTGGGTATCCTCTGCATAACGGTGAAAACCCAGCCCATACCTCAAGTCTCCCAACGGCAGCATGTATACCGGGGACAACACTGAGCCTTGCGGGATCGCCACATGGCAGCGAGAATGAGTCTGAAGAGAAAATCCCCAACACCACCCTCTGAAATCTGCCAGAGGAAAGATTGAAACCATCGGAGGACCATTCCTGACAGGCCACAGATGAACTGCAGGTGCTCCAAGCACCCCATGGTGTCATATGCTGCAGAAAGATAAAGAACCAAGATGGAATGGCTCTTCCAATCCCTCACTATTAGATCACTGAGAACCCAAACAAGGGCATTCTCTGTGCTGTGCATCTTCCAAAATCCAGACTGGAAAGGATTGTAGATTTCATGGATGGTAAGACTTCCAGTTGCAGCACGACCACCTTCTTAACCTTCCCCAAAAATTGTTAGAGACTGGTCTGTGGTTAGCAGGACAGCCTGGATCAGAGGACTTTTTCTTTGAGTGGCATCACCACCACTTCCTTCAGGAAGTCTAGAAGCTCACCTGACTCTAACGAAGACCAGACTCTCTGCAAGGACTGGGGGATGACATCAAGACACCATTAAGAGGAGAGTTGGGCCTGGGTCCGAACTACAGCAGGTCGCTGCATATTCTGGACAATCCACACAATCGCCCAGATTTCCAGCCGGTCAAAGCCATCCCAGCAAAACAAAGGAGCAACCTCACACAGACTGCTGCCACTCCCTGTAGAGTGCATCAATTAAATCTCTGACCGGATGTCTGCCACCTTATCAGCAAAGAAGTGAGCAAAATCATCACACTTTTTTTTTTTTTTTTCTGTGAAAATGCTGTTTGAACCCATAGATGGGCTGGATTGCTGTCTGTCCATTGTTCAGAAGAGCTGAGCTGGTTGATTCTGTGCTGCGGCGATCTCCCCAGACAAGAACTCTGCCTTCTTATGAGATAGCAGATTTCATAGTCCCTATAATGCTCCATCAATCTAAGCTTGTCAGCATCCAGGTCTGATTTCCACCAGCAATGCTCTATCCTTTGCTCCTCTAGCAGCAACTCCCTCAAGGTCCCATCAAACCACAGGGACCGGGGGGAAGGGTGAGAGGGTGAACACTGACAGGAACAATGGCATCCAGAGCCCATGTTACAACCCTATTATAGGCCATTAACGGGTTATCTGGACCCATGCTTGTACTCTGTAGTCTTGATGGATCCAGTACCATCAGACCATTTGGGGTCCCACGCCTCAAAGGGTGGTATCTGACTAGCTGCACAGGGGCAAGCCTATAGGGGGATCATGGAAATTGAACCTTGTAGTGTGGGGATCTGACCACCCGATGGGTTCCACCACCAAGTCGGAGGCTTTCATCCCCAGCAGGAAGACCAGGTCCGATGAGTGACCAGACCCATGAGTCACGAAGGCAACCACCTGTGTGAAGCCCAATGACTGCATCAGCTGGATGAAGGTCTGACCAAATTGCAAGAGTTTGTCGACCCAAGGCATTGAGTCACCCAAAACTCTTCCTAATGGGATTAAACTTGACTTTACATGCATTGTCTGCTGATAATGTGACATTCATGTTTTCATGACTAAACTTTTACTTCTGACTTAATCTTTTATAATACTGAACTAATAAATGATCACTGTCATCCACAGATTAACAACCATCATGCTGATTAAGTTTACGAATCGGTTGGTGATTTGAAAGTTCATATTTGATGAAATCATAATCTCTCTTGATCTTATGGTAATATTTGATTAACAAGTCTGTTATGACTGACCTTCAAAAATCATGGAGGATTTCCCAATTAATCTGGGGTGAGTCTGGCACTGGTCATGGAACACAAGATTCCTGATAGCAGTCTTTCTGCCTGGTACCTCAGTGCCCTAGCGGATGGCCTCCACTTCTAGGTGCTCTGCCATGAATGTGTGCCAATTTGAATGAGCTCTTAAAATTTTACATCTTCATGAAAGGCTAAACTACCACATTCTACTCCCTTGCTCCAGGGCAGGGCCTGTAGCATTTTAACAAGATGCATTGCCCCTTTCTTAGAAAGGGAGATTCCTGTATGCATTCACTCAGATTCCGAGGGTTCTGGTCAAGTTACTGCAGAACAGACCACCCTGATTCTAGTGGCTCTGTACTGGCCCAGACAAATTTGGGTTCCTTTGCTCCAGCAATTGGCAGTGAAACCCCATGTCCTGCTCCTTCTATGGGCTGGCTTTCTGTTGCAGAACCAGGGCGCTCTGCATCTTTATGGGCGATTTGAAGAGAGTCGGACCAGCCAGATTGCATAGCATAAAAGGTTACGGGAATTGCACGCCCTCTTCCGCTGAAAACGTAGGTGCAGCTTCACGCCCACGTAGCGAAACATGCGTGCCATCCTTATATCGTTGACATAACGAATGTCATGTTTAATCAGGGGGCTGTGCCCCCCCCCCACAAAAGTGTGTGTGTGTGTGTGTGTGTGTGTGTGTGTGTGTGTGTGTGTGTGTGTGTTAAAGAAAAGGGGGAGAAAAAACACTCAAGAGGCAGAACATATGATCTTGTCTGTTACGCAGTAAGCGTAGCTCCTCGGCTGGTCCGAGACTCTTCACAATCACCTCTATCTTCAATCCCTGCACCTCCATATCTCCCAGTTGCTGCTGTTTTGGTGGCTTGTAAGATTTACTTGTTACACCTACTGCCCCAAAGTGGAAACAGTTTGGTGTGCTGCCTTTCCGGTGGACCCTTTTACATGCCCAGTTAGTAATGTAATGTTTGCATAGTACTCCACAGCTGACTCTGTGAAAACACTACTTGTTAAGTAGCCACTTCATGGTTGGACTGAATACACTGGACCAATGCAAACATCAAGTAAGGCAAGGGAACTTAATTTATAAGGCGCCCAATCCGAGACTCTGGGTGCCCAACATAAATAAAGACCTACAGTGGTAAATTAAAACATAAAATTAATATTCAGCAAAATGAAGGCTTTCAGAAGTTTTTCTTCAGGGGACTGGCCAAAAAAGATGGCATCAGCAGTCAGAGGTGGGCCTTTAGCCTCCCCTTAAACACGTCAATCAAGGGAGCCTCCTGGACTGCAGGTGGAAGAGTTCCACAAGGTTGGCCCAGAGATACTAAAAGCACAATCTCCCAAGGTCTTTTGGCAGAACCCTGGTAACATCCAGGAGGACCCTCTAGGAGGAGCAGAGGGAGCACGAGTGGAGGACATCTGTCAGGTGCTCACAGGTAACCAGTACCCAGCCCATCTAGGGCCTTAAAGGTGAGAAGACCCACCTTAAAAAGGACCCTCCACTTGACTGGCAGCCAGTGCAGAGCATGCAGGACCAGAGTCTCATGACTGGACTTTGAAAAGGCCCATCAGCAATCTGGCCACTGCATTCTGCACTAGCTGCAGTCTGTGGAGGGTCCTTCATGTGACTCTGAAATACAGAGCATTGCAGTAATCAAGCCTAGAAGTCTCTCAGACATGCGCTAGTGTCTGCAGGTCCTCTGGCGGAATGAGGGGCTTAATCCGGGCAATGTTCCATGGAGACAGCATTCCCAACTATCCATGGGAGTCTTGATATAAACCAGGAGGTCAATGGGTGCTCTTTAGTGTACATTTAGAAACTACCTTAGAATGAGAATGTGCAGAGTAACACTATCCTTTCAGAGTGTTGGGGGGAGAAAAGACGGAGTCTCTGCAGCCAGAGGTTACAATGTAGAAATTTGGGCTTCATTGACTGGGAAGGACTTCCGATTTTCAGCCTCATCCCAGGGAAGGGGGATACAGATGGATAGCAACTGAAATTGAACCAGATTTCCAGATTTTAAGCTCTATCACATAGTGAACAATGTCTAACAAGAAAGAATGTACTGCTTTAGTACCAGCAGCTCAAAGGAAGGTGCAGTAAGGGTCTCCATCCAGAACCATATTGGATCCCACATAGAAGCACCTCCCAGACAGGGAGGTGAAGTAGAATACAGAATCCCTCCGGTAATCTCTACCCAAAGCTGGGCAACCATTTTCAGTGAAGGCATGAAAAGCTAACACCACAGCAAAGAAGATGCCTTTGAGGAATATCTGAGGCTTACATCTATATTGTATAGAGGTAATCCAGAACTGAACTTGAATGGGCATGTGAAGGGTTCACCTGAAGAGCAATACACTAAACTGTTTCCAAGGCAGTATGTTGTAAGGGGATCACTTGGTGTGATTTCCAAATCACTCTTACATTATTTAGAGGCAGCTCCCATAACTTAAGAACTGGAGAGTCCAATGATTTTCATAAATACTTTTTGGATTGATAGACTAACAAGATGTGTTAAACATTGGAAGGGAACATTGAAAATGAAAGTTCTCTAAGCAAACTAACAGCTGAAACATTTGAAGTAAAGCAAAGTTGCTCTTTAAGTAACTTAGCACTGTATAATCAACTCATCAGTCAGACGAGATGATTCATTTCAAACTTGCTTCTTGGAAGGTTCTAATGCCTTGTGAAATGGAGTTTACAAATCTGAACTACTTTAAAACTTGTTGCTGTTCCAATCTGCTCATTACCAGTCAGATTAACCATTAGGTGCAGTCTGTATGGTAAATGGGCATTGAACATGGGCTCCCCTGAGTCCTATTCCAGAACTCTGACCCTGAGCTATTGGAATCCCATTCTGGGCTCTGTCCCTGAGCTACAGGAATCTTGTCCTGGTGCTCTGCCTCTGAGCTATCTGGCTCATGTCACAGCCTGAGAACCCAAAGGAAAGGGGCTTGACTGTTGCAAAACCATTAGTGGTTCTGGGACTGTCCTTTGGCTGTGACCTGAACCTTTTCTCAGAAAAGGTATTTGGGTTGGCTTCACCAGCACACAAAGTGCACTGGTATGTGGAAGGTGTTGGGTTGGCAATGGCATATCAAGTCAGGCGTTGACATTCTTATCCAAATACTGCAGCCCCATCACAGCACTTTAGCAACTGCCCCTTACTACCACCAAAAAATGGGGACTGGGTAGTCCAATGGATTGCTCAGTGCACACACATCATAGGATCATAATCACTGGCCAGGTCTTTGACTGGCTGATGGGCTGACAAGCAGGACATCAGCAAAGGCCCAAACTGAGGAAAAGATAGCCAACTCAGTTAAGAAGGGGAATAAAACCTTTTATAGGTACATCAGGGAGCAAAGGAAGACCAAGGGAGGGATAGTGAGGCTTAATAAAGGGAGGGAGGGAGGGTGGGCAGAGGGAGAATGTGAAAAGGCAGAGATACTAAACAAATATTTTTGCTCAGTATTTACAAAGGAAGAGGGGGAGGTACATAAAACAAACAGTAGTAACACTCTGGATACAGAAGTTGATACCAGCCCATTTACAGAAGAAAGGGTTCTGAAAGAACTCTTAAAACTGAAGGTGGACAAAGCAATGGGGCCTGATGGGATTCATCCCAGAATTCTAAAAGAACTAAGGGTAGAACTAGTGACACCACTGACTACCCTCTTTAACAAATCATGGGAGGATGGGGTGGTACCGAGACTGGAGGAGGGCAGATGTGATTCTTCACAAAAGTGGGAGCAAGGCAGAAGCAGGAAACTATAGACCTGTTAGTTTAACCTCAGTGATAGGGAAAATGATGGAATCACTTCTAAAGGAAAGAAATGTCGCGATCTAGAGGCCAGAAGGGCACAGGACCCAGGCAGCATGGATTCACAGTGGGAAGGTCATGCCAGACGAATCTGATAGATTTCTTGACTGCGTGAACCAAAGTAGTAGATCAGGGAGGGGCTGTGACATGGCCTACCTAGACTTTAGCAAGGCATTTGACACAGTCCCACACAAAAGATTAATATATAAGTTAGCCAGCCTGGGAGTGGGTCCCAAGATGACAGCCTGGGTAAAGAATTGGCTGGAGAATAGGACACAGAGATAGTAAATGGAGTCCACCAGAAGAAAGGAGGGTTACTAGCGGGCACCGCAGAGGTTCAGATAGATTCAGTCCTCTCAATGTCTTTATAAGCTTACATTGCAGAAGGACTGGAAGGAAAAGTATGTCTCCGCCTCTTTGCAGATGACACTAAGATCTGCAACAGAGTTGATGCACAGGGTGGGGTGGAAAGGATGAGAAGGGACTTGGCAAGGTTAGAGGAATGGTCAAATGTATGGCAGCTTAGATTCAATGCTAAGAAGTGCAGGTAATGCACCTGGGAAACAAAACCCAGGGAAGAGTACACAATGGGGGTGAGATACTAACAACAACAAAATGGAAAGGGACCTGGGGGTAGTCATATCAGATGACCTAAAGGTGGGCAAGCAATGTGAGAAGGCAGCAAGGACGGCTGGGGGATACTGGGATACATAGGAGAGGCATCACCAGTAGAAAACAGGAAGTTATTATCCTCTGTACAGACAGCTGGTGAGACCCCATCTGGAGTACTGTGCAGTTCTGGGAGACCCAATCTCAAAGACATAGACATAGGGATGGAAGCTGTCCAGAGGAGGGCAACTAAATGGTGCAGGGTCTGCACCGGAGGACATATGAAGAGACTTAAGGAGCTTAATATGTATAGCCTCAGTAAAGGAGGGAGAGGGGGACATGATAGAAACTTTCAAGTACCTCAAGGAATCAACAAAGTCCAAGAGGGTAGCATCTTTCAAAAAAGAGTGCAAGAACAAGAAGGCACAATTTGAAGATGGGGGGCGCTCAGAGGTAATTTAAGGAAGTATTTTTTCACAGAGAGGGTTGTGGATGCATGGAATGGCCTTCCGGAGGAGATTGTGAGTCAAAATCAGTGGTGGAATTCAAGCATGCATGGGATAGTCATAAGGCAATTCTGGGGGGTGGGGGTAGGAAGAAGTAGGCTGCTGGTTAACTAGGATCTGCAGCTTATCCAGTAGGTAGGGGAAATGGGCAGACTGGGTGGGCCAAGCGGTCCTTATCTGCCATCAAATTCTGTTTCTATGTTTCAGCTGTTACTGAGATGCCTTAATTCATGAATTGCAGGACACTGGAGGGAGCTTGATTGCTCCACAGAGCAGGATAGCTACTTGTTTCCAAAATGCTGGAGACCACATACCCTTAAATGCTGGGAGTTTGGGGGTAGGAAGGAAGATGGGTACAAAGGGTCAATGGGGTGTGGGGGCTGACACTTGATTCTGGGAGTGGGGGTGACTGATGTGGATTGAGGTGAATGGTTCTGTGACTTGGCACAGGTGGGGTAATGGATTTATTATTGACTTAATAAAAAAATTCATCAGGGCTGTGGGGGTGCTAGAGGGTGGGGGGTGAGGGGAAATTTCTGGTTGCTGGGTTGGAGTACAGTGTGTGGGATGTGGATTAAATCTTAAAGAATTTTGTTTACCAATGCAAGTGCTTAATTAAAGTGCAGTGGCACTTGGCCAGGTCTAGCAAAACATTTAGTGACAAGTCTCTTCAAACTGCACAAAGTCTAGCAACTTTGAAAAGAATGTTACATAGCAAAAGCTTCCAGCTTTGTTCACCCCGGTAGCATGTTGCCTTGAGTTTTGTGTGCTTTGCACCTTGAGCAATGAATTGTATTTGTAAATGTTCTACCTCAATTGGAGACAAGGCACACTCAAATGTCCAGATGCTGCTCTCATCTGCAGCTTAGGAGGGAATTAAACCTTTTCCTGTATTCTGCTTTCAGGGAACAATGTCGCCTTTCGTGGTGAGGCAATGCAGTCCTCATTGCTTAACCGAAATGGTGTACCAGAACATGCGATTGATGGCCTCAAGAATAATGACTTTGAAGCTCGGTCTTGTGCCCACACCAACCTGGAACACAGTCCATGGTGGAGAGTTGATCTGGTGATACCTCACAATATATTCATCGTCACCGTTACAAACAGAGGGGACTGTTGCTGGGATCGGCTCAAGGGTGCAGAAATCCGCATTGGGAACTCTCTTACAAAGAATGGGACGGAGAACTCCTTGTAAGTTTGTGTGTGATTGAAGCCCTACTGTACATATTTATGACCGCTTCATAATTTATAATGTTCTACACAAATGATGTGGCCTTGCCAGAAATGGGCCAAGTTGCCCTGCCCTCCCTTCCCTCTCGTAACTGCTTTCACTGGGTAACTGCTGAAATAATGCAGGCAATCAAAGAGCAGCCCAGAGGGAAGAGTGTGGCTATAGGGAATGCTTGGTGACACTACTGATGTCCAATGTGGGTGAGGGGATTCGCTTCTGATTTGCAGGGCATGACTTTGGGTTTGGGGGCTTACTCTTCAGATGCAAGGTGGAGGTTGGTATGGTAATTCACAACTGACTCCAGTGCTTCAGCAAGGAGATTAATTTCCTGATGGCCAGTGTGGGATTCAGAGGGTGAATGAGGTTACTGATCTCCAACTAGGAGTGGGAGGGGATTCGTCCTTAATCTCCATTGTGTGACTAAGTAGATGGAATTTACTGCTGAACTACAGGATGGCACTCATTAGATGAGGTGATTAATTACTGATCTTTTGGACAGGACTGAGTGTGTGATTTAAGGGTATTCCCACCTGATATCAAGCCCAGTACATTAGGTGGGGGGGTTGACTATTGGGAAAGGGCCAAGTAGATAAGTGAAGAGTATTCACTTCTAATCTCCAGTGCAGTGGTGAGTAGGGAGAGAGGATTCACTCCTAATCTACAGGACTGGGCTGAGATGGCAGGGTTGGGTATTGCCTCCTGATTTCCTAGATGGAGTGGAGTGGGTGGGAGAAGGGATTGTCTCCTGATCACAAGGCTTGGGGAAAGTCACCATCTCCAGGACATAGGTGGGGGACTTCCATTCTGATCTCTAGCATAATGGTAAGTGGTTGGGTGGCTCAGAACTGTCTACACCCTTAAAAACTGTCAGATGGGTTTGGGTTTTTGGAAGAGGTTACCACGATATTGATGCATGCAGGCAACTGGAGGGATGGAGGATGCTTCAGAATGAACTCTATCATGATTCAGATTCTTGTATGGTGAGCATCACAAAAAGAGCATTTTCTATCACTTGTGTAGTTAGGATGGCAAACTCCAGTCTCGAACCATTTTCTTCAGATATTTCTAAGTTTCTATTCTGCTTGTAAATGTTCAGATTACTGGTTCTAGAGGTTCATATGACTGCTTCTAAAGGCTAACATGAGCATTTGAACAGGCCAGCAGATAAAAGCCTTATGGTCTGTGTAGCTGCCTGTGTATTTATAAGGAAATTTGCCCTCACGTTTCCCCTTTCGACCTCCCTCAACTTCTCCCTCTTACCCACTCACCATTCTATCTGCTTATCCCCTCATCCTATCCCAACCCCCCTCCCTTGAAGCTGCCCATTATTTCTTGGGGACACATCTCCTCTGGCAGCTCATACTTGGCCACCACCTTTTTGGTGAAAAGTGCCTAATCTCCCTCCAAACTAGCTTTAGGCTACCCCCTGGTTGTCTTGTTCTGTTAAGGCTGAAAAGTCCCTCAGTGCTCCTTTGGTTAACCTTGAAGTACTTGAAGGTCTCAATCGTGTCTCCCCCTATCCCTTCTTTCCTTGAGTACATATTGAGCTCCTTGAGCCTGTTGCCTTGCTGGCCCTGGATCATGGTTTGCCCTTTTCTGGACCATGTTCAGCAAGTTGAAATCCTTAAGATACTGGAACCAAAACTGCATACTACTCTAGGTGTGGTGGCACCAGTGGCTTGTATAGTACTACACTCCATCCTTTTCTGCAGATGCCATTTGTGGTAGAACACATACTAACTGTAACAACAATGGAAGAGCTGAACAAGGATATAAACTGCATCATACAATTCTAAACTGGTACTTCTGTGTAAATCAAATGCTTGCTGAGGTTGGTAAAAGGCCTGTGCAGAAGGGAAATAAGAAATGGAGCCAGTATTTAAATGGCAGCTTCTACCAAGGAAAAAGTATTTACAGGGTCGGGGCTTTATTCATGCAACCAGGAGATGTCACAATGTTTTTAGACAATCTCAAGCTGAAATGGGGAGAGACTGGTAACTTTGTCAACCCCATTTGTTCCGGTTCATCATTGACCACTGTTCCCAGAGGTTGCAGACATTTTGCTTTTTTGCTCTTAAAAGAATGATTCCCAAGTCTGCAGAGACTCTGCTTCTCTGAGAAGTAGTGTAAAGAAAAGGCCACCTTCCTAGACTGATCCCATCCACTTTCAAGGGTAAATTATTTGATAGATGGGCTGCTGCCCAGCTGACTGTCTTAGATGCGAAGACTGTGGTCTGGCACTGGCTCGCCTCCCTCACCAGGGGATTCTAAGATGCACCAGGCACAGACCCATCAATGATCCCTTTGGGGCCAACTGATGCACAGCTCCTTTATCTTGGAGCCCTTTCAGCACCTACTGCCATTGTTGCTGCCTCTCAGTGCCCTTGACTGTGCTGTCATTTACCTTACCACTGACATTTCAGTTCTGTCCCCACCATAGTGCTGGGTCCTAAAGAGCCTCAGTGAGGGCACACCTCTCCCTCTCATCCCCTTGTCTCATTGACCCTCAATGGCTGACACTAACTGGAATTAACCAAGAATATATGGAAGAGGAAGCCACGGATTAAGAATTAATACAGTTGGCTCATGCTCTACTCTTCCCTACTCTAAGCAGTGTGTGAAGACTGGTTAACTAGGATCTGCAGCTTTCCCATTAGGTAGGGAAATGGGTAGACTATGTGGGCCAAGCTGTCCTTATCTGTTGTCAAATTCTAGGTTTCTATGTAAACACTTCAGGTCTGCACCCGAGGATGACTCATTAAGGCCACCTTTAAATGAATAGCCTAAACTACAGTTTCAAGCAGAGGTGGAGGATTCCTCCAGGAACAATCTAGAATCTTCAAGGCAATCTCTTACAGCAGGTCATAACGTGGGATATTGGTTACAGGTGCCCTTTTATCTGGATGACTCCTCAGTTGACCCTGGGACCTCTTTCTACCGTACCACATGGTGTCTGTACAGCAGGTATAAAAGGGCTAGATCCCAGCTACTTGACGAGTTTCAACTGTGACCTGCATGCAACAAGTCCCTCCTTTCAAGCTCTGCTCATCAGTCATAGACTAAGATTCTACTGACCAAACATTCATTCAATAGGTTCATCTACTGATGTCTTGGGATCCCGTCAAGTGTTCTGTGATCTGATTGCCATGGAGGACCTCCAGAACATTGTTCAGAGCCTTGGCCCTGTGCATGACACTTGGGATTGTACCTCTAAACGGTTCAACACAGGACCTCCTTGGGGTGTCACCACTCTGCTGGTGACCCCCTCCTCAACTGCCCTGGGTTTGGAGCCATGCTAGAAAAAGGACTATGCATGTTCCAAGCCTTCATCGTGCAACTAGTACCCAGAGCTCTACAAAAAATATCTGAGCTGGTAGCCGCTGTTGGCCCCTCATCTTCTACAGTCAACGACTGCTGGCTCCTCTTACCTCCATTAACAACTCCTCAGACAGTGAGTTCAGGAGTACCTGAGGAAGGTAGCCTCCATTGGGTAGTCTTCTACACCATCGGCAGCTGGTCAATTCCTTCTCTGTCTGCTGCTCAAACAGTGCACTCCGACGTACCTGAGCTGGTAGCCACTGTAGGCACTTCTTCTTCACCATCAACTATGGTCTCTCTCTCTCTCTCTCTCTCTCTCTCTCTCTCTCTCTCTCTCTCTCCCACCTCTCCACTGTCAATGGCTCCTCTGAGTTCAGGGGTTCTCCTGCAGCTTCCAGAGTGACTGTCTCCCCTTCTCAGACTGCCATTATCCATAGATGGTGGCTTCTGGCCCATAGACCATTATCATGGCAGTGACTGGCCTGGTGTCTGGGAGCTCACTTTTGCCTACCTCATCAACCCAGTTTGGGCCACACAGTGGTACTCAATGTAGTATTTTCCATGTACCACAATTTTGCAGTGATACTCTACCTGTCCAGTGGGGTGCACATTTGCACTGTGGCAGTATACACTACCGCCATATTTTTGGCCAGTTGATCCCCCTCATTGCTGTCCGGCCAGGTTTATCCAAGCTCAGTTTTGACTCCCTTGTCAACCACGCAACACCAAGCCTTTGCACAGCAGAGGTACAAAAAAATGGGTTGCACATTTGCACAGTGGCCCTATACACCACTGCTGCTCTGCTTTTGCATGATCACCACTGTACTCGCCCCTCATCAGGGTCTGTCAGGTTGGCCCCACTGCCTTCCTTTATTCCTACTGTGGTTCCAATTTGCTCTGTCCAAGTGGTTCACAACGTTTTCAGGGCAGCAGGCTATGATGTCCCAGCTCTAGAGCACACTATCCTGGCCCATCTGACCTGCACCAAAAGGTGAAAGTCCCTGCCTCTGCTCCCTCCAGGCCTCCTTTGTTCTTGAGGGTGGCCAGCTCTTCCCAGATTACATCAGAAGGCTAGGGACTTGGCATACCCTTTAAGACCAAACAAGCCACGTTTTCCAAAGGATGGGGATGGCCCTCGACATGATTGGTCTGCTAGATCTTGACAACCTCTGGAGACTCCAAAGAAATTGGATATCATGGGAAGGGAGTGTTCTGCACTCAAATTGAGTCCATTACTCAAGGTTTTTACACCCTTGGTTAAGACCCTTCCTGTTGGTCCTCTTCAGAGTACTGCAAAGTTGAGACTGTATGCCACCACCTGCAATCAGGCCACATGTGATAACTGATCTGCTTGGAAAGCCAGTCTCAGATGCCATGCAAGATGGCTGAGCTTCAGTTGTCGTGTCCCTGCTACCCCCTACCAGGGTTAGCCTTCAGACTGATTGCTTTTCTCCAGTCATGGGGCAGGAGATCTTGACAAGACTGGGGGGGAGGAGGAGGCAGGTTTTTCCCTTCCTCTCCCAGGGTGGGAAGAGGTTTATCTTGGATACTCCACTTTGTTTTTTTTTTTTGTTAAACCCTTTTCCTGCATTAGTCTTGCAAGACTGGCAATGCTCTGTTTTGACACACATGCCATTGAATTGAACCAGTTCCCCTTCAATGGAAGGGTGCAGGAAATTCTTACCATTTCTTCCTGGTTCCCAAATGGACAGTGGACTTGCACCCCTCTGAATCAAATGCCAAAAGTTTGGGATAGTCTCCTCAGTCACTTCTCCCCATGCTGAAAGAAGGGACACTGGCTCTGCTCTCTCTGTAGTTTGAATCCTCCAAATCCTGATGCACCTTGCTCAAACTGTTTCACTGCTACACCTGGACCTTGACTCCCAAATCCATCTGCATGCCTGGCACCTGAGGACATAGTCCTCTCACACTTCCAAGGATCCCTAAAGGTGGCATAAGTCCTCTGGACTGCCAGGAAACCATCTACATGGTCCTCCTATTTTATGAAGTGGAAACACTTCTCCATTCAGGCATCTACACAGGAATTGGATCCTTGAGTGTTCCCCTCAGAGCTGCATCTCCTATTTGCTCTCCTTGTCAGAGGGTGAACAGACCTATTTCTAGCCACTTTTTGGCCATTGCCATATTTAATTTTTAATTCATCTGCGAGCAGAAAACCATTGTCCTAGTTACCTTTGATTTGAGCCTCCATTCTCCTATCCAGGATTTAGTCCATATGTGGGACTTGCATTTTGTGCTGGAAAAATTGACTTGAGTCCTTTTGAGCCACTGACTCCAGTGACCTCAGTTTTCTTTCTTAGAAAATTCTATTCTTAGTTGCCATTACATCTGGAGGACATTTCAGAATTACAGGTGCTACTGTGCAACATTTCAGAATTACAGGCACTTCTTGAAAACCTCAACCTGCCTACCATTTCAAGACAGTGGGGTGTCTTTACCCACAATCCCATCGTTTTTGCCACTGGTTAATTATGTTCAGGGCTGTTCACTTACCAGTGTGTCTTATGCAGAGCCAAAGTATCCAGGGGAATCCCTGCTTCATTCTGTCACTGTGCATAGCACATTGAGAATTTATCTTCTCCACAATTCATAGTTGCGAACAACTGATCAAGTTTGTCTCCTTCACTCCCGGAAACTGGGGCATTTCGAAGCAGTATCTATCCACATGGTTGGCCAACTCTATCTATGCAAAATATGAAATCTCTAATGGGTGAATTGTGTAAACCCCATTCTACCAGAAGCATGGCTGCCTCTACAGGGTGTTTATGGGGCGCCTACGTCTTGGATATTTGTGAAGCCGCCACATGGTCTGCTGTCCATGCCTTCACCAGATGGGGTGCACCCCAGGGTCCTTAAAGAACTAAGAGAGGTGGTGGCTGAACCTCTGGCTATCCTGTTTAGCCGATCACTGGAAACAGGGGAGGTACCCAAAGACTGGAGGACAGCAGATGTAGTCCCCTTATACAAAAGCGGGAACAAAGAGGAAGTAGGGAACTACAGACCAGTCAGCCTCACCTCGGTAGTGGGGAAGATCATGGAAGCACTACTGAAGGAGAGATTGGTGGAACATCTGGTTGTCAATGAACTACAGGACCCAAGGCAGCATGGTTTCACCAGGGGGAGGTCATGTCAGACCAACCTCGTTGAATTTTTTGACTGGGTGACTAGGGAGGTGGATCAGGGGAGGGCAGTGGACCTGGCCTATCTGGACTTCAGCAAGGCCTTTGACACTGTGCCACATAGAAGACTATTACACAAACGGGGGAATATGGGTGTGGGCAGGACAGTAGTGTGGTGGGTAGGTAACTGGCTGGGTGGCAGGACACAGAGGGTGGTAGTAAATGGCTGTCACTCCACAGAGGGAAGAGTGAACAGTGGGGTACCACAGGGATCAGTGCTGGGACCAGTCCTATTCAACATCTTCATCAGTGACATTGCACAGGACCTAGAAGGCAGAATTTCACTGTTCGCTGATGACACAAAGCTCTAACAGAGTAGACACACCAGAGGGTGTAGACAGAATGAGAAGGGACCTGCAGAAACTTGAAGAATGGTCAAGGGTTTGGCAGTTGAAATTCAATGCAAAGAAGTGCAAGATAATGCATATGGGACACAAAAACCCTGGCACAATATATCAATTGGGGGGTGAGGATATAGCATGCACCAAGCAGGAAAGGGATCTTGGGGTTATCTCTGACCTCAAGGTAGGGAAACAGTGTGACAAGGCAGCAGGTAAAGCAAATAGGATGCTGGGATGTATAGGCAGGGGCATCACCAGCAGGAAAAGGGAGGTCATAATTCCGCTATACAAGACACTAGTGAGGCCCCACCTGGAGTACAGTGTACAGTTCTGGAGACCATACCTACGTAAGGACATAGACAGGGTAGAAGGTTCAGAGGAGGGCAACGAAGATGGTGCATGGATTGCATCACAAGTCCTATGAAGACAGGTTGAAGGAACTGAACATGTACTCCCTGGAGGAAAGGAGAGGGAGAGAGGGGATATGATAGACATACAAGTATCTCACAGGGAGGAACAGGGTGCAGGAATACACTATTTTTAAGCGAAAAAGATGTTCCAGGACTAGAGGGCATGGGATGAAATTGGAGGGAGGACGATTCAGAGGAAACATGATGAAGAATTTCTTCACAGAACGGGTGGTGGACAAGTGGAACACCCTGCCAGAGGAAGTGGTGGGGGCTGAAACAATCACGGGATTTAAGAATGCATGGGATAGACATAAAGGAATTCTGGAGGTCAGGGGTAAGGGGCAACAGACTTGTAGGAAAACATAAACTGAACTTACAAGCTCAAATGGGCAGACTGGGTGGGCCATAGGCCCTTATCTGCCGACACTGTCTATGTATCTATGTATCACCAAGCATTAGTCTGCTGCAAGAGACTGCCTCAAAGATGGTACAGTTGCATAAGAACTTACCATAACAGATCTTGGAAAGCATCTCTTGCAGCAGGTCATGCAGCCCTGCCCTCTTTCCCCCTTGCTGTTACTTTAGAATAGTTCCTTGCTCATGTCTGTCTTTTGGCTGAAAGAGCTGCTGCCTTATTTTCCCTCCTCAATTTCCATTGGAGGCCTAGGAAATCTTTTCACATTCAGTCGCCAGGATGGAAAAGAACAGGGTAGCTGGGACCCCCCAATACCTGCCATACACACACCATGTAGTATTGTAGGGGGAGGTCCCAGGGTTGACTGTCATCCAGAGGTGAAAATGACACCTGTGGTGGATATCCCCCATGTTATGACCTGCTGCAAGAGATGCTCTTAAGATCTACTGATGCAGTTCTTGTGCAACTGTACTTTTTGTCCCTACCACTGTTCCAGGCTCTGAGCCACCTCAGTCAATGGGATCCTCGTTGTTTGCTCCTCCTCCTCATGCATCTCTTCATCCTGTCTACCCTCAGTGAATCACCATCTACTACAAACTGGAATACAATCCAGGAGTATATAGTGTGGTGGAGGAGGCCGTGGATAGACATAGCAATAGATGTAGTATTTGAAACTCCTCTCTGTACTCTTGCTCAGTGTGCTAAACACACCACCAAGATCTTCACTTGAAGGTGCCTTATTTTAGAGCATCCTAACAAAAATTCACAACAAAATTCTGGCAATATTGGTAATCGAGCAGAGGAGGAAGATTCCTTCCAAGAGATCTGTTTGAGGTTTTAGTTTCCACTAGGGTCATAATTCCTGCACTTGATTGGACTATTGCAGACTGCCACAGGCCACCTGCAGTACCCAGGAAGGTGGATAAACAATATCCAGCCCCACTGCAAAGCCTTATTCCTCATTGCCCAAAATCCACCCTGTGGTGGTGAAGGCTGCTGACGACTGATCCAAGGCTCCCAAACATAATTCTCTTCCTCCTGAGAAGCAGATGCCATTGGACATGGGGGGGGCTTCTGCTTCCCTAGGCCTAAGAATTGCAAATATCTGGCATATACTGTATGAGGAAATAGAATTGTTTGGAAAACTAAGGTTACCCTGGCTGAGAAATTGCCAGATGGCTGGGATGAAATATTAGCACAGCAGACCACTACTAATGGCCAGACTTCTGGTAAAATCCTAAAGTTACACAGAAAATACCTGTGTTTCATACTCTAGGGTTCACACTACCTTTATTTTGCACTGTGTGGGCAGGTATTTACCAAGGTAATTTGCTGTGGTGGTAGCTGACATCTGCAGGGAGGGCCTCTAGGTCTTCCCAAATAGATGGCTAGCTACAAAAAGCCTAATCTCTGACTACACATTGTGGACCAGACGGTTCAACCAGCTGGGTATACTGGTCAACAAACTTAAATTGGTCCTTACCCGGTGAAATCTTATCCAGTATAGGAGCAGTTCTGGAAACTTCTGGTATGGGCATTCCTACCCTGGCACTGGTGGCTCAGGCATGGCTGGTATGTCATGGCCAGATGTCTAAGGTTAACTGGTAATATGACAGATGCCATACTGACTGTCCACCTAGCTTGCCTCAATATGAGAAACCCTTGGTTGGTTGTTGGGGCACAGTAGGCACAGCACTTGGACAAACTGGAGTCTCATTCAGGTGACTGCTCCAATTTCTCTCCCTACTCTGGTTTCTTTGTAAAAATATTTCCTCCATACTTACAATACAGAAATAAAGGATTTTTCAATTTTAATCAGCATGCAGAGACCACAAAACATCACTGTACTGTAGTAAGAATATAAACAGCTGGTTGATGGGGGTTTCCTTAAGTGGGTCTGAAAAGGTTGATCAGTGGGAAAAGAACTGAGTGGGGCTATCCATGCTTATAGATGCAGACTTACATACTGTGGGTGGCCCTAGTGCTGATGGCAGAGTTCCAAAGGTGTGGCGTAATGGAAAAGATGGCTTCTAAGATCTGCTGAATCCTTGGCCTCTGGGCATGTGCACTGTATGTAAGTATACTGTGCATGCTCAAAGCCAAGGATTTGGCAATTATCTTTAAGGGTTAGAGGGCTTGACTCTAGATGTAAGCAGCCTGTAGCACCTGAATTTTGCTTAACTTTAGTCAAAAATATTGGGAGGCATAAAAAAAACAACCCATGCAAGCATAAGTATCTGCAGAACTACAATCTGGTCATGCTTACAGGCAATGAGCTCAGCCTGTCAAATTTTATGTAAAGGCTGAATATTAATGGTATTAGGCAGATTGGGAGCTGTTCATGAACTGAATGTAATTACTGTACACTGGGAATGGCACACGTGTAGGATCAATACTGTAATTCTTACAGAACTGTAGATGACTACTGCATTGAAAATGCACTGCCTCAACTTTGACTGAACTGATGGGGGAATTTAACAATGGCTGAAAAAGCATTGAATGAGTTTGATGTTTGAAATGTAAGCAATTAAAATTGCTACTGAATTGTCAGCATGCACACAACTGAAATCGGTGAACTGGAGGAAGAGTTTAATGTGACTTGTAGGTCTCCAGATGGCTTTTCAAGGTTAAGCATCCTGATGGCAGTGGTCATACTAACCATCCCACTAATATGCCTTCACATAAGGATATCTGGATGGTTTCTGTGGCCATAGCATTGACATGTATGAAGTATGTCACACAAGTGACTCCTCCATTACTCCCTGCTCTGGTGGTTGAAATGTTTCAAGGAGAAATGATCCCTGTTCCAGTGATATCCCTCCACCTGATGACCAACCAATTTTGGGTTGGGGTGCCAGTCTGAGCTCCTTCAGAACTCTAGGCTAACAGACAAATTTGGATATGGTTTTGCATAGCAACACTCAAGAGATGAGGGCTATTCAGCATGGCCTACCTGTCTTCACCACCCTCTTTCTGGGAAACCAGCTACTGATCCATACAAACAAGACCAATGATCTACATCAAATGACCGTGTGCAGTGCATTCATACCTTCTCTGCAGACAGGCCATGAGTTTAGTATGAGGTAGCAAATAAACATTTTTGTCAACGGTGCTCCCAGATGGCACCCTGAATGCACTTTCAGATCACCTCTCAGTCTTGTGTGCTGCATCACAAATGGGAACTGTGGATGACCTCTTTGAAAAATGGGTTGGCCGGATTTAGACCTCTTTCTCCTGGATATAGACTTGTCTCCACACAAAGTAAAACTGCCACATTTTTACTCACTCACTCCAGGGCCTGGAGTTTTCTGGTGGGATGCATTGTCCCTTCTCCTGAAAAGGGAGGTTTCTTTCCTTATTCCTTCTAAAATAAAAGGTTCTAGTCAAGCTATAGGCCAAACTGACTACCTAGATTCTGATGACCCTTTACTGTCCCAGATAAATTTGGTTCCCTCTGCTCTACCAGTAGGAAGTAAAAACCTGACCCACTCCCTCTGCGGGGGGAGGAGGACTTCTGATTCAGGAGCAGGATGCACTAGTGCGCCCAGATCTGTGAACCCTGTACCACCACACCTGGCTGAAGACATGGAGCTTCCCTACTTCAGGGTCTCCCTGGCAGTTGCTGATGTTCTACTGGTAGCTAAAAAGCAGTCTATTTGGTACACTTGCTCACAATGGAAATGTGTGCAGTTTAGTGTACTGATATGGCTGGATCCTTCTACATGTTCAGGCCCTAAAATGCAGGACTATCCCTAGTCTCTGGCCAGTGTCTGCTTTTCATGCCTTCATGGAAGGCAAGACTGGTCTAGATGAGGTTTCCTTAGATTCCTAAGAGGAATTCTATTGTTGCATACTCCCCTCAGTCTGTGACACTGTTCTGGTGCGGGACTATAATTTTGGTCCTAGAGACCTTAACTGTGCCTTCCTCAAACCCATTACTTGTGAGCTGTGCATCCTCTTGGAAGACACTTACTGCTACTAGTTTGTTTAGTTTATTGGGGGTGGGCTATCATTTGAGCAAATATTTATTCAGGATGTCCCTCTGCAGTAATTCTATGCACTCGTTACAGTAAAACAGGTTCATCTTGTACAGCACAAACATGAGCTAGTAGGCTCTTAAAAGCACACAGTTGTATAGCAATGGCATGTGTAATCTTCTTCCCCCCCCCCCCACCATCCTCCCTTGTTTCAACTAGCAGGGCTGCTCCTCTCAAACCAAGGTGTCGCTGAGAGGGGTGGGGGTAGTCACTACGAACTCTCTCTGTAGACCCATTCTTCTACTTCATAGCCTGCCATCCTTAGACAGGCAAACCCAGTGTGGCAACTACCTGGCTCACACCTGGGGGATAATTTAGCATGGCCAACAACCTGGGTTCCTGGGAGAAAATGTTTGCTCAGCATTATGCTAGGTTTGTACTTCTGGTCAATGGCTCCGAAGTAAATCTGGACATGAAGCAATAACTAATGTCCAAACCAGGTTGGGATTCTAAAGTATGGCTTTTATTCACATAACACAGAATAACCAAGCAAAGATGGACCCCCATAGGGCTAATCTCACTGGTAATGCAGATTAGAGGTACAGAGCACACTCTGTGAACCCTCTGGTTCTGAACTGATTTGGGCACACGCGGCCCAAACTAGTACACTTCTCTTCTTTCCCTTGACTTTGCACCATGGCCTGCAGTAGGACACTTTTCCATATTGGATGGAGGTTAATGGTGGCTCCCTAAACCACCCACTAGCACATTCTGGTTTTCGGGAAAATCCAAAATCCCACATCTGGGTGCTTTCCTCGGGCATTGGCCAATTGCGCCAAGAGAAAACAAAGGTGCCCAAACTGAACCAGAAGAGGTAAACCTGGTTACTCCAGATGGGAGGGGGGGGTCTCCGACCTTTCTCTCCCTAATTTATAATCTGCCATTCACCTGGTTACACCTTTCTCTGAAACACTCTTGTAGATGCTCTCTCAATGTTTTTCACATTTAACATTCTACTTTTTACACTACGGAGGTGTCCTGACTTTAAAAGTTCTGTATGTCGCTATGTCTTTACTCTATACCCCACTGTTGCATATACTTTTAAATACAACAGTCTAAATGTTCTGTACTTGGCAAGTCTCCCTCGGATCCCACAGTAGGCAGACACTTTTTTACTAGAAACGGTCTTGGTGAACAGTCCCTTTGTCAGATAAACTCACCATGGGAATGCAGGTGCCCCAGGGTTTTTCCCACACCAGTCTTGGGTACTCGCAGAACAAAACGACTCTAAGCAACTTCACCACTCTCCAGGCTGGACCAGGGGATTGCCCCTGAATCTTGGAATTCCTCCCCATCCCTCCAGGAACCACATCTAGGAATGGTCTCTACCACTTCCTTCTACAGGTCTACTGTGCCCTTCTCTACGGTGAGAACAAACAACCCCTTCTGAGGTAGCTCTCTCTCCAAGCTAGGTCTGAGGATCTGCACTCTGCAGCACTCCTCACTCTCCTGAGTCTCCACAGACTGCCCAGTCTCCCAATGTTCTACTGCTAACCCCCTGCAGCTAGCATTCCAATGTGGCTTATGCTGCTGCGAGAAGTCTAAGGTGACGTCACTCCAGCTCAGCAGAAACTGAAAACCGAGAGACAGTGTGAAACCCATTTAACTGGCATCTCTCAAGCTGCCTCTCCCTGCCTGCCACTGTTTCTAAGTGGGATTCTAGTAACCCTGGGGAACAGGGGGATTACACCTGTAATTTAGGTACAGGTACATTATGCTCTGAATCACAAGTCACTGTCTGAATGAAAAACAGTAAAATACCAATACATTTCTGAGGATTTTTTTATATTTCCTCTCTGCATTTATAAGAACTTTGTGGGAGAGTAAACACAATTTTGTTTTTTGTTTTATGGTGGACAATTTCCTGACTTGGAGCCTAAAATTTGCCAGTAATGTAACCCCCTTCCCTCCAAGTCTAGGAGTACCGGATGTTATGGAAGGAAAGGGCTACAGACCAGAAACACCATGACATTTCTCGCTGCTGAAACCTACAGAGGAGGTGGCCCACCTTTTTCTCCAGCCAAATCTTCCAGGCCATGTTAGTGGAACTAAATCTGCACCAGGTTCAGGTAGCACCAGCTGCTAAAGTTTTCTCTGGGTGGGTGGGTGGGGGGTTAGGACTATTCTCATCTCAGGAGGCAGAGACGCATGGAACAATTAAAACAGACCATTGATATCCACTTCATTAGATCAAGAATTGCCAGCACCACAATTTTTGCAAACCAAGAACTTTATTGTCTGGACCAAGACTATTTTAATCGAGCCATAAATAAACTGGAGCAGCTCCATGGGGCTGGGAGTGCAGACTGCACAAAATGGCAGGTTCAGGTATTGTGCTATTGCTTTTCTCTCCAAACAGTGTGCAGCAAGATTTTATCTTCACAGGCCTTGGGACCAGACCAAACTGGCTCCTTAATCAGACTGCTGCTTCCACAGAGATCCTCAATCACAATCCCTTTCATTTTCCTTTCCATTTCCTTTAACTCTCCTGATGGAGAGTGCCTTATTCCTCCAGTGACAGCCAAGCCATAAAGCCCTCTGGGCAATTAGCAGCCTAACTTCCCAAATTCCCTGAGGCAAAGCCATGCACATTGAATGGGGCAAGCTCCACACCAGCACTAGGCTGCAAAAATAGCAAACAGTGGCCCTTCTCCCCCAATTCCTCTGTTCCCACAGAAAAACCCTTGGCCCTTAATGTGCCTGGACCAGCCCCAGACACTGGCATGGTAGGTCCCATGGCCTGCCCCAGACATGGGCTTGGCAGGCACTATAGCAAATCCCAGGCCAAAAACTCTTGCAGCCATCCATACTTTTACTCCCAGGCAGTGTGCCACATGGATAAGCACCCCAGAGCTGTGACTTCCAGGATGCCCTGCTACAGTACTGATGTCTGGTTACCCCTTACCTTAAAACAGGACACTGGAGCCCCCTACTCCTCTGCAGGGTTACTGCTCGCCTCCTAGATCTTACTCCTGCTGCACTTCTTTCCCACTGCAGCTTGGTGTCTAAACCCCAAGGAGATTCCTCCCAGACCCCACACGATCACTGCTAGTATTTGCACACCCTCACTTTGGAGCACCATGCCCCCACGATGCACAGATGCTGCATTACTGCAGACCTACTAGGCCAAAGGGGGGGGCCCTCTTGGCAACTGCTCCTAAACCCACCACTGATTCCTGCTTTCCCTTTTCCTGGGGGAAAAACCAGGGCCTTAAATACCTTCCTTGCTGCTGCCCACTGGTGGCCGCCTGGATCACAAGGCTAGAAGGCTCTCCCAGACTAAAAGGCACCACGGGGGGGGGGGGGTCAAGGCAAAGCAGCACAGGCCAGTAAGCCCACCTGAGGAAAGTGGGACTTACAGTAGTGTTCCATGCTGGGGGGGGAACCAATGATTAAGACTGCTTAGTTCTAACAGTATTTGTCTAAGGAGTTGCATACTCCAGAAGGCCAGCACTTCCTTAGAATCTCTCCCTCTCCCTCTCATATCTGACAGCCCCTTAATGTTTCAGTGAGTACAAGATTTTTTTTTCCCATCACTTGGGGAGGTTCAGTTATTCCTTGGCAGGCAAGGTAAGGAGATGGATAGTGGGAAGGTTGGTTAGGTGGGAGGTGATGAGCGTAAGTTACATTGGACATTCACAGCTGCTGCATTTCATTACTGCTGCCGAAGATTGGATTTGAAGGGGCCAGTTTTGGTGTCAAATAGGTCAGGAGGAAGGTTATTTAGCCAGGAAGGTACTCTAAACATAAACAAATGTTGGCAGATATATGTGGCCCCGAGCTTTTGGTTCACCTGTTGTATGAAAGGGTGAACATACTCCATAAAAGGGAGGAGTCATGGGTTATGCCCAAGTGTTTAAAATTTGGGACATTTTCAAGCATGGGTCCATCAGGTGTGGGCACAGAGGTCACATGATGTGGACTGAGTAGCAACCTTCTTGCTGAGCTCCTGCCTTTTTTGAATAAAAACTACCTATTTAAGTACATTAAAATACTTTCTCGGCTTCTTAACAGACAACAGCTTAATCATACATCAGAGAGCTGCATCTGCTATATTTTGGGAGTGGAAGCTGAGATGTGCTCAGTGCCTCCTAAAGATGCACCTCCTCCCACCTCGGAGAAACTAGGCAAAAAATCTAGGCCGCAAGCCTCTGCCTTGGGTAAAACATCCAGCGCCACCACCGACCCGAATCTCCTAACCTTGGAGTGCTTCTTGGAGGAATTCTGACCCTCTAGGGAAGAAATTAAATCTCTTGCCTCCAAAATGAGAACCATGGCGACTGCACTTGAAGATCTCTCCATTTGCACAGACAGTGAAGTACACATAAAGTCGCTGGAAAATAAGGCAGAGTGGATCCAGAATTTGCGCTTACCAGGCAAAGGATTTCACATTTGGAGGCCAAAGTGGAAGACCTGGAAGGGAAGTAGGCATAACGCCATTCTGATAAGTCTGCCCAAGAAGGAGGGAATGCGGTGGCTTTTATACAGAAACTAGTGCTGAAGCTGGCAGGTCCTTCTCCATTTGGTCCTTTTTACTGCATCGAAAGGGCCCACAGAGTGCTCAGGCCAACCCCCCCAACCTGATGCACCACCGCGATCCCTCTTTATAGTTTTAAATTTCCAGGAATGGCAACATTTCCTGTTTGAAAATAAAGGAGTTGCACGAAGTGAAATATGGGGGGGGGGGTCACACAATCCGCATAGCTCTAGATCTCTCTGCCATGGTCCGTCAATGGCATATGGCATTTCATCCAATTGTGTCCAAGTTAATCCTAGCTGGAGTGAAGTTTTAGGATGATGTACCCCACCAAACTGCAAATACACCTGCAAGGCCAGTGGAGGACTGTTGAAGATCCTATGGCAGCGGAGTACGATCTTAAGCTAGCCCTCACCGACCTCTTCAAGCCCCGATTTAACACTGAGTACCTGGGAAGCAAGTTTCTTTTCTTTAAAACTACAGTGTTCAGATTTTTGTTTTTACAAATAAACCCCCTGAGCTTTAGTATGGGCTCCTGATCCATCCAAGTCTGCATAATCCGGTCTAACCTTATCCCCATGTGAATCTCCCATAACATGTGATAGTGTTGAATGGGGGGTCTGGGCTCTGGTTTTACTTTCCTTTTCTATGGCAGCCGCCTATTTGACTCGCAATGTAGTACCATGCATAAAGGAGAGTGAACTGTCTAAACTGCAAGTACACTTCGTGGTGTTGACTCTCTAAGGCTCTCCCAGCCGGTTCCCTCATGTATTTTTTTTTTTTTGTTTCCCCTCTCCCCGCTTTCGGTTTCCAGGCTCATGATGCATTAACAGCCAGAGAACATTATATTGGGCCTGTATAAACTCTCCCCTGGTCTTTCTATGATGCTATGCAAGGGCAACATGTTACGCTGGTTTTGATAAACTGGGACATGCCTAACTTTAAATGCAGCAGAGCTTGTCTGCCAGATCCAGCAGCTTTCTCAAACTGGAAGGGGAGTTGTGTCCAATAATTTGCGCACCTCCTTAATAGTCAGGGAGGACTTTGCTGCTAATTAATTTATATTCTCAATTGAATGGTAGAGTTGCATTATCCAATTTGACCTGGCAGGGGAGCAGTTCTTTTTAAGATTGAGATTATTTCTAATTATAGTTTTGAGTTTACTCAATCTGTTTAGGTAGGTTGAAGGATTTTTTTGTTAGTCAGGTTCAATAACAGGGCTGGAGCAGATGGATTAGCAACTTGGTAAGCCTGTTCAGCACGGCTGGGATATTTACTGTGGGGATATGGGGGGCTCATTTCCTCGTCCCTGTGGAATTTTTCACTGGGAAGTTGTATGGGTTTATGAGGGAAGGTTTGTCCCACAATGTTTTTGGACATGGGATGGGACATATCTGCAGGGGGAGGGAGGGAGCTGGGGGGCAGTGGAGGGACGCTTTGGGGAGACAAATGGCATCACTGGTACTGAGATGTTTCAGTTTCCGTGATTCGCCACAGACTACATGGCTATATGGCAGGACAGAACTTTTTTCGTGGAATGTGAGGGGCGCCAGAAACAAATCTGATCAAAGCACTATCAAATCCTGAAGCACTTGGGTCACCTTAAGCTGACATCACCTGTCTACAGGAGACTCACCTACTGGACTCGGTCAGGACTCCTTCGGAGACAGAATATTGGCCAAACATTTACATCAGGGTCTAGCACGCAGAGCCAGGGCATAGCTATTCTCATAGCTCATCGCCTAGCTTTTACCTGCCTGCAGATATTCCTGGACCCCAATGGCTGAAAATCTGCTACTCTGAGGGACACTAGACCACATTGAATTGATTATTGGATGTATATATGTGCCTAATGTAGACTCGCCACAGTTTTTCTCTGATTTTTAAGCTCCTAACACCTTTCTCCTATCTTCCAGTTCTCTTGAGAGGAGATTGGAACCTCCTTTTTTACCCCTGATTTGGACAAAACATACCACAGATCCCAAAGGCTGTCACCTGCCCAGAGGGCCTTAAAGGACCTGGTGGACCACTTCGGATTGTGTGACCCCTGGAGATCTCTCAATCCATCTTCCAGGGAATCCACATTCTACTCCTCATACATAGCTCCTCCAGAATAGATTATATTGAGTCAAGTTTCCCTAGCAGGAGTTGGTGGATGCAGAATAGAGGCTCCGGTCCTCTCAGACCACTCCCTGGTTTGGTGCATGATGTCCCTTGCTCTTCACCAGCAAAAAGACACCATTTGGAAGCTGAATAATCTGCTTCTAAAGGATCCAACTACAGTCTGCCAGATATCCCCAGCCATTGAACACTATACGGCTGACAATTTACACTCCACAGGAAAGCCTGACACAGAATGGGCAGCATTAAAGTGCTTTCTTGGAGGGGAGCTTATCAAGTTAGCCTCTCATAGAAAGCAGAGGGAAGCCCAGCTTTCCAGCATACTGTCCCAAATTCAGCAATAGGAAGGCACCTTACCTTCAATCAGATGAACACACTAAGACTGCTCTCTTAAAATTACGGGAGTCTTGCAGTGAACTGCTACGTGAAAAGGCGGAATACACCATTCTCAAGTCTCGCTCTCTCTATATAGACCAAGGAAAGAAAGCTGGACACTTACTTGCTCTAAGGGTTAAACATCAGGAATCTGACAGACTTGTCATGATTTAATTGCTTGCACAACTTTCGCTCCATTAGTTACCCCGCGGGACATTGCTTCTGAATTTGAACAATATTACAGGTTATAGTGCTAGGCCCAACCCCCTTCTCAGGTGATGGAGGCCTATTTGGATTCTCTCCCCCTTCCCTCTCTGGGTGAAGCAGAGAAGAGCATGTTGGCTCCCATCACAGAGGTGGAAATTAGAATGATCCATGAGCTCCCAATGGACAAGGCCCTGGGCCCAGATGTGTTTTCCCAAAATTTCTGAAAGATTTGAAGATCAGTTAGTTCCATGGTTATGTAAGTTTTTTTACTCTTATCTGAATGCCCCTCAGATCCCCACATATTGGAGGCCCTCATAATGGCATTGCACAAATCTGGTAAGCCAGAGGTTTCAGTCATGAGCTACAGGCCTATCTCATTAACAGTGACATTAAGATTTTGGCCAAATTACTAGTAAATAGACTAGGTAGGGTGCTTCCTAATTTAATGGGTCCAGAACAAGTAGGTTTTATAGTGGGTAGAACCTCCCAAGATCAACTATGGAAACTGGCGCATATTCTCTGTATCCAGGGATTCCAAACACCCTGCAGTGCTGGGCTCCCTGGATGCGGAGAAAGCATTTGAAAGGGTGGACTGGGAGTTCGTTCCGGGTCCTGGAAGTTCAGCTTCCCAAACCTGTTTATTCATTGGATCAAAACTATGAATATTGATCCTACTGCCAAGATTTATTGCAATGGAATGCTTTCTCCCTCCTTCCCCTTAAAATCTGGTACCTGACAAGGATGCACCCTGTCACCTCTCCTCTTCAACTTATACCTAGAGCCCCTGCTGTGGAAACTTAACATCCCCAATATCCATGGTATTCAGATAGGCTCGCGGGTTCTGAATGCATCTGCATATGCAGACATCTTGCCCAACCCTCTACTTCTATCGAGGCTGTCATGGAGACCATTAAGGCCTTCAGTGTAGTTTCCAACTACAAAATCAATCCAGATAAGATGGTTATTTTCCCTCTGAATAATAAAACTTCTAATGCATTTACATCCTACGCCGGCCTGCAATGGTCCCAAAATACCCTCATACTTGGATATAACCTTGGCGAGAAGTGACTCCAAATTGAAATCCCTCAACCTAGATTTCTTGTTGTCCACACTACAGCAGGACTTGGCCCATTGAAATAAATGTGTGTCTCTCCCTCTCCCTCTCCCTCTCCCTCTCCCTCTCTCTCTCCCCCTCTCTCTCTCTCTCTCTCGGGATGGATCAGTCTGATTTTATGATGAACCTCCTGCCCCGTCTGTTTTATCCCTTGTCTATGCTAAACTTGTGACTGCCCCTTACATGGTTTAAGAATCTGCATGGGATGGTATCAGACTTCCTATAGTGCAGCAAACCTCCTTGACAGGACCAGCATAAGCTGGCTGCCTTGAAGAAGGGAGGATTGTGTCTCCCTCATTTTGGCTTATATTATTGGGCCGGCCATTTAAGCAAATATCTTGGGTGACTGCATCTGGTAGAGGCCTTATACTCATTCCCATATGTCCAGTCTTGGCTTTCCATTGAACAGGAGATAATCGACTCTAGTGAAATATCTTGAAGCCATTTTACATACACGGGCAAGAGACCTTCCTGCCTCTTTGCTTGGCTCCCACATTGCTACCTCATTGAAGGTCCATTTTTTTCAATTATGCACTGCCCTAAGATATAATCCCAAGAGATTCGACACAACCTACATTGCAGAATGTTAATCTCTGCATTGGGGGGGCCCCCTCTCAGCAGCCTGGCTCCCCTCACTAGCTGGACAGTGTATCCAGGACTTGGCCTCTGGAGACTCCTATCTTTCAGTAAATATTAAAGTTCCCATCGGGCCTAGGGGGTTTCTTCAAATTTTCAGATCTGTCATCTCCTGCTTGCTAAGCAGTTCTTACTGGGGACACCTAGAGGGAAAGGAGAGATCTTTCTACCTTTGATCGACTGGGCCTTAAAGGCTCACTGGTTTCCCATAGATGCATTTCTCTTTACGATCTGGTTTTTCCCTCTTATTGATGGCACCTCTCCTCACTGGGCAGCAAATTTTCCCTGACAGTCCTTCAAGTGGGAGCAGATATGGCAATCCTATTACTCGCACATTACACAAGACAGGCTGCATCTTATGCAGTTCTCTATTTTTGCACAATACATATCTGACTCCAGTGAAGTTGCACAAGATGGGTAAACTCCCCTCCCCACTCTGTAATTGTCGTAATCAGGCAGAGGGTAACCTCTGTCATATATTCTGGGCTTGTCCATCGATTGTAGCACTCTGGGAATCTATTAAACAAAAGGTAGATCCCCTGCAGGGAATAGACAATCTATCTAATCTGGAAAGTTGCCTTTTGGGAGACTTCACTGGAGTCTGGGTCAAGCAGCACAGGCTTCATATGTCAGTGATAACCCTTTCCCTTAAAGCTTTGGTTCTCTGACATTGGAAAGATCCAAAGGCTAACTCCTATACAAAATGGCTCCAAGAACTGTTGGCCAACCATTGGGTAGAAAAAATGGTGGTGAGTCTACACAACTGCCCCAAAAGGTTTAAAGATAGGTGGGAACTTTTGTACACTTTATATAGTCTATGACAATCTAGTGTAGGTACAGCCTTGAGTAGAGTGGTGCCGGGGGGGGGGGAATGAGGGTTTGTATGTTTGTTTTAGTTGTATGTCCAGTTTATTTTGCTGTATCCTGGTACACTATTGTACTGTGTCCTTTGTTAATGTGTAATTTTTTGGAGAAAATCTTAATGAAGTTGAATTTTAATTAAAAAAAAAAAAAAAAAAAAAAAAAAAAAGTGAGCACAGAGGGAGGAGCCTGACTTGGCGACGCAGGCTAAGTATGGTCTGGACCAAAAAGCATAGACTTTTTTATATACATTAACCAGGAGCTTGTGTGATAGGAACCAGGTGTGGGCCAAGCCATAGTTCTGAGACAAGACAGAAGATATGTATGTTAGGGACTTGTCACTGCAAAGGACAAGATCTGTATATAGTAGGGCTTCACAGGTGAGGCAGCCAGTGGGGAGGGAGTTAATGGATGGAGCCCTGTAGGACACCTGTTTAAGACAAATCATGCCATCCTCTTGTACATGATCATCTTAATGTCCTTGGTACATAAGTACTCCTATCAGCGTTGTCAATGGGAAATAACTGGGGTACTATTTTTAATCTCATCTTGGGGTTCCATACACCCTTTGCCTGTTTTAGCTAAGTTTAGTTACATGCATGTTTCCTGGCCCCGGTCCATCCATAAGCTCAGATATTTATATTCTCCACTTGTCCTATCAGATTTCCATCCTTAGATAAGTTGTTTGCTAAATTCTTTTTATAAGGTGTGGTGTCCAACATGACATTTGTTTCCATTTTCAATTTATTTTAAGGACTGTTGTAAAAAGGTCTGAAGGGCAACAAGTCTGTTGCAGATGCGATTGTATTACTTCCGAGAGTGGTGTAGACCAGTTTCATGCTGTATACAGATAGTCTACTACCAATGTTGTTCCCCAACTCCTTTAAACATTAGTGTGAAACGAAGAGGGCATAAAATTTGTGGGACCTCCCTTGTTAGTAATTCGCCAGACTGTCTCCCATTCATTAAAGTTCTCCAGATCTTCCTATATAGATAAACCAAGAAATGGTCCCTGCACACAGCCTGGTCTCCCCCATCTTCAGAAGGATGTCCTGCTCCTCTGTTTTCAAGGCCTTGGAAAGGTCAACAAATATGGCCCTGGTTACTTCACTGAGGTCTAATGGCTTGAAATCATTCCTAGACCCTTGACATGGACATTTTTATGAAAGCCTGACTGGAATATATCCTACTAGCCTTCACTGAAGCTGCTTAGCTATGCTAACATTTTCACCACTAGTTGGGAAGCCTGGGCTACCCCCTTAAATATGGAGACAACCCTGTCTCTCTTCCAGCCCTGCAGAATATCACATTATTTTAGGGGCCAGCTAAACAAGTATGTTAAAGGCTCAGAAATCTGTAAAGCTGAGTGC
This sequence comes from Neoceratodus forsteri, assembly GCA_016271365.2. Lineage (NCBI taxonomy): Eukaryota > Metazoa > Chordata > Ceratodontiformes > Ceratodontidae > Neoceratodus > Neoceratodus forsteri. Next base: position 217,793,672 of record CM057455.1, on the reverse strand, counting down.
TATCTGCTTATGTATTATGAGGCCCTGGTAAAAGGGTCACACATACAATGTAATTGCCACTGAATGTCTTGTCTATTTATTCTGTATGTATATTTTATCTATTTACTGCTCACTGTAGACTATCTGTTAATCTTGCTCTCCTGTAACTATGTACGTTGCCCCTCTTGTCATTATGTACCTTGTTTGAACCTGTATTTTTCACTGTACTCTCCCGGGTCATACCTGAGAATAGGCATACAGCTTGTCTAGTGTACCTACCTGTTCAACAAAAGCTAAATAAATAATAAAGAATTTAGGAGTGAGACTGCCTGTCCCACAGCTGTAGCATATTAGTTTCTGTACTGTAACTTCAACAAAGGTAAATTGTTTCTTGTATCCATTTCCTTTTATTCATCGTATCCATGGGGATACCTACATTTATGAAATTATCACAATTTTTTCAGAGAAAATGAATTCTTTAAATTGATTCCCTCCCGGATTTGTCCTTCCCATTTAGTTTGAAGCCAAAAATAATTGGGGATCCCCTGTTAACTCGTGTTCTTTTTTTTCATTGTTGCTGTGCTGCAGACTGAACAGTTTAGAGTTCCTATACATTCTAATTCTGTTGGCAGTCTGAGTTAAAATGACAAAGGGGTCAAAGAACCATTTAATTTCTTGCTTCTATATTTAAACCAGTTTTGGGGACACTTAACTTGCAGGCCTGTTCCCACAGCTTGTTTTTTTTTTTTTCCTCTTTAGTTGTCAAATGGTTGAACCATAGTGCAAAAATCCTTTATTGGAAACTATTTACTATAGACTGTAGATTCTGAAACAAAATTCCAATTTATCCCACCTTGTCTGTCCAGCTGACATGAAGGTTAAATCAAATGATTGGACATGTATTGCACGATTGTGTGTGGTCCCTTGTGCTTTAACTTACCTTGTGCTTCAACTTCCCTCTGATGCAAAATATTGTAAGCTCATGATCAGTCAGCCATGGTGTAGATTCTTTATAGGCGTAGGGAGTGTCGGTAAAAGTTAAATCCACGGTAGTTGCTTTAATTGGGGTCTTGGCTTATTGTGCATAGGCTCCTTGACCAACTGCTTGAAGCCCAAAGATAGAGCAGTGCTCCTCAAATACTGGTATTTCTCCAGGCCAATGCTGCCCAATCAATGTCTAGGTCTCCCATTGGTACAAGTTCATGGGATTCTACATATGGCAACAAAATTAAACTCCTCCAATTTTTGGAGCAGAAATCTATAGAGCACTTGAACAATAGTAAGGGTCCCCCACTATGTTCTCCACTCCTACTGCCTCAAACATTTAGTATAATTTCAAATCTTTTATAGGTAAATGTATGACCTATAAGATGCCCCCACCTCTTCTGTTCCTGTCTTGTCTAATTATTCCAGTTTTCTAGCTTGATCTCTCCCACTCTTGTGTCCTGTCTGGATCAAGAAGTATGGGTATTTCTCTAAAGTTTCTAACTCTATTTGTGGTATGAGGCTCCAAACATTTGCATGCATGAACACCAACTTCTTCTGAAGTCTAAATTTTAATTTTGGGACCAGGACTGAAACATCTCCACAAATTAAAACCCTGACAAAGTGCTGGTGGTTTGCAATATGCAGTACTTTGTAAGAAATGTGCACAACATTACTCCAGCCCAGCTGCATTTTCCAATCTCTCCCTGAATGGGCTGATGGTGCATATTCTTGGAACTCTACAAGGTTGGTTTATCCAAAACTAATTGAACATGTTGGACAACTGGGTAATGTTAATGGGATTAAATGACTGCCTCTTGCACTATGTGCAAGACTAAGATCTGAGAAAGGTCTAGTTTTCCAATTAAAATTTCAGCCTGTTCTCCCCCTAATAGAGTACCCTCCCCACATGTAAGCAATAACCCACAATAGGGTGTGCAGTTATTTAAGCAATAATGATGACATGAGTTGTGCTGGGATAACCTCACGCCTGGGAGGTTGGGGCACGAGGCCACAGGCCAAGTGCAGCCAATGTCCCAGAAGTGAGGTTATCCCAGCACAACCCACACCCTGGAGTGCATATTGCTATTATACAATGGCTCATTTATACAAAATAAAAAACATTTAAACAAAGTTTTTGGTAGATTTTTAGTGTGGCAATATCTCTGAGTAGGCCCAAACAATCGGCCAACAAATCAATACAGTGAGGTTGTGCTGGGATAACGTCACTGTGCCAGGGACACACGAACCAATCAGTCCAGGAAATGTTCTTGCCATTGTATAATTAATGCACACCAGGGTGCATTGTGGGGTACAAGGACACAGGCCAAGTCCATTAACACCCAGCCACAAAGGTTGAAGCATAGCAGCAAGAACATTCAAAGTAATCCCCTCGTTTCATTTTAACTTTAGTGTTTAAAGCTATTTTGACAATTGTACCTACTGTATATTAAATTTGATTCTCAAGAACTCTTAAAATCCCCCTTATAAAGCTAGGTATCGACTACGTAAAACCCTGAAGGGGGGAAGGTAATTTATACTATAGAAATTTAAATGTAGTGGAAGAAAAAGCTCAATTTCAACAGCAGAATGGATAAATCCGAATAAATGTTTGTCACTAAATAGATGGCTACAGAGGAGGAAAAATCTTGGTGTAATAACACGGCAAATGAACCATTCAGTGCAGTGCAGTGCAGAAAAGTGCCAGCTAAGGCTAATAAGGTGCTGGAGTATATTTCCAGAAGAATCTCATTGAGGGGAGGTCATCCTGCCACTGTACAAGTAATTGGTGAGGCCACACCAGGAGCACTGTGCAGTTCTGGCACCCCTACTAAAAGGATGTTAATTGCTGGAAGGGCTCCAATGCAGAGCAACCAGGATGATTCTCAGTATGGAGGACAAACCCTATGAGGAGACTGGTGGAACTCAACATGTACTCCCTGGAGGAATAGGATAGAGAGGAAATGATAGAAACCTTTATATTTGAAGGTTTCTTGCATAAAGATGGTACAGAGGGAAATTTAAGATTAAGGAGAGGGAGGAACACTAGGGGCACAATCTAAAGTTGGAGGGTGGTAGATTCAGAAGGGAAATGAGAAGACACCATTTCACTGAGTGACAGGGTAGAACATACTGCCTGAGGAGGCGATGTACTTGAAGACGGTGGGCAGTTTAAGAGGGGGATGGTACTGTGGGGGGTGCCAGTGAGGCACTGGGGAGGAATAACTACTAGTATGGGCATGAAATTGGATAAGCGGGTAGGAGAGGGGAAGCAGCTGCAGTGTAAGACTATCTGCACACACTCTCGGACTAGATGGACCATCAGGCTTGTATCTGCTGGCATTCTTTGTATGTTCATATGTTCATAAATGCAGCCGTTTAGTTGTACAGTCAGCTGAAAAATGTCATTCATGGCAGTAAAATCTGTGGCAGGCAAATTGCCAATGTAGATTGTTTGCTTGGAGTTCAACTAGATTTACTGTTGCCTGCTTAGATGACAAAATCAAACACTCTGGTTCTCAGTCCACTAAACACTTGTGTTCTTAAAACAATACTCACTGCAGTCTTTAATTTAGGGTTGGTGAAACAGAAAACTTTAGACATGGGGTTTGTGGAGCACAATTTGAAATCTTCATTGATATTCATGCTCATGCCACAGTGCTCATGCTGCAGGGTGGCATAGACTATTAACTGAGCCAAGCACTGCTGCCTCATGTCACTCCACCACCAGCTCACCTGAGCCCCCCTTGCCTGCTGAGGTTTACAGAAACACTAACATCAGCTGGATTCAGACTATTCTTGGGATGTAGTACTTTATGTTGGCTGCAGCTGTCCCCTAGACTATAACGCACATTAGTTGGTATACGGTAGGTTAGAATGGAACTTTTGGAGGATGACCGGTTTTAACTCTTAATCCCCCAACCCCTGCCTACCGAGTTTCAGAGAAACTCTGCAACATGGCTTCAGCTGGATTCACAAATACCATTCTTGGGAGTTGACATGTGATGTGATGGCTAGTGGCTGACAGACCTGCAAGATGCATTTTTGAGTTGAAGGCTCTTTGCAAACACTGTATTTTATTTTTTCACAAAGCTAGGGTTAAACTACATAATCCTTATTTCCTGGTATGTGTTGGCATGGGAGGTTAGATTATATGCCCTAGTGAGGGAGCTCCTGGTACAGGAGGTGATGGGCAGAGTAACACCTGGATATCTGTACTTGTGTAATTGATGGGAATGCCAGTAGAAGTTGGGAGGCAAGGCCCCTAGCATTGACTGACACACTAACCATAGTAGGCCTGGTGGCACCTACAGCCTACCCTGACTGAAGTAAGGTGGATGGTCTGGGTGGCAGGCCGCATCACTACCAGAGTGGTTGACTGTGCTGAAGTGGTTGTACCTGTATGAAAGGGCGACTTCTAGGGAACCAGGCAGGATTTGTCCTTTTGTCATGCCCTCTCCTGGCTTATGCCTGAGACCAGGCAGTTTCTCTCAGATTTGGAAGACTTGGATCCTGAGGAATGAGTGAGGAATGTGGCAGAGCTCTTTTGCTAGAGCTCCTTCTTCATTTGTGCTACCTACCAGTTTGAGGTGCTGCATCAGGATCACAAGGTGACTGATGAATCCTCTGCAAATCAGGCATGCCTCATGTTATGATCCAGGCCAAACCAACACAGACATGGCGTAAATCTCCAGAGTATCTTTTCACCGTATTTGCAGTAACAAGTTTCAAAGGCTCCTCATTGACATACACACCATCAAATTACTTATGAAAGTGATTGCTTACTATAATTAAAATAAAACTGGCAACTAACAGCATGGTTTCTGTGCATGGTCTAGTGAGCACAGTCTGCAGGAAAAGAACTGGGGGAGGGCATGCCCATGTTTATATAGGAGAGCTGACATCTGACATGGCATCCCTCTAGTGGACTGCTTGCAAAGGTTTCTGAGTGGTCAAAGTGCCTGGTGGCTTATAGTTCCATAGGTGTGGCCTGACAGAAGGTTCTCTAGATAACCTACTGTTATGGTGCATATATATATAACCATGCTTTCTGGGTTTATCTCCATTATCTTCTGATTTTGCAGGTGAAGCATTCGGAAGCAAACAGGAGTTGCTACTGCTAGAGGGGAGATTGAAAAAGCTATCCTCAAACAAGATGAAATGAATATTTAAGATGTAAAATGTCATAACTAAATGCATAGTACTGTATACTGAGTTTTATATAAAAATTCTGTGCATGTGCCTCCCCAGGTTTGCCGTAAGCCATTAACTGCACCGAACATTTGGCACACCTGCAGAAATTCTCTGGGATAGTGCTCCCTTAGCCGGTGCAACACTAGAGGTGCCAGGATGATTGAGGAGGGGAACCATGTGCCAGGAGAGGCATGGGAAATAAAGGGCACGGGAAATGGCATAGGGTGACTCTGGGAACAGCTGGGCAGTAAAAGTAGTGATGTGGCACCTAGTGAGGTGCATTTACATTTCCAGCAATGCATATAGTGTGGTACCCTGTACACTGTCATACTGTAAACACACTGTTGAATGTAACACTTGGGGACAACTGATTCTGCGTAACACTGCATCATATTGAATGTTTTCTCAGACTGCACAACTATACAGATATACTGAATGTAAATGAGTACTGTGTAGGGTACTATACTACTATATGCATTGCTGAACAGATGCAACATTAATACAAATTTAAAACTCACCCCGCCAAGTGCCACATCACTACCTCTGTCCCAGCAGTTCCAACTCACCAGTGCCATTTCCCCTGACCCTTATGCCCCTGGCAGTCTATTGTCTGACCCTGTTCAATGGGGACAAAGCCATTTGGACCACCTCCTAGCTGGTCCATGATGTGGCTTGCAAAATCTCAAAGGAATGTTTAAGCCCTGCCATGGTGCAAGTGCCCTTGCAACCTGGTGCAGTGGGTTGTTTGGTGCAACCCTGGCGTAAGGGAGCTTTGGCACAGCTGTGCCAATCTTTGATGCAAGCTGCAATAGAAAATCGCAAATGACACAAGTTGTGATGCAAGTCACCACTTGTTTTGATGCAAGTCCTTTGCATCATAAAATATGATGCTACATTTTTCATAAATTCATAAAATGGTTAACAGATTTTAAAGCAGAAGTACAATGAAAATGGGCAAACATAATTTGACCCTGCCTTTTATTTTCATTTTATTTAATCTCTTGGAGAACACCTGTGAGCAGATGCTCATTTGTAGGTCCCGTATCTGTTACAAGAAGAAAGTGAACAGACACACAGCATTACATATAAGGCATTGCATTACAAGCAGGTATAAAATTGCATTGGTACAAAACAATACATGGGTAGACAAACTGGTGTGAAGTACAAGATTGGGATAGCATTTAGCTTTATCCTTTTTTTTTTTTTTTCCCCCCTCTCTAAAGGATTCCAGGTATATTCCAGTTTTATTTGGAGATAAAAGTTCTAGTTTCACCAGAATTTGAGTATTATATAATTTGTTTAAAAAAAAAAAAAAAAAAAAGTCAGTTGGCTTAGAAATAGCACTGTAGACCTGGCAAGGGTTAGGAATGAGAAGCAAAAACTGCTTATGGTATGCAGTGCTGGGGGTCTGTAGAAAAGTTGATTTGACAGGTATGTTAATAGGAGCTGATGCTAGCCATCCAAAGGATGGCAGACAAGGGTGAGGTAGTACTGGTTGGAGACTTCAATATTCCAGACGTGGACTGGAGCATCCCAGCAGCAGCATCAACTAGGAGCAGATTTATCCTGGACTCCCTTCAGGGTGCCTTCCTCAAGCAACTGGTCATGGAACCAACTCGGCAGAAGGCAATACTGGACCTTGTGCTCACAAACAGGGACAGTGTGATGTGGGTAACAGTGGGGGAGCACCTGGGAAACAGTGACCACCAGTCATTGTGGTTTGAAATCACAGAGAGAGCAGAACCAAACCACACAAAAACGCATATCCTGGATTTTAGGGGGGCAGACTTTGGGAAAATGGGGAGATACTTGAAAGAGGCATTAAGGGGAATGGGACATGAATCGAGGGTTGAGAAACAGTGGGCAGTATTTAAAATGGGGATTACAAGAACAGAATTATGCATTAAGCAGGTTAGCAAGAGGAAAAGGAAGAGGAGACCATTATGGTTTTCCAAAGAGGTAGCAAAGAAAGTGAAAGCCAAAACGATTGCATTCAGGCAATACAAAAAGACACAGGCAGAAGGGGATAGGGAGAAGTACCAGAAGAAGCAAAGGGAGGCAGGGAGGTCAGTAAGGGAAGCCAAAGCTCAGACAGAAGAACACACTGCAAAATCAGTGGGTAGAGGGGACAAAACCTTTTACAGGTACATAAGTGAAAAAAGAAAGACAAAGGAGGATAAGTGAGACTGAAGGGGAGGATGGAGGCCGCTGGAGGATAACAGTAAAGCTGACATATTGAGCAGGTATTTCTGCTCAGTCTTTACTGAGGAAGAGGAGGGTAATGGGTCTGAAGGGAGTGACAAGGGTGAGAATGGTGCAGAAATGGACAAGTCCCTTTACACGAGAAAGGGTCCTGAAGGAACTGGAAGTAATAAGAGTTGATAAAGCAATGGGGCCAGATGGGGTGCACCCCAGGGTCCTTAAAGAACCAAGAGGTGGTGTGAACCTCTCATATCCTGTTTAGCTGATCACTGGAAACGGGAGGTACCCAAAGACTGGAGGACAGCAGATGTAGTCCCCTTATACAAAAGTGGGAACAAAGAGGAAGCAGGGAACTACAGACCAGTCAGCCTCACCTCGGTAGTGGGGAAGATCATGGAAGCACTACTGAAGGAGAGATTGGTGGAACATCTAGTTGTCAATGGACTACAGGACCCAAGGCAGCATGGTTTCACCAGGGGGAGGTCATGTCAGACCAACCTCGCTGAATTTTTTGACTGTGTGACTAGGGAGGTTGATCAGGGGAGGGCAGTGGACATGGCCTATCTGGACTTCAGCAAGGCTTTTGACACTGTGCCACATAGACTATTACACAAACTGGGGAATATGGGTGTGGGCAGGACAGTAGTGTGGTGGGTAGGTAACTGGCTGGATGGCAGGACACAGAGGGTGGTGGTAAATGGCTGTCACTCCACAGAGGGAAGAGTGACCAGTGGGGTACCACAGGGATCAGTGTTGGGACTGGTCCTATTCAACATCTTCATCAGTGACATCGCACAGGACCTAGAAGGCAGAATTTCACTGTTCACTGATGACACAAAGCTCTGTAACAGTAGACACACCAGAGGGTGTAGACAGAATGAGAAGCGACCTGCAGAAACTTGAAGAATGGTCAGGGGTTTGGCAGTTGAAATTCAATGCAAAGAAGTGCAAGATAATGCATATGGGGCACAAAAACCCTGGCACAGTATATCAGTTGGGGGGTGAGGATATAGCATGCACCAAGCAGGAAAGGGATCTTGGGGTTGTCATCTTGGATGACCTCAAGGTAGGGAAACAGTGTGACAAGGCAGCAGGTAAAGCAAATAGGATGCTGGGATGTATAGGCAGGGGCATCACCAGCAGGAAAAGGGAGGTCATAATTCGCTATACAAGACACTAGTGAGGCCCCACCTGGAGTACAGTGTACAGTTCTGGAGACCATACCTATGTAAGGACATAGACAGGGTAGAGAAGGTTCAGAGGAGGGCAACGAAGATGGTGCATGGATTGCATCACAAGTCGTATGAGTACAGGTTGAAGGAACTGAACATGTACTCCCTGGAGGAGAGGAGGGAGAGAGGGGATATGATAGAGACATACAAGTATCTTACAGGGAGGAACAGGGTGCAGGAAAACACTAGTTTTGCTTAAAAGATGTTCCAGAACTAGAGGGCATGGGATGAAGTTGGAGGAGGACGATTCAGAGGAAACATGAGAGAGAATTCTTCACAGAACGGGTGGTGGACAAGGAAACACCCTGCCAGAGGAAGTGGTGGGGGCTGAAACAATCACGGATTTAAGAATGCATGGATAGACATAAAGGAATTCTGGAGGTCAGGTAAGGGAAATAGACTTCTAGGAAAACAAACTGAACTTAAGCTCAAATGGGCAGACTGGGGTGCATAGGCCCTCATCTGCCGACACTGTCTATGTATCTATGTATCTATGTTGGTTACAGTTGAAACTAGCTTTTGAAAATTAATTTTCATTGCACTGTGGGTTTAAATCCTTCTCTCCCTCCCCACCCCACCCTATCCTTGTACTGTATAGACCTGCAGCAATGATTCATTTCTAGTATTGGGGCTTCACACAAACTTGGTTTCCAAGCTTTAACATATTTCCGCTTTTGTAACTCAATTGGAAATGAGATTCACATTATTAAATGTTTCTATTTGCTGTCCTGTAGATGTGCAACTATTACCAAAGTGGTACCTGGAGCCACAGACACTTTCTGCTGCAAAGGGATGGAAGGTAGATATGTCGCCATTATCATCCCTCAAAGGACTGAATACCTGACCCTCTGTGAAGTTGGAGTTTATGGTGTTCCAGTTCCCTGTCAAAAACTGCCTGAAGGTAAGCGAACTGCAGTTGTAGTGTAGATGGAGAACATTTTTGGCCAGATTTCCATAATAGAAATGTTTAAAATATTCATCCTAGAATAATGTTCTGCCTACCAGTGAGTTTAGCCCTTGGATGGACCTGATGGAAGCAATACAGCTAATAGCCAAGCTTTAGGTCATGCCAATATGTGAAGAGTTCACCAGCTTGAACCACAGCTAGCCCATCTGCTAACATTGTTTTCTAGACATTCTGCACAGATGAGGTTTACTGGTCTAATATGAATAAAACCTCTACAACTTTAGAGCAGTCTCTTGTTCTTGCAGCCGAATACAATGATGCAAGACCATATAAAAAATTCTGTGCCAATGAGATTTTACAACTTTACAAAATGGCAACAATAATATAAACACTTTATTGGCAAGAGATCTCACCGGGCTGAACACTACATTCCTAGAACTGCACTTACAGAAAGTGAACTAGTGGAACAAGCTGCTGGCCAGAGCAGTACAGTCCAATTCGGTGATCCGCCTCAATCAAGGCTTGACTACCGGGGGTCAGAGATGACTGACTGGTAAGGGATGGCCTTTAGGGCTAGTGCAGATTTGTTTGGGGGGGAGAGGAGGTGCAGACTGGAAGAGCCAATGACCCTTTTTCTGCTGTAATTTTCTATGTAGCTATGTCTGGTGCTTCATTTCGTTGCAAAAGAGAGGAGGGTGGATAGTACCAGGTATGTTCTTGGGCAGAATAGATGGACCTTGCAGTCCCCTTTTACTGTCACCTATGTTAAGGAAGAAAAGCCTCATTTTCAACATCTGACTATTTAAAAATTGGATTTTATATAATTTAACACTACATTTGAGCAGAGCTAGTTTACAATGGTTCTGTGTGTACAGTATATTACAGTGAAGAAAACATGAGAAGGATCAGATTCATTTTCAGCCATTACAATATATGGAGGATAAAATAAGAGCTAGTTCCTATGCTCACAAATATACAGGTGCAGCAGTTAATGCCCTGTCAATGGTAAGGGCAGTTGCATGGAAGCAACGTTGTAGACAAGTAATCCAGGTAAGACTGATTTGGGGTATGAGCAGGACTGCCTAGTGGTAGCATCTACAATACTGTGATGTGAAGGAAGGGTTTTCAGATTATTTAAATAGATTTGATTTGGGTAGATCCAGCATAGGGATGGCTAGTTATAATTTTTCTTTAATTTTCTAAGAAAAATTAACCTTTTACTTGCTCTATATTACAAAATGGCAGCAAACCATACTAAAAGGGCAATAAGCAACTCCAGGAGTGCTTTAAAACATTTAAATGCACCTCCTGTGGTAGGGCAGAAGGGACGCACTGCCTACAGCAACATACCTTACTCCCCTGGGAGTACATTAACATTTTATGGCACACCCTGATGTGGCTTTTCGTCTACTGAAATAAAAGTGCTTTTACCATCTGCTGCTCCTATTTGTAGAGGATGTAGAAATAAAACCCAGGCCCAATAGAACTTGCAGTATGTCCACAGCAATCGTAAGTCTAAATCTGGTCTATGGTTTGTACATTTAAATAGCCAGAGTTCGTTGGCCAACATACAGTATATTAACTTAGATCTTGATTGCACACTGAATCCATTAACATTGCTGAAGTGAATTGTGGTTGCAAAGTTGTGTAACTTATGTATGAGTACAGATTACATAATATAACTTTAAGCTATTTAGACGAGAGAAGAGAAAAGGGGAGGAGTCTAAATGAACAAACTAGATGACGAACTACAAAAAGTCTAACTTCAGTAGGCCAACTGAATTTATTATCCAAAATTAATCTATGCAGAAGTGGATGTACTGTCCTCCAATTCAGTAATTCAAACTTCCCTTTCTTGTGCCAGTAACAAGATATGGTGAATAAGGAATGCATTTGGTCAGGTAACTAATATTAAATGAACACTAAACTAAAAATATTAATATAAATTTATAATTTGGGCTGCTGAAGTCACCAGCTAGCTAAAACTAGCAGAAACCACAATGCCTTGGACTGGACCCTGATTAACGTACAAAACTCTCATTGACACAGGTACCCATGATGTTACAGGTCACCGTCCAGATTACAGAACAGAGAAACCATTCTCCATAATGTTCCATTTCCAAGCATATAAACGAATCCCTCTTTCTTCAGGACCTTTGAATGATGGAAGGTTTGATGCCCTATTGGACCAACAAGTGTCTTGTACAAAGATGGAATTGTAGTGTCTTTCGGGGCCTCATTGGTCCCTTCACTTGAAGGGACCTGTGAAGCCCAGAAAGCTTGTGTATAATTCTGTCTTTGTACAAGACACTTGTTGGTCCAATAAAAGGTATCAAACCTTCCATTTCATGTTTCCCAAGGACCAGTACAGCTGGAATCTCTTCAGGACCTTGAAAGCCAAATGGGTGTGTGTGTGTGTGTGTGGGTGTGTGGGTGTGTGGTGTGTGGGTGTGGGTGTGTGGGTGTGTGTGGGTGTGGTGTGTGGGGTGGGGGGTGTGGGGTGGGGTGGGGGGTGGGGGTGGGGTGGGGGTGGGGGTGGGGGTGGGTGGGGGTGGGGGTGGGGTGTGGGGGTGGGTGTGGGGGTGGGGTGGATGGATGGGTGGGTGGGTGGAGGGGATGGAAAACTGAGGCTAATGCCTTAACAATACTATGGTTCAAATTTGAGAAACTTGTCCTGTCCATAAGAATACATGACAAGAACATGGTCAATCAAGGGACAGATGTTTTAATATTCATTAGGCATGGAAATGAAAGCTGGAAAAATAACAAATGCCTCCACTGTCTTAACAGAAAGATTGCGAAACAAATGTAAAAATTACTAATCTGCAAAAAGCACTACTCACAAAGAAAACTAGTCTCAAGGTAGTGTACAGGATTTTTCTGTGTGGTCAGCCTTGGGCTATTGCATCAGACAAAAAAATAAAAACAAACATAATATCTAAAGAATAATATAAAGATGCATACCTGAGTAAAGAAACTAATAAAATGAGCATCTAGAAATGCATGGCAATCAAGAACAAGTTTTGAACTTGCATGCTTGAATTTCATTATAAAATGGGTATTAAAAATCTTTGCTCTTGATTGGCCAAAAGCTGCTTTCATCCGGGACAATATCTCAGCACAATGGCCTAGCTGAAAGTAGCTCCCAGCAAACAGGACCCAGCACCCAGCCGAGCCTTCCCCGCTGACCGTGCATCTCCTCTTTGCAGCTCCAGGTAACTGCTCCTGCTCTACCAGCTAAGTTAAAGTACCTGCTACATCTTACTCCTGCCACTTGGTCACTCTGTCTTCACCTCATGAGTTTGCTCCTAAACTTGCCACTGACTGCAGCTTTTTCTAAACTGCCCAGCAGAACAGTTTGTCAGTAATTCCTTTAACGGCACTGACAAACACCACAGCAGGACCAGGAAGTAAAGTGGGAGGTTGGACAGCGAGCAAGCGGGCCCTACTCGTCTTGACTTAATTGCCCATATCTAAGTGGTAGTAATTTAAAACTCATGTTGCATCTTTTTAATAAACTAATTGGGACCCATTTCATAATCACGGTAAGATACGGGGGGGTTGGGAGGATATTATGAAGGGATAATGGCCCTTCTTGGGTGGTGGCAGCACTCTGCTTCGCCTTGTACTTAAACCCACCCATGGTGTGCTATTATCCCACCATAATGCCCCGTCATGCCTTATTGCTTAATTGTATACCATTTCAAGAAAAACATTTATACACGCATAATGGAAAGTAGTCTTTAAATACTGACCAAAGGCATGAAACCAGAGATCAGACATGGGTCTAGTTACCTACACTGCTGAGTCAGTAGTAATCCACAAATGAGCAGTCATAATGCACAAAAGGGTTCATAATCCTAAATTCTTCTAGTATGACAAAGATTAACCTGAAAGAATTCAGAAATACTGTGAATTTAAGAAGTTCCAATACAGTATCAAATGACTGGAGAAAAGTAGTCCACTAGTCACTTAACAAGACATGGCAACAATGTATTTGTTCAAGGTTGTCAATTTCACCATTGTCAGTTGTGGAAAGGAGTCCTTACAATATTGCTTTTTTTTTTTTTTTAATTCCCATTACTTTTCTGAACAGACTTATAAATATTGTATATTTTTTGAAAATTGTATTCTATTCATAGTCCTCCCTGCCAAAACATTTTGAAGTCAATACCAAGTATGCAACTTTAAAGTAGAAGTCTTCACCATCTTAACATGTACAAACATTCAGTACACACACTAGTCCAAAGGGATTAATTTTTATTATAAATTAAGTACTTCCTGTTCCTCTAGGCAAAGTTGGGGATATAGTGAATGTTCTTCCTGACAGTCTGGGAAGATGCATAGACCCATGATAAAGATAAAGGAAGAAAATGCTTGCGCCTCTGTATTAATTTAATTGTCCTATCCCAGTTTGTGTGGATCATGGCTAACTTAACCCATGGGGAAACTAAGATGTCTTGTATCAATAGATTTTACTAAAGATGCCCTACAACAGGAGCAATCAGCAGCATGTCAGACATTCACAGCATAAAATGCAAACTATTTTAATGTTGCACTTGGGAAGGACAGGATCCCTTTTACTGAATGTCCTCCATACCTATAGCTGAACAGTTAGACTCCATTGATGCTGTGTTTATACTATAAATTTGTGATGGTGGTAGTAGGGAGCAGGCTGGCAATTATAGGCTAGTCAGTCTAACATCAGTGGCGGAAAAGTTTAATGGAATCGCTGATGAAGGAAAGGATAGTAAAATAGCTTGAATCCAGTTCATAACAAGACCCAAAACTGCATCATTTCACAAGGGGGTGGTCATGTTAAATAATTTGAAAGAATTATTTGGTCGACCAAGGAACTAAATCAGGATGGAGCAATGGGCCTGGCCTACCCATTTTTCTTAAAGTTCTTGCATTGTAAAGTAACATTTAGGCAAACAATTCATTTCTCACAATCAGTAACAAAAAGCCTAAGTAGATTTCAGTAAGGCATTCAGCACTGTTCCACATTAGTAAGCAAGCAGAGTAGCTTAGAACTGGATCCAAAGGTGATGGGGAGAGATAGGTGAGAGGTTGGTAAGTTGATTTCACGTTGAAGAAGGGAGGGTAATCGGGTACCTCATGGATCGGTCCTTTAGTGCCTTTAAAGAAACTCCGCCCTCTATCTTGTAAATTTCGTTTCCATGTCAGACGACCCTTTCCATGTAGCTGTTAGAAATGCATGCAGCTGCCTTAGTCTGTTTTCATACTTCATACTTCATGTTGGGCCCTGTAACTGTCCTGGGAAGCTCCATTTGGTAGATGCTAATCTCATTGTCCCTGAGAGCTGCATTAGCATGAGAACATGATGCGTAAGAAATCTTTAAACTTCCCAGTATGCCTGTCTGCTTAGTCTTCAGACATAATCTGCAAGAAGGTATAAAATACCACTTTTACCTTCAGTGAGCTTTGCAGACTATCAGTTGTCTGGAGGTCCTGGTGGCCTTGAAGCACTGGGCTGTTTGCATTTCATTGGTATGTGAACCATTGCAATATTTAATATGTAATGTATGCTTCCATTTCATTACTATATAAAGATTTTTGAATGCTATCATGGAGTGCTGTGTATTTTATTTATATCAGTTGTAATGTAGGGTTTTTGCCTTAAACTTCTTTCAGTTTGTTTCCATTTCCAGAGTTTTTGCAGGTTATTTGCTGTTTCAGCATAGAGCTACATGATAAAAATGGTTGCTC
This sequence comes from Neoceratodus forsteri, assembly GCA_016271365.2. Classification (NCBI taxonomy): domain Eukaryota; kingdom Metazoa; phylum Chordata; order Ceratodontiformes; family Ceratodontidae; genus Neoceratodus; species Neoceratodus forsteri. The sequence continues at coordinate 217,778,444 of CM057455.1, read as the reverse complement.
TGACAGGTTCTCAAATACTAATGCAGTTCTCTTGGACAGTGCCATTTCACCCATGAAGTGGAGACCCCCCACCCCGGGCAGTCACGGGGACTACCATGAACAGTGAGAACAAATTAAAGGTAACACTCAGCCCTAACCGCCATTGTTGGCATGGGAACAAAACTTGAATGATAGGAGGGTGTAGTTTTTTCCTTTAAGTGACATTGCAGAGGAGCTATAAGGGAAGGTCTGCCTCTTCGTGGATGGCACCATAATCTGCAATAGGGTGGACACTCTTGGGGGGGGGGGGGTTTGAAATGAACAGACACCTGAGAACTAAGTGGTTATGGGATTGACGGCTGGGTTTTGATGTGAAAAGTGCAAAATAATGCACTTGGAGCACAAAAAAACAGAGGTCGAGTGCAAAATGTGTGGAGTGGTATTGACTATGACCAAGCAGAAGAGACCTGGGGTAACTGTATCTGATGACCTAAACGAGGCCAGGTGGTATGACAATGCAGTAGGGAGGGCATGTTGGATGCTGGGGTGCATAGAGAAGTAGTGTTACCCCTGGTAAGATTACCTAGGGTGCTGTCAAGTTCTGGAGACCACATCTGTGTAAGGACACTGAGTGGAGATGGTCCAGAAGTGGGCAGGGAATGCATCAAGACATATGAGGAGAGACTAAAGGACCTAAATATGTACACCCTAGAACAGAGGAGGAAGGGGGGGATATGATGGAGACCTTTAAATATCTCTCAGGGATAAATAAGGTAGAGGGAGTATTCTTTTCAGAAGAAAAGGTGCTCAAGAACAAGGGGGACATGCTATAAAGCTGGAGAAATGTGAGGAAGTACTTCACAGATGTATGGGATGAGCACAAGGGAATTGTAGAAAGGAGGTTGGGAAGGGAGAAAGCTGTAGATCGGGTACAGTATGTGATAAAAGTGTAGGTACAGTAGGCAGACTTGGACGGTCCTTACTTGCCATCAGACTGACTAGATCATGAGGGCCTCTGAATCTTCCTTCCCTGCCCCACTGTCTCAGTGATGGCATTTGAAATGTTCCCCTGTAATTGAGGTCAAAAATGTATTCTTGTCAAATCGAACCCCAAAGTAGTCATACTTCCATTTCCATTTTGTCTATATATAATTTGGGTTCCTTTCTTTCCTTTATGCCCCAAACCATGTTTATTTTTGATCTACTGTGTAATTTTAAATGAGCTCTTCAGACATCAGATTTGTCCACTTATCTCTAATCCAAGTAGTAAAGTAGAAATCGATATGAAATATTGTGTGCCAAATGGCCCATCAAGTTTCCCAGAATCGTAGAAGTTGTACCAATATTGCATTAAACGGGCTATATAGGGTTAGTGCAAGGACGCAACCCTCTTACAACCTTCACATCAAGGTTTGTTCTCATTTTATTAAATGGCTCAGCTGATTGTTGAACCTGAAGCCACCATGCTGTATTGGGCAATCTTCACAATGTCTATTGTCTGCACACATCAGATCAGTGCTGCCAAAGATTTCTGATAATGCTACCCAATGCATTTGAGCAGATCTCTGATTTTAAAGAGCTTTTGGAACTAATTTAAAGAACATCTGAACATATTAGACAAAATCTACATAATAAAGTAAAGGGTAAAACCATACTCAAATGACCAAAAACACCACAGGTGGCATCCTTGCCAAATGACCCAAGATAACTCCAATCATTTATACTATACCAATGTATGGCAATCATACTACTAATCAAAGTATTCCGGACCCAGAGCCCAAGAGTATTCTGGCACCCATCTGAGCCTACCTTTCAACAATCTAAACTTTGTGGCTAGTAATGCTGAGGTATTGCCTTCCAAACTAAATGCTTGCAAGGGCCCCAGTCCTGATGAATTATACTAACATATTAAAATGCCAGCAGAATAGGCCTAATGGTTCCTCGAGTCTGCTCGATTTTCAGCAATCTGCATTCGAGGGTCACCTTGGGGTGTCCCCCCCGAAAGTTATACTGTCCCCAGTCCCAGATGTTTCACCTGTATTGGGCCTGGTCAGATTTACCTTCCCCTGTACCTGTCCTGTCCCTCTCTTAAACCCATCCAGTCTCCACCTCTGCCAGCTCCCTGGGCAGTGCATTCCATGGCTGCTCCACCCTTTCAGTGAAATAACATCTTCTCTCCCCTCTGAGCCTGCCCCTTCCAGCTTACACCTATGGCCTCTCATTGCCCCACCTTCCTTCCTTTGGAGCACCTTGACTGGGCCTCCCTTATCGATCCCTTTCATGTACTTAAAACCTCTATCATGTTCCCCCCCCCCCAAGGGTATGCATGTCAAGCTCCTTGAGCCTCTCCTCATAGTCCTCTTCTTCCCCCCACAGGCCCCAGATCATTTTGGTTGCCCTCCTTTGGACCCTCTAGAAGTGTAATGTCCCTCTTATATGTGGTCTCCAAAACTGCACACAATACTCTAGAGGGTGGCCTAACCAAGCAGTTGTACAGAGGAAGGATCACTTCTGCCTTTTTGGAGGTAATCCCCCTGGCGATGCATCCCAGCATCCTATTTGACCTTGCCACTGCCCTCCTGCAGGTCTGAGTTCATTTTGACATCTACCACTTCCCCCAGGTACCTCTCATCCTCTGACTTGAATCATGACTCCTTCCAGGGTATATCCCTGGCCTGGATTTATGAGTCCCAGGTGCAGAACCTTGCACTTCCCTGCATTGAATTCGTTTCCATTTTCCCCGACAACCTTTCCAGAGCTTCTAGGTCTCCCTACAAAGCCACCCTCCCCTCCTCATCCACCACTGCACCCAGCTTTGAGTCATCTGCAGACTCCTCTCGCTCCTGATCTCCTTCCTGATGTCTGAGACCTAGGTGTTGAACAGGAGTGGCCCCAGCACTGACCCCTGGGGAACCCCACTAGTAACCCACCTTGGGGATGAGGCTAACCTTCCAACCACCACCTTCTGAGTATGCTCAGACTATTTACTATCCATCTTAACTGTCTTCCTAGACCCATTTCCTTCAGCTTAGCCAGCAGGCCACTGTGGGGTAGCAAATCAAACACCTTGCTAAAGTCCAGAAAGAGGATGTCCACTGCCTTACCCTGATCCAGGGCCCTCATCACCCAGTCATAGAACTCAAGGTTGGTCTGGCATGATCTTCCTGTGACAAAGCCATGCTGCCTATCGTCCAAGTACCCAGTTTGCTCCAGTAGCTCCCGCTAGCCTTTCCTTGACAATACCCTCCATCACCTTGCCGACCACTGATGTCAGGCTAACTGGCCTGTAATTTCCAGCCTCCTCTCGATTCTCTCCCCCCCCTTGTGATGGGCCACCCTCCAGCGTTCAGGCACCCACCCAGTCCTCGGATGTTGAAAAGCTCCACTAGAAGGACTGCCAGGACATCTGCCAGTTCCCTCCGTACCCTGGGATGTATCTCACCTGGCCCAGGTGCTTTCACCATCTGAAGGGACCTTAGGGCTTCCCTTACACATCTACTGGGATTTCAGCCTCCACATCCTCCCTCTTTTCACCCTGCACTGCTGGCCTCCACCTGTCTGGTGGCCATTCCTTTTCCCCAGACCTGGCGGGGGGGGGGTGGCCCTGGTCTCTATCAGTCCCACCCCTTCCTCTGGTTTGCCCCTGCTCCCCTCGCCAGACATAGCCCCTCCATCCCCCCGGTAGACTGAGGCAAAGTACTCATTTAGGACTTCTGCCTGTTCTCCCCACCTCCTGTGCCCAACCATCCCCTATACTTATGTTGCTGATCTGCCCACTTGCTTTCCTTTTTTCCCCCTAATGTATATAAAGAAACCCCTTGTCCCCCTTCAGATCCCACTGGCCAAAGGACTGCTCCTTTTTTGCCTTGGCTCCTCTCACCACCCTGGTGACTCTCTTGGCTGTCTGCTCATATTCCTCCTGATCCCTTTCACTCTTTGAGCACTTAAAGCACCTATAGGCTGCCTTCTTTTCCCTCACCACCTCCTGTACCTCCCAGGTCCGCCAGCAGGGTTTTCTGGCCTTACCGAACTTGCACATTTCCTTTGCACACAGGATCTAATGACCTTCTGTATTCCCCTCCTAATGATACCTCACCTGCTGTCCGCATCCATATCCGGCCTTTTTCTGTCCATAGAAACCTAGACTTCGGCAGATAAGAATCGCTTGGCCCACCTAGTCTGCCCATTTTTCTACCTACAAGATAAACTGCAGATCCTAGTTAACAGCCCATTTCTTTCTATCCCCACAAATTGCCTTATGTCCGTCCCATGCATTCTTGAATTCTCCCAGTTTTAGACCCCACAGCCTCAGGAAGACTGTTCTATGCATCCACCAGCCTCTCTGTGAAAACATACTTCCTCACATTGCCCCTGAGCCACTCCCCATCTTTAAATTGTGTCCCCCTTGTTCTTGCACACATCTTTTTCTGAAAGATGCTACCCTCTTGGACTTTGATTCCACTGAGGTACTTAAGTTTCTATCATATCTCCTCTCTTCCCCCCCAACTTTCCTCAAGGGCATACATATTAAGCTCCTTTAGTCTCTCCTCGTATGGCTTCTCTTGCAGACCCTGCACCATTGTAGTTGCCCTCCTCTGGACTGCCTCTATCCTGTCTATGTCCTTGCGGAGATGTGGTCTCCAGAACTGGATGCACTACTCCAGATGGAGTCTCACCAACTGTCTGTACAGAGGGATAACATCTTCCTGTTCTGCTGGTGATGCCTCTCCCTATACATCCCAGTGTACCCCCAGCCCTCCCTACTGCCTTCTCGCATTGCTTGCTAACCTTAAGGTCATCTGATGCGATTACCCCCAGGCCCCATTCCATTTTTTGTGGTTACTATCTCCCCCCACATTGTAATCTTCCCGGGTTCTTGTTTCCAAGGAGCATTATTTTGCACTTTACATGAATCCAAGCTGCCATACTTCTGACCATTTCTCCAACCTCGCCAAGTCTCTTATTTCCACACCTCCTTGTGTATCAACCCTGTTGCAGATCTTTGTCACCTGCAAAGAGGCATACTTTTCTTTCCAGTCCCTCTGCCATGTCACTTTTAAAGACATTAAAGGACTGGACCCAGTACTGAATCCTGTGGTACCACACTAGTAACCACTCTCTTCAGAGTGAACTCTATTTACAATTACCTTCTGTGTCCTGTTGTCCAAATGTTTTACCCAGGCTACCACCCTGGGACCCACTCCCAGGCTGGTTAATTTGACAAATCTTTTGTGTGGGACTGTCAAATGCCTTGCTAAAGTCTAGGTAGGCCATGTCCACAGCCCCTCCCTGGTCTACTACTTTTGTCACCCAGTCAAAGAAATTGATTATTCATCTGACGTGACCTTCCTGCTGTGAACCCATGCTGCCTTGGGTCCTGTGTCCCACTGGCCTCTAAGTATTCGACAATTCTTTCCTTCAGAAGTGATTCCATCACTTTCCCTACCACAGAGGTCAAACTGACAGGTCTGTAGTTTTCTGCCTCTGTCCTGCTCCCACTTTTATGAAAGGGAATCACATCCACCTTTCTCCAGTCCTCTGGTACCACACAATCCTCCCATGATTTGCTAAAAAGGGTAGTCAGTGGTTTCACTAGTTCTCCCCTTGATTCTATTTGAATTCTGGGGTGAATTCCATCAGGTCCCATTGCTTTGTCCGCCTTCAGTTTTAGGAGTTTTCAGAATCCTTTCTATGAAAAGGACTGTGATTGACGACCCCCAAGTCCAGACTGCTTCTGTTAATTGAATTAAGCACCTCCCCCCTCCTCCTCATCAATACTGAGCAGAAATATTCATTCAGTATCCCTGCTTTTTCACTGTCCCTCTCTGCCCACCCACCATCCATTCTATTCAGCCTCACTATCCCTCCCTTTGTCTTTCTACACTCCCTGATGTACCTATAAAAGGTTTTATCCCCCCTTAACAGAGTTGGCTATCTTTTCCTCAGTTTGGGCCTTTGCTGTTCTGACTTCCCTCCCTGCTTCCTTCTGCCTTAACTGGTACAGCTCTGTCCTGTCCTGTTTCCTTATACTTCTTGAATGTTATCTTTTTCTCCCTGATATTCCCCACCACCTCCTGAGAGCCATAGTGGCTTTTTTTATTGATCTGTTCATTTGCTTCACACAAAGGCTTGTTGCCTCTGATGGCAGTTTTGATGTTTCCCCATTGTTGCTCCAACCCTCCTCCTAGCCTGTTTGCTAGTGCTTTTCTAAGGCACTCCCCCATCTTGCCAAAGTCGGCCCTCCTGAAGTCCAGTACCCTCACTTTTGTATGGCTTGACTCTGTAGCTGAGTTTATCGTGAACCACACTGTTTGGCAGTCACTTGTTCCCAGAAGGCTACCCACTTCTAGATCTGAGATCCTCTCACTGTCCCCATTTGAGAATGAGGTCTAAGATTGCTCCCTCATGAGTGGGTTCCAAAACTAGCTGTCTGAGGCATGCCACCTGAAGGGCATCAAGAATGGCCCTGCTCTTAGATGTGGCTGCAGAAAATGTGCTCAAGTTAACATCTGGCATATTCAGGTCTCCCATCAATGGTATCTCCCCTTTCTCTGCCATCCTAAGAATGCCTTCTATCATATTCTTGTCCATTCCCTTCCCTTGACATAGGGGTCTGTATACAACCCCTGTGTGGATTGTGGTGCCATTTCCAGTCTCTAAGGTAGCCAACAGTGCCTCCTCTCCCTGTTTACTCTCGTTCAGTTGCTTTCATCCCTTCTCTTACATAGAGCTACTTCTCCCCCTCCCTGTCTCTCTCCTGTAGGTTGTGTACCCTGGTATGTTAACATCCCAGTCATGGTTCTCTGTGTACCATGTTTCTGTGACTGCTATATCCAGGCATCCCTCTTCCATCAAGGCCACCAGTTCAGGGAACTTGTTGCCCAGATTATGGGTATTGGTACTCATTATCCTGCACTTCCTGATGGCCTTACCCCTTTTTGCCCCATCCCTGTCCTTATTGTCTTTGTCACTTTCTCCATTTACCCCTGCCCTTCTCCCTATCAACATCTCTAACTTTGTGTTTACCTCGCTTACTGCCCTGACTTTTCTGGGGGGGTTAGCATTTCCCTGTTACTTTCCAGTGCCTCCCCACTTGGCTAGTTTTAAATGCTTGCCAATGAAGCATTTAAACCAATCACCTAGGATCCTGGTTCCCCTCCTGGACAGATGCAGACCATCACTCCAGTATAGGCCTGCATCACTCCAGGTTGATTCCCAGTTCCCAATGAAGCCAAATCCCAAGCTCTGCACCAGTTTTTCAACCACTGAGTGAATCCCAAGGTGTGGAGCACCCTAGCCTCACCTATGCCATAGACAGGCAGCACCTCTGAGAAGGTTACCATACGTGCTATTTGTCTAAGGCCCCTCTCCAACTCTACAAACTCTTCTGCGCTGCTCTGATCCCTTTCTTACCAGGTCATTTGTCCCTAGGTGGACAATGACATCCAGCTGCTCCCCTGTGCAGCTGCTCCTGTGATCCTGAGGATTCTCTCCCTGTCCCACCAAGCCATGGCACCAAGCAGGCACCTTGCCTCCCTCTCCCCTTTCTCCCCCAGTTATAACTTCCTAACAGTTGAGTCCCCCACCTGGAGTTTAGTTTCCCCTGTGGAGTCCCATGCCACCCTCCTGTGAGTGTCCTTTGTGGAGGTTCCCAGCATCCTCCTTGGTCTCCACTGCAGGTGCCTCCATAGAGGAACCGCGCTTTGCCAGAATGGCATATGAATTGTGGAGAGGTACAATTGGAGAGATGTGCCTCTGTTCCACCACCCTTGCCCTCCCTGAGCCCACTGTGGTCCAACCGCTCCTCTTTCTTGGCAATCTGAGGCAACGGTAGTGACCCTGGTGGTTCCTGGATGGGAAAGGAGGTCCCACAAATCCTGGCCAACTCAGCCTGGAGATGAGCAACCTTCTCCCTCAGCCCAGAGAGGTGCCTGCAGATGGGACAGCATCGCAACCTCCAGAATGTCTCGGAAGACTGCTGCTCCACAGCCACTGCACTGCACCACTCCCATCATGTCTTATTTCTGGCCCCTTCACTGTTTGGAATACTTAATCTTTCCTCTGTTTTTATTTATTTATTTTTTTTTCTCCCTACTTAGTTACTGCCTCTGTGCCCTCTAAGCCCCTGATCTTCCTGTTCTGAGACAAGATCCTATATTTCTCAGTAGTCCCCTTACTTGCTCAGAGGTAGACCTCCAGCAGCTGGGGACTGCTACTCTTGCCTTCTATGATGGTGAGTCTTTGGTGGCTCTGATCACTCGCTTCCTGCTCCCAAACAGGAAGTTCCTGTTGTCAGTCAAATCCTGTGCCTATAAAAGTAAAACTGGCTTTGGGTGGAGGGGAGAGAAGGAGGGCAGTATAGTCCCAGTAGAGAAGTCCAGTCACAACAGCAGCAGCTCCTTGTCCTGATGTTCTCTGACAATTTTCTGTCCAGACTATCTTTAAGGATCCTTCCCATCTCCCTGAAGTCTGCACCCCTAAAGTCAGTTACTACCGTCCTTGTTTGGCTTTTCTCCCCCCCCCCCCCCAAAAGTTCAGGAATAACCAGACTGGCATGATCATTCCCTCCAACGGGTCCCCTCACCTCTTGGTCCCTAATCTGATCACTGTCCACCAGGACCATGTCCGGGCCTCACTAATTGGTTCACCCACCTGTTGTGCTGGAAATGCATCCTGGAAGACATCCAGCAGCCTTTGCTCTCTGGCCACTGGTGATGATGTAGTCCCCCAGTCTGTTCCTGGCATGTTGAGGTCCCCCATTGCCACTACCCTTCCCCAATCTACAGTGTCCCTCAGGATTTGCCACCAAACTTTCTTCCAGAACCTCCACCTGTGCTGGTGGTCTGTATATCACTCCAACCTTTACTCCTCTCCCCCCCCCCCACTGCATCAGCAAGGTGACCCAAATAGCCTCCACATTCCCCTCTGCCTCCTCTACCCCTCCAATACCTATGCCATTTCTGACTAACAGTTCCACACCACCACCCCCATCCCTTCCCCATCTTTTCTGAACATAGTATAGCCCTCCAGATTTAGATCCCACTCGTGCCCTTGAGTGGCCCAGGTCTCAGTGTCTGCTACCACATCTACCTCCCCCTCAACTAGCATCACCTGGAGCTCAGGCATTTTATTTCCTAAGCTCCTGGCATTTATCAGGACCACTCTCCACCCCTTTTCCCTACTGTCCTTTCTTTCCGTTGAGCTTCCATTTCTCAGCTGCTGCACCCTACCTGGTGACCCATTTCCATATCTCCCTAGCCCCTTAGAGGAGTGGAGACCATGTCCCTCCTTTATCGTACCTGCTGCCACTGCCCCTTTTTTGATTCCTCCCGTTCACAAGCTTAAACCCCACCTTTTGCCGATGAACCCAGCTAGTTTGAGCTTAAGGATTTCCTTCACCTCCAAGTTAGTGGAGCCTGTCCCTAGCGTACAGCGTCTTATCCTTCCAGTCCCCTACCGGGCCATACCCCAATTCCCCACACCACTCCCTAAGTCACTGATTTATCTCTCTAATCATCTTGTTTTCCCCACTAGCCCTTGTTACTGGCAGGATTTCCGGAAAGGAGATCTTGCAGCCTATGGAAAGGCATACCCTGGCCAACTCCCGGAACGTTGCCTGAATTTCTGGTTTACTATTACCATTTATGTCGTTTGTCCTCAAGTGCACGAGAATGTCTGGGATTTCCTCCCCCGCATTCCCTTGCCAGTGAATACAACTTATGCTTGGCCTTGTGCACCATCAGACCTGGGTGGCATTTGGTTCTGATAGGACAGGCTTTACCCTCCTTCTGCCCCTCCCACTGGATGCCTCTGATCATGGAGTACCACAATAGCAGTACTTTAACCTCCCCCTTGCCTCCCTGTTCACCCCTCTGGTTTCCCCGCCTTCCATGCACCTCCTCATCCTTCATCCAGGTTCTCCCCACAACAGGTTCCTCGCACCTCCCACAATCTGGGTATCTAAGGTAGCCCCTTCACTATTTTCCCTGGTCACCTCTCCTACCCATGTCCTGGCCTTCTTTATCTTCTCTCCCCCCAACCAGAGTATCTTTCTCTGCATCTTTCCCTACTCCTTACTAACCTATCCATCCTAGCAGTTTGCCTACTTGACTTTCTGCTCACTATCATTCCATTTACATCCTGCGCCTTCCTGCCTGTTGTGCTCCCCTGATCCATACAATCAGCTGCCTCCTTGTTCCCCCGATCCTCCTTTTTCTTCCCCCATCCAGTCCAGGTCCCCCTCTATTTCTCCCTTGCTTCTTGCCCCTTTCACCCTTTCTATCTGTCCCTGCCCCAGCTTCACCAGCAGCAACATCATCCTCCTTCTCCCACCCCAAACATTCCCCTCTTCTACCAATGTGCGTAGAGGGTTAAAACAATTTGTGAGCCTTGGCCCATCCCCCAGTCTCCTGCCTACTGCTGTAGATATTTCCACCTTTTGGGCCCCACCTGCCAGGGTCCCCTAGAGCCCTCTGTGTACCCTTCCATTCTCCCCTAATATGAGCACCTCTCTTCACTCATCCCCCAGCTTGGGAGGCCCCAGCACCTAGTGCTTCCATGTAGGTGACTGCTTGCCTCCTACCTCTCCAATCCTCGTTCTGCAGCACCCTCAGCTGCCTTTGGATCCCCTCTACCTCCTCCTTAAGTTATGCCAGCTGGTAGCACACTGGGCATCCCCCAAATTTCCAAGCCTAGTCCAGTATCCTGGCTGCACCACACCCTGTGCACCCAACCACCCGCCCAGATACCTGCTCTAGTGATATGCAGTTCTTTCCCCATCATCAAGCAGTCTTTTCTAGGCCAAACTACCAACTCGGTGGCTCTCCAGTTTCTTGAGCTACCAGTACATGTTCCTATACCTAGACTATCTTCTCTTCTGCCCCCCCCCCCACCAAATACAGCATGCAGACTTTTAAACTTGCAACGCTTAAGTAGATGAACTTTTCCCTACCTGACTATTGGCCTTAAGAGTTGGTTCATAGGGAACGTTTGCAACTCTCTAAGCTCCTCCCTCCCAGCCTTTAAACCAAACCCCAGTGGCTCTTCCATATTTAAGAAAGGCTAATACAAGGGGTGGATGGCAGGGCTTTCACAGAAAGATTTTAAGGAGTTGGGCCATATTTTAAAACACAACAGCAAAACTCACAAACTTATGACACAAGAGCTCTCCAGAACCTCACCACATCTACAAAATTCCACTGCTAACTTTGCCCACAGCAAGAAGATTTAAAATGCCTCTGAGGATTTAAACATACCAGAAAAAATAAAACTGATGCGCACATACAAGCTAAACCATCGGCTTAATTATTTAACCCGTCACTGACCACTTAACACTATTACCATTATATGGAATATAATCCTCATCTCCTACATCTAAAAGTCTGGAGATAAAATCCTGTGTAGCAAACTAGATCAATATCTGTACTCCCTGCATTAGCTAAATTTCTAGAAGGAGAAACCTTCCTCAAACACCAGTGCCCATCAACAAAGCATCATGAATTTAGAAAAAAAGCTATAGTATGCAGCACTTGTAATGTAGAGGGATGTACCGGACTTCCACTGGTACTGGACAAACATCACTTGTCAAACATTTTTCTATATCTCCAATGTTAAGTCGGGGCTAAAACAGACCTGTAATTCCATTTACAGCAGCCACTGGACAGATCTGACTATTAATGTTCTCATTATCATGTCATAACAGTAACAGTAGGTATTAATGGATTGCAAGAGGTCTCAACTGTTTATTTAAGTGCTCTCAGTTGGGTATTTAAGTGTCAAAAGTGGCTTTTGACTCCGAGGTATAAAACAGGCAGACTGGATTGGTCTAGCGGTTCTTATCTGCCGACAAGTTCTGTTTCTATGTAAAACCATAATTCTCTAATAGTGACTTGGAGCAGATTTAAGAGGTGCCTGTGTAAGTCAATATTTTAATTCTTTCTCTAAACTGAAGTCATAGCTCAGCTGGGGGATCTTTCCTCTCTCCCTCCCTTTCCCATAGCCTGAATTGGGATGTCTAAAATTCCACTGCACTACAGAAATAAAATCACTTTAAAAAGTGAGAATCCTGTAGTTAAAAAAAAAAAAAAAAAAAAAAAATACAGTATAAGAAATTTAAAAGGTGCAGATCACTGTACTCTACTTCACACAAACAGGATGCTCTGATTCATTTGCTGGCAAGCAATATCCAAAGTATGGCATAGTTACAGAATGTAGGCAGGGATGTCTTGCAGACAGAGGAAATACATTATTTGTCTTAGATGACAAGCTGTGCCTCACGGATGTAGCAGACGCCGCATGTACCGGACAATTTCATATTGCCCAAACCAGTCCGGAACAAGCCTTTTTGACATTCTCCTCTGAAATCAGTGACTTGCATCGGGGTTGTCTAGTGGTGTCCACTTTTGTGGACCTATCTAAGGCCTTTGAGTGGCAACCTATTAAAGAAACCTGCCAACACTGGTGTGGCAACACATATTAGAAACAGAATTTGATGGCAGATAAGGACTGCTGGGCCCACCCAGTATGCCCATTTCCCTACCTAATGGATAAGCTGCGATCCTAGTTAACCAGCAGCCTACTTCTTCCTACCCCCACCCCTAGAATTGCCTTATGACTGTCCCATGCATGCTTGAATTCCACCACTGTTTGACTCCACAACTGGTTCAAAAGAGTCGTTCTGTGAAAATTATGTATTCAATATGTTTACAACTGAAATTAACTGGTATACCCAAATTACCAGTTTTAGGGCCCCTACTATTCTGTCTACCAATGATCATTCTTACTAGAATGAACATCATGTACACTGACATGGCCATCTATGACTCTGGCCCCTATATAAAAGGTCCAGGTAAAACTTCATCGAACTTTGAATTGCTCAAAAAAAAAAAAAAAAATTATTTTGAACTGTTTATCTGGCCTGCTCATCTGCCAACCTACCATACTCTGGGTTATTAGGGGTCTTATAGCACCATGCACACCCTGGTGGAACCCCTTAGAGCCAGCTTGGAGGCTTCATCCAAGGTAGCCCTGACATTTCTTCAGTTTTCTCCCTGGTTCAGTCTAACCCAAGAAGCAGTGACACATGCACGTGGAGGTGCATATGTGCACTGCAGCTCCAGTACCGGCCTCTTCTGCCTTCCCTCTTACTAGCACTAGCACTCTCTGGAGCAACTGCCACTTCGGCCTCCACCAGAGGGTGGCCAAGTTCTCCCTCCTGAGGTGGAGGGCTGGCAGTTGCTCGCATCCTCTCTCTTCCCCCTGCCAACCTCCAACCTGGGCTCATTCCTGAACCCAGGTCAGCAGCATGGTGCAAGGTGTGATGTCCAGCACCACAACCCTCTGCACCACTGGGCTGGCTTACTCTAAAAATGACTTTATGAAAATGAACCTGTTATATGAAGCTAAATCCAAAGTATTGATATGCCCAGAAGCTGGCCCAGGTTAATCCATCATTTTAGCATAGGTATGCATGGATCGAAATTGAAACCTGTGCATTTTGTTTGCTTTCTCTCCCTACTCTGCCCCTATCAGCTGGCCCTCTTAAATTGCTGGCCTGCAATACTCCTTGCTTAAGGTGCAACTGTCTACCATTTCTGACTATCAAATGCAATATAGTGGCACAATTGAAGGCATCCAATACCTTCTTGTGGGGCATTCTTCTTCTGAATCTGGTCTCACCCTGACCTAAATTGTGCATTGCAAAAGCTTAATTTGGCCCTTTTTTGAGCCTTTTGAGTCAGCTGCAACTTGCAAGAGCTGAAAAGAACTACACAGCAGAGGTGATTCTATTTCACATGTTTGTCAATGGCAACACTATCACCAGTGTCTGCAGAGTCTCCAGTGTGCGGGTAGTGGTGCCATTAAGATAAGCACTTATGTAAAGTCCTACATGCATGCTGGAAAAGCTGTTCATGTCTTGAGTGCTACTGTACAGTATGTACATGAGGGTATGGGAAGTGTTTAAAACTGTGGTGCTAATTGACTCGTATCCTCTGCCTCATGCCTCCTCTTTTACTGCAGCCAGAGATGTTGGTGGACAGAGGGCCAAGAAGAAGCAATTGGGCAAAGACAGTGACAAAAGAATCTGCAAACTCTGGAAAACCTGAAACACACTCACTCAACACCAATTTGAAGGGAATGACTCACTTTTTTTCAGTAGCATGTGCAAAAAAAAAAGCAAGCCAACCCCCCCTCCCCCCACCAAAAGTCTGAGATTTTTTGTTTTCCTCAGAAGTTATAAATGTACTCTCTGGTGTTCTGAGATGCCATTATAGTTTGTCTGGGAAGCTAATAAGAGGCATGATGGCACAGTGATAACTGACCAATGAACATCTTTGATTAGTGTGGGTGTGACTCTGGGTGATAAGGGACAAAAGCATGATCAAAAGCCAGAGTGGCAAGACTGCAAATGGGAGAGCTCTGATAAGTTGAAATGTTTTTTGAATACGTGGCTCTATGGGTTAATAAATGGGGTTCACTGTATTTGCAATTATAATAATGGTGGATCAGTCTTCTACAAAAGTTTAAAAGGGTTAAACTTTTTTCAGTTTTGTTTCATCATAAAAAAAAAGTTACAGATGGACATTGAGTACAGTAGCTGGATAGGACCAGCTATATAATGACATAACCATAGTCCTACGGGGGACTAAATTAACTGGTTGTAGGATAGGCACTTACCCATGTTGTGTGAAGACTACTGGGTCATAACGAGGTACCACTGCAGAATAGTCAAGGCTTCATTAACTTCGGTAGTTGTACCTTCCAATGGCTGACTCTAGAGGTTACCTGAAATATACAGAAAGGTACCACAGAGTAACTAGAAAGTCGTGGCATTTATAATAAGGTAGGACCCAACCTATTAAGCTTACAAGAGTTGGCTTTAAGTATGTCTATTAAATAAAACCTAACTGGCCATATTAAATTTAGCATATGGTACCCAGGAAAAAAAACATTGATCAATCTCTAGCGAAACAAAAGAAGGAAAGAAACTATAAAAGAAAAATACAACCAGCAACAAACTATTACTATAAACTACTACGTTAACCTATACATTAGGACTGAATATCTTTATCAATTTGTTATATACAGGTAAATATTTAAGCAAAGACACTAGTATACAACAGATCCAATAGAAACAGGAAAAATAGTTCAACCGACACAAGCTCTCTCAGCCAGGTATGCCATGTAATGGAACCAGCAAAGATGAAAAAGGTAATTGTCCTTTGGCCAGGAAGGAGTGCCTGTCCATTTCACAGATGCTTGTAAGCATAGCTAGTATTTCTGACACATTAGGTGTTGTGGAGCTTCTCCAGTTTTAAGGAGAATTAATTTCACTTGCATACTAAGTAGCATTAACCATCTAAGCTCATGGGATTTTAAGTTAGGAGTATCAGACTTCATGCCTAGTAGTATAAGTGGGGCACTATGGGGAATATTAT
This sequence comes from Neoceratodus forsteri, assembly GCA_016271365.2. Lineage (NCBI taxonomy): Eukaryota > Metazoa > Chordata > Ceratodontiformes > Ceratodontidae > Neoceratodus > Neoceratodus forsteri. The sequence goes on along the minus strand of CM057455.1, from coordinate 217,763,028 downwards.
GTAAAATATTACTAGCTATTTGCAAAATGGATTTCCAAATTTCTGAGATCGGAGGACAGAACCAAAGTATATGGTAGAGGTCACCCCCTCCCTGGCTGGTGACATCTCCAACAGTTGTCCTGGGGGAGAATTTTCATCTTAAGTATGGCTGGGGTTCTGTACCATGAGTGTAATATTTTGTTATGGATAAGTCTGCTACAGGCATCGGTATAAGCAGTGACCTACCTGCCAACATTGTCTCCCTGTAATTGGTATGTTTAAAACCTTCTCCCATTTGGACTTGGAGGAGAGATTGGGGGAAGGCTGAGAGTCCATTAAGGCATAGTTTACTGACCTCAACTTTTGGGGAGTTGAGCCATGTGGATACTGGGGATGATAAATCAGTTGCAGGGTCTCCTTTACATATTTATTTTAAGGCATCTCTGAGCTGAAGGAATTTCTAGAAGTTGGAAGTGGGTAGCTGCCATTTGTGCTGCAACTGCTGGAAGCCTTCTACCGCTAAGGAGTTTTCCACTAATATATATCTTTTAGGAGTAGGATACCTTTACCTTGCCATTTGGTCCAGTTTAAAGTGTCTATTCTATCAGAGTTGTTCCATAGTAGGGTATATAACAAAGGGAGAGCAGTAATCTTTAATTTTTGTGAAATGTTCTCCAATATTTTATAGATGGGCCAATGGTCGGATGCGATAAATCAGGAGACTTCTTAAGCCATAACATGGTGGCTATTATAGGGGTGCCACTAATTGATTGCTCAAGCAAAAGCCACTGAGTGGAATCTGTATCAAGGAGTTGAAACCACTTGATAGTTTGGGAACATTGGAAAGCGATTTTATAACCTCCATCCAAGGGAGACCCCAGCCCTCTTTCTGCCAGTGGGCACGAAGCAAGTTCTTCCCAACATGAGATTTATCTGTGCCCCGTAGAAAGGAGCCAATCATTTTGTCCATTTTGGAAAGCCAGGATTGGGGAAGAAGAGGAATATGTGATGGCAAATGAGAACCTAGGAGTAATAGTCATTTTAAAGGCTGAAATTTTCCCGGACAGTGTAAGATTGAGGTGAAATATTCTGTACAATTCTATTTTGCTTTTGGATATTAAAGGGCCTAGATTATTATCCCACCATTTTCCAAGATTTGCTCCTACCTTTATGCCCAGATAGGTAATATAATCTTGTGACCATGTTGAGCCCAAACTGGACATGCTGTGGGGGAGATTAACAGATTTAAGTGGGAGAATCTGTCTTGGCTTTATTAACTTTAAGCCCGGAGACATTGGTAAATTGCTTTAGTAGGGTGAGGAGAGGAGGGATAGATTTTGTAGCATCCCCCAATACCACCAAATCATCAGCATACATTAAGGTTGTGGGGTGAGACTGTCCTAACCCAATGCCTGTAATAAGAGTGCTGGTGAATGGTTGCAGCCAAGGGTTCCACTGCTAAGAGGAAAAGTAGTGGGAAAAGAGGGCAGCCCTGTCTGGTTCCCCTATATAACTGGAAGGGTTCTGATAGAGTAGAATTGGTGAGTACCTTCGCCAAGGGAGCTGTATATAGGGTTGTTAAGGCAGAGATAAACCAGGGTCTGAGTCCAAAGTGATACAATACCTCGTACAGATAGACTTTGAGAAGGCTTTCTACTCGGTCGAATGGGACCATTTCCAAAGCCGCCACAGGTGTGGACGCAACTTTTGCTTAATGTATAAGATTGAGGAGCATTCAGAGATGGTCAAAACTGTACCTGCCTTAAATGAACCCCACCTGTGAGGGATGTATGAGGTGTGGAAGAATCTGATTTAGCCTATTACCTAGCACTCTAGCGTATACTTTACTATCGGCATTGATCAGTGAGATGGGACGGTAGCTAGCTGCTTCCTCAGGTTTTTCCCTTTTTTGGGGAGGACAGTAATAGTGGCTTCATGAAGGGATAGTGGCAAAATTCCTTGGGCTTGTGATTCTATAAATACTTGACATAGTAGAGGGGAGATTAGGGAGGACAATGCCTGAAGAAATTCCATTAGTGCATTGGAGACTTCTTGAGGCAAAAGGGGTGCATCTAATATCTTTCTGGAGAGGGGATAATTTAGGTAATCCAATGGAGCATAGGAAGGCTATGGTTTCGGTGAAGTTATTGGGTCTGGTCCATGTATACAGATGGGTGTAAAATGTGGCCATAATTTCATTCACTTTTTGGGGATTGTGAATAATTCCAGTCTTAGGATGTTTTAGTCCAGCTATGTATCTGCATTATTGTTTACGTAGTTGGTAGGCTGATACTCTACCTGCTTTGTTTCCCCAGTATTTATGCCATATTCTGAGTAAGGCAAGTTCAGCTTTCCTGGAAATCAGTTAATTTTTGTGCTCAGCTGCAAAACTCTTTTACCACAAAGGAGGAGAGGGTTGGGATAGCTTTTTAAGCTGCTCTTCTGCCACTAGTAGTGTTGCTTTCTAAACTGGAAAGTTCTGCTTCCCTACAACGTCTTATAGGTGGCATACCCAATAATCTTCCCACGCATAGTTGCTTTGTAGGCCTCCCAAGTAGTGGGGGCAGAGGTCTCGGAGGTGGGGTTTACTTATAAAGAGTTGTTTCAGCCTTTGCCCACTCTATAAATTTTGGGTCCTGCATAAGGAGAGGGTCTAATCACCAGGATGAGGATTTAGGGGTGATAGGACCCCATTGCAGAATCAGCTGGACTGGGGCGTGATCTGATATGATAATGGGGAGAATGCTAATTTCTGAGGTACTGGGTGTAAGGCATTGGGATACTAGCCAGAAATCTAGACTGCTAAAGGTGCCATGTACCACGAATAGAAAGTGTAGTCACACTGAGAAGGATGGGCCAATCTCCAGATGTCCACTAAGCGGTGTTCAGAAATAAGGTCTTTTACAGCTTGGACCCCATGTAAATCACATTCCTTCCCTCGATCACTTCCACCAACATAGGGACAAGGGTCAGATTAAAGTCTCCTCCCAACAACATTGGCATATTCAGTTTTGACATAGATCCCAATTTTGCACTGAGGTCCACAAAAAAGAGGGATTGTCCTCCATTGGGGGCATATATATTTAGAGCTAAGATTTGGCCATGTGGTGTGTCTAGTGTGGCCATCACCCACCTGCCCTGCGGATATGCTTTACTATGAATAACCGTCCAGGGGAGAGCTTTGTGTATGAGTATGGCTACTTCTGTCTTTGGAGCACTTGCATGGATTTCGAGCCCCACCCAATCTTTAACCAAATATGTCTTGTTTGGTTAACTTGGTTTCTTGGAGTAAGGCAATCTGAATTAAGTTTCTTTAAGTGCGTTAGGACTTGTTTTCTTTTAGACAGAGAGCTGAGCCCCCTGACTTTCCAGGTTATCATGGAAATTTCATCCATAGTCAGGATTAAAAAGGAATAGATTAGCCAAATTGGTGTAATCTGTAACCTAGGAGGGGGTTACGTCAGGGTTGGAGGTAAGCTTTGAGTCCTGTATATTGCTATGACATGGGGTCTGAGCGGTGTCTGGTGAAACAGTAGAACTGTAAGGTTGCAAATTATTTACTGTAGGATATCGTAACCCTATAATTAGTAAGGCTGACAATATTAACAGAAAAAACATCAGGATAACTAAACTATGTACATCGAGTGCATAACCTTGCACAATGGCTAAGGTGGAAACTTTTGGCCGAGGTTGTATTAACCCTGCAGGCCTATCCACCAAGCCAGACCATGGGAGTGAGAGCAGCATAGCCCAGAAAGTGGGGGTCGGTCCCGAAGCAGGGGATCTCGTTCCCCAGGGGTGAGCATTTATGGGTCTATAAGGTTCGTTCTCAAGTTCCCATGTTATGCTCGGCGAGAGGTGATCCAGACCCAAAGGCCCCAGTAGATATTAGGTTTGTTACAGGAGGGAGTAATGTCAAAGGAAAAACTACCTAAGAAATGGGGTTCCCCTTGTCCAATTCGTCAATATGGCTGTAGATTTAGAATATAAGGGGGCGTTACCCTAAGAAACTTACCATATTTGTAAGTCATAGGATAAATTGCCCCTATATGCCCCCCCCCCCATAGACTCGGAAGATATTCAGGCAGTTGCTGTTTGAAACCTTATGCTAACACTGGGGAATAGACCTACAAATAGCATGCCCTTAGAGATTGTATAATTTGACCTATAAAGCTGGCAGTAATAGGTTACATAAAACATGAGATGCTTATCTAAGGTGGGTCCAGACACTCTGCAGCCTGAAGCAAAGCGGCATCGGATAGCTCTTGATATGTAAAATCTGAGGCAACATTAGTCTGAGGTTTGGCAGGCAGAGGCAAATTGGTAATGTCCACCTTAGTTGCGTTTTGCCCATGGTTAGTAGTCTGGCCCCAGCACATCTTGCATCATCTCTTCTTTGGGGCGCGGGCTGTACTGGTCGGTAGATTCAGTAATGTCCGATGGCAATAGAGGGGCAAAACCTTTTGGTGTGCAAAATCGGGAAAGCTTTTCCACCAAGGCTTCTGAAGTGTCCACTACCGAATCCCCCATCCTTTCCTGAAGGTGATGCTGCTTCTGGTGCCTCCCCGATTGTTGCCGCTTGCGAGAGCTGGCTGGGAGAGCCATCGGCAAGCCCTGAAATTTAAAGCTGTCAGGCATACTATCGGCATCAGACATGAGTCCAGACCAAATGGTATTCTTAAGATTAGTGGCTGCTGTTTGACTTTGTAGCATGACTTCAGGACGGCTTTGTGGGTACTCAAATATTGGCTTAGGCTTTCTGGTGTAGAGAAAGACATGTATGTACCTTAGCTCTCCAGAAGTATAACAGCAGGTTATCTGAGCTAAAACTTTATGCCCAGACTATGCATCAGTTTTTTTTGCCTCATTGTAGTCTTTCCTTCTAGGCACTAGTTCACAAGTAGTCCTAAAAAATGAGAACCCTGTGTCCTCTCCAAGATAGGGGGCCCATCTCTCATGCTCTTGCCGTGATCCACGCCTTGTCTGCAAAATTGAGAATGCGTGCAATTATTGGTCTGGGCCTTTCACCGTGTTTGGGCATTGGGTTCAACGTTCTGTGGGCTCACACTATAGTTGGCTCAGGGGGGGACTTCCTGATGTAGCAGTTCTGGGAGGGCATCGTAGAGAAAGTCCAGGGGAGCACCTTGTTCAGCTCCCTCGGGGAAGCCGATAAACCGCAAATTGTTCCTACGGCTGCAGTTTTCTATATCATCGAGCTTACTTTGCAAGTAGTTAATCGTTTTACCCTGCTCCCTGATAGTGGCATAAAGTTGACCGATAGCCTCAGCATTAAGATCTGCTTTCTTTTCTGCGCGACTTAACTTGGTATCTAATTGTTGCAAAGCACTGGTGGTGGTGTTTGAGGCAATAGTAACTTCTGACATTTGTTTGAGGGCCATAAACATGTCATTCATCTGCACACTTGAAACTGCAGGGGACTCGGTAATTGCATAGTACCATCTCGATCTTTAAATAACTGAATCGGCTGATGAAAAGACAAATCTGGATAGATCGCAATCTTGTCTGTCTATAGCGTAGATTCTGCTTTCCAGTGATGTAATTAAATTAGTAGGGCTGCAATGTATGTGGAGTACAGCCCGGGATTAAGAGAGCTCCCACTCTAGGTGGCCATCAAGATCGGAGCCAAGCCACGGCCCAGGAACTTATTTTTAAGGCTCAATGCCCAAGTGAAGCAACTCTGCCTGTAATCTTGACATCACTGCCCTTCAAGACCTCTCTGAGGCAGAATGGCAATCTATCTTTTCTGCTGTCGGTCTATTCTGCCCCATCTCTCTTCTCCATCCCCTTCTTCACCATTTGGATTCGTCATTCACCCTTAATCCAGAAATCCAGAGTGTGTAGTGTGTGGGGGAGGAATCACCACTGGATTACCGCAGACCAGCTGGCTGAATGCAGAGCCAGAGACCAAGCTTGGCACCACTTGAGTCCTTGTCTCAAGTGGATCTCCTACCTTACAAAAGCCCTTGGGAATAACTGTATTAAGGCAATCTGCCTCTCCAAGGCTAATTATTTCAAGCACTACCTGCAGCAAAATCAAAACACAGCAGCATCATTTTGGAAGGTACTACACTCCTTTCTCTATTTTCCCCTGCCCAGCTAGCCGCCTTGTCCTCACTTTGGATTGCTCCCTGGAGAGGAGGCACTCTGGGTCCCCTTGGAGACTGGTAGTGGCACCACAATCTGCATAGGGGTTGTATAGATTACTGTTTCAGGGGGAGGAAATGGACAAGGAAATGATGGAAGGCATCCTCAGGCAGAAAAAGGGAGATAATTGATGGGGGAGGGAGGAACCCTGAATATGCCAGATGTTAACAGGAGAACATTTACTGCAGCCACATCTAAGAGTAGGGTCATTCTCTATGCCCTACAGGAGGCATGCCTCAGCTAGTGTTAGAACCCACTTGAAAGTGGTCTTGGACCTGGTATATTCAAACTGGGACAGAGGATCAGGTTTTGAAGTGGGTAGCCATCTGGGAACAAGTGACCACCACACAGTGTGGCTCACGATAAATACAACCATAAAGTCAAGCCATACAAAAGCAAGGATACAGGACTTTAGAAGGGCTGACTTTGTAAAGCAGAATGGGGGAGTGCCTAAGGAATGCAGTAGCAAATGGGCAGGAAGGAGGGGTGGAAGAACAATGGGGAAAAATCAAAACTGCCATCATAGAGGCAATGTGCCTTTTTGTCAAGTGAATAAAGAAAACAAAACTAAACTAAAACACTATGGTTCTCAAGAGATGGTAAGGAAGATTAGGGAGAAAGATAGCATTTGGGAAGTATGAAGAATCGTGGAAGGAGCAAGAGCAGGACAGACCACTATATGACTAAAGTGGAAGCTGGGAAGGCAGTCAGGATAGCAAAGGCCCAAACTGAAGAAAAGGGAGCCAGCTCAGTTAAGAAGGGGGGGAATAAAACCTTCTATAGATAAATTGGGGAAATCTGAAAGACCAAGGGAGGGATAGTGAGCCTTAATAAAAAGGAGGGAAGGTGGGCAGAGTGACAGTGGAAAGGCAGAGATACTGAACTAATACGTTTGTCTTGGTATTCACAAAAGGGGGGTACCTAAACCAAACAATAGAAGCACTCTTCGGGGGTCAATACCAGTCATTCACTGAAGAAAAGGTCCTGAAAACTCTTGAAACTCTAGTGCATCAACTCTGTTGCAGAAGACACAAAGATCTGCAACAGAGCTGATGCACAAGGTGGGGTGGAAAGGATGAGAAGGGACTTGGCAAGGTTAGAGGAATGGTCAAATGTATGGCAGCTCGGATGCAATGCTAAGAAGTGCAAGGTAATGCACCTGGGAAACAAAAACCCAGGGGAAGAGTACACAGTGGGGGGTGAGATACTAACAACAACAAAAATAGAAAAGGACCTGGGGATAGTCGTATCAGATGACCTAAAGGTGGGCAAGCAATGTGAGAGGGCAGCAAGGAGGGCTGGGGGGATACTGGGATGCATAGGGAGAGGCATCACCAGTAGAAAACAGGAAGTTGTCATCCCTCTGAACAGACAGCTGGTGAGACCCCATCTGGAGTACCACATGCAGTTCTGGAGACCCAATCTCCACAGACATAGACAGGATAGAAGCTGTCCAGAGGAGGGCAACTAAAATGGTGCAGGGTCTGCACCAGAAGACATATGAAGAGACTTAAGGAGCTTAATATGTATAGCCTCGAGGGAAAGGAAGGAGTGGGGGGACATGATAGAAACTTTCAAGTACCTCAAGGGAATCAGCAAAGTCCAAGAGGGTAGCATCTTTCAAAAAAAGAGGTGTGCAAGAACAAGGGGGCACAATTTGAAGATGGAGGGGGGTGGCTTAGAGGTAATTTAAGGAAGTATTTTTTCACAGAGAGGGTTGTGGATGCATGGAATGGCCTTCCAGAGGAGGTTGTGGAGTCAAAAACAGTGGAATTCAAGCATGCATGGGACAGTCATAAGGCAATTCTAGAGGGTAGGGGTAGGAAGAAGTAGGCTGCTGGTTAACTAGGATCTGCAGCTTATCCATTAGGTAGGGAAATGGGCAGACTGGGTGGGCCAAGTGGTCCTCATCTGCCATCAAATTATTTGTTTAAACTCAAGGTGGACAAAGCAATGGGACATGATTGGATTCACTCCGGAATTCTAAAAACTAAAAGGAGATCTTGTGACACCATGGACTACCCTTTTTAACAAATCGTGGGAGGATGGTGTGGTACCAGAGGACTGGAGGAAGGCAGATGTGATTTCCCTTCAAGAGTGGGAACAAGGCAGAGGCAGGAAACTACAGACTGTTAATTTGACCTCAGTGGTAGGAGAAAATGATGGAATCACTTCTGAAAGAAAATTGAGTACCTAGAGGCCAGCAGGGCACAGGACCAAAGGCAGCACAGATTCACAGCGGAAAGATCATGTCAGATGAATCTAATGGATTTCTTTGACTGGGTGACAAAGTAGTAGACCAGGGAGAGGATGTAGATCTGGCCTTACTTCGACTTTAGCAAAGCATTTGACACAGTACCACATAAGATTTTTAAACCAGTTAGCCAGACTGGGAGTGGGTCCCAGGGTGGTAGCCTGGGTAACAAATTGGCTGGACAACAGAATACAGAGGGTGGTACACTGAGCACACTCTGTAGAAAAGGGAGTTACTAGTGGGGTACCACTGGGATCAGTACTGGGACACGTCCTCTTTATAGGACATTGCAGAGGGTCTGGAAGGAAAAGTATGCCTCTTTGCAGATGACAAAGATCTGCAACAGGGTTGATGCATAAGGAGGGGTGGAAGGATGAAAAGGGTCTTGGCAAGGTTGAAGCAATGGTCAAGAGGGTATACTTTGATAGCGACTGTATATGGGTGACTCATAATGGTGACCCATGATGGCACAATCATCATGGGCGACCGTAGGAGGACAGCAAACATTGCGACCACGAGGTTAGGTGACAGAAAGGGAAGGTGGGTGACATGATGTGGAGGGATGGGGAACAGGGATGTGAGCCTGCTTCTGCCACCAACCATGTGGTGTGGTATGGTGGGTAGGGTGGCTGGCTCAGACAGAGCAGGTCCTGGGTTCAGGACTGGGGGCATGTGTTCCTTTTGTGCTTCTGCAGCTGTGGGACTTGCATTTTTTTTTTTTTTTTTTTTTTTTTTTTACTAGGATATTGCCACCCTCCCCGACATGTGCCCCTGGAGTAGGGATCTTTATTTCAGGGAGTGCGGGGAGGTGATGCCCCGGGGGTGCAGACCCTCTGCATGCACAATTCCTGGTAGCCTTTTTCTGCATATCACCAAAAATGTGTTTGGCAATAATTCAGGTCACTATAATAGTGATTGCTTTTGTGCAGTCACTATTGTCACACAGAACCGTCAAGAGTATGGCAGCTTAGATTCAATGCAAAGTAATGCACCTGGGAAACAAAAACCTATAGGAAGAGTACACACTAGGGGAGGAGGTACTAACAACAAAATGGAAAGGGAACTCTGGGTACCCTTATCTAACTACATTAAGATTGGCAAGCAATGCTAGAAGGCAGTAAGGAGGGGTGAGGGATTCTGGGATGCATAAGGAAAGGCATCACCAACAGAATGCAGAAAGTTGTTCTACCTCTGTACAGATGGATTTTGAGACCCCATCTGGAGTACAGCATGCAGTTCTGGAGACTCATCTCCACAAGGACATATGCAGGATGGAAGCAGTCCAAAGGAGGGCAACCAAAATGGTGCAGTGTCTGCATTAGAATCCATATGAAGAGGGACTAAAGGAGCTTAATATGTATATCCTTGAGGAAAGTGTAAGGGGGGGAGACAGGATAGAAACGTTCAAGTGCCTCAAGAGAATCAACAGAGGATAGCATATTTCAGAAAAAGATGCTTAAAAACAAGGGGGCACAATTTGAAGATGGAGGAGGGATGGCTCAGGGGTAATGTGATGAAGTATTTTTTCACTGAGAAGGTGGTGGATGCATGGAGCAGCCTTCCTGAGGAGTTCTTGAGGTCAAACAGTGGGGTAATTCAAGAATGCATGGGAATGACATAAGGCAATCATAGTGGGGGCTAGAGAAGTAGGTGGCTTGTTAACTGCAGATCCTAGTTAATCAAATAGGTAAGGAAATGGGCGGACTAGGTGGGCCAAGCAGTCCTTATCTGCTGTCAGTCTGTTTCTATATTTCTGACCCTGCATTAGTCTCATTTTCAACAAATTATTTGCTACTTGTGTGCTCCCAGATTCCCTGTCCCCCTCACCCCTCAACCCCCTTTGGTCCCTTTGGATGCTCCAGGTCAATCCCTAAATTCCAATCCCCCCTGCTTTCTCCACACAACTCTTCTTGCCCCTAAGCCCCACCAAGTCCAGCCCCAATGGTCTTGACCCCAGATCCAGTCACAAACATTCTAAACCTCTCCCTCTCCACTTCTTCCATTCCTAAAGCCTGAATTTACAGAAGTCCTACCCCTACATAAGGGAGGTGACCAGTCTGCTCCCAGCAACTATAGGCCTATCTCGTTCCTCCCCTCCCTTGCCAAACTTCAAGAATTCCTTATTCACATGAGGCTGTCAGAATACAATCTTCTCACCAGTGCAGTCTGGCTTTAGGAAACATCACTCTACCACTTCCTCATTACTGTGAGTTACAGATCCTATACTCTGCCATGGACAACAGCCTTATTATTGTCACCATCTTCATTGACCTGACGAGTATCTCATCCCCTCCTGTTGCCTCTCAGCCTTGCCAAACCTGCTGTCAACTGGTTGCACTCATCTTCACGATGGGGAGCAATCTGTTCAAATAGGTGATTCTTTCCTCCCCGCTGCCATCCTCTCTGGGGTTCCCCAAGGCTCCATCCTCGAGCCCCATCCTTTTCTTTTCTATTCATAAATGGTCTCCATTTACCTGCAAATTTTCCAAACCATACATGTATGGTGATACTATTACCTACATCTTGAGGCCCTGAATCAGCATACAAACCCACCTCCAGGAATATTTCAACAGTTCAGTCCTGGTTCAAGGACAACTACCTCAAACTTGACCCATGCCCAGGCTACCCATCTTGTTTACCAACCTTTTATGTGGGACGGTCTCCAAGGCCTTGCTGAAACAGAGGCAGGCCACATTCACCGCTCCACCCCAACTTTTAAAACATCAGATTTGTTTGACATGACCTCCCTGCCATGAATCCATGCTGCCCTGGGTCTTTGGTACCACTGGATTCCAAGTGCCCCACTATTTCTTTATAGCAACTACATCGTAAATTCACTTTAAGGTATTGGGCTTCATAGCTACTAGTTAAGCAACTGCTTTAATTTTCCTCTAGGAGTGTTAAAATTACTAAAGGCTTCATCATAAAAAAAAAAAAAGGCCCCTGAGACTTGTATGGGGTTCATCCCTGTGCTCTCCCTGGCCACACGTCACAATTTGAGTGTGGGGGCACAGTTGGAGCCCAGCAGGCTAATCAGGAAGTTGGAAGGGATTGGCTGGCCAAGGGTTCTGCACCAGTTACAATCCCTTCCCTGCTAAAACTACCAACTTAAAATTACATTTTTTGCAGCAGTGAGCTCACGCTGCTATAAGGCACTGGGCTATAAAGCCCAGTACCTTATAGCAACTTCACCAGAAATTTACTTTAAAGAATAGTGGGGCACTTGGAATCCAGTGGTGTCCAAGACCCAAGGCAGCATGGATTCATAGCAGGGAGGTCATGTCAAAAAAATCTGATGTTTTAAAAGTTGGGGTGGAGCGGTCAATGTGGCCTACCTCTGTTTCAGCAAGGCCTTTGAGACCATCCCACATACAAGGCTGGTAAACAAGATGGGTAGCCTGGGCATGGGTCAAAAAGAGGTAAACTGGGTTAGCCAGTTTCTATCAGACAAGAGGCAGAAGGTGGTGGTTAATGGGGATCAAATGCAGGAAGAGAGGGGGGTAACAAGTGAGGTACATCAGGGGTCAGTGCTTGGGCCAGTACTGTGTAATGTCTACATCGGTAACCCAGTAGAAGGGCTGCAAGGAAAGGTCTGCCTGTTTTGAAGAGGACACAAAGATCTTCAACGGGGTAGATGCCACAGAAGGGGTAGAGAAAATTAGGTGGGACCTAAAGAAAACTGGCCCAAGGTGTTGCAACTGAGGTTCAATTCCAAAAAGTGCAAAATAGTGCACCTGGGATGCAGGAACTCTGGGTAGAGCTATAGGATGTGTGGAGTTGCTGACTGTCTCCAAGCAAGAAGGGGATCTGGGGATTATTTCTGACAACCTAAATGTGTCTAAGCAGTGTACAAAGGGTGCAGTGAGAGCCAGCAGCATGCTCTGGTGCATAGGTATCTCTAACAGGAGGGAGGTGGTGATGCTTCTGTAGAAACACTAGTGAGGCCTCACCTGGAATACTTTGCACAATTCTGGTGGCAGCATCTTTGAAAGGACAAACTGGGTGGAGGCAGTCCATAGAAGGGCAACAAAGATGATGAATGGCTTGCAACAGAAGTCATACAAGGAAAGACTAGAAGACCTCAATATGTACTAGCTTATAAACCTTCAAGTACCTTAAGGACATAAACAAGGTATAGAGGAATGACTTCCTTTAATTTAGAAGTATAAGAACGAGGGGCCATGAGACGAGATGGGAAGGGGGCAGGATATGGGAGAATGTGGGGAAGTTTTTCTTCACAGAAAGGGTGGTGGACGCACTGAAGTGTCTCATGAGGTGGTTAGAACAAACACAGTGGGTGGGTTCAAACATGCATTGGACAGGCATAAAGGTGCCCGGAGGAGGAGGAAAGATGGCTGTTGACCAAGTAGGGTCAAAGACCACCAAAATAAATGGGCTTGTGGGTAGACTGGATGGGCCCAGCAGTCCTTATCAGATGGCAATTTCTATGTTTCTATGTTATGTCTGCTGACAGAGTGCAGTTCCACACCACACCTACTAGCATCAGGTAAATAATCTTCTAATTAACTCAGACTTTACCTTGATTCATTTTAAAGCAGCAGTGCAACGAAAAGTTATTCCAAAAAGCTAATTTTCTGCTATGGTTATGAAAAATATTGGCAGAACTGTTGATTTGGGTTTTCTGGATGCTTCCCATGCTGTGTACTGTACATTTGCATTTTTGTCTGGACTCTTGCCCTCCTCGGGTCCTCAATATTTCTATGCAAAAAATCAGGCAGCCATCTTTTTTCTTGAGAAATATTTAAGATTTTTATAAAATTCTTAAATGATGATGAAAACTGAAAATTGTACCACCAAAATAAACTGGAAGAGATTTGGCATCAATTGGGAAGGAAAAAAGGTTGGGTCAAATTTTAACTCATTTTCGTTGCACTGCTGCTTTAATGCTAGGAGTATGCTGCCTAAAATGGACTTGGTCTATGGATCACTGAAAACAGCCCCAAGTTATTAGGGAAACCTGGTTAGATAAGAGAGGACGCTCTAGTAGGTATCTCTGGATACAATCTTTGGAGGTTGGATAGGAATAAGCGTGGTGGTGGTATTTTGATATATGGGAAATATGACTTACCATTAACATCTATTGAAAGTACTTCACTGCTCCCTTTATAAGGCAGTTAACTGGACATCATTACAACATCATTACAACACAGAAGAAATAGGAATGCTGCAAATTGGATATTCAAAGCCTTATCAGGCAAACTACCCACCTATATCAGACTGTTTTACTCAAATTACTTCTAGGCCATACAACTTAAGGATCAGCAAACTTATCATTCTAAAGGTCCCCAATGCCTGCACCCAGTTTGGGAGGGCCGCTATCAGCTACTCACTAGCAGTTGCATGGAACTCACTCCAAAAGACCATGAAGCTAAATAGCCTCTTACCTTTAACATCCTTCAAAAGATTATTCTCCACCCTATTCCCAGAACTCTGCAATTGCTTTCACAAGGCCTAATCCCCGACCCTACCTACCCCCACCCCCCTTTTCCATGTTCCATTATGCTAGTTCTTCTTTATTCCAGTCACCGGATATACTCTCATAAAAGCCAATTAGGACCTATAATTTATATATTATGCCTGCTATACCCATTGCCTCCTTTTCTTACAGGTTAAAAGGTTTTAATGTGCCTTGTATATATGTATATTGTTATATATTAGCACTTTGTCATTGTACTACTGTTTGTTATTATTGTCTATGTAATAATACTTGCACTTCTTGACCACTCAGGGCCATCTTGTAAATGAGCTACGCTCAATGATGTTCGCCTGATTAAATAAAGATTTTTGATTCGATTTGAAAGTAATAGGGACTTGAATGGCTGATGTTTTGGCCCTAGAATGGAATATCTCCTTTAATAACATGTTAATTTTGGGGGTCTACAGTCCCCCCAAAATCGACCATAGTTTTAGCTATCTCCAGGATTTTCTTCAAGAGTTTAATGCACACAAAATTCTCATGTTTGGTGATTTTAACACTAACTGGGGTTGTATTAAAGACTAGTATCCGCTAGTTGATTTACAGGTAAATCTATGGTCCAACTGATTTGTGATCCCACTAGAATAAACATGATCACCCTTGATTCTACCACAGTGTTGGATTTAAATTTTTACTAATTCTGTGGATAACCTATCTTCCAGTGGGGTTTTGCATGATGCAGTATCTGATCATCAGTTCATTATCTGTACTAGGAAAAAAACTAAGAAGCCAGTGTTAATTGATCAACCGGTCGTAGCTTAAAAATAAGTGATAGATTTTATGCAGGATGTAAGCAGTATTGATTGGGACAGATTATACAGCGGATGACACTTGGGACTAATTCGGAAAAGAATTTTTGCAAGTATGCAATAAACACGCACCTATTAAATCTAGGCAACTGAAGTGCAAAAATGCTAAGTGGTTTTCTAATAACTTAAGAAAATGAAACAAAGCCTAGGCTAAAGCAAAAAGGGGAAAAAGTAGTTTGGGGCAACTATAAAAGGTCACGTAATTTATATGTAAAACTAGTGTCTAGTAAATAAAATTACTATAAGAGGTTGTTAGAATTGAACTGTTAAGATCAGCCTAAAGACTTTTGGTGCACGGTACCTTTCCTTTTGAAAGGTCAAGTATAACAGCTTTCAATGCATTTACAATTGATGCCCAGCCAACTCAGTTGTCCCAATTAGTGGTGGACAAATTCAAGGAGTGTTTTTGGTGAAACTAGTTCAAAGTGCAAGTGGGGGATAGTTTTGGATGTTAAAGGGGATGCTGGTCTCCAATTTATTTTTATGGAGATTTCACCATATAGTGTTCTGGTGGAGTTATTGAAATTGAATACTTTTAAAGCTATCGGGTTGGATGGTATTCCCTCTAACCTATTAAAGTTTGCCTCCCCAGAGATTGCCTTTCCATTGGCATATTTATTTGTCTTTTCTATTAAGGCAGGGGTATTCCCCAATGCCTGGAAACAATCAAAAGTAGTTCCTATTTTCAAAGGGGGTGTTGAAACTGAATTTGGTAACTATCTCTTCTCCTCCCCCCCCCCCCAATCTTTGCTACCCCAGGTCTCGAAGATCTTTGAAAAGATTATTGCTGCCCAGATTTCTGGATGTCTGGAATCAGATGGCCTTTTGAATGGAATGCAGTCAGGGTTTAGGAAATCCTTCAGTACCATGACAGCTTTGGTTAAGGTCACTGGGGACATACAGGCTGCTCTGGATGGGAGGACCCTGGTTGGTAAAATTTTTGTTTAATCAAAGGCTTTCGACTCACTGAACCATGGGGTCCTCTTATCCAGAGTGGCCTCTCTAGGATTTTGTGAGACCTAGCCTGCAATGGCTGTACTCTTATTTGACAAAGATCCCAATTGCTTACCCTGGGTGATTGGATATCAGGAGTCATTTCAGTTGGATTGAGGATCCCTCAGGGCTCAAGTTTGGGATCAATATTTTTCAGATTGATCATTCTTTTTTTTTAATCACTTGTATGCTGACGATACGATTTATACCTCAGATCTTTCAGTAAATGGGGTTCAAACAAAGCTTCAGAAAGCATTTGAGAAGCAGAGGTTTTTTTTTTGTTTTTTTTTGAGGGTGATTTTGGTTTTGAACTCTAAAACTGTCAATTTTATTCTCCCATTCTTTCCCAGCTCTGGAAGATTTGACATTAAAGATCTATACCTTGGAGGCAACCCCAATCCTTCAGACCCAAACGTATAAATATTTGGGAATGTGGCTCGATGAGTCTCTAGGGCCCTGTCCACACTACGCCTCTAACGTTAGAGGATGTAAAATGTTACCGTAACAGGTCATGTTTACACCTATAACGTTACAGGAGGCGTTTTCGTAACCATTGTTGAAACCCCATATGAGGTTTCAACAAAGGTTATGAAACCGGTCCCGCCCTGGTAACATTACCAGCAGTAGTGTGGATGGCCGGTAACTGTCTCCTGCAGGGCACGAAGCACAGCACAAGCTGCATTGTGGGATCGGGCACTGCTGTAACGGTTGCCTGGGTCCTGATGTGGACCGGCAGTGCCAGTCCCGTAACAGACACCACTGAGGTGTGGATGCACTGCACCGTTCCCCGGCCATAATGGATTGCATCAGTTACCGGGCCAGAGTGGTGTAGTGTGGACAGGGCCTTAATTGAGCAGCCCACATAGTGTGGTAACCAGTGTAGGAAAAAAATTGGGTGCTTTGTATCGTGTTGCACTTTATGAGCACTGAAACAAGGGAGAAAGTGGTATGCTCAGTGGTTTTGCCCATTTTGCTCTACGGGGATTTCATTTATGCCAGCGCAAGGAAAACTGACCTGGATAGGATTGATGTATGTTCTGGCAGATTAGCCAGATTTATTCTTGAATCTGATAGGCTCACCCACAAGTGCTTCTTATTTAATGGCTTGCAATAGCTGAGACCATCTGAATACAGGCAGGAGCACTTGCTTGCTTTCATGTGCAAATGTTGGTTGGAAACCCTGCCCCATATATTGATATAGCGACTCCACAACTAACCAAATTAGGCTCATTGTGAGCCTCATATGCCCCAGAGTTTGTAGTACCCATGTATAATCTAGAGATTGGTGTTTGTGGTGTTTGTGGTGTTTGTGGTGTTTGTGGTGTTTGTGGTGTTTGTGGTGTTTGTGGTGTTTGTGGTGTTTGTGGTGTTTGTGGTGTTTGTGGTGTTTGTGGTGTTTGTGGTGTTTGTGGTGTTTGTGGTGTTTGTGGTGTTTGTGGTGTTTGTGGTGTTTGTGGTGTTTGTGGTGTTTGTGGTGTGCCAATGGAGTGGAATAGGATCCCAGCTGATATTAAATTCTATAAAGGGAAACCATCCTGACGGAACATTAGGGCATGGTTTAGACAACAAGCTCTTAATCATAGGAATTGTAAAGAATGAAGAAAATTAATTTTACATAACTTATTTTGTCTTTTTGTCAAATTTTTATAATGTGGAACATTGTTTGTATAGGACCTCATTGTAAATGAGCCTCAGCTCAATTGAGTACATCCTAGTTCATATATATCTGAATAAAACTTTACTACTACTACTACTACTACTACTACTACTACTACTACTACTACTACTACTACTACTGCTTAAACCAAGGTAGAAAAAGTACCTCTGACATGAAAGGCAATGGTTGACTACTTATAACATTTAATATTTAGGTGGTACACTAGCTCTTTAAAACTGATTTTTCTACAAAATTATTTGATTCACATTTGAAATGTTTCTGCAGCCCAAACTAGGAATTGAACTGTTTTGCAATAAGCATTCGGGCTTCATCAGTAAATGCTATACTATGAATCCAGCAGCACCCCCAAATGTTCACCTCTCCCTGTGAAGTGGTGGGGTCGCAGTTCGTAGCTCAGCATGAAGCCTCTTACAGTGGTGGTAAACTGTGGAGCAGTGGGATTTGTGATGGTGTTGGTAGTCATGTGGCCGATGGACCTTGATACAGTGATGTTGTACTGTGATAACATCACTTTTAGGAGGCCACTAACCAACTGCAGCCCAGAATTCTTTTCTTGTCAATGTATAATGGGTGGAATGTCATAGAATGCAGGAATTAAAACTACTGCAGAATTCTACTGGCTGTTCACCTCTCTTCCCCCAACACACATGCAGCAGATGGCCATAATAAAACCAAGGATTAATCGGCCAGCCAGTGCAGTGGTAGCACTACCACTTGTGATGCTGACAACCACTATTTTAGAAAAGCCTGGCGTGTCAGAGGGCCGGTCAGGCGGACGGTGGATAAGCATCCCATGAACAGTTGGGGGCTGTGGACTCTTGACATGAGTGCTACCTAGTGAAGAGTGGGTGTACACCTGCTGGGCCATGTATTAAGGGCTGGAGGGAACTGCAGACATCTATAGAATGTGTGGGAGTATGCACATTCCGCACTGATTTGCATGCCAGTGCCTCCAGGGATAGACATAAAAGCCGAAAACCCTTGGACCAGCAACAGGATGATGCTGCTAGACACTCCTGAATGACTCACCAGGTGCAAGCCTCAGCTGGGGCCTTGGGTGGATCTCTTGTCTTGCTTCATAGAGCCCCACTGCAGGGGGAAAAATGCAGGCCTCCCAGTCTGAGAAAATGGGGTGGAGGAATGCTGTGTGGGTGGTCCAGCCACTGAAAGGTGGCAAGATCCCCCCCCCACCTGAAACCTGAGTGAAGAGTGGGGGGGGGGGGATAAAGCCAGGGATTTGATTGCTGCATACCCTACCACAGATACAAAGATGTCCTTGGTAGGCAGGGCTGTTGCCATAATTTTCAAAGATTCTTTTTTTGGCAGTTTGACTTTTTATGAAAGCTGGGAGTCTGGGGGCCATCATGCGCCCAGAAGCCCTGGGGTCCTATATGCTCTCTGGTGCATTTTGTGCCTTATGAACCTAACTAGTTTCTGAGCTCTCTTCTACCTATTACTCTAAGAAAATTATCTGTTGGTTGGGGGTCGGTCGGTTGGGGTTGGGTCGGTCGGTTGGGGTTGGGTGGTCGGTGGGGTTGGGGTTAGGTCGTTCGGTTGGGGTTGGGTCGGTCGGTTGGGGTTGGGTTGGTCGGTTGGGGTTGGGTGGTCGGTTGGGGTGGGTGGGTCGGTGGGTCAGTGGGTGGGGTGGGTCGGGGTTGGTTGGTTGGTTGGTTGGTGGGTCGGGTTGGGGGTAGCCTGGGTCTGTGTGAGACTCTCGATATATATCGCATCTCCATCCAGTACCTGAGGCTAGCAAGATTCTTTTAATATACTGCACCCAAAGCACATACCATGTAGCTGTAGTTAGCTGGGTATTGTACCTTATGTAGTACAATACACACCAACCAGCCAACCAGAGCTTCTCCTTGCTGCTATGCCTGCTGTTTACTAAGCCAGGGGTCTGGGGGCCACTAAGTCCCTAGATGCCCCGGGGTACTAGTTACTCTGTGATGCATTTTGTCTTATTATGAACCTTAACAAGGAGTGGGGAAAAGGTAACGGTGACAGTGTGACATCCCAGTGCAAAGTCAATTCACTCACAATGCCCACCTCCACTCCCCAACTGAGTTAACCGGGCACCCCACTTGGAAAAGAATGACTCTGGGAACCACACTTTTTCCCATTACCAACAATATGGTAGGCGTGTAAGTCAGTGAAGGTATCTTGACAGCGGCACTGCATTCCAGTGCAAAACTACCTTCTCTCCCCTCCACCCAATGCCAGACATACCCCCATCATTCTCACATACTGGGTACTCCACTTGGTAATGCAGAAAATTCTGTTTCAGTACTGGGCAGCCCACTTGTTGCCGCAAAATAAATCTGGTGGGTATGTTAGAGTTCATAACATGCATGCTCACCAGATGCTGGAAATGCAGTGTGTGGTGTTGGTGGACACGGTAGCATTTTGGTATAATGCCACACCACTGAAATGTTACTGCACTCTTCTGCCCACTCAATGTCTACCCTCATTTCTTTAGTCTACATATGCCACACAACCTTCCAAGCATGAACAAAGATTGTCATTGTACATCATAAATGGAAACACTAGACACAGTGTGGTAACCACACTGCCTTCTGTAATCAAGTGACCCACTGTGCTACCTAAGGGCTGACCTGGAGACTAGTCAAAACTTGATTGTTTAGAGATCATGGCACACATTACTTTGTTTGGTATATGTGACCCAAGTAACAATTTAACAAAGATCTCACCATGCAGCAACATTGGCATTTTTTTCCTTTTTCCAGACCTCCTTGTGAACAGTACAGCTGTCATTTTCCACATCCTGGTCGAAATGTGTTCGCACTTCTGGCACAGAATAGCATGGTCGGTGTGGGAAATCAGTGTTCAGTTCAGATTAAGACAAGCATTTGTCAATGCCGAATGTTGCTTGCTTGTATGTGCTGTGTAGGTATTTGGAAGTCAGTTGAGTGCAAATATTGAAAATTTGCAAACTTACAAGCGTGCGTAGGAACTGCGCAACGCAGGCTTGTAAGTCATTTTTAGGATTTTTTTCACCAAATTTTCAACATAGCCATGTTAAGACCTCTGCTCATGAACAGTGTCACTGTGATTTTCTTAATGTGCCCCATACAGTGATTTTGCACACTGGCTGCGCTATTGCGAGCTACATGGGCGGAAACACATTTAGGCAAGATGTGAAATGATAGCTGTACTGCTCATAAGGAGGTGTGGTAAAATGACAATGTTGAAAATCTGGAGTGAAAATTGAAAATTCGCAAACTTACAAGCATGCATAGGAACTGCGCAATGCACGCTCGTAAAACTATCACTTAAGAATTATTCCACCAAATTTTCAACATAGGCTTTTTGAGCACCCACCTTATGAACACTGGCAGTGTCGTTTCATTAATCTGTGCCAAAAGGTGATTTCGCACAGTGACTGAGAAATCACCCTTTGGGCCCGATTAACACCATGACAGTGAGAGCATTTATGAGAAGGGGTCCCAAAAACCCATGTTGAAAATTTGGTGCAAAAATTAAAAAAAAAAAAAAAATGCCTGAGATATGCAGCAAAGTTGAGAACCCTATTTATACATTATACAGCTTAGCAGTATTTCCTTAATTTGCGGTCGGCTATGAAGAGTGCAGACGTGTTCCCGGTCCACTGAAAATAGTCGCGCCAGAGTCTGGAGCCAAGTATGGGGTGAGTGTGGGTGTGGGGAGGCAGGGTGCGCAGTGGGTGCGGGTGGGGGCAGACAGAGCGAGGGACTGTCTTTGTGTTTCAGGGTGTTTTTTTTTTTTTTTTTTTGACAATGACACGGGATGTTTTCCACACTAGGGTGGGCACCCAGTGTGGCATGTGGAAATTTGGGGGGAGCACAGCACAGCCGATGGGATTGGGCACCCCTGCCAGCTATACAGTGTGCGGGGCGAGGTGTGTGTGTGTGTGTGTGTGTGTGTGTGTGTGTGTGTGTGTGTGTGTGTGTGTGTGTGTGTGTGTGTGTGTGTGTGCATGAGCAGGTGATATCTTATCGCTGCTCACTGAAGCATAGCTCCCCCTTTCAACTGTACTGCACTGCATTTTCGACTGCTGTCGTAGACCACTCCAGCAGCCAATGGAGAACTGTGGATGCGCCTGCAAATACACTGACTGAATTGGAAGAGGGCTGCCACACCTCCGAAAACTCTGATGATGGCACTGTTTCTTGCACATGCATGCAAGCAACATAAAAACAAGCATTTGTCAATGCCGAATGTTTGCTTACTGGCATTGGCAGTGGTAGTGTAGAAGTTACAGAGCTGTGTAGTAGGAATGGCAGTGAAGTATTGAACTGAAACCAACCCCACCACCACCCTGCAGAGAGTGACAGGCATTGGGGTGTGCATTTGGGTCATCAGGCATAACGGCCACGCCATTTCACCACACCCCACTCTGCAGAGACTGACAAGTGTCACGTGTTCCTTGGGGACTTTGGCTCTTATGCGCACCCCATTTCATTAGGAAATACAGTGAGATGGGTGCAATATAGGAGAATGGGGTGAAGTTTGGGGCCGAAGAGTCCAAGGCATACCTCGATGCCTCTCAGTGACTGCAGGGTGTGGAATGGTATGAGCATCACAGGCAAGAATCCCAAGTCACACCTCTGATTCCTGTCATTCTCTATAGGGTTGGGCGATTTAGTTGAAAAGCCTAATACCTCAGGCATTCGTTGGTATTTTAACTCCAAATTTTCAACATGCTTGTTTTGTGACCCCACCTCATGAACAGGGGGAATATCAGTTTGGTAGCCGAAAGCTGCTTATGCACAGTGACTATGGGATTTAGCACCACAGGTGCAAAAATATTCCGAACAGGCTGTAAAATGACAGCTGTACTCTTTCATGGGGAGGTGTAAAAATGGCTATGTTGCAACTGTGTTAGTAAAATATAAAAAAAAAAAATGGTGAAGTCACGAGCATACATAGAAACTGTGCAACGCACACCCGTTATATAAGTAGGTTGGGGATATTTTAGAGCAGATTGTCAATTCAGGCATTTTGGTGCCTCCGATCATGAACAGTGTCACTGATTTTCTTTATCTGTGCCGAACAATGATTTCCGACAGCGACCACGCATCTCTGCACTGAAGGTGAGAAAAGACACTTCGGCCATGTTGTGAAAAATGGCAGCTGTACTGTTCATAAGGAAGTGTTGAAAAATGGCACTAGTGAAAATCTGGACTGAAAATATTACAAAGTCATGAACTAACGAGGATGCGTGGAAACTGCACAATGCTCACTCGTAACAGTCATTTTATGGACTTTTGTCACCAAATTTTCAACATAGCCATTTTAAGACCTCTGCTCATGAACAGTGTAACTGTGATTTTCTTAATCTGTCCTAAACATTGCTTTCGCACACCAACAGCACCATTGTGCACTACATGTGCGATAACACATTTTGGGTGACATATGAAAAATTGCAGCTGTACTGTTCATAAGGAAGTTTAATAAAATGGACATGTTGAAAATCTAGAGTGAAAATATTAAATTTGCAAACTTACGAGCATGCGTAGGAACTGTGCAACGCACGCTCGGAAAAGTCATTTCTAGGCATTTTTCCACCAAGTTTTCAACATAGCCATTTTAAGACCTCTGCTCATGAACAGTGTCACTGTGGTTTTGTTAATGTGTCCCATACATTGAGCTTGCACACCGACTGCGCCATTCTGCGCTACAAGGACGGAAACACGTTTTGGGTGAGATGTGAAAAATGACAGCTGTACTGCTCCTAAGACGGTGTGGTGAAATGGCAATGTTGAAAATCTGGAGTGAAAATATTGAAATTTCGTGAACTTACGAGCCTGCGTAGGAACTGCGCAACGCACGCTCGTCAAACAGTCATTTTTTGGAATTTTGGCACCAAATTTTCAACATGGGGTTTGGGCCCCTTCCCTATGAATGATGTCACTGTCATGGCGGTATTCAGTCCCGAGGATGATTTTGCAGTCACTGCGCCAAATCACCCTGCCGAGTCCAATACCGCCATGACAGTGACATCATTCGCGAGAAGGTCCTAAAACCCTATGTTGGAAAATTTGCAAAATTCCCAAAAATGCCCGAGATATGCATAAAGTTGAACCTCCTATCTAGCCCATTATACAGCTTACCGCATTTCCTCAGTTCGGTTGGCTTTGAAGAGTGCAGACGTGTTCCTGGTCCACCGAAGATCGTCGCGCCGGAGTCCGGAGGTAAGTTTGGGGTGAGGGGGTGGGGAGGCTGGGTGCACAGTGGGTGGGTGCAGGTTGTGGGAGGGGGGTTCGGGAGACGCCAGCCAGGACAGTTTATGTTTTACAGGTGGGGGGAAGACGCCGCGATCAGCCACGCTGGGGTGGGCCTCAGCGTGGCACAATGACTTTGGGCGCCCAGCTGATGGGGATTGGGCACCCCATCGGCAAAAAAACTTGGGATCGCTTTTCCATGCTGGGGTGGGCTCAGCTGGCACAATTACTTTGGGAGGGGCGCTCAGCCGATGGGGATTGGGCACCCCGTCGGCAAAATTGATTGATTGCCATGCTGGGGTGGGCTCCCAGCGTGGCACCAAATACTGGGAAGGGGAGGAGGGGACGATGCAGCTCAGCCGACGGGATTGGGCACCCGTCGGCTATACGCTGCGGCAGGGGCGCAGACAGCTGGGGTTTTACGTGAGCAGCTTCATCGCTGCTCACTCAGCGTTACCCCTTTCAACTGTATGCCACTGCATTTTGGAGCGTGTCATAGACAGCTCCAGAATGCATTGGCTTACAGGGGCCGCGCCTGCCAGCTCACTGCCTGAATTGGAGGAGGAGGTGACACACCTCCGAAATCTCCGTTGATGGCACTATGTTTCTTGCACATGCGTGCAAGCAAACATAATGATTTTAAATAAGTAAGTTTTCAACCTTCAGCAACACTGTTGCAGATGTTTTAAATGGCAATAGTCCAAGACGCTACAGATGGCTTGTAAACCTTGTTGACTGCCACAGACACACCTATGGGTCTAGAGGTATGCAACTTGGTTGCAGTCCTTCATCTGCTGGTAAAGCCTGCTATGTGGCTACTGCTGACGTGATGGCAGTGGTTTGATACTACATTTGTGATCATGGGTCAATGAGTAACTGTGTGGTTCAAGACTGGGCTGAAAAAAACTGAACCGATCTGAAGTCTACAATCTTAACCTGTCAATATCATAGAGGAATGTGAGTACAGACTTGCCATTTGCACATGCTGTAAGTCAATTCAAGGTTTGTTTGTTAAAATTACTCTGCTTTCTGATCCTTTTGCCTACTTGGATCTATAGTCTGTACCCTTTTCCCCCATGTGTTAAAGCCATAATTACCTAGACTATTGTCTATCATACTTACCAAATGGAAAACGCTTTTGAATATATGAAAATTTGGATATGGGGGGGGGGGGGTTTCTGACTGAAGGGGAGAAAACAGTTTATTCACAGCACACAAAGGCAATATGTGGTTAAGGATTCACTGTCCCGCAGTAAATAGCTGCCATCCTTGCTGGCCGCTGCCAGCATCTTCTCGCCAGTCTCCTTGCTGATGGAGCCATGGTAAACTGGCACGGACTCATGCTTTCTCCTCTCGCAAGCCTCTGACAGACCAGTCGAGTGCTCCCGTGCAGAGACGGTCCCAGGAATACGCTGTTTGTTGTGACAGTTTCCAAAAACTGCAAGGCAACTAAAAGACAGAGAAAACAGGATGTCACTTGGTGTTTCCACCTCTTAGAGGGTTCGCTGCAAAGCATGTGTGGGGAAAAAACAAAACAAAACACAGCAACCTCAGTTCATTAACTTAGTTTCCATATCGCCTCCTCCAATCGCAAGGCTTGCAATCGCTGCAAATGCACCAAAGCAGGGATGCGGGATGTTTGCCACATGGGTGGGCACCCAGCGTGGCATGTGGAACTGTTTTTTGGGGCGGGAGATGCAGCACAGCCGACGGGGGGAATTGGGCAGCCCCCTCTGCCATACAGTGTGTGCGTGGGGGGGTGAGCATGCTGTGTCGCTGTGTCGCGCGCATGAGCAGGCAATCTTATTGTTGCTCACTGAAGCGTTGCTCCCCCTTTCAACTGTATGCCACTGCATTTTCGACTGCTGTCATAGACTGCTCCAGCAGCCATTAGAGAACTGCGGCCATGCCTGCAAGCACACTGACTGAATTGGAAGAGGGCTGCCACACCTCCGAAAACTCAGATGATGGCACTGTTTCTTGCACATGCGTGCAAGCAACATAAAAATGACAGTGGCACTGTTCATGAGCAGAGGTCCTAAAATGCCTATGTTGAAACTTTTGTGATGAAACTCCATAAAATGACTGTTACAAGCGTGTGTTGTGCAGATTCCATGCACCCTTGTAAGTCTGTAAATTAGTAATATTTTCACACCAGATTTTCAACACTGGCATTTGTTCACAGCTCCTTATGAACAGTGCAGCTGTCGTTTTTCACATCCTGGCTGAAATGTGCTTCTGCACTTCCGGCGCCAGAATACTGCAGTCACTGTTGGAAATCAGTGTTTCGGACAGATTGGGATCACGTGACTTGGGGGGAGGGGTGACTGAGCTCAACTGAGCTGTCAGGACTGCTGCAGATTTCTTTGTAGGCAGGAAAGGGTGAAAACGCAGGCAGGAGCCCAGTACAAAAGGGCAGCCTGCAGCGCTGGGAGACAAAGAACGAGTGAGGGAGGGGGAGTGAATGAGCTCAACGGAGCTCTGTTGGGACTGCTGTGGATTTCTTTGTGGGCAGAAAAAGGCAGCAGTGCATGCAGGGGCTGAGTACAAAAGGGCAGCCTACAGCATTGGGAGAAACAGAATGAGTTCTCAACAGAGCTGTATCATGACAGCTGCGGATTTCTTTGTGGGCAGAAAAGGGTGGCAATGCAGGTAGGAACCCAGTACAGAAGGGCAGCCTACAGCACCGTCAGGAATGAGCGAGACAGGGAGAGTGAGCAAGGCCAATGGACCTCTGTTGGGACTGCTGCAGATTTCTTTGTGGGCAGAAAAAGATGCTGACAGAGGCAGGAACCCAGTACAAAAGGGCAGCTTGCAGCAGCAGGAGATATAGAATGAGTGAGTGATCTCAATTGAGCTCTATTGGGACTGCTGCAGATTTCTTTGTGGGCAGAAAAAGGCAGCAATGCATGCAGGGGCCCAGTATAAAAGGGCAGCCTGCAGCAGTGGGAGAAATGGAATGAGTGAGGGGGAGTGAGTGACTGAGCTCAACATAGCTGTATCATGACTGTTGCAGATTTCTTTGTGGCCAGAAGAAGGCGGCAATGCAGGCAGGAGCCCAGTACAAAAGAGCAGCCTGCAGCACCAACAAACGGAACGAGTGAGTAAAGGGGGGGGCGAGCGAGCTCAACGGAGCTCTGTCAGGACTGCTGCAGATTTCTTTGGACAGAAAAACATGCTAACTCAGGCAGGAGCCCATTACAAAAGAGCAGCTGCAGCACTGGGAGAAACGGAACGAGTGTGAGACACGGGGGCAGTGAGCAAGCTCAACGGACCAACGCAATCAACATTCGGCATTGACAAATGCTCTTTTAACTGTCTGATCCGGCAGCTTCCTTATTACCCGACTGCTGCAGAAAATACTCAGTAAGCCAGACTCAGTGGCGTGGCAGCTGTTCTATTTTTTTTTTTTTTTCCCTTGGCAGCAGCGGCCGAAGTTCCATCGTGTAGTCTTCCATGCTCCATCTTGCAGGCAGTAGTGGCACAGTATGAATTCCTGCACTACTGATTGGCCATAATACTCTCTGGAGGAGGCAGCAGTGTCAAGGACTATGCAACTCTCAGGCAAGTCTGGAGCCGATTGGCAGATTGGGGAGGGACAGATCATTTGTCACTGGCTCAATTGCAAGTTGGGGACCTCCTATACAGGGTGGCTGGCTGCAAGGGGCTGGTGTCACTCCCTCAGACACTCTGGTGCACTTTGCACAGCCGCATCATTTTTAAAGGGACAGTTGTAGTAGTGAAACTGAAGACAAAGGTGGGTTCAAAACGAGGCGGGGGGGTTAATTTGAAGCAGATGAACCCCATCTGGCAATGGGCCTTGTAGTCTGGTACAGAATGGGCAGGAGGGGGTGCCATGGTCAGAGAAGCTCCCAAAATGAAATGGAGTAGCACTCCATAGTTATTCATTTGTACATGTAAGGGGAGGGGTATAAAAATGGAACATTAATCAGTTGATATTTTGAGGGAGTTTTATTTTGGGGGCCTAGACTTTTTTAGTGAGTAGAGGTAGCAGCCACGTTTAACAGCAATTGCAAGTTGTGTTTTAAAGGCATTGCTTCCTAGTGTCCTGATGCCTGCACTTTTTGCCTATGCATTACAAATCTTCAGATGGGTGCCAAGCAAACCAGGAAGCAGGATGTTCCCCGCCCATTTTATAAATTGTCCCACATGGCATTATGGCAATGAGCCTAAGTCCTCCAAGCTGATAAACCAAAAATATATCTATTATAGGGGCATTACCGCACCCCCGTATTTAGGGTTGTGCTTGTGTTTCAATGTTAAACCCCCAAATTTGCACTTTAACTCACTGTTCAACAAATTATGCATGCAGTATCTTATGGGGCAGATCTCTTGATATACTAAGTTTCTTTTCAGTTGGATGTGTAAAAAGTGTGCTTTCGGAATTCTTTCCCATTGGTTTGAAATGGTTTTCAATCAACTTGGCTAGCACAAGGATTTTGAATTTTGGCCTGAAATTTCTGGGTAAAAAGGGGCTGACCCACAGATGTGCCTTGTGTGAGTGTGTGTGTGGTGAAAAAATGTTAATCCATTCTAAACTTAATTTTGAAATTTTTAATACTTGGTTCTGAGCATGCGTAGTAGGCACTAAAATAGCTCCCTTTTTTGTGCTGGGACAATCTTTAATGAGGTGGGGGAAGCATGGTTTCATTTGCCTCCATTTGGTTTTCCCTTTATCTATACAAATTCACATTTCAAAACCCACAAAACATTCCTGAGAGCAACCAACACATGTAACTTGCTTATCTGGATCCCCTTAGCTGGATTTTGCACTTGACCATGGCAGAAATGTCCTTAATGTTTAGATTATAAATCTTCTGACTCATGATGCAAAACAAGATTCTTGTTTCGTATGATTAAGGAAAAAAGCTCTCTTCATATGGGGAGCAATGTATTTCAATGGGGTTTTCAACTTTGGAGCACAACTGTCATTTTTTAACATTTTGACACCTAATTTTCAACATATCCTTTTTGATGCCTCTTGAACAATGTTGGTGTCATTTCACAAATTCAGCCTGAAAAGAGATTTCATGGTTGGTTGGTAAAATCACCTTAAGGTGGGATTTCACAATTTTCACCATATTTCATGGATGTATGGCCACCCTACCCTTAATTCCACTTTACACCATGACCTTGGTTCTACTGCCAAGTTGGCCTCCTCCTTTCCTCCCCCTTTTCTTAATGCATTCCTTAATACAGAAAACGGAAAACAGGAAGTTGTTGGCCCTCTGTAGAGACAGTTGGTAAGACCACATCTGGAGTACTGTGTACAGTTCTGGAGACTCAGTCTCCGCAAAGACATAGGCAGGGTGGAGGCTGTCCAGAGGAGGGCAACCAAATTGGTGCAGGGTCTGCACCAGAAGACACATGAAGAAAGACTAAAGGAGCTTAAGATGTAAAGCCTCAAGGAAAGGAGGGAGAGGTGGGACATGATAGAAACTTTCAAATACCTCAAGGGAATCAAAGTCCAAGAGGGTAGCATCTTTCAGAAAAAGATGTGCAAGAACAAGGGGCACAATTTGAAGATGGAGGGGGACAGCTCAGAGGTAATATGAGGAAGTATTTCTTCACACAGGGTTGTAAATGCATGGAATGGTCTTTCTGAGGAGGTTGTAGAGTCAGTGGGGGAATTCAAGAATGAATGGGACAGACATAAGGCAATTCTTGTGGGTGGGTAGGAGGAAGTAGGTTGTTTAACTGGGATCTGCAGCTTATCTGTTAGGAAGGGAAATGGGCAGACTAGGTGGGCCAAGTGGTCCTTATTTGCCGTCAAATTCTATGTTTCTACATTTCAGTAATCATGCACCAATTCTCTCAAGTTTAGGTCTGCTTAACTTGTACTACTTTGTGGCCTCTCCCTGTGTGGAGGGCCCATTTAGACATTGATGTTTGTGTGCCTATCTGCATTTGTTTTTGCACCTTGCATGCTGTATTAAGGCAGCTGTACTCCCTTGTTCTGTCTTTTTTTTTCTTGTACACCTGTTCTTTGTTGTGACTCTGACGTGGAGCCTTTGTAAATGAGTCATTGACTCAAAGGTTTGATTCTAATAAACAAATAAATAAATAAAAGTCATAAGTGTTTGAAAATATGGGGTCAAAATATTCTAAAATTGCAAAGTTGTGCACATCTGACATTTCACTACACTTGCTTGTAACTTTTTTCTGTAACAATTATTATTCAAGATAAGATGCACACAAAGTATACAGTAGTATATAAATCCAGGCCAAACCATAACATTTGGTATGACCAGGAGGAGCAGTTATCGATCTATTGATCTATCGATCTATCCTAGGCAACAGACCTGCCTATTTTCAGGCACGACCCGGGACAGCACAGGACATTGGTTACAATATGCAGAAATGCACAGACATAATATAGGTGTACAGGAGCAAAACAAGATATACATTGGGTAGCACAGTAATAGTTACATAAGGATACATTTTAGGCATAGATCATAAGGATGTAAAATAAAGCAATTATGGTAACCATAAGACGGCTGAGGACAGTAAAGACATCAAGGTTCATAGGCACCTAGACAAACGTATTGCATGGGAGAACATTAGTGTAGTACTCGGGGTCAGACCCGACAGCCTGCAGTGGGACAAAGCAAATTAAGAGCATTTGCATTGGCCAGAGGCTAGAGGTGGGTGAACAGCGAGTTTTGAATTCTCGATGGAGGCTGAAGTTTTCACCATAAGGGAAGTGAGTTCCAGAATTTGGGAGCAAAATGGGCAAATGCCAGTTCACCCATTTTTGTCATGCAAGGTCTAATGGAGAGCATGGGGACAGAGGAAGACCTGAGGATACGGGTGTGTGAGGCAGGAGTCAGGAGGTTGGCAAGATAGACGGGGCCGAAAGGTCTAGACAGGAGTCGATAGCAACCCAGGGAGTAGGCTCAATATCCTAGGTGACAGCCAATTTAAGCCAGCGAAGGAGACAATGATGGGTAAGACGGGGCAGTTAAGCGAATCTAAAGATGTTGTAGACAGTGTCCCATTTGTGGAGTGTAGCAGAGTTTGCAGAAAAGAGGAGGGGCAGAGCATATTGGAGCTGGGGTGAGAATACCTCTCGCAACAGAAAGTCTAGCGGAAGGAGTGAGGGAGTGGCGCACGCGATAAGCTCCGCCAATTTTAGCATTGACGGCACGGCACATCATATTGACATATTGAGACAGGTCAAGTGTGGGATCCAAAGTGACCCCAAGATACTTGAAGGACTCGGTGTTTGAGATGAGGGAGCCATCAAGGCATTGAACCCAGAGCCTGTTCGCAGGGGCAGACAGTTTCCTAGAGGATCCGAATAGCATAGCTCAGGTTTTTTCTAGGTTCAGGACTTGGTGGTTGCTAGAGAGCCAGGTCTGCAGGAATTGGAAGTCATTTAGTGAGAGTGGAGTTGATGGCAGCAACCGATTTTGACCCAGAGTAGAGAACAAGGTCATCTGCGTACATAAGAGTGCAACTATGCCGGGACATGGTGGGAATATCCTTTAGGAAGAGGGAGAAAAAAGAGGTCCAAGAGTGGATCCCTGGGGAACTCCACGGGAGATGTTTAGGGGGGAGGAAAGGGCCTTGTGAAATGCTACCGCCTGAGTCCGATTGTCAAGATAGCTATGGAACCAGGAGAGGGCTTGGTCAGATGCTCCAATGGATTGGAGCTTCTTTAGCATGAGAGGATGGTGTACCATGTCAAAGGCTTTAGATAGGTCGATAAAGACGGCCCCAGTGAGTAGGCCATGGTCCATATTATTTCTGATGTCATTTGTAAGTTGTGTAAGTGCAGAGGTGGTACTGTGACCGGGCCGGAAACCATGTTGGCACGGGGTTTGAAGATTAAACATGTCAAGGTGAGCAGCAAGCTGGCGGTGGACTATTTTTTCAAGCAGCTTACTGAGAGTGGGCAGAAGAGATATAGGGCGGTAGTTGGACATGAGTTTGACATCGCCCTTTTTGTGTATAGGGATGGTTCTGGCAGTTTTCCAGGTGGATGGGACAGTAGACGTATGAATCGAGAGGTTAAAAAGCCAGGTGATGGGTCTGGTTAAGCCAAGGTGCATACTACTTAAGTAGGCAAGGATGGATGCCCTCAGGCCCTTGACTCCTGCGTGCCGGAAGGGAGTTAAGTAGCTTGCGAACTTCAAGGTATGTGGTTGGAGCCAGAATGAAAGGGAGGGGCGAGGGAGAAGAGGGAGTGTCAGGTTGTGGGCTAGTTAGAGTAGCGGCTGGTGGAGAAGAAAAAAGGGCATTGAAGGCGGTGGCAATGGTGTCATGGTTGGTGCAGTGAACACCTTGAATGCTCATGTCAGCTGGATACTGTTGCTTGTTGCCGAGAATGTCCTTAATTTTGGACCAGTACCTGCGCGGATTTGTAGAGGATGATGTTAGTAGGTTCTTATAGTAGGTGCTTTTGGCAATACAAATTTGTCTTTTGCAGTTGTTACATAATGCACGATGGTCTTCAAAGTCTGCACGGAGGTGGGAGATCTTCCACCTGGACCAAAGTTTGTCCCTAGATTTGAGAAGTTGAAGCAGGGGGCATGTTAGCCACTTGGTTACTTTCCCTGCCATCCTACGTGTGGTGACCGGGATGTGAAGGTTTTGAAGAGAGAGGAGGACGGAGTTGAAATATTCTGTGGCTGTTAATGTCCTCTGTTTGGTAGAGAAGGGACCAGTCAACCTGGTTAAGGTCAGTTAAGAAGTTCTCATGACTTAGGCGGGAGAGATTAGGAAAGGTTACAGTTTTAGCAGGAAGGGGAGGTACATAGATACAATATAGTGAGTCAAGACATTCAGTGATATCTGTTAAAGTGTGCAGGCCAAGACAGAAACACAGATAACTAACCATTAATAAGGGTCTGGCTAAATCCCATACGCTTCTAAGGCCTGCGGGACTTGAATGCAATGAATTAAGAATAAAAAGTATATAAGCATGCCGGATCTATTCAAACACCAGATTATGAAACAAGTGTGTGCCTATTGAAAATCCATGTAACCATATCAACTATATACAAGAAGGCAATCTTTCACTAGATAAGGAGCTATATAAGGAGACAGGCTAAAACCAAGAGGGGGAAGGGCACTGTATCCAGTAGAGGGAAAATATCCAACCCAGGAGCAGTAATGGACTGTCAAACAGTTCAGGTAGGGAGACTATGGCAATAGACTGCAGAAAGGGTTGCCAGCATTTCTCAAATTGAGCCATAGAACTAGCCGCGAAGCTGGAAATTTTCAAATATAGCCCCCTGGGTTAATGCCAGGAGAAACTCTTGAAAGTATGGTGTCACTGGGGATTTCCAGTCTGAGTTGTTTGGCTACAGCCCCAACTGCAGTAACCCACTTGGCCCCTGGGTTGAACTTGGGCACATTTGGCTGAGCGCATCCAAAAAGTAAAATAGGTGGGTCCAGAACTATATCCGGAAAAATTTGTTGGCACATCCCCTGAATCGATACCCAAAAGGAATGCAGATTGGGGCAATCTCAGAACATGAAACAGATGTGGCCCTGAGTGACCACATTGCCAACAAGTGTCATTTGGAAGAAGACCCATCTTAAGCTTGGCCAGGTCCCTGTACCATCTGTGACTGGTCTTAGTCATAATAAGACACGTGCGCCCATCGTGGCAGGCAATATGAGCTCTGATCCAGCCATGCTGCCACTGCTGGTCAGAAATTGAGACCTGAAAGTCCTTTTCCCATTGTGCTTTAGCCCTCTGGGTAGGGTCTACAGTAGCATCTCTAAGAGCAGAGTAAATTCCACCAGCCCTACTCCTGAGTTGCTTCGCCCATACAGTTACCGGGTGAGATCGATGCTGCACATCCCCATACAGAGGGGAATTTGTCAAATGGAGTATAGCATTCCTAATCTGAAGATATCTCCAGAAATGGGTGGGAGGGAGACCATATCTATCTCTTAATGATTCAAAGGCATCCAGTATGATGGCGTTTGGGAGTAATGAATCCTGGATTGTGAAGATACCTTGGGCCTCCCAATATTTCTAGTATATTGGGGACTCCCCTATCTGTAGGGCTGGGTTATTCCACAGGGGCATATATCTCCACGGGGTTGGGTCATGTCCCAAGAGAGAGGACTTGCTTCCAATACAGAATGGGAACATGTATGGGGGAGAGATATCCAAGGATAGTGTTCTTGCTATAGAGCACCACTGCTGGAGAAGGGGCATGAACCATTGACTCCTCCAAAGGGAGCCAAGTTGGGGAGGCCTTGCCAGTCTTGGAGAACCATCTAATAGTCTGAAGTAATGAAGGCCATATAATAACTCTGAAGCCAAGGAAGACCCCCAACTCCTTCTCCAGTGTTGACGTAATTTGAGTTTACTATACCGAGGCAAAGCTCCTTCCCATAAGAAGCTACCCATCAGTGCATCAAGTTTTTGAAACCATTTCTGAGGGATAACTACAGGTAGGTGGGCTAGCAAGTATAATATCCTAGGGGCAGCCATCATTTTGATGGAGTCAATCTTACCAGCAAGCGACAGTCTCGAGACCTTACACCTTCCCATGTCCTGTCTGAGGGAATCTGATAAAGCCGTAAAATTAGTGGAGAGCATTTTCCCTGCATTTGTGTGAAGGACAGTACCCAGATATTTTATACCATTAGGGGACCACTGTAGATGCCCAGCTATAAGGTCAGTTCCTGGACTCTCAATTTAAGGGATGCACCTCAGTTTTGGAGTGATTTATATTAAGACCTGACGCTTCAGCAAAGGTAGCCAAAATGTGAAGGATATTACTAATCACCTCTGGGGAAGACTGGTGATGAGAAGGTCATCTGCATATAAAAACGTTTTGAAGATATTATCTCCTACTTGTATACTGGGAATTTTGGAAGATTCTCCAAGAGCAATAGCTAGGGGCTCTATAGCCAAGACTAATAAAAGGGGGGAGAGGGGGCACCCCTGCCTAGTAGCTTTCTGTAAGGGACTGAGATGATACCATTCATCAGGACAGAAG
Organism: Neoceratodus forsteri; assembly: GCA_016271365.2. Taxonomy (NCBI): domain Eukaryota; kingdom Metazoa; phylum Chordata; order Ceratodontiformes; family Ceratodontidae; genus Neoceratodus; species Neoceratodus forsteri. The sequence goes on along the minus strand of CM057455.1, from coordinate 217,728,441 downwards.
CCATAGGGGAGGCATCTAGTAATTGTAGCCAAGAAATAAAGCCGGGTCCTAAGCCCATTCTGGAAAGGGTATGGAACAAAAAATCCCACTGAAAAGTAATGCCTTTTCAAAGTCAATTGCTAGGGATACAGAGGGCTTTTTAGATAGACTGGTGTAATGCAAAAGCGAGAGCAGCAATCTATGATGATCCGACCCCAAGCGGCCTTGAACAAAGCCCACCTGAGCAGGGTGAATCAGATCTACCAGGAGATGGTCCAGCCGGCTTGTAAGGAGTTTGGCCAGAATTTTAGGATCAGCGTTAATGAGGGAAATGGGACGGTAACTGCCAGGGGAAAGAGGATCCTTCCCTTTTTTTGGAATCTCTAATAGCAGCCTCTCACAGATGGGGTAATAGACCTACCTGTAATGAGTGAAACATCCGGATCAGGTAAGGAGCCAGATTTGTTCCCCTGATTTTTATATAAATCAATGGGGAGTCCATCATTGCCTGGAGTTTTTCGAGGATTTGGGGAGGCACTAGCCTTCTCCACCTCAGCTACAGTGAAAGGTGCATCCAACAATTTGGTGTCAGACTGCTAAATGAGGGATAGGTAACTTATTCAGTAACTTTTGAATAATCTGGATCAGGAGGATTGGGGGGGGGGGGATGCATACAGTGCCTCGCCCTCTCTGTCCTCCACTTGGTGCCAGTTCAAGCTTATTTCTCGTCAGTGGCAGCCTCCCCCTTGCCAAATTTTTTTTTCTCTTTCTCCCCACACGCCCCGGATTTACTCTCCAGTTTCACCCTTTGTTATTACTGTGACTCACAATCTGTTGCTCTGTTACTTTCCTCAGATCTCTCGGCCCCTAATCAGAGAAACATCTGAGCGGCTGGGGCTACCTGGGCCAGCCGTCTTCACCACCACTGCTGACTGCCAAGGAACCCTCCTCTTGCTGGTAAGCTCCCAGATCGAACTGGGATGTGCTGAAAGGCTCCCATTGGTGGCTGCCTGTTGCTTCCATCTCCTCTTGTGCTCTACGTGGCCACTGATTGGCCCTGCAATCTTGACTGATTCAAACTGTTTTGCTGGACTCTGTGCCCATAGACTTCAGTGGGTTTCGGAAGAAAATTTTCACCCACCCACCTCCCACCTTAAATAGGCCTTGGCTCCGCCCACTTCTGCCTAGAGAACTGCCCTTTCATTTCCTATTTGACTCCCTCTCTCCCCTGTACCTCCCCTCTTTACTGCCCACTCTCTGTCCTTCTCCCTACTCCTCTTCCCCCTCTTCTAATCAACTCAGTCCCCTCTCTGCCCCTGACACCCCAGCGGCTTGAGAGGATTCCTCCACTGAGAGGTTGTCCTGGGAAGCACGGACTGGCTGGGGCCCCTATTCAAATTATGGGCTCGATTAACGCTAGACCCTCCCTGAAACCACCCTCCTCCTGGCTATTGGCCAAAGGCTTGCTGCTCATGCACTTAAACATATGCAGCCTTCTACCAAACCTTGCTGAGCTAACAGCTTGGGTGGCCGACTATAATCTGGACATTATGGGGATCACTGAGACATGCCTTAAGCCACACATATCTGACTCGGCTTGTGACCTTCCAGGCTACAACCTCATTAGGTTGGACAGGCCCCAGAATAAGGGGGGGGGGGAAACTGAGTACTCGTATACTACAAGACGCACTTGAACGTCTCGGTCATAGGACATTCGCAATCTGCATCGCAGCTCTGAGTTACTACATGTCATCCTCCTGCTAGGGAACACCAAAAAGGTGCATGTGATATGTGCCTACAACCCTCCCAAGGGTGGTGTGTCCGGGCTCTCCTACCTCCTAGACGGTCTCGGCCCATAGGTTGGCTCTAACGAGTTACTAGTCCAGGGGGGACTTCAACCTTAACTGGGCAGGTCGTAGTGCCCAGCAATACGAACCACTGTTGGCTGGACTGGCCCTAAGCCAGCTCATCTCGGAACCCACTAGGCCCTCTCTGAGGCAACAAGGGCTCCATCATCGACTGGGTACTAAGCAACAGAACTGAGAAAATTATCTCCTGTGGCACTCTACCTGATGCTATATCGGATCATTCTCCCACCTTCTGCATATGGGGCAACACCCCTCCCAAAATCCCACACAAGGCGATTCAAATGAGGGATTATTCCAAACTCTATGCTGGAGACTTCCTTGAAGACCTGAGGCATACTGACTGGTCTCAGGTCATGGCCACCAATGACCCCTCAATGGCTCTTGACAACTTTCTAAAAGCATTCAACCCACTTCAAGACAGGCATGCCCCCCTCACAAGGAGAGTGAGGGGCACTGCAACTAAATGGCTCCATGGAGACCTGTATACTCTCATAAGGCAAAGGGATAAATGCTGGGCGAGGTATAAGAGCTCACTGTCCAGCACAGATCTCCAGAATTAGAGGCAGCTGAGGAACTCGTGCAAGAGACATTCGCTCAGCAAAAAGTGAATACTGTCAGTCCATCCTGCTCTCCACAGCCAAAAATCCGAGGACTTTCTGGCGGAGCATTAAGAAAGTGGTGGGTGGGGCCATGAGAGCGCAGGTCACTGACATGCTCATTGACTGGGTTAACTGCAACAACCCCCTCACTATTGCCAATGCCTTCAACGTTCAGTTCAGACTTGCCTGATTTACCCAAATTGCCGCACTACCCTGCTGGCTGGGCCTTCTCACCCAGAGGGACTACCCCCCTACTTCCCTTTTTACCTCAAGGCAGTAACAGACATGGAGGCCGAGAAGCTCCTTGCTGGTCTATCCCGATGCACTGGAGCTGGGCATGACTGCCTGGAGCCCAAGCTGCTGAGGCTAGGGGAATCAGTACTAGCCTGGCCCATAGCCCATGTCTTCAACGCATTGCTCACCTCGGGCATAGTCCCGGACATCTGGAAGATGGCCAAGGTGATACCTGTACCCAAGCAAGGGGACACAAAAGACCTCAAACTACCATCCCATTGCAATCCTATCAGCAAGCTCCTGGAAAAGGTAGTCTCCTCTCGGGTCACTCACTACCTACAGACCCACAACCTTCTCTCCCTTGCACAATATGGGTTTAGAAAGGGGCAGAGCACCTCCACGGCCCTAGCAGTAGTTACCTCTGAGATCAGGTCTGCTGCTGACCGAGGTGAACTGACTGGGGCAATCTTTGATCTCTCAAAAGCCTTTGATTGGGTTGACCATACATTACTGTGCTCCTCTCTCCTGTCACTTGGCTTCTCCTCCCCAGCTCTTGCATGGATGAGTAATTACCTCACAGGCAGGCATCAGTACACCAAATTCAACAAGTTCCTGTCTGAGCCTGCCCAGGTTAACTGCGGAGTCCCCCAGGGCTCTGTCCTGGGACCTCTCCTGTTCTCTTCATAAATGAGCTACCTTTGGCTCTGGCTCTAGGGTCCTCAGTGCTGTACGCAGACGACCTAGTCATCATGGCCAATCCCAGGACATCGCCACCATTAACACCAAACTAAACTCTGACTGCAGCCACATCCAAACTTGGTTGCAGGACCATAAGCTTGTTTAACCTACAGAAGATGCAGACCATGCTATTTGGCTCAGCAGCCAAATTAAAAGCCGCCCCGGACTCACTACAGATCTCTGGGGCTGATGGGTCACCGCTGACTGTCGCAGGCTCGGTCAAGTACCTGGGGGTGACCCTTGACCTGCAGCTGGATATGAACTTGCACATACGAAATACATGCAAGGCCTCAAACTGCAAGCTGGGTCAGGCTTACAGAGCAAAAAGCTGTCCAACTCCAGCTTCCCATCTTGCTCTAGCCAGGGGGGAGTCCTACCCATGCTTTGCTATGGACTAATCACCTTTGTCCACGTTGCAAAAACTAGTCTAGTAAAGTGGAACTCTGCGTACAACAAATGCCATTTTGCACTCTCAGCCCCCCACCTCACTCGTCGCTGTGAGCTTTACACCTGGCTTGAGTGGCTCCCACTGGAAACTCACCGCTCTTATGTCGTGGGCAACTTCATTGACAATATTGTCAGAACTGCCACTCCTCAAAACCTTGCTGAGACCCTTGTTCTTGCTACACCCTCCTGCAACCTGCAATCCAGCGGCTCCCATGCCTTCCTGGTACCTAAAACCCGCACACAAATGGGTGACCGAGCCTTCACTGTGTATGCGCCCAGGGTTTGGAACTCTTCCAACTAGCACTCGCTCCTCTTCCTCTCACCAGAGCTTTAAAGCCTCCCTCTGGGGTTTTCTCAAAATGGCTGCCACCTGTCTGCACTAGACAAACCCTCTCAGCCTGAGATGCTCCAACTAACTGAGATGCTACCTAAACATTACAACTTGGGCAGAGCACAACTGTGCTCATACTCCTGTTCTCACAGCATATATAACAAGAATTTGTCAATGCCGAATGTTTGCTTGCTGGCATTGGGATTGGTAGTGTAGGAGTTAGACAGCTGCATAATAGGAATGGCAGTGAAGTATTGAACTGAAGCCAACCCCGCCACCACCCTGCAGATACAGACGGGCATTGGGGTGTGCCTTTGGGTCATCAGGCATAATGGCCACGCCATTTCACCACACCCCACCCTGCAGACACTGACAAGTGTCACGGTGTGCCTTGGGATCTTTGGCCCTTATGCACACCCCATTCAATTAGGAAGTACAGTGAGATGGGTGCAGTATAGGAGAATGGGGTGAACTTTGGGGCTGAAGAGTCCAAGGCATACCTCGATGCCTCTGTGACTGCAGCGTGTGGAATGGTATGAGCATCACAGGCAAGAATCCCAAGTCTCACCCCTGATGCCTGTCATTCTCTATAGGGTGGGGTGTTGTAGATGAAAAGCCTAATACCTCAGGCATTCGTTGGTATTTTCACTCCAAATTTTCAACATGTTTGTTTTGTGACCCCACCTCATGAACAGGGGGAATATCAGTTTGCTAGCTGAAAGCTGCTTATGCACATTGACTATGGCATTTAGCACCACAGGTGCAAAAATATTCCAAACAGGATGTAAAAAATGACAGCTGTACTCTTTCATGGGGAGGTGTAAAAAATGGCTATGTTGCAAATGTGTAGTAAAAATATAAAAAAAAAAAAAAATGAAGTCACAAGCGTACATAGAAACTGTGCAACGTACATCCATAATATAATTAGGTTGGGGATTTCTTACAGCAGATTGTCAACTCGAGCATTTTGGTGCCTCCGATCATGAACAGTGTCACTGATTTTCTTTATCTGTGCCGAACAATGATTTCCCACAGCGACCACGCATCTCTGCACTGAAAGTGTGAAAAATGGCAGCTGTACTGCTCATAAGGAAGTGTGGAAAAATGCCACCGGTGAAAATCTGGACTGAAAATATTACAAAGTCATGAACTAACGAGGGTGCATGGAAACACTGCAATGCTCACTCGTAACAGTAATTTTATGGACTTTTGTCACCAAATTTTCAACATAGCCATTTTAAGACATCTGCTCATGAACAGTGTAACTGATTTTCTTAATCTGTCCTAAACATTGCTTTCGCACACCAACAGCACCATTGTGCGCTACATGTGCAAAAACACATTTTGGGCAACATATGAAAAATTGCAGCTGTACTGTTCATAAGGAAGTTTAATAAAATGGACATGTCGAAAATCTAGAGTGAAAATATTAAATTTGCAAACTTACGAGCATGCATAGGAACTGTGCAGCACACGTTCGTAAGTCATTTTTAGGAATTTTTTCACCAAATTCTCAACATAGCCATTTTAAGACCTCTGCTCATGAACAGTGTCACTGATTTTCTTAATTTGTCCTGTACACTGATTTCACACACCGACTGCGCCATTGTGCACTACATGGGCGGAAACTCATTTTGGGTGAGATGTGAAAAATGACAGCTGTACTTCTCATAAGAAGGTGTGGTACAATGGCAATGTTGAAAATCTGGAGTGAAAATATTGAAAATTCACACCCTTACGAGCGTGTATAGGAACTGCGCAATGCACGCTCATAAGTCATTTTTGGGAATTTTGGCACCAAATTTTCAACATGGGGTTTTTGATACCCCTTCTCATGATTGATGTCACTATCATGGCATTATTCAGGCCCGGAGGTGATTTCACAGTGACTGCACAGTCACTGCGCAAAAATCACTCTTCGGTCCGAATAATGCCATGACAGTGACATCAATCATGAGAAGGGTCCCAAAACCCATGTTGAAAATTTGTGCAAAATGCAAAAGCCTGAGATATGCAATAAAGTTGAACCCCCAATCTAGCCCATTGTACAGCTTACCGGCATTTCCTCAGTTCGCGGTCGCCTTTGAAGAGTGCAGACAAGTTCCCGGTCCACCAAGATCGTTAGCGCGGTCTGGAGTAGTAAATGTGGGGGAAGTGGGAGGCTGGAGTGCGCAGTGGGTGGGTGCAGGTTGTGGGGGCGGGACTCACCGTGGGACCATTTTTTCTTCATAGGTGGGGGAACCTGACATGTTTGCCACGCTTGGGTGGGCTCCAGCATGGCACAAGGACGTGGGGGCGGCTATTCAGCCACCGGGGATTGGGCACCCCGTCGCCTCTACAAATTGCTTGCCATGCTGGGTGGGCTCCCAGCGTGACACTCACTACTGGGGGGACAGTGCAGCAGATGGGGATTGGGCACCCTCGTCGCTATATGATAGTTGCCACGCTGGGGTGGGCACCCAGCGGCATTTTGTAAGCTTTTGGGGAGGTGGAGGGAACGCAGTACAGCCGACGGAATTGGGCACCCCATCGGCTATACAGTGCCGGGTGGGGGGGCGCACGCTCATGGCACCTGTGGGAGGGAGCTGCACGAGCAGCCTTATCTTATTGCTGCTCACTCAAGTGTAGCTCTCTTTCAACTGGGAACACTGCATTTTGGAGCATGTCATAGACGGCTCCAAAATGCATTGGCTTACAGGGGCCGTGCCTGCCAGCACACTGACTGAATTGGAGGAGGAGGTGACACACCTCCGAAATCTCTGATGATGGCACTGTTTCTTGCACATGTGTGTAAGCAAACATAAAAACGGGCCATTTAGGCCCACCGGCAAAATGGGGTGAGCACTATAACTGTGCACTCCTTTCTCTCGCAGTGGGCCCACTCTATCCCAACTGTGACTCCTCCTTATTCTAATTGCTAGCCTTACAACTTGCTGCCTGGAGCGATGAATTCACACTGCACTTCTTCCTACTGACTGCAATGTTTAATACTGTATTGTAATACCTGTTTTTGATATTGTTGTCTTACAATGTCCCTGTGTTCTGGTCACTTTATATTCTTCACTACTATTTGCCTGATGAAATCTGATGCTTGTAAAGTCCTTGTTGTGCTAATTCTATAATGTAATCCTCCACTTGTATTTGCCTGATGTTCATGTATGTACCTTGTAATCTTCTGGGTCGCACCTGAAAATTGGCACTTGGCTGTCTAGTGTGCTTACCTGGTTAACAAAAGCAAATAAATAAAACTGGGCTATGACCCCATTCACTCCTTTGTGGGAATGAGACAGGACCCCATGCTTGTCTTTCAATGCATGAATGGTACAGGATGCCTGTTGCTGCTTAAGCTGATAAGCCAGGAGTTTACTGGCCTTTTCACCCCCTTCCCAATAGGAATGACGCAGCCATCTGAGATTCAACTCTGCTTGCTGGGTCAGGTGAGTATTCAAAGATTCTGGTACTAGCTAGTTGTGCCAATAAGGCCTGGGAGGGAACAGGATTTATACTGAAATTCCAAGGAGGCTAGTTTTTCTAGAACTCTTTGATCTGCCTTGTGATGCTTCCACCTGGCAGAGGCATATGCAATGATTCTGCCTTGAAGGGTCTCCTTGAAGGCCTCCCATAAAGTTGAATCATTCACTTCCCCATTGTCATTATTTTTCCCAGTATTCCTGCACTACAGGTCCCAACCAGTGTAGGAAGTCTGCATCTGTGTATACTGTGTACTTTCGTTTGTCTTACTGTGACAAGGTACCTTTGTAAATGAGCCTATGGCTCAAAGGTTTTCCAAACTGCTGTTTAAATAAAATAAATAAAAAAAAATCTTCCAGTAAGGGGGGGGGGGTCCAAATGCCATGTGGGAATTGGAGCGGGGTCTGATCCCAGTTTGATCCCTAATTCTAAAAGGGCATGGTCCGAAACATATATTGGGTGCATATCAGACCTAGTTACTTTTTTCATACAGAGCAGATGAAATGAGCCAAAAATCAATTCTGCTAGATGAGCCGTGAACCTGAGAAGCAGAAATAGTCATATACACCTGGATGCATTGTTCTTCAGGCATCCAGCAGAATATGCTCAGACTTTAATGTCTGGACCGCTTTTGTAAGCTTGCCTATGAGGTTTGGGGTTTTACTACTTCTATCCATAGAGAAGTCCAAAACTAAGTTAAAATCTCCACCCACTAGCACTGGAGCATTAGTTTCATTAGTCTGTTAGGGCCTGGTTGAAAATATAAAAACTGGGGGCAGTCCTGATTAGGGGCATAAAGACTGGCTAGAATCAGAGAGCCCTCCAGGGTCTCCATGTCTGCCAAGATCCACCTTCTCTCCGTATCATGTTTGAGCCGCTTCACTTGCCACCCCAAATTTTTGTGAAATAAAATAGAAACTCCCCTTTTGAGACGCCGCTGCACTATAGTTCTTCGGCTACCCAATCCCATTTGAGCTTCTTGGCTTCAAAAGGGGACAGCTTTGTCTCTTGGAGAAATGCCACCATAGGTTGCAGCTTCTTTAAATGGAGCAAGACATTTTTTGCTTAATCGGTGAATTAAGCCCCCAGACATTCCAAGATAATCTAGTTCCCATATGACCATTGAAATAACATGGCTAAAGAGGTGTGAGAGTAAGCATAGCTCAAGTAAATTATGCCCAATGAGCAAAATCTCCCTACCTACATCCACAATACAGTATATAGCATTAGCTTCCAGAGTGCCACAATAACAAACAGAACAGTTTCCAAAAGTATTTTCAGGGACAGAAATCATCCCTATGAGGGTAAAACAACTATGTGCAACAAAGAACCAAAGATAACATGAACCATCCCCCCCACCCCTACCCTGACCCAAAGACAATCCCTTATCTGACCAGCAACTGCTGTGCGTGTCGACTATTTAATGGCCCAGATACCAGCGGAGGTCGCTGGGGGGGGGGGTAGTGTAATCAAGGACTACACTAAACAGAACGGACTGTTAAAAATCCGAGATCTACCGCTCATGATCCCCTGTCAGCAAACGAGTCCTTCTACCCAGACATTCAACACAAAAAGAAAATTAGAAGCGCTTCACAAAGAACAGAGCTCGCATTAGGTCCCAGCAAACCTATGAAAAATTTGGATACATAATTGCCAGGAAGCTGAGCCTGCAAGTCCTCATTTATAGTCCCTGCCTTCCAGATGGGAAGAATATGCAAAGGCAAAGCCAAGTGAATCCCCTCAAGATTAGTGAACTAAGGGGGGGGGCATTAAAACATTTTAAAGAGAGAACCCCCATTTACCCAACCTCCACTTAGCCCAGAAAGGGGGGGAGCAAATACAAATACCTCGGTGAAAAACCTGTACATGGGGGAATATCAGTGACCCCCAAAACAATATCCATAATCTTAGGAAAAATGAAGAGGTAGAGAATGTCTGCACCTTGAGGGCGTACCAGCCTCAAACATCCTGCAAGAGAAGCCTGAGGCTAGGGACCTTATATCCCAACCTATTAGGTTAAGGCCCTGAGAGCATATAACGGCCCGAGAAGAGGACAAAAAGCAAAATGACACAGGGGAAATCAGCCCCCAGCTTCAGTGACTGAAGTTATATCCTTCGGTGGCTTCACTTCAGGCAGATTGAGTGCGAGGCATCCCAGGGCGAATCCTTTACCTCCGCTATTGCAGAATTCTTATCCGCTTTGGTCCCAGCATCTTTTGAAGGGGCGGATCAAGGAGGCAAAGGAGGGGCAACAGGGGAGCCATCAGCAGATAAATCCATCAGTGCCTGAAATTTGTTACTCATGTCAGGATGGAAAGTTCTACAACACACATGATTCCAAGCTTACACTTCAGCTTCTCAACCGGAGCCGCGGGAGTTTTGTTGACGTGTGCCCCTTCGAGCCTTTGCCATCTCCTGTTCTGTGTCTTGCTGTCACTTCCTGGAGGTTTTTGAGGAGATATTCGGCTGGGAGTGCTCTGATGTTTACAGAGCATCAGAGAATGGTAACTAGGAACCTGCGAGGTCGTCTCCATCAGTGGCGATTTGCTTGGGTAGGCCTGCGAGCCAGGAAGCTCGCGCAGATGGCCCCAGGACAGTTTAGGAGCTTGAGCAGATGGAGAAATTCTCCACAAACCGTAGGATTATCGAAGACTCTGGGGGCACCATTATAGATGATCCTGAGTAAGGCTGGATACCATGGGGAATTCTCTAATCCCAGTTCGGCGCAGGCTCTGTGGGCTGTTGTGAAGGCCCTGCATCTAGTAATTACCTCCTGGGAGTAGTCCATGAAGATCTGTATTTTATGCCCTTTCCAGTACAGATCTTTCTTTGTACATGCCAGCCTTGTAATCATTTTTCAATCTTGAAAACAAAGAAAGCGGGCCAAAATTGTAGGTAGGCAGGCACTGGTTTCGGGGCAGGGGGCTAGAGTTCTGTGGGCCTTGTATCTCTAGCGGGGCCATACAATGCCAGTCCAGAATGTCGGGCAGCTCTTTTTGTAAGAAGGGAATTATATCTTTCCCCTCGCACCCCTTCGGGAATCTGACAAAATGCAAATTGTTCCGGCGGCCCCACTTCTCTAGATCTTCCACCCTATCCCAAAGTACGTGGCTAAGTCTTTCTTGTTCTTGCAACCGAGCACTAGCTTTATGCCACCCATCTTCTGCTTCAGCCAGTTTATGCTTAGTAACACATGCACATTGTGAAAGGTCAATATCAGCTGAATTTTGTTTAGCGGCTGAATCTAGTTTCTCCATGCATTGTAAAATCTCCGAACATCTGCCTAATTTCGGGCATATCGCCTTGCAGCACACTGGGTCTCATGGCAGAATCCATCTCAGCGAGTGATTAGGCCCAGTAGCTCAGACAAGGACTGCTGAAAACTAATGAAAACAAAGTGGCCAAGGACCAAACATTTAGTTGCTCGATGGGCAATAACTACACGAGCAATGAACACCACGTAGTCGTGCCGTATCGGTAGAAGAAAATGGATTTAACCAGGATTATTTAGGGGGTTTTAGCAGGAGCTCGGAGTTCAGGCATCCATTCAGCTCGGCTGCTAGCCACACCCCCTGCTTGTAACTTTAATTTTAATTGTTCAACATAGCCATTTCTTTACACCACCTCATGAATGAGACAGCTGTCATTTTTCAAATCTTGCCCAATCTCTTCATGCCTGTGGTGCAGAATGATGTTTTGGGTGGGGATTTGATTGTTAGTACCAGCTTGATGAGGTGAGATAAGGGAAGGATATGTTAACAATTTTGTTGCTGTTCTACAAATGGAAGTGCAGGGCCCTGTGACTTCCCCAAAAACCTGCATATATGCATCTACAGATGGATGGGAATGCAGGGCCTAGGCACTCCATCAGACAGGGATACACCATCTCATCTGGAGGACCCTGCGCTCTAGTAGGAAAATAAGGATACCATTATACTATCTCAAAAGTAAGGAAATTCTGCATTAATGCAACATTTAGGGTTCAGGCTAAAGCGGCAAAAGTAGGAAATATGGCTTTAGGGTTTCCAACCCAAAACTCTCAAATGCTGCCCCAAAGCAAATCTGGAGCAGTCTTCCTAGGGATTGTCAACCCTAATGCTCACACCATTCTATACACTCCATAAACATACACACCTAATGGGAGTTGGCTTTAGGGCTGGCAACCCCTAGGAAGAGTGCCTCTGATTTTGCTTTGGGAGTAGCATTGGGGGTTTTAGGGGTAGAAGCCCTAAAGCCACATTTCCCTACTTTTGTTGCTTTAGCCTGAACTCTAAATGTTGTAGTAATGCAGTTTTTTGCAAATAATGTAGACCTGGGAGCAACAGGTAGATGGCACTGAGCCTTGGATTTTCCTGGCTCTGGCAATTTTTTCTTTGGTGTAAGAATCATAAAGCATTACTCTTACAGACCGACTTTACTGCTATGCCAAGCTGCATGATGGAACATCTGAGGTGAGGTGGCAGGGGGACAGACTAGGTAGACTACTTGGTCATGTGAATATTTTATAGATGATGGGGCATCATATGCCCCTGCATCTCAGCACTTTCAATGTTGAGACACTTTTTTTCCATAAGTGTCTCGCATGTGATGCTGTACTATGGGCTTCTAGCTAGTGCTAGTCACACTGCACTGTCCAGGACTATTGTATAGTAGTTTTTGGAAACATGGCACATCATTCTCTCATTTATGGGACACTAGAAGAGCCTTTTATGAATGTCATCTCATGTGTCTTTGGGGAACAGAGAAGCTGATGGTGGATAAGGACTGCAAGGCCCATCCAGTCTGCCCATTTTTATGTTGTCTTGCTCATGCGCAAGCAACATTCATGACACCTTGGAGTAGCAGGTTTTGGAGGTACAGCTGTGTTGTGGCCAATGGCGTCACTGCTTTTTTGGGCTGGGCTCTGTGGCACCAATAAATGAGCACGCTGTCTGACAGCTGCTCAGAAGCATGTCACCAACTTGAAACAATTTCACCGCTGCAATGAGGGAGCAACCCGTCATTGCAAGGCATGCCTTGCCTGGTGTAACATTTCAATAAATATGGTCAGCTGTCTGTCTGCCTCTCACAGTCCCACCTGAAAGTCGACGTGAGGGGGTGCCCTATCCCCCTGTCGGCATGCCCCCTGCAGATGGGGAGCCCAATCCTTGTCGGCATAATATCCCCCTATTTGTTTGTCTGCCGAGGGGGTGTGGTCAATCTCCCTTGGCATCATGCACCCCCACAAACAGGCATGTTGTCTGTGCAAATAGGGGGCCCAGTCTCCATCTGCTTCAGTTTTTCCTCCCCCAAAAAAACACAGGTGGCACACTGGAAGCCCACCCCAGTGTGCCAAGACAAACCTGGAGGAAGAGAAACTCTTCTTGTGATGTCTTTGTCCATTAACCTGTAAAAGGGAAAACTGTCCCTTGTCTCTGGTGCCCCTCCCCAACCCACACCCACCCTCTGTGCACCTCGCCTCCCCACACACCTCACCCATACTTTTCTCCAGAGCCTGGTGCGATCTTTGGTGGAACACATCTGCACTCTTCAAAGTCGACTGCCATCTGAAGAAATGACTATAAGCTGTATAATGGCATTAATTAGGGGGGGGTCAACTTGGGTGGATCTCTGCCATTTTTATGACTTTCTTGGCTCCAGATTTTCAACATGAGGTTCCTTGGACCCCATGTCAACCGTCGTGCCGTCATTGGGTATCGAAAGGTGACTTCACAGTCACTGTGTGGAATCACCTTTCAGGACCGATTAATAAAATGACAGTTACTGTTCATGAGGTGGGCTCCCAAAAAGCCTATGTTGCAAATTTGGTGAAATAATTCAAAAAATGACTTGCAAGCATGTTGTGCAGTTTCCATGCACGCTCGTAACTTTGAGAATTTCTTTAATATTTTCTCTCCAGATTTTCAACATTGCCATTTTTTTACACTTCCTTATGAACAGTATAGCTGTCATTTTTTCACATCCTGCCCAAAATGTGTTCACACATATGGCACGGTCGCTGTGGGAAACAAAGGTTTGAGACAAATTAACAAAATCACAGTGCCACTGTTAATGAGTGGAGGTCCCAAATGCTTTCATGAGGTGGGGTCACAAAAAGCCCATTTTGAAAATTTGGATTGCAAATACCAACAAACGCCCGGGGCATTAGGGTTTTTAACCATAACGTCCCACCCTATAGACTGACAAGCATCAGGGGTGTGCCTTTGGATTGCCAGCTGTAATGCTCACCATTCCATCCCCACCCTGCAGCCAGTGATGGGCAACAAGGTGTGCCTTGGACTCTACAGCCCCAAAGTTCACCCCATTCTCCTATACTGCACCAATCTCAATGTATTTCCTTATGGAATGAGGTGAGTGTGCCAGATGACCCCAAGGCACTAAGCGACACTTGTCAGTCTGCAGGGTGAGGTGAAATGGTATGAGCGTTGTGGCCGACCCAAAAGAACACATCAATGCAGGGTCGGGTGGGGTTGACGTCTGTTCCATACTTCTCTGCCATTCTTATTATGCATCTCTCTGACTTCTGCACTACCAATGTCGATGCCAGCAAAACATTTGGCATTGACCAATGCTTGTATTCTACCTTAAGAATGTGCCATAGGCCTTTACTCTGTCAATAGCCTATTCTTTCATACTTCTCTGTATTGCTCCCTTATGCCTATCCCATGCCTGTTTGAAGCCTTGCACTGTATTCATATTCACCACTTCTGAGGTAGGCCGTTCCATGCATCCACCACCCTTTCTGTGAAAAAACTCATTGCCCCTTAATCAACCTCACTCTAATCTCATGCTGTGTCCTGCTATTTTTCTTGTATTGAAACATGTTACTCTTTCACCTTGTTAATGCCCTTAAGATGTTTGTATGTTTCTATCACCTCTCTCCCTCCTTTGTTCTAGCGTATACATATTGAGCTCTGTGAATCTGTCCATGTTTTCTGATGCAATCCCTGCACCGTTTTGGTTACTCTTCTCTGGACTGCCTCCATTTTGATAATGTCCCTGTGCAAGTGTGGCATCAGGTACTGCATGCAGTACTCCAGAAGGGTTACTAACCTGTGTCTTGTAAAGAGGGATTATTACCACCTCTTATGACTTGTGATGCCACTGCTAATACACCCCAACATCCCTTACTTACTGCTTTAGTGGTCTGATTGGATAATTTCAGGTAATCTGATGATGCCAAAGTCTTTCTTCCCTTGTGATTGCCAGCAACTCCCCTCCCAACTTATAGATAATTTTTAGGGTTTCTCTTCCTGTGTGCATGATCTTGCACTTTTTTGCATTGAACCCCAGTTGCCACTCCAGACCATTTTGCCAGTTTTTCCAGAACTCTCTTCATTCAGCCCACCCCATCTGGATAATCTACTTTGTAGATCTTGTCATCTGCAAACAGGCAAACCTGACCCTCCAATCCATCTTCAATGTCACTGATGAAGATACTGAAGAGGACTAGCCCCAGGACTGATCCCTGAGGTACCCCGTTTGAGATTTGCATCTTTTTTGGACAGTATACTGTGTACCACCACTCTTTCTGCCTGCCAACCAGTTGGCCAACCTGAGCCTTCCCAGCTTATTAATCAATCAATCAATCTTCTATGTGGAACAGTATTGAAAGCTTTGAAGTCAAGGTAGGCGACATCAACTGCACCCCCTTGGTCCACTACTCTGGTTACCCAGTCCAAGAAATCCTGAGATTAGTTTGACAGGACCTTCCTATTGTAAAGGCATACTATCTTGGATCCTGTGCTCCAATGGATTTCAGGTGTTTCACTATCTTCAAGGAGTGCCTCTATAATCTTGCCCACTACTGAGGTAAGACTGGTCTTTAGTTCTCTGCCTCATCCCTGCAGCCACTCTTGTGGACTGGGATCACATGATCCCTTCTGCAGTCCTCTGGGACCTTTTCTGTGCTCACTCACTAAACCATTTTGCTAATGGCATTGCTAGTTCCTCCCTTAGCTCCTTTACACTAGGTAGTTCCACCCTTGGCTCCTTTAGTACCCTGGGATGTATGCCCTTGGGTCCTATTGCCTTGTCCACCCTGAGCTTAGTGAGCTCTTGTAGGATCTTTTCCTTTTGTGAAGGGATTTGTGCATGCCTCCTGCCCACCTGTGTCCATAGTGCTGAGTTGTTGGCCCTGCCATTCCTAATCGGTAAATACTGAGCAGAAGTATCCATCTAGGATGGATGCTCTTCTTTGGCACTCCTCTACACACTCCTCCTTTCCCCCTTTGATCTTTGCAGTACCCCCTCTGGACTGTCTCCTTTCATTAATGTTGTTTCTTGTCCCCCTTTACTGTCTGTGCTAGTGTTTCCTCGGTTTGGGCCTTTGCCTGCCTTACTGCCTTCCCTGCTTTCCTTGGGGAAGTTTTGGTATGCCACCATATCTTTGTATGGCTGCATTCCCTTATTTCCTGAAGGCCAACCTTTTGGGTCGGACCTTTTCTGCTACTGTCTTTGAGAACAAAGTAGCTTCCTCCTTTTTCTCTTGCTTTTCTCTCCAACACAATAGGATGTTGCTTCAAGTATTGCATCCTTCATGTTTGCCCACTTTGCCTGTATCCCTCACCTGCATTTCTTCTTGCCAAGGCTAGCTTACCTTTGTTGTCTTCAGTTGGCTCATCTGAAGTCCCATATTTTTGCCTTGGAATGGGATGATTTAGTTCTAGTGGCCAAATTGAATTGTACCATGTGATGGTCATTGGCCCCCAGGTGACATACCTAGATATATGATCCTTTCCCTGTTAGTACTAGATCCAAGATGGCCCAGTCTCTTCTGGGTTGTTGAACCAGTTGAGGCCCTCCCCCCTGTGGGGAATCCACTGTCTAGTTCTGGTGGATGTTCTGCTGGTATTGATGAATCTGTATCTGGCATGTTGAAGGTTCCCTTTATCGTAACCTTCCCTTTAGCTGTCATGTTTTGTATATCTTCTAACGTCTGTCCTCCCCCTGGTTTGGAAGTCTGTTGATAACCCCGGTTTGTATAGCAGTCCCAGGGTGACCCACAATTCTTCTGGCTCTGTGTATTCTGAATTTCGGTAGCTTTGATATTTTCATTAACATAATGGGCCACCTTTTTTTTTTTTTTTTTTTTTTTTTTTTGTTTTATTAGCACCTTGGTCTCTTCTGAACAGTATGTAGCTGGATACTAAAGTCTCCCAAGTGTGGTTACTGGTGAACCATGTCTCGGTAATGGCTACTATGTGTAGCTTTATCTGTTCTTGTTGCCTCCAGGTTTGGGAAATTGTTTTCCAGATTGTCAGCATTTGTGTACATGATTTTACATTGGCCAGATTTTGATGTGTTGTGAGGCAAGGTCCAGGTTTTCCCCTGCATATCAGATGGGGAGCCAGACCTTTTTCTTTAGCTGGTGATTCAAATTAACTACAAACTTGCTGAACTCCTGTTTGATCATTAGTTGATGGGGGAAGGGTGTTCTCACCATTTAATGCATCTGGTGCTGCGCCCCTCTCCCCATTTGCTAGTTTAAATATTCTGTAGACTTCAAATTTCTGCCCCAATGCACGGACTCCCTCCTTAGACTGCAATTTACTATCTGACATTACCGCAGCTGGAGGTAGGTTTCAGCTCCCCGAATCTAGTCTGTTATGATCAGAAGTGTTTAGGATTTCTTTTTTGCCTGTTTTGGTCCCTGTTTTGGGTGAGTTTGGTAGTGCTAGCTCCTGTGCTGCAGTGCCCTGCTCTGCAGGGTCCTCTGCCCCTTGTTTGATTTCAGAGACTGAGGCAATACCAGTTTGTAATTTTTATAGGGTTTGTGGAGGTGATGTGCTGGTGAGCACTGAATGGGGCAGCTGACTTGCCCCTCCTAACCACCTGCCAACTAACCTCTGAGGTGCTTCAGTTGGATGTTGGGGAAATGTTGCGCTGTTCTTGTAAAATGTCATCCTAAATACGCAATTTGAGGCACACAATCTCTGCCCATGTTGCCTGGAGCTGAGCCCTTGGATCGCCAATGGTCCAGCATGTAGGACAGCATCCTAAATTCTGTAACTACCATTTTTGAGTCCTGCAATTAATATCCCTTCCAGTTGAGATGCTGAGCTTATAACCTGATCAGAGTAATTGGAAGGAAAATGAAAGCAAAGGTTTGATTTTTTTTTTTTTTTTTTTTTTTGTATTTAGAACCAGTTATATTAATTGTGCCCCTGTAAGTGAGGTCACTGTGTGGATACCACTCTGATCCACCCCTTCCTGATTTGCTACAGGAAATGTCACAACTGATGCTCTAAAAGGTGCAGCATGGGGAGGGTGGTTGGGCCCTTTTCCTGCCAAATAGGAACCACAGACAAAAGAAACAATGAGGTAAGACTCCACCAACAAATGTAGTCACTATCCCTCAGTCTGCATCTCTTTTATGCGTGCCTGTAATTATCACTGAATGCTTAGCCTAATGATACTGTAAAACCTATAAGCACAAACTGTAACAATTTCACAGATGTACTCTGGGGGGGAAAAAAAACCACTGCTACAGAGAAAGCAGTAACAACCTGCAGAACGCGAACGGAAGATATACCTTGCAAAAAAACAATTTGAATTACAGAAGATACAGTAGTAATCTGTAAGCCCAAACAAACTTGTAGGCACCCCCATAACAATACAGCAGAAAGTATACCCTGCAACAGCAGTTTGGATCTGAGAATACAGTAAAATGTTAGCAAAAAGTAACCACCTGTAGGCACAAAATAGTAACATGCATTAAATCTGCCTAGCCAAAAGAAGCCTTCATTTTTTTCCTTTGCTCTGATAATGTTTCTTGCTCTATCCTTACTAGCAAACATAGAAGAAAACAGCTTGGGTGAAGCTAGGTGCTTTTGCCAGCAAACCTAGACATGCTAATTTTTTCGTTTGCAGTTTTTGCCCAAAGAATATACAAAATACACTCCTATAAATAAAAGGCCATACTAGCATCACAAGCATCAGTATAAACTAAGATGCAAATCTCTGCCCCATGTCTCAAAGCCAACTGATTACATGGGCAATAATGTAGCAGGGTGTGCCTTCACTGAGAAATAAAGGTGCTCCTCTATTGTATGCTGAGGCAAAAGAATGCAGGGCCATTAACTGTACATTTTTCTTTAACACAGTAAGACCCACTAGGTACAAATGCCTGTTGCATTTTATTTTTTTTTTGGGGGGGGGGGGTGCAACCTGGGAGCATTGAGGTTGTCTAGCCCAGAGCTGCACAGTATGCAACTAAAGGTTGCGAAAATCGAACTCTGGTTTGCTGGATGCACCAAGCTCATTCAGTTAGGCTCTAGGATATAAATCACCACATACAAACCAGAGTGGTGTGCATATCTCCTAATGAATACCATACATTAGAGTTATGACTCGGTATGTAGTTTTTTCCTTTTTCAAACTTTCTATACAGAAAGACATGGTGAGTGGGTAGCAGTTTTCAGATGCATCCTGGGGGTGAGGTTGTATAAGTGGCAAATGCCACAAGTGCACCATGATTGACTGAACAATTCCACAGCATCTGCACTAAGCATAGTACAATACCCAGTAGCTAAAACTGTCAATGGTGGCAATTGCAGTGGGAAGCAGCAGACAGAGCTGCACTTAGAACAGTAGGGAACTGAATAGGGCCAGGGCTATTTGCAGGCATGAATAAAGTAGTCCTGAATGAGGATTTTGAAAGATTGGGGGCGGGGGGGGAGCTTGAACTCGCAGCATGGTTACAAGAGTTCTGGCCAGAGCCAATAGGTAATGGGTGAGGAATTTGGTGTAGAAATGTTGAATATTACCAAACTTACAAGCCTGCATTCACAAAATTCAGATAAGGCTCATAATTTTACACCGTTTCCATTGCATTATGAGTCGGCCTCATGAACAATGTCTGCAAATATTCAACTCCTGCTCAAAAGGTGCGCAGGGACTGCGAACGAGACCCCAAAATTTTGGGATGGAGTTGAAAAGTGAAAGCTGTCGCATTCATGAAGTGCTGTGAAGAAATGACTGTTGAAATTTTGGGTTAAAATATTACCAAACTTACAAGCCTGCAGTTGCAAAATTCAATGTAGCAACATTTTGTTTTGTAAATATTTTTACACCAAACTGAGAACATTGCCTTATGACCCCCCACGTCTAACAATGGCAGAGTTTAACTCCACATTCTGGGATGTGAAAAATTGACCATCATATTCATGAGGTGCTGTACAGATGCAGTATGGCTATGTTGTAAATTTGGGGTAAGAATTAAAATTAAAGTTATGAGCTTGCATTTGCAAAATTCAAAGTAGGCTCATAACTTAATATTTTTGCACCAAATTTCAAGATGGCCTTTTTGTCACACATGCACTCGGCAGGTCAGGCCCTCTGCTCCCTCTCAGTACCAACCTCTGGGCGCAACAGTGTGAACAGGTAACAGACAGGATAACCCTCCTTGTCTGCTTTCGGGCCGAATCATCTTTAGCCTCCAGTTCTCGGGAGATTCAAACTGTGAACCTTATGCTAGCATACCCAAATGTACAGGCTCAGATAATAATCTCTACAGGGATGCAATATCTTCCCCTAAGGGAACCTAACCAGGTATCCAACATGAACCCTTACAACACTGAGACCTTAGGTATACTTTACCTTTTACCAAGCTTAGCAACACCATCAAGCCCTTGAACAGTTGTCTGACTTAAAAAAAAAAAAAAAAATACTCCACATGCAAAAATGACTGAGGAGACCCAGGCAGACTCTTAAAGAATGTTTACTAAAAATTGATGAACAGTAAGATAAAATACAGAACAAATATCAAAGCGCATCACAATCACATAAAAAACAAGGAAAACTACAGAATAAATTCCTACCACAATAAATTTAAATTTTTTTCTATCCTAATGCATTACCTCTAAGTGCAGTTAAATTGGAGATTTTTGTTTCAAGACCAAAAAGGATGTCCTACATTTCAGACACAAGTATCAGTTTAAACTGTCTCCACACCCCTTCTGTGAGTCATCTAGCTCTTCCCTTTTAGAATATAAAATTAAACATGATTTCCTACCAGAAGGTATTTTAAATAATGTGAACATCAGCAAAAACCCATTTCCCAAATTGAGTCTTTGATCAACCAGTTCCTTTGAGGTTTACAACCTTGCCATCCATCACCCAGGTGTGAGATAGCCAACAGGAATCTGTTAAATGATGTTCTTTCCTGAAGTAATAAAATTCGTATTCAAGTTCTAACTTCAAAAGCAGCAGCAGGTGATGAGGGCCATAAACTCTCTAGAAGGACATCCCAATTAATTGTTTCCTTCTGGTCTGTTTAATTGCATCCTGGTTTTTGGCTGCTGACCCCTTGTAATTTAAAGTGCCAAATCTCAGAATGACATTTCATACACTGACCATTCACTTATAATACCAATATCTTACAATAATCAGCTGGCCAAGCATCACACTTATGACCACCTCAAGAACAGAGCATTTTCAACACCTGCCTGAGAGGTGATATCACTCGGGGACTACAATCTGGTTTCAGAACAGATCTGCCTAATGACAGTTGTTCGTTGGGTAGGGTCACAAAGGATGAATGTTGAAAATGTGGGGCAAAAATGCTTATTATGCCATGAAGTTTAAAACTCCATTAAAATACATTGACCTGCATACCTGCTCAGTTCGGCTTTGAAGAGTGAAGTGTCTGCAGTCCAGAGAGGATTATGGTGTTGGACCCCAGATGCATGAGCAAGGGCTGGGGGTGTGTGGTGGGTGCAGAGTGGGAGGGTCGGATAGGGTTAAGGAATGGCATAAAAGTGTTTGGACATTTTTCTTTAATACCTGATTGGGACTCTGGGGACTGGGCACACCCAGTGTCCCTCTTGTG
Organism: Neoceratodus forsteri; assembly: GCA_016271365.2. Classification (NCBI taxonomy): domain Eukaryota; kingdom Metazoa; phylum Chordata; order Ceratodontiformes; family Ceratodontidae; genus Neoceratodus; species Neoceratodus forsteri. The sequence continues at coordinate 217,706,943 of CM057455.1, read as the reverse complement.
TTTCTGGGTAGGTGGGTGCTTGAGAGGGAGGGTCAGGTAAAGGGCTCTCAAGTTTAAAGAAACAAATGCCTGTCATGGCAGAATATGGCACACGCCGCTATGTCGAAGATGACTACTGCAGTCCATTGTGTATGCGCGACTACTAGCACATGCACAGTAGAGTGCAGTGGCCATCTTGGATACAGTGGAGTGTGCTGTATTCTGCTGTGGTAGTTTAAAATTAGAAAGACCCCCACCTGACTTTCTCCCTCAGCACCCCACACACCTCCGAGTGACACTGGGGGTGCCAAATTCCCCACAGAAGATGCTGGTGCAACTCCCAATGGGTTGTTTGGTCAGAAAGAATGTCGTATTTTGATAACGAGGTTTGCAGGGCTCCACCCACTGCAGCCCTAACAAGAGCTTTGGGAATCTGACAAAAATTTGCTTGACTTGTAAAGGATTTTAAAGGAGAAATAAGTCTGCATTATGAAGGGATTATACAGACAAGAGTAGGAAGTAAATGCAAGGGTTAAAACAAAATTGTTTTTAAAACCTATTGTCTTGGGGAATGAAGCACCATGTGCTCATGAGTACAGTACACATAGGTTCAAAAGTGACCTTGTTTGTCCAATCAGGAAGGATTTGTAGCCACCATCTTGACCAATTTTATGAGCCTGTTAAACATTGTGCTAACTTTTGTCTTTTCAGAGAGAAATGTGGTACTGCAGGGTATAGCGGCACAGTCGTCCACAACCCAACCTGCTGGACTGGCTATTGATGGGCTCAAGAACAACATACTGAATCCAACTACTTGTGCCAGTACAGCTCTGGAGATGAGCCCCTGGTGGCATGTTGATTTGCAGAAGCCCTACCGGATATCTTCAGTTTCCATAACGAGTAGACTGGATTGCTGTTGGGAGCAACTGAAACATGCTGAAATCCGTATCGGAAACTCTACAGAAAATAATGGTACCACTAATTCTGTGTAAGTAAAATTTGCATAAGTGTTGGAGAAAGTGATCATTGGCAACTTTTGCATTCACTTTGATTTGGGTCCCACAGATCTGATTGTTTTGAGAATTTAGCAGAACTACTTCAGCTCCCAGTGCAGTAATTTCTATAGTGTGCTGAGACTACAAATTGGGATAAAAGCTTGAGGCCGGCAATGAATGTTACTCCTGCTTGCTTGCAGCAGGTGGCAATGGCATGCTGGTGCTGTGAACTGTCTGCTAGTGTGGCAGTCAGCAGCCTACTTAATGCTGTGGCCTAATGCTGAGTAAAGTAAAAGTAGTTAACATTCATTGCTGACCTCTAGGTTTCTATGCCCTGTAGTCTCTTGCTTGACCTCCATGTAGATTACAATAATCACTGATTAGTCCACACCTTTGGAACACATGGCTTCCAGGCAGTAGGCCCACATGGCAACTTTTGCAAGGTGCCACCAGGGGCTGCCAAAATGTCATGCATCAGTGTACATATAAAAGTGGGTGGTCTCCTCTCCATTCTTTTCCCACAGTCTAACACACGTATCTGACCATTGCACAGGAGTGGCCCTGTATGTCAATGAAAATATCAAAGCTACAGTAATTCGGAATACACATAAGGAGCCAGAAGAACTGTGGGTCACCCTGGAAACAGGAAATGGGACAGCCATAAGAACTGGGGTTGTCTACAGGCCCCCAGACCAGGGGGAGGACATAGACACATTACTGTTAGATGTACAAAACACGACAGCTAAAGGGGAGGTTCTGATAATGGGAGACTTCAACATGCCGGATACAGATTGGTCAATACCAGCAGGAACATATATCAGAACTAGACACATAGTGGATTCCCTGCAGGGGGAAGGCCTCAAACTGGTACAGCAACCCACAAGAGACAGGGCTATCCTAGATCTAGTACTGACTAACAAGGAAGGGATCACAGATCTCCAGGTAGGTCACCTGGGGGCCAGTGACAATCACATGGTATGGTTCAATTTGGCTACTACATCTAAATCATCCCATTCCAAGGCAAAAATATGGGACTTCAGAGGAGCTGACTTTGATAAGATGGCCAACAGTTAAGCTAGCCCTGGCAAAAAGAAACACAGGTGAAGGGGTACAGGCAAAGTGGGCAAGCATTAAGGATGCAATACTTGAAGCAACATCCTATTGTGTTAGACAGAAAAGGAAGTACAAAAGAAGGAAACCACTTTGGTTCTCAAATACAGTAGCAGAAAAGGTCAGAGCCAAAAGGCTGGCCTTCAGGAAATATAAGGGAACACAGAGGGATGAAGATAGGGAGGCATATCAAACTGCCCTAAGGGAAGCAGGGAAAGCAGTAAGGCAGGCAAAGTCCCAAACTGAGGAAACACAAGCACGAACAGTAAAAGAAGGTGACAAGACTTTCTATAGATACAGTAGTGAAAGGAGAAAGTCCAGAGGGGGTATTGCTAAGCTTAATGGAGAAAAGGGAGCATGGAGGAGGACCTTGTAAAGGCATCTATCCTAAATAGATACTTTCGCTCAGTATTTACTGAAGAGAAGGTAGGGCAGGGCCCACAGCTCAGCATCATGGACACAGGGGGGAGGGAGGTGAGCACTACTCCCTTCACAAAGGAAAGGGTCCTACAAGAGCTTGCTAAGCTCAGGGTGGATAAGGCAATGGGACCTGAAAGCATACATCCCAGGGTACTTAAGGAGCTAAAGGTGGAACTAGCAGAGCCATTAGCAGAACTGTTTAGTGAGTCTCTGAGCACAGGAGAGGTCCCAGAAGACTGGAGAAGGGCTCATGTGATCCCGCTCCACAAGAGTGGTAGCAGGGAGGAGGTGGGGAACTAAAGACCAGTCAGTCTTACCTCAGTAGTGGGCAAGATTATGGAGGCACTCCTTAAGGAAAGGATAGTGCAGCACCTGGAATCCATAGGGGCACAGGATCCAAGACGGCATGGGTTTACAAAAGGAAGGTCCTGTCAAACTAATCTCATATATTTCTTTGACTGGGTAACCAGAGTGGTAGACCAAGGGGGAACAGTTGATGATGCCTACCTTGACTTCAGCAAAGCTTTTGACACTGTTCCACATAGAAGATTGATAAATAAGCTGGGTAGGCTCGGGGTGGGTCAGAAGTTGGTCAACTGGGTGGCAAACTGGTTGATGGGCAGAAAACGGAGTGGTGGTAAATGGAATCAATCAATCAAAATCTTTATTTATTCAGGCGAACATCATTGAGCAAAGCTCATTTACAAGATGGACCTGAGTGGTCATACAAATGAGGATACAAATATTATTTCATAGACAAGAATAGCATAAATAACAATATAATGGCAAGAAATGAATGTATACAACAATTTACATATATACAAGGAGCAGTAGGACCATTTTGCCTGCAAGAAAAATGTGGGAAAAGGGTATAGCAGGAATAAAATATAAAATTATAGGGTCTAACTAGCTTTTGTGAGAATAGATAGGTGAGTCGGAAGATAGAATATGAAACAATATAATGGATGGAAAAAGAAAGGTGGGTCAGGTAGGGTAGGGGATTATGGTTTATAAAAGCAATTGCAGAGCTCTGGAAAAAGGGCGGAGAACAGTCTTTTGAAGGATGTCAGAGGTAGAAGGCTATCTAGCTTCATGGATTTTTGGAGAGAGTTCCATGCAACTGCTAAAGTATAGCTGAAAGCAGCCCTCCCATACTGGGTGCAGGCAGTGGGGACCTGTAACATGATGAGTTTACTGATCCTTAAAGTGTATGGCCTAGTTGTAATTTGGGTAAAGCAATCGGTGATATAGGTAGGTAGTTTGCCTGTTAACGCTTTGAATGTCCAGATAACCGCATTCCTAGTCCTTCTGTGCTGTAATGATGTCCAATTGACTGCCATATAAAGGGAGCAATGATGGGTGCTGGGGGGGAAGGTCAGTAATAAATCTTATGGCCCTGTGATACAGGGTGTCCAGTTTTTGTAAGAGATGACCTGGACAATGGCAGTAGAGAAAATCAGCATAATCAATGAGGGATAGGGATAGGAATGAGGCCTGAATTAACCTTTTTTTGGAGTCACTGTTTAGGTAATGCTTTATTCTAAAGAATAGTCCAAGCCTCTGTCTTAGCTTTTTAAGTAGCTCTTCAATATGGACAGAATAGTCAAGCCTGTTATCTATCCAGACTCCAAGATATTTGAAATTATCAACAAATTCAAGTTTCTCTCCAAGTAAGGTGGATAAATGTAGGGTGGTGGATGCTAGGGTATGGGTAGAGCAACTCTTTGTGGCAAAGAACATGGCTTTTGTCTTTTTGCATTTAGAAGTAGTTTTTTGTCAAGTAGGTTGCGCTGCAGAATGGAGAATTCGGATTGTAACAGTTCACAGGCTTTGGAAGGTGAGGGATTGCTGACATATAATACAGTATCATCAGCAAACAGATGAATGTTAGATTGAGTGAGGTTGGCATCAATATTGTTTATATAAATAGCAAAGAGGATAGGGCCAAGAATAGAACCTTGTGGTACGCCCCTTAGCAGTGGTTTTGAGGTGGATATACAGTCAGAGATTCAAGTCACCAGTGGGGTACCTCAGGGATCAGTTCTGGGGCCAGTCCTCTTCAACATCTTCATTAGTGACCTTGCAGATGGACTAGAGGGTAAGGCTTGTCTGTTTGCAGATGACACCAAGATCTGCAACAGAGAAGATGATCCAGATGGGGTGGGCAGAATGAGAAGAGATCTGGATAAACTAGCAAAATGGTCAGAAGAGTGGCAACTGGGATTTAATGCAAAGAAGTGCAAAATCATGCACATAGGGAAGAGAAATCCTGAAGCCACCTATAGGCTGGGAGGGAGTTGCTAGCAGTCACAAAGGAAGAAAGACTTGGCATCATCATCATCATCACTGATGACCTGAAATCATCCAAGCAGACCTCTAAAGCAGTAGGTAAGGCTGGGGGGTGTTGGGGTGTATTAGTAGGGGTATCACAAGTTGTAAGAGGGAGGTAATAATCCCTCTTTACAAGACACTGGTTAGGCCCCATCTGGAGTACTGCATGCAATATTGGAGGCCACATCTTCACAAGTACATTAACCAAATTGAGGCAGTCCAGAGAAGGGCAACCAAAATGGTGCGGGGACTGCATCAGAAGACATGAGGACAGATTAACAGAGCTCAATATGTATACCCTTGAGCAAAGGAGGGAGAGAGGTGATATGATCGAGGCATTCAAACACCTTAAGGGAATTAACAAGGTGAAAGAGTCTCTAACATGTTTAAATATAAGAAAAATAGCAGGACAAGAGGACACAGCATGAGATTAGAGGGGCGATTAAGGGGATGTGAGAAATCTTTTCACAGAAAGGGTGGTGGATGCATGGAATGGCTTACCACAAGAAGTGGTGGCTATGAATACAGTGCAGGGCTTCAAACAGGCATGGGACAGGCATAAGGGAGCAATACAAATGACTATGAATAGATAGGCCACTGACAGAGCAAAGGCCGATAGCACATTTATAAGGTAGAAAAAGAAATGGGCAGACTGGATGGGCCTTGCGGTCCTTATCTGCCATCAACTTCTATGTTTCCATGTAAACGTAGTCAGTTACAACACTGCTTTCTTTTTCTCTTTGACAAAGGGATTACTTTTTAAGTGATTGTAATGTGCACGTCATCAAAGGAACTGTGTGGTCATAAAATTGACACTTGTGACTCATGATCTGTCTGCCTAGGCTCTAACCACATCAGAGCCTGTGCTGTCTGCAAGGACTTTAATTCTATGACCAGGCGATGTCGAAAGAATGCTTTAGAGAAGTCTTTCTTTCAAAAAAGTGGCCAGAATGGAGAAGCGACTAAAACGGGCTGCTTTGAAGCAACCCCATGAGAAGTCTGCATTGCTGGCCTTGTTGACCACCTCCAAGTTGTTAAAATCGAAGGAAAAAGTCCAGTAGCCATAACACATGCACAGAAAAGGATATAGTCTCACTCTGCTCCAGGTCTACCTACAGACCTCTAACTGGTATAATTTCCTTGCAATCATGTCCTCTACCGCTCTGGCAATTGACACCTGCTCCCCAGTGGTCAACTTGATATGAAGGTTGGGACCTGGCATAGATGCCACTGGCCTTGCACATCCCAGTGTGTCAGACATCTGTCTCACTACAGACTCCTACCATAATGCTAATTTACCAACCTGGCACTGATGTCAAGTGGCTCTCCTTACTTGCTCTGAAATGTTACAATATCAGTTTTCTGGCTTGCCTAACACTATGCCAGTGCTAACAGGGATGCTGATGCCTCTCTTCTCTGCCAGGTCCATCTATGCCACAGCAGCCGTCATTGCTTGCTCCGTTCTGCCTGTCTACACCGACGCCTAGGAATATAATCCAGATCTTATAATGCAAGAAATTCATGAGGAGCCAGCTGAAATTCCCTCTGAACAGGGTACCAGCTCTCTACCTGTAGTGAGGGTGCTCATTAGTACTCCATGGTCCCCTCCAGAAGACCCTTTCTCTCTATGATGCAGCAATTAAAGGTTGCCATGGGCTTTGCCTTGGAGGAACAGGACACTGCCAAAATGAACTATATTTTCTGGAGCTCAGTCTCCTGATAGAGTTGTGCCTCCTCTTGCCATCCTTGTAAGATGCCACTTATGCTGTTTTGGCATAGGCCAAACATTCCTGCCATCCCCAGAAAGGCAAACTATCTTGCACCATCTGGGAAACCCTGTATGCCATACAGCCTGAAGCATATTCAGTGGTAATTACTGCAGCCCACCACGTGTCTATGGCACCTAAATGCCTCTGCTTCCTCCCTCCTGATAAGGACACTGGATATCCTAGGCAAATGTACATATGCCTCAGCATCTTAAGGCCTGCATATTTCAGACCACCAGGACCATATATTAAAATTCCCTCTGACCTACAGCAAGGCCTAGATCACTGTTCAGGCCTTGGCTGAAAGCTTGGAGAAGCAAACATTGCTCAAACTGCTCATTAGATGCTAATGTGGGCAAGCATCTACTTTGAGAAGCTTATGTTGAGACCCAGGTCCATATCTGACCAGTATCCCTTTCCTTAAGTTGCTCACAGCTGTACATTTGGGTAATAGTAGGACCCCAGCTAATAATTGCTGTATCTCAGGTTACGAACATATGAAACTTGCCAGCAGATGAAGGCCTAGAGGTCTATTAAGTCTGCTCGAATGTGCAGCTAGCACCCCTTATTCTGCAGCTGCCCCTTCCTTCCACCCTTCCCCTTCATTAACCCTCCCCCTTGTCCTGTCCCATCCTCATTTGAAGCAGTCCACTGTTCTACTGCATACCACTTCAGCAGGTAACGCATTCCACCCAGCCACCACCCTCTCTGTAAAAGTGTCTCCTCATCTCCCTCCTGAACCTTCCTCGCTCCAGTCTCTTATCGGCCCTTGGTGGCCCTCCCCTTCCTTACTTTGAACAGCCCCTCTGTACCCGTCTTGTTTGTTCCTTTCATGTATTTAAAGGTTTCAATCATGTCACCCCTGTCTCTCCTCTTCTCCAGTGAGTACATGTTCAGCTCCTTCAACCGTAAGTCCCCCAGCCCCTTGATCATCTTTGTCGCTCTGCACTGCACCCCCTCCAGTAACTTAGTATCCCTCTTCAGATACGGACGCCAGTACTGCACGCAGTTGCACCGATGTACTTGAGTGTAATCTTGTTCCTCTATAATTCCTCTGTTAGTTGTAATGTACAGCTGTTACTATGATACAACTGTTACTGTATACATCCCCTCCCCCTCCACCCCAGGATGCATCAGGAATTGAGCAGTACTCTGCTCAGCATGCCCTCCTGGTGAAATACTTAAATAAAATAAATCCTTCCTCCTGTGAGGATGCTGCTTTAGGTATCTGCATTAGAAGATGCTTCTGGCTTAGAGTTGCAGATTTTTTGTCCCATGGGCTGTACTAAATGCTCCAGGGCCCCAATCTAGTTGGCCCTGATACGCAAGAAATTTCAAGGGATCTTCAAGCATCTGGTAGAACCTTAATCTGTCCACTTCCTCTACCACACCCAACCTAGGGGGTCAGTTTCTGGTCTTCTATCATCCTGCAGGAGTCTGGGGCCACTGTCACCCTAAAACAGTAGGGCAACGGAAAAGGAGCAGGATTGACCGCTCCAGCAGTCATTCAGGTGCTTTACTACAAAGCACCTGGAGGTGGAGCAGACCCCACTGGTAGTCACTCACTCATTCTCCCCCAGTCACGTTTTACCTCTGGGGGTGGCTGTTGGGGGGAAGGGGGAATCATATTTCCCTCCACTTATCTCTATGTCATGAGAGCACCTGGGATGCATGGGGTCTAGAAATTGGACAAAGACCATGCTCTGGAACTTAGACAATCCTCCAGACTATCCATAGAACTCCAATTTTTTTTATATAGGAGGAAGTTCTATCCCTCTTCCACAGATTGGCCATTCAACTGGTTCCCCTCAAACAGAACACTGGCTTTTATTTTTGGTACTTCCTAGTCCTCAAGTGGACAGGTGACCTGTGCCCCATTCTGAATCTCTGGCATTTCAACCACTTCATAGCATACAAAAGGTTCAGAATGGTCAACCTTCAGGGGCTCATTCCACTACTGCAGCAGAGACTGGCTGTTTTTCCCTAGACATGAAGGATGCAAACTTCCACATTAAATTCTGGGAAACCTCAGAAAATACCAGAGATTCTTCCTTCAAGGGAACTATTACCAGTTCAGAGTGTTGCCCTTTGGCTCATCCCCTGTGCTGCATGAAGGCCCATATGAGTCCCCGTGCCTGGATGATTGGCTCCTAAAAGCCAACTCCAGGCATCTACTCTTGCTAACTCAAAATCTGACAACTATTCAACACACTGGTATCGCACTGAATGAATATCCAAAAATCAGTACTGACACCTTGCTAATGTTCCCAATACATTGGGGTAGTATTGGACACCTCAATCGGAATGGCCTTTCTACCAGAGAACCAGGCTGACTACCTAATTGCTCATGCCTACTCTATTTTACACCAGTCATTGTCACTACCAGATCATTCCTGTGCCTTCTAGGATACATGGCAGCATCCATTGTCGCAGATCCATTAGTCAGACTGCACATGCATGCGCCGCAATGGACATTACAAGTCCAGAGATGACTTGGAACAAATGATCCTCATAACCCCTCCTTTATGTAATACATAGATATGGTGGCTGGATCATGGCAACCTTCTCAAGGAAATGCCATTCCTCACTCCTCTCCCTCTGTATATCCTAACCACTGATGCCATGGGCATGGGCTGGGATGCACACTTGGACTCCACTGAAACCTAACACATCAATGTTCTAGAACTACATGCATTCATGCCATGTCCATCTCCAGGTTCACTGATAGAGATGTACAACACTACTGTGATGCATTACAACAACTAACAAGGGATGACTCATTCCTATGAGAGGGCATGAGACTGGTATTGAGCTCTGGTATACAGCTTTCTTCTGTTAGCTGTTCATGGTCCAGGCACCCAGACCAGCTCGGCAGATCCCAGTCTACAATACATGTGGGAACTGCTGACCTCTGTGTTAGAAGACCTCTTTGCAAAGTAGGGTCACCCAGAACTGGACCTCTTTGCATCTCTGCAAAATGCAATACTGCTGCATGTCTGCTCACCCTTTTCAGGGCCTGGAGCTTTCTGAAGACTTATTGTCCCTCTGTTGGACAGGGAGGTTTCTACATGTCTCCCCTCAGTGTCTTATTCAGAAAAGTGCTCCTCAGACTGAAACAGGAGGGTGCAACACTTGTACTCTCTGCACCCTTGTGGTTCCCGTTCCTGCAATAACTTGCAGTGGAACTGGCACTACACTTGCCCCTCTGCCAGTCTCCTGACACAGAGCCGTGGAAGTTTGGTTCATCCCCACCTACAATCCCTTCACCTTCACACATGGCTCCTGAAAACATTGCCATTGCCCGCTTTGGTGTTTTTACAAAGTGGCAGCGTTCTGGTGGTTGCTAGAAACCCTCCTCCAAACACACTTATGCCCTCATGTGGAAGCAGTTTACCATATGGGCTGCTGCTCACTATCTGAACCCTTTACATGTGCAGTAAAGCAAATTTTGGAATACTTGATCACACTGTCTGATGTAGGCCTTCAATACTCTACTCTCAGGGTACCATTTATTGACTGTAGCAGTCTTTCATGAACTTGTATGGGTTGCTCAACTGGAGGTAGTGCATGTTCCTCTGGGACATTCTATACTTAAAACCCCCTATGTGAACTCTGGTGCTCCATGGGACCTCAATTTTGTTTTGCAGAAGCTAATCTTGGTACCTATTGGAGCCTGCCATGTGTTGTGTTGTGGCTTGCACTTTCTTGGAAAGCATGGTTACTTGCTATTACTGCTGCTCAAATTTTAAAAGCTGCAGGCTCTCATGTGTGAGCCTCTTTGATTTTCCACAAATACAGAGTATCTTTGAGCACAATCCTAAGTTTCTGCCCAAGGTGGCATACTGATTTAACTTTAAATCAAACCATCCACCTTCTAGTACATTGGCCAGAGCATGCCAATCCAGCGGAAGCATTGTTCCATACTTTAGAATTACATACAATCAGATTCTATCTCAACTGTGCCAAGGCCTCCAGAAACTCCCCTCAGTTTTTTAATTTGCTCCTGGAAGAGGGTGTCCCTGTTGTCTGAACAATGCTTGTCCAAGTGACAAGCAAAATGTATTGCATTATTACTGAATGTATGGCAAGGAATTTCCTAGTGATTCGTGATCACTCCACTAGGGGTATGGCCACCTCTATTGCTTGTTTCAGAAATGTCTGCTGCTGAGATTTGCATGGCTACCACCTGCAGGACTGTCCACACCTTCACTGAACATTAGTCTTGACACCCATTCTAGCAAACATGCTGGCTCTCTTGAACCCACCACTCCAACCTTTTGGTACTGTTTGGTACTTGTTCCAACGGTGAGGCTGATTGAAAAATTGCATAGGAACTTTCCATAAAAATGGATCTTCAACAAGGGGTGTGGTCTGGCCACCGAGGAAATGGCTGCTTAATTTCTTAGCTCCACCGACTCTGGCAACAATCCGTGATTATATGGCTTGACCCTTGGGGATCCCCAACCCAAACTCTGTTGTTCTGCTTGGGATAACTACCCCCATCGCCCGGTGCGACTATTTTGCGGTCATACGGTATTTATTTTATTTATTTATTTATTTTTTTGCTGCTAGTGCTGCTTATGTCTGTACTCGCAAGTCATCTGCGCGCCTAGGCTGCGGGAGCCACAGCCTTGCTCTTAACTCGCCTGCTTTGCCAAGACCTGGGAAGTTTTCTATCCAAAGTACAGTACTGGTTCAAATCTGCCGATCCCTACCTCAGTGCACGATGGAAAGCAGCAATCCTCCCCCAGCTGCCCACAATTGGCCGGCAACAGTTTCACCTTCTGGATCAGTGGGAGACTCTGAATTACATAACTAGAATGCTAGAAACGGTGCTACTAAGGGCAGACTATATTAGCACTACATTAACGGGCACCGTGGCAGATGTCCGATCCTTACAAGACCAGCTTAATGTGACGGAACAAAGAGCCGAGGCTTTAGAATTTCAGCATGCCAAACTCCAGCATGCAGTTTTGAGCCAGGCAGAAAAACTGGAGATTTTAACGGCCAGGGTAGAAGATCAGAACAGAGGGTGCCGAAACAATCTCAATCATAAGAGTACCAGAAGGAGCATAGGGCACCTCCACGGAATGATTTCTTAATGAGGAGCTTCCTATTATGCTTGGAAATTGTTGGAGAGGTCCAGTGGAGGTTGAACCCACTGAATCACGGGAAGAGGAGACTGATCCAATGCTCCTCAGCCTATAGTGGCCCATCTCCTTAGATACTCCACTAAAGAATGCATACTCTGAGCAGCTCGAGACCTAAGATCAAGTGGCAAGGAGCATCTATTTCGATATATAGGGACTTCGCTCAGGAGACTGCCAGCAGGCGCAGGGCTTTTGGTCCCATGAAAAAAATATCTGGCAATACATAACTTCCAATACCGTTTTAAAGGACTTACCAAACTGTTGGTACATAAGGCAGAGATGTTAGCTGAGGGGCCTGATGTGGAGCGTTGTATCGCAAGGTTTTGGCCTAATCTGCCCCCCCACGACTACATACCCCAGAAGGCTCTGGGAGCCTGGTCATGCCTCCTCCACTAAGAACCTTGCTGTTGCTAAGTCACCCCCCCCCCCGGGACCGCTTTACTACTGTACCAGATCCCTCTAACAAGTCTTCCCCCATGGACAAGAATTCCGATTGCACAGCTCTGCTGGTTGCACCTAACTCTCTGCACCTGAGCAATTGGTCTCTTCTCTTCCAAAAGACTCACCAGGGCTCATGTACATTCTAGGCAGTGGTCCAGAAGTGGCCAGTTGGCTCCAGCAGACCAGGTTGAAACTACTCCTCCAGCTAAAATGAAGGGGCTTATCTTCCTGGCTATCTAGTAATGAGCATCTATCTGGCATAGTTATACAGTAGGAGACCTCCATGGACTGGGCAGATATCCCGGACTCCACCCTGGTGGAAGCATCTGACTTATCCTGCAAAACCAAACCTGGAGACGAAACAGATGCTGCTGTAGTTCTAGTAGCCCTGGATCCTAATGCATCAACGCGAGGAAGGCACCTCTGTAGCGAGCAGTACGAGCTCACTAGGCTGAACTTTGTAATACATTTAATTCTGGGTTTGTGGCTGCCTTACTAGGTAACAAATGGACATTTGTTAGATGTGGTTATAACTCCCCCATGGCTGACTACACAGTTGAAGTAAGGGAGGGCTGACTGAACCCTAAGGCTCCCCCACAGTATATGTAATGGTGCCAATCTCAGTAGCACCCTCTTCTCTCCTCTTCCAGCGCAGGCCTGGTTGGTAATCCTGAAATGGAAGGTAATACCATGGCCTAATGGGCACTTGTTTCACAGGGACCCTCCTATTGGGGTCAGTCACCCCCCCTCTTATCCATGCCAGGCTGCAGCTAAATGATCACTGCACTGAATGATGGAGAAGAGTTATCCAACTCCTCCCTGCCCTCTGCAGTCCCTTCCCTTGTTTCCCTCCCTGGCCCCTCGACTCCCCTTCCCCTTGTATCCTTCCCTCCCCTGGGATGACCAGACTCTCTTGGTTTGTATGCCAGACGAGGAGAGGCATTTTTGGTTGGTTGCCTCTTTTTTTTTTCCTTGTTCTCCCTTGAGTGTGGACGCTTGCTTAGCCGAGGATACTAGGATTTGTGGTATCCTTTTTTGCAGCAGCATCCACTGATTTTAGCATAAATCGCTTATGGTAATCTTAGTTTTAAGACTTGCAACTGCTTTCACCTTAATATAAATACAGTTCTAGTTTAGCACTTACTGCTAAATTGTTTATTGGGTGTTGCATGTAAGTTCTATTTGGCTGTTGGATTTGATAAGCCTCTGATTTAAGTACTAGGGTACTTCCTCTTGTTCCATTGCACGTCCTTACAACTTGACACTAACCTTATTCCGAGGGCTGGCACTTGAATACCTGTTGCTGCCCACAGGTTTCAGCCCCTCCCTGCTCTTTCTCCTACCTCAGATGCTCTTTCTCCCCCTCCCCCAATCAGGCAGCCTATATGGGCGGCACTAAGTTACCAAACCTGAGACTGCTGTTGTGGAATGTGAACGGGCTTAACAACCCCATTAAGCACACCAAAGTAATACAGTACCTCCATTCTCTGCATACGGATTAGCTCTCCTACAAGAGATGCATCTCTTTAGCAAATCCATTCAGTGACTTAAATCATGGGTTGGGGTAGTGTATGGCAGTTCCAAGTTCAAAACTAAAGTGACCATCCTTGTAAGACAATCCAGCAGCTGGACAGTAGAGGAGACCAGAACTGACAAACAGCAGTGATGGATCCTGGCCAGATTAGCCTTTCCTTGTATATATGCCCCCAATGCTGACCAGAGCAACTTTTTTCATGAAGCGAGTCAAGCCATTTCCACGATGGAACAAGCCAACGGCTCTACTCCACTACTACTGGGAGGTGATTTTAATTTAGTGCCTGACATATTCCTAGACAAATCCACACCCACTCCCCAGAGACACCCCAAATCCCATGCTGCCCTTCAAGCCTTACAGGAGAAATGGTGCCTGGTAGACATTTGAAGACTCTTCTATCCCTTGGATTGGGATTACTCCTACTTCTCAGCCTCACATGGGGTCCATAGCCGGATAGATTGCTGGCTAGCCAATAAGGCTGCCTCTGGTGACATGTCTGACAATACCATTGGCATGATCATTTCAGATAATGCACCAGTGTCTACTACGTACACCCCCTCAGGGTCTCGCCCCAAAGGTATGAGATGAAGATGTAGCCCCCTCCTGATTTAAAGACCCTGAATTCCGAAGTACAATGCGCAAAGTGGCCCAGGATTATTTCGATCTGAATATGGACTGCAGGGTGTCTGTAGCGTCAGTGTGGGATGCCTTTAAAGCCAACATTAGGGGACATCTCTTTTGTCGCCAACAGAAATAAAGCTAGGGATAGATCCATGGCCAGACTTAAAACAGAACTAGCCAATCTAGAAACTCTTTAAGGCCTCCAATACATCCAGCAAGGACACCTTGCTTATATGGCATATCACTGGGATTAAATATCAAATCAACTCCCTTCTCTCTAACAGAGTGGAATGGTTGCTTCTGCACTCCAGGCACTCGTACTGGGAAGGGGGAATAAGGATGGGAAATTGTCATACCAGCTGCGCAAGCAGCAAACGGCTACTAAAATTTATGCTCTTCGCTCGGACTCCAGTACGACTATCACTGATTCAGCTGGCAGCAATAAAACTATGCAGGCCTTCTATCAGTCTCTGTATGAATCTCAGGCCTCCCAAACAGCAGCTTAGTTGTTGCTCAACCTATCACAATTCTGTCTCACCTTTCCCACACCCACCCTGTCAGCAGAACAATCCAATTTTCTGGAAGCAACCATTACAGGCCTCTAACTACAACAAGCAATATCCAGTCTACCCAAGGGTAAAGCTCCAGGCCCTGACTGGCTGACTGCAGAACTTTATCAAGCCCTGGAAAAGATTACCTTCCCTCTCCTGCAGGTGCTGCAGGCGACCCACTCCTCTGGTTCACTACCAACCTCGATGAACAAGGCCCTGATTACCTTGCTACCCAAGAAGTCAAATGACCCTCTTAATTGTGCCAATTACAGCCCCATTTCTTTGTTTCCCATGGATACTAAAATCCTGGCCAAAATATTGGCTACTGGGTTGCAAACCATCCTTCCCTCCCTCCAGTAATACACCCCTCTCGGGTAGGCTTCATGTCTGGCAAAATGGGCTCCGACAATACTAGATTACTTCTCAATTTAAAGTGAATAGCAGCTAGATCTTAAATTCCCATGGTAGCATTGACTGTTGACTTTGCCAAAGCGTTAGTTCCATTCCAAGGAATCTATCTGCATGAACTCCTCCACCTATATGGGTTTGGGCCCCAATTCTGCCAATGGGTATTAACTTTGTATAATTCCCCTAAGGCCAGTATATTAAATTCAGACATCTCCCCTCTCCCTTTCACAGATGCACACGGCAGTGGTGTCCACTATCCCCTCTTCTCTTCCTGCTTGCCCTAGATCTACATAACACATATGGCCTCTGGCATCCCAGTACATGGAAGGGACTATGTTGTTGCAGCATACACAGACTATTTACTACTTGCCCTGTCCCATCCTCACCAATTCCTACCAATAGCACTAGGAATCCTACAGAAGTTTGCCTCATTATCCGGTTTACTGGTGAACCAGAGGAAGACCACTCTGGACCCCCCCCCCTTAACTCACTATGCACACAAGACTGCATCTTTGGTACGGACCATAGTTGGGCTGCTCGGGGTTTTACCTATCTTGGGATTTTTATATCCACTAAGTGGATGGACCTAGAGTCTTCTAATTTCGCCCCTTTGCTAAAATAGCTGAGCACCGACATTGAACCATGTCACAGATTGCATCTATCTGCCAAGAAGAGTGGCAGCCATACATATGCTCCTCCCCTCCAAGGTCACATCTGCTTAACCTCCCAATACCCTTCTCCCATGAACTATATTTACTTTGCTCGAAGACTGGCATCCTTCATCTGGGAGAGTACAATGCACAGATGGCGGAAACACAAATTACGGGCTCACTGGACTAAGGGTGGGCTTTGGGTGCCTTGGTTTAAAGGGTACCACCTGGCCAGTACAATGGCACAAACCCTCAAGTGGTTTGCACCCCCATGCCATCTTCTTCCCCAATGGGTGGACCTAGAATCTGGTATTGTCTTGCCCACTTCGCTCCATGCTTTATTGGAGCAGGGATCCATAGGTGTCACCAATCTTTTGCCCATAATGTGCAAATCCCGATATGCCTGGCACAGGTGCATGTCCATTTCGCGTACCCCAAAGATCTCCTGGAGCCTGCCTCAAAGGTATGCAACCCTATGGCACAATACCACACTTACTATAGGTGGTCAGTCTATCAGCTGGCCCTCATGGGAAGCTAAAGGAATCTGTTTGGTGCAGGACCTTCTAATCCCAGACTCTGACACCAAGTTATCCTTTTCTCAGATCCAGCAAAAATATCAGCTCCTCAGTACTGACTTTTGGAGGTTTCTTCAAATTCACAGTGCCATCATATCCTTCCTCTCCCAGACCAAGTCAGATGATAAATGGCATTGGCTGTCTACCCTACACAAATCCACCTCAGCAAAAGGTCACATTAGCAAGATACATAGATACAGACATGGATACATAGACAGTGTTGGCAGATAAGGGCCTATGGCCCACCCAGTATGCCCATTTGAGCTTGTAAGTTCAGTTTATTTTCCAAGAAGTCTGCCCCTTACCCCTGACTTCCAGAATTCCTTTGTCTATCCCATGCATTCTTAAAGCCCGTGATTGTTTCAGCCCCCACCACTTCCTCTGGCAGGGTGTTCCACTTGTCTACCACCCATTCTGTGAAGAAATTCTTCCTCACGTTTCCTCTGAATCGTCCTCCCTCCAACTTCAACCTATGACCTCTAGTCCTGGAACATCTTTTTTGCTTAAAAATAGTGTATTCCTGCACCCTGTTCCTCCCTGTATGATACTTGTATGTCTCTATCATATCCCCTCTCTCTCCCTCCTTTACTCCAGGGAGTACATGTTCAGTTCCTTCAACTTGTCCTCATAGGACTTGTGATGCAATCCATGCACCATCTTTGTTGCCCTCCTCTGAACCTTCTGTATCCTGTCTGTCCTTACGTAGGTAAGGTCTCCAGAACTGTACAGTGTACTCCAGGTGCGGCCTCACTAGTGTCTTGTATAGTGGAATTATGACCTCCCTTTTCCTGCTGGTGATGCCCCCTGCCTATGCATCCCAGAATCCTATTTGCTTTATCTGCTGCCTTGTCACACTGTTTCCCTGCCTTGAGGTCATCAGATAACCCCAAGATCCCTTTCCTGTTTGGTACATGCTATATCCTCACCCCCAACTGATATATTGTGCCAGGGTTTCTGTGCCCCACATGCATTATCTTGCACTTCCTTGCATTGAATTTCAACTGCCAAACCCCTGACCATTCAAGTTTCTGCAGGTCCCTTATCATTCTGTCTACACCCTCTGGTGTGTCTACTCTGTTACAGAGCTTTGTCATCAGCGAACAGTGAAATTCTGCTTTCTAGGTCCTGCACAATGTCACTGAAGATATTGAATAGGACCGGTCCCAGCACTGATCTCTGTGGTACCCCACTGGTCACTCTTCCCTCTGTGGAGTGACAGCCATTTACCACCATCCTCTGTGTCCTGCCACCCAGCCAGTTACCTGCTCACCACACTACTGTCCTGCCCACACCCATATTCCCCAGGTTGTGCAATAGTCTTCTATGTGGCAGTGTCAAAGGCCTTGCTGAAGTCACGATAGGTCATGTCCACTGCCCTCCCCTGATCCACCTCCCTAGTCACCCAGTCAAATTCAACGTGGTTGGTCTGACATGACCTCCCCCTGGTGAAACCATGCTGCCTTGGGTCCTGTACTCCATTGACAACCAGATGTTCCACCAATCTCTCCTTCAGTAGTGCTTCCATAATCTTCCCCACTACCGAGGTGAGGCTGACTGGTCTGTAGTTCCCCACTTCCTCTTTGTTCCCACTTTTGTATAAGGGGACTAAATCTGCTATCCTCCAGTCTTTGGGTACCTCCCCTGTTTCCAGTGATCGGCTAAACAGGATAGACAGAGGTTCAGCCACCATCTTAGTTCTTTAAGGATCCTGGGGTGCACCCCATCTGGCCCCATTGCTTTATCAACTCTTATTACTTCCAGCTCCTTCAGGACCCTTTCTCGTGTAAAGGCACTTGTGTCCATTTCTGCACCATTCTCACCCTCTGTACTCTGTTCAGACCCATTAACCTCCTCTTCCTCAGTAAAGACTGAGCAGAAATACCTGTTCAATATGTCAGCTTTACTGTTGTCATCCTCCACACAGCCCCCATCCTCCCCCTTCAGTCTCACTATCCCTCCCTTTGCCTTTCTTTTTTCACTTATGTACCTGTAAAAGGTTTTGTCCCCTCTACCCACTGATTTTGCAATGTGTTCTGTCTGAGCTTTGGCTTCCCTTACTGACCTGCCTGCCTCCTTTGCTTCTTCTGGTACTTCTCCTATCCCCTTCTGCCTGTGTCTTTGTATTGCCTGAATGCAATCTTTTTGGCTTTCACTTTTGCTACCTCTTTGAAGGAAACCATAATGGTCTCCCTTGCTTTCTCTTGCTAACCTGCTTAATGCATAATTCTGTTGCTCTTGTAATCCCATTTTAAATACCTGCTTATTCCTCGACCCCTGATTCCTGCCCCATTCCCTTAATGCCTCTTTCAAGTATCTCCCCATTTTCCCAAAGTCTGTCCCCCTAAAATCCAGGATACGTGTTTTTGTGTGGTTTGGTTCTGCTCTTTCTGTAATTTCAAACCACAGTGACTGGTAGTCACTGTTCCCCAGGTGCTCCCCCACTGTTACCCCCATCACACTGTCCCTGTTTGTGAGCACAAGGTCCAGTATTGACTTCTGCCAATCTATCTATGCCACTATCTGAGATGCCCAGGAGGATCACATGGAATCCTGCAGGGCTAAATGGGAGGTTGAACTTGGGACAACTATCTCACCAGCAGCATGGTCTCCTTATCCTAAAGATGCCCACAAGGTGTATAAGGACTCTAAGAGCAGTTTCTTGCAACTTAAAATACTGTTAAGATGGTACAGGATGCCAGCATTCCTCCATGATGTGGGAATCCTTCCCCACTCTAATTGCTGGAAGTGCAACCAACCAGAGGCAAATATCTTTGACATCCTGTGGAACTGTCCTTGAATCAGTTTTCTGGGCAGCCATTATACAGGATTGTAAAGTATTGGGGACTACTCTGGTTCCTCCAAATCCTAAATGGCTCCTGGGAGACTCAACCAGCCTGGTACTTTTGCCTCTAATACACAGACTGGGTTATGCTAACACTTCTTGAAGCCAAAAGGGTCATACTGATGCATTGGCAGCAAGACAAAACTTAGTTTGGACCAGTGGTATGCTGCAGTGGCGAGGTTGGCATTGATGGAGAGATTAACCAATTCCTATCGTGGTCGGCTGGAATACTTTCACAAAAAATGGGGTGCCTAGCTCCAATCTCAACTATGTAAACCCCTCCCCAAGAACCCCCAGATAGTGGGTTTACTATCAAATCAGGGATTTGATTAACCCATAGATAATGCATGCTTTGAGAGTACTGTTAATCCTTACTGTATATTTGTAACTAGGCAAAGTGATACTAAGTTTAATATGCATGTCATGAGTCCTAAGGCTCGATACTGTTATGTCTGTATACATGTGCTTGCCTAAGTGTAACATCCTAACATTTCAATAAAATCTTCAATGATAAAAAAAAAAATGGATCTTCAAAAGAATCTCTTCAGAGCATACCATCCCTCCTTCCTTCCCCTTTCCAGGTTCTGCTTCAAAGGATTCTGCTGTTTCTATCTCAATAACTACTTTCCCTTCGCCTCACCTGCCTGCAGAAATCTATGTTCTCTTCTGGTTCTCTCAAAGCCTGTCCTTTGGGTATGATCAGTGGAGAACTGAAGAGGGGCTGCCCACTTTTATACATATGCTGATGCTTGACATCATGGGTATCCTTTTGGGTGCACTTGTAAAGGTTTCCATGTGGTCCTACTGCCTGATGGCTATATATTCTAAAGGTGTGGTCTGGGAGATTCTCTGAGGTCTACTGTTGCAACAAATTCCTACATAACTGTTTCTTAGCACAATACATATCCTAATCATATTCCCCTCAAAACATAATGCACTAAGAAATGTGTGTAAACATTGAAATGGAACACATTAAATTTAGGACATAATGTCTCCACTCATGGCAACCAAAATATTTTTAATCAAATCTTTTTATACTGAATGTAATGCACAATTTTGGAGGAGGACTGGTAACTTGGTAGTACACTGGTTATGGAACTGAAGTGTGTAGCCACTCAACTAGTTTATGGTGGAGACTTGGTGATGCCTAAATGACCCACATGATAAACTGGTTACTGATGACAGTTTCATGGTCCATCCAGATGGAGGACTTGTCTGCGTTGGAGGAATCCCCTCCTGTTGCTTCTAGGATCTGCATATCAAAAGCATGAACAGTGATGGCAGAAGACCAAAGGTCCATCTAGTCTGCTTGGGGATCCCTGTCTGCCCCTGGACCTACTGTCCATATGGAATTTTATACCTCCCAGTCTCCCTCCTTATTTCTAGTGGACTAAGCAACCAGCACACCTTTCACTCTGTTCGTTCATGCTCCAACTCTGTTATGGTTCTGGCATCAACCTCTGCTGGCAGACTGCTCCATGGCTCCACTACCCTAGTTACTTCCTCACATCCCTCTTACAAGTTTACAAGATGAATTTACACTTGTGAGTTTTAAATTATTTGAATGTTAAATGATTGCTTTGAAATATAAATCAGTGTTTCAATTTACAGATGCACCCTTCCTTGCAAGCATACAAAGTAGTATTTGTACAGTATGTATAAAACGAGATTAATCTGAAAACCAGAGCACATGATTCCTGTATTCCCCTGCCAGTTTCCACTCATGACCTTGGGTTCTTGACTCTGTTCTCCTGCTAAATAGTTCCCCACAGTTCACCTTACTACCTTCAGGAACTTGAATCTCTCCCTCTTCTCTTCTCCCCCATGAGTACATGTCCACTGCCTTGAGGCACTCTTTGAAAGCTCTGCTGTGTTGCTCTAAATTCTCTTGGTTGTCCTGCATTTCAAAGCTCCAGCCTGTCCTTCCATAGGTAAGGACTCCAGAACCAAACGAAGTATACCAGGTACTGACTCACCAGTGACCCTCTGCATATAGAGGTACTGCATTCTTTCACCTGCCAGCAGCATCCTAAGCCTTACTATAGGTCTTTTGCATTGACTTGTTTGAGGATCAGTCATGGCTTTCCTGGCTTACAATGCTCTGTTCTGGACTTGCATTTTTGGTGTTCAATTTCAACTCCAAACAATTGGCAGTCCCAAACCAGGCTTGTTAACTTGCCAGATCATTCAAAACAGACCAGCACTCCAAACAGTGAATGAATGTGAATGCCACCTTTTTAAGTGTCATTCAATTTTTTTTTTTTTTTTTTTAGGGCTGTGGGCTGAGCCTACAGCCCTTGTTATCTATTAGATTGTAGCTCTAAAACGATTGATCATGGAACTCCCTTTGTGGCCTGTTGGAAGTATTGCTCCACAGCTGCAAAACAGTGCACTCCCCCTATGATATGATATTTTGTTGCTCTGTTAAAGCCATCTGAAGGGAGAGGGAAATGCTATTGTACCTCAGAACTTCTCAGAATATTAACAAAAGGTTTTAAACTATCTGTCCAGCTCAGCCCAATAGATTTACTTAATTTCAGCAACCTAGGGGTTAACTCATTATGCTGTATTTCTTGAAAGTGAGTCCAACTACAGTGTCTAATTAGACTTTGCTACTGCAACTGTTGGCTAGCCTATTCCTATGGGCACGACAGGTTTTACACGTGCACACATGTACTCTGACTAAATTTAGGAGGACTTGATTAGGAGCATGCCAGTTTTTGATCGACTAAACGGCGCTATATGGAACCAACAAGAAAATGACTTTGGTCATTTGGTAGCTCTTCACAGCCCTATTGGCTCTGGCTAGAACTTATTAAATTGCTCTGGCCACCAAACTTCTGCTCCATTTTTGAAGGCCTCTGACAGCTTTATCAAGGAATAGTAGTTGTGCAATTCAAACATTGTCAGTATAAGCAGCACTAAACATAATAGCAGCAGTATTAAAATGTTGCTTGGTAATACACATACACAAATACAGCTGTTTGCTGACTCTGGCTGCTTGAGAGCTGAGCTGCATGTCTGACTAGACCAGAAGGACAGTTGTAAGACCATGACAGACTGTTGCAGTAGCTGAATTGGTTATGGAATATTACTGTAATCTTGTAAAGAGCTAGTGACTCAAGGACAACATTTAAAAAAAAAAAAAAAAAAAAAGAAATATAATTCGGCCTGTTTTCAATTTATAATCCAAATATTTCTCTTCCTCATTTATTACTGAGAATTTGCATGAATACATGATCTTTATCCTTTACAGTTCCTCCGTTCATCTGCCTCTATAGTTTGCTTCCTATTTCAAGTCAAAATCCTTGCTGACATCAGTCAGTTGCCATGGGAGTGATGTCACAAGTGGTACATTATGACCTCTGGTAGTGAGAAGACAACAGGAATGGCAGAACTCTTCAGGAACAAATATTGACCTCGGTAGTAAATAATGTGGAGGAGGAATATAGACCAAATGTGACATACAAGCTGAACTGTGACTAAATATTACACTTTGTTAAAGTTGTCCTGAAGGTGTCTGCTACTTTTGTGAGTTGGAAATCTGGTATTGGCAAGTAGGTGCTGATTACAGATCATTAACACTCCTGCTTGTGGCAAGGCCTTGTAACTAATGGAACAGTTGAAAACGGCAGTGTTGGGACACAACCCGATTTCACATTACTGGGGGTTTATTATATACCATCCCTCCTCCCCTACCAACCACCCCACACACTGGATACCCAACAATTCAGTACCACCATAAACTATGAACAGTAATGTTTGAACAGACAGTAAAACACAACCTTATTGCGGTATAGAACTAGGGAAGGGGGTACTAGGACAAAGTGTGGTTGTGGATAGGAAACTGGTTAATGATATAGCAACAAACATTGGGACCCATAGGCTGAACCCACCCCCACTAGTATCAGTGTTTCCCAGATGTTCTTTGTGGGGGGGGGGGGATACCCTCTAAGAGCAAGCCTGATATGGTGCCTCGGGTTGGCTGGATGTTGAGGCCCTGAAATATTTTGGAAACTTGAAAATGTTCAATTAGCAATTCCCCTTTTCCCTCCCATGAACCAGGTCATTGGGTACTTGTGGTTGGAAGCTCTTGGAACTAGCAGAAAATGGATCTCTTGAGATGTGCAGCAAATCAAGAAGCAGGCTGGCCAGGATCCCTCAGACTGGCTGGAACTTGCGTTAGGATTTTGCCGCTGGTCATCTTGATTGTAGTTCTGGCCTCATCACCTTCAGCTGCTTTTGGCCCACTGCAGAGCACTGTGGCAGGACACCAGCTCCCTGAAGGCCCAGACCTGGGAGTGGCCCCACAGCCCAGCTCCCTGATTGGAGCACCCTAGCACTTGGGTGCAGGATCCATGACCTCCTGAAACAGTCTCTCTTGGGGTAGTTAAAGATCCCTCGCTGGGTGAGGACTGCCAAACTGGGGGGGCCCTCCTGCAGTCACTGCACAGCCAGTCACGCCACTGAAGTCCAGTGCCAATTTGAGCAGGTCCTAGCCTCTGATTCAATGTGTTCATGCAATTCAACCGAAGGGGGATTCAGCAACAGCCCCCCTTCACACCAGTCCACACTTAGCAGTGTTAACTTTTTTTTTTTTTTTACTCTGCTGCAGCAAGTTCGCCAATCTCAGCAACTTGAACCAGTTCACTCTGGACACACACATTTCCCGCTAGCACCACACTACCTCAGACATTCTGCCCCTTTCAAGAAAAATGCAGCTGCAGTCCACACAATCAAGTTATTTCTCAGCAGCAATTGCAGAGTCTCGGGTAATCGGCTTAGTCCTTGCATCTAATTTCCCAGTGCAGGTTGTCTGCAACAATTAGTCTCTCAAATAGGGTTGTCAGAACCCTCAAGTTCTGGGTTCTAGTCTAGAACTTTTGAAAGTTCTAGGGTTCTAATCTTTAGAACTTTTTAGAACCCTAACCCTATTTTTAATTGTGCTGCCAGTAATGAAGATAGTAATGAAATACATGTAAAGGAAAAAACTGTTTAAGGGGGAGAGAAATGATCATGTGCGACATTGATTGGAATACAACTAGGTTTATCTATGGTTTCTTCTGTTTGCTAAAGCTGGCAACTTAACATGTGGGTGGGCCTGTTACGTATTGTGTTCCTGCTGCAGCTGCATCATAGTTTTAGTGAAAGAAAGAGGCACATCAGCCATTTATGTACTGTTATATATACTCATCGTCATGAATTATTAGAAAAAATAACTAACTAATCTCAGCTATTTGCTGCTTTGTGTTCTAATTGAGTAAATCAAAAGTTGCTATGTTTAAAAGAGAGCTTTTATAACAGTCAAGCCAAGGTACTGCAGCCACAGCACATGGAACTGTTGCAAAACATGTCATAACGTAGTCAGTCAAGACATTTGAATAACAAATATGCCAGTCATTGTTGCTGGCAAAAAATGCATGCAGTTTTCTAAGATAATGCATACATATACCAACATTCTTGTTGGCAAATTGAAGTAATACATTCAACTTTCTAAGATGTATTTTTCCAGCTGATACATCAATAAAATCTGTATTTCAGTCACATTAAAAAAAAAAAAAAAGTGGTTCCCTCACCACATACTAACTTAAACATTTAATGTAGCTGCAGCAGTTGGCATGTGATTAAGGGACCGTGTCTGTCAACCATATTATGTATCAAATTATCACTACTTGTAAAGCAAAAACACTTTATGATGGGTCACATTCTGTGAAAACTGCTGATGCAGATTCTTATTTGATTCCTTTATTCTTTAAAGGGTACAGGACACTTGTGCTAGGTGGCAGCAGTTTGCAATGTATTTAATAAGGAAAGATGGATAGAGAAAGGGGGAGAGAGGGGAGAGATTTCCACAGTGGGCAATTGGTACAGCTCTCCCATACCATCGATCTGTTTTGCCTCACCATCCCCAGCCGATCACGAATTTGTAAATGAAACGACTCAAACACCCACCTTTCACCCCAGCACCCATTCCACTTTTCTTCCACCACCCTCATTTATGCAGTAGCACCCATACCACCCTTACACCCATGTCAAACCAACCCACAACCCTCATCCCCTCAAGCACGTATCCCACCCTCCTCCCTCACCCAAATGTTTAAACTACCCCTACACTTAGTCATGAACTACCATTCATGTCACCCTTCTCCGTCCCTCACCCATGTTAAAACCCACTCCCCCAAACATCACCCATGTACTAACTATGCCATGTTTCTCCCTCCTGCATCCATGTTAAAACCAACCCAACCCTCACCCATGCACGAGCATCCATGCCATCTTTCTCTCTTGCATTCATGTTAAACCTCTAGCCCTTCCCACCCTCCAGCACCCATTCTAACTTTCTCCACCTCTCAAATGCTAAAACCACCACGTGTTTGCTCAAGAAAAATGAAACTTGTCTCCAAATGAGCCATACTTAACTGTTCCTTTAAACACTTGTGTGAAACTGTCTTCAATTGCTTTCTTATGGACAACATTCTGTACAGTCCTCTTCATGGAACCAGTAATTTGAGAGTTGTACACAGACCATAGCATAATAGCAACAGAATGTTAAACACGAGCTATTGTGGTATGAGATCTATGCTTACAGAATATGTGCTCAACCATGACATAGGTAAAACTCCAGATGACTGTTTCCCGGAAGAGACTTGTAACAGGATGCTGCCCACAGATGCATAACGGTATAAAATAGTTTTTCCCATAATTTTTTTTTATTCAATAAGATAAGCTACATATGGATCATTTTGGTTTATGGCTTCAGTTTCTGTAATTGAAAAAATAAACAGCTACCAATTAGAACTCATTGTTTTGTCCTCTTTAAAATTGAAAAATAGACCGCCCCTGGTCCCAGCCCATAGTGATGCACCACAAAGTCACAGAAGGTAAATCCAAAAATATATTTGCACTTTAACTATAATATGATACAGAAATGATTGACATGAGTGTCCCTTTTATGCCAAATTTGGGCCTGTTCCCACTGATGAAATTGCCCTGTATATAAAACTTGTTGACTTTAGACCCTAGCTACAAAGCAGTTTGCCATGAAATGGTGAAAGTTTTGGGGGGTATATAGTCCAAGGTTGTAGATCGAGAAAGGAGAGACAACCAGTCATCAGTCTGTTAGTTTCCTTTTTGGTGCAGAGACTCTCTCACACAATGATTACCAGCCACCACCATCTGAGTTATCACCATCAACATCCACAACATCAATCACTTCAGGATCAGTTTGTATACTCTTGTAGGGATACGAAAATCATGACCTGACTTTAATAAAAGTTAACGTGTGTACATTTTCTGGCGGTAAACTATTTCTGATATGTCACAATAATGCCAGCTGTACTAAACATGCACTCTGAAGAGACGCTTGTTGCAGGACAACAGATATTTACAGGCTTCATCATACAGCTGTCCAAATCTACTTTTTTGATCTCCAGTATTCAAAAGGGCATGCATCAATAGAAATAGGCAGTTCTTGCAGGTAACTGTCTACCATGATGGACAGACCGCTCAGAAGAGGATTTGGCATAAGCTGGTATGGCAGCAATTTGGGAAAGGTTTTGCCATAGATTTAGCTTGTTACTAAGGGCTGAAGAAGAGGCAGTTATGGAACTACTGTTTGACTTCTAGTTCTGTATCCCTTTGAAGATGAACCTGCATGTTGTGGTGATGACAACCTGAGGGTACTGTGCATGTCTGTGTGTTTGACTCCTGTGAGTGCTGCAGCTCTTCTAGCAGACATTTGTACTGCTCTATCTGTTTTTGGGAGATGTATAGCCTTGAACCTGGGATCTAAGAGTTGCAAGGATGTAGTGTTTTGATTTTGTCATTGCAACTAATTTGTCATTGATTTTGAAGCACTAGCTCATTCTCTTTACGAGATTCCCATGATACAGGTGACATGTCTGAGCTTCAGATCTGTCTTTCTATTTGTAGATTTAGAACACTAAGATGTGAAATCAGCATTATGAGTGGGATAACTTGACTCACAGATGCACCTTCAGAAGACCTGTCCCCCATGGCTGTCTCAAAAGGAGCTAGGATGCAGCACATTGTCTCCATTAATTTCCACTGCAGCACAGACAGCATAATGCCATCTCCAATAATGTAATTGGAGCAATACTCATGTATAGCTTGCTTTTGCTCCAAGAGCACTGCAGCGTATAAAGCAACGAGTTCCAGTGAGTGGAAACATTTTGAATCAGCTTTTGCTGGGGCAGCTAGAGAGACTGTGTGTGTGTGTGTGTGTGTGTGTGTGTTTTTTTTTTTTTTTTTGCAGTTCGGACAATGTCCGTATAGCCTTGGTTGAATGGGAAAAGTGAGTCAATTCTTTTGCAAACAGCAATCATACCATCCACTTGTGTTTCATTGCTGAGAAATCCTGTGACAATTAAATGTAAGCAATGTGCAAAGCAAGAGGGATGCTTAAATCCTCCATCCTGTACTGCTTTCAAGATGTTGGCTCCATCGTCACTTACTAAGAAGCCACATTTTAGACCGTGAGAATAAACCCATTCATCAAGGTCATTTAGTTCCTGCAAAGATGTTTGCAGCTGTATGACTTTGCCCAAATTTCTTTATATGCAGCAGCGCCATCTTTTGGGGTGTCTTGTTTTTGAAGAAGCACAAGAAAACGTGACCCAATGAGTGGTAAGGGACATGTAATCTGAGTGCTGGTCCACATATCTGTGACATGAATAATCCCACCCTCTGCCGTTTTAAATGCAAGCATCACTGTCACTTTTAAAGCCTGATAAATAAATGTTTCTTATTTCAACATGGGAAAAGTACCTTCAATGAGGAACATTGTAGCGAGGCTCTGCTAATTTCATGAGCTCCCTAAAATCCTCATGATCTACCAAAGAGTATGGGAGAAGGGATCCGGCTAACAGTTCACCAATTCTGTGATTAAGATGAAGGCTCTTTGGATGATTTTTAATAAAGGTATTCTTCCTTTCAAATGCCTGAGACAGTACTAGCTGTTTACATGTCCCTGCTGGTTTATTATACACCTTGCTTCGATGGGTAGATGGACGCTGAGATGATGGACTAGGACTTGTACATTCAGTGCCATCACTGGATGTGCAATTGGTACACTAATGGTGCTGGCATTGGTGGTAACAGTGATCCTAGAGCTGGCAGTGGTTCTGTCCACATCAAGTTCAGACAATTTAGTATCCATTCCAGATTCCTCACCCTTATCACATGTGGTCTGGAAGATGGAAGACATGGGTTTTGGATGATCAAGCAAAACTGAATGCTTTTTCAGATGGTGTTTTAAGAGCTGTAGTGCCAAGGCATGACACAACTTTACCACGGCTTACTCTGTTTACACAGGGAACAAATTGCTCTGCATGGAGCAGTTTTACTGACAAGGAAATAATTCCACACCTCAGATGTGACTGATGTTAGTGCTAGGAAGATGGCTAAAGACTGTCTCTTCACCTGTCCTAACAGAAACTGGGACATGCTCCTTAGTGCTAGAAAAGTGGCAGAGGACTTTGATGGATTTTCATTGCTGGCCAACACAGAAGTGGTGGATTCAATGGATATGTCCTTTTCATTGCCAACAGTGCTGGATGTATTTGCAAGCGCAGTACTTGATTCATTGTCGGCAGACTTGCTCATTTCACTTTGAGGAAGTAATGCTGCGTCGCAAGACACGACGGTGTCTGACTGAAACAAAGAGCTACTGTCAGAGTCAGAGGGACTCACTGTCACTTGCATTATTACTGCTAGTCACAGGGATTTTAGCAGCATGAATAGCATACCTTGTGGTGCTTCTCTGTGTGATCCCAGCAGCTGCACAGGTTTTCTTAAAAGGTCCCCCTTTACCACACTTTGCTGTTTCTCTTTTGCTGTTTGAATTTTTTATCACGTGAAACATTTTGGCTACTTCTGCTAGCACCAGGATTACCACTACCACCAACACCTGCTCCAACACCAGCACTAGATGCTTCATCTATGTTGGTGTCAGCCATAACAGTACCAGTATACTGTAGTGAACACACCCACACCATTCCTGTGTAAGAAAGCGATGTGATCTATGATCGCTGGCTACAACTCGAATTTTATTTTGGCTGTGTGGCACTGATGCAGTGGACTGAAAGTAACTGAAGAATATGATGGTTTGCAACTAAAGGATCTCAGGTTCAAGGCTTACAGAATGATTGGGCTGCTGGGCATATGCATAGCAGTCAAGGGGAGCACAGCAGCAGGGTGATGGACTGACCACAAGAGACTGAGTTACACACACAAATCGAGGAAAGAGATTTTTCTCTCTCTCTCTCCTCCCAAGAGGAAAATATATTTTTTGGCTTCTGTTGTGTATTTAAGGATAATGCCACCACACAACTGCCTACTGGGCTTCACACAGTAACGCACACTGGGTAAGGTACAGTGCAGTCAAGGGGCACACAGCAGCAGGGTGATGGGCTGACCACAAGAGTTACACACACAAACCGAGGAAAGAGATTTTTCTCTTCCCAACACTAAAATGTGTTTATATGCTTCTGTCATGTATTTAAATATGCCACCACACGACTGCCCAACAATGGGCTTCTCGCAGTAACACACAACGGGTAGGGTACACAGCAGCCGCAACAGGGTGATGGGATAACACCACAGGAGAATAGAGATAGTGTAGTGAAGTCACACACAAGTAGGGAGTACTGTTTTTAAAGGGGAGGAGAAAAAAAACTAAAAATAAGCCTGGTGTTCTATCAGGAATTTTATAGGGTGGAATAGAATGCTCAGCACAGTACTTCATTCCTTGGACAGAATCCTGTCCTCCTGACTATTTTACTTTGTGTTGTGGAGTAGGGTATACAGTAGTAAGTAAAATGCCATAAAATTCAAATGTTTCAGCCTCTTGCACATTAAAGTTAAACTTGATTTTCCTCACAATTAGTAAATCTGTTTGTTTTAACTTCTTCACCCCTCCCCCAGCGAGGAGGAGGATCGCTCCTTCCCAGTGTTAAACAAGTAACGCCAGGCAGAAATGAAGCTTGAACTGTTGATTGGATTGAAATGAAAGATAGATTCTCAGTTTCTCTCAAATATTCAGCAACTTTTTAACTTCCTTTTCTCATCCTGAGGCTGAGCCTGTCACCAACTGTTCCTTCGAGCCCTTTCTTTTCCTCTGTTCCAACTCCGAGTCCCCCCACCTTTTCACCCCCACCCACCCCTTAGCTTTATTTATTTTTACTTTTCTTTGCAATAAATCAACTCAACCTGACATGATTATTCACAATTAGCAATTATTAGCAGAGCCAGAGACTAAAGAGCAGAGCTAGCCCAGACAGCGTAGTAGCACAAGCTGCTGCAACTCCTTTATGGTGGGACTAAATGAACGGAGTTGCAGCCGTGCAGTTCATGTATTCGACCACAGAGCAGATGGTCAGGTGGTAACACGGACAGAGATGAAGTAAATACACAGGTGCACAGTTCGACTTCACACCATTTAGCCCCCAACAACACTAATGGCATGGCATGATGGGATTGATCATACTGGAGCTGAAGTGGGACTGGAGGGAGCTGACAGTATGCAAGTGAGATTTTTCACTCTGGGGCTGCTACTTTGAAATCAGGCAGGTTGCTTCATGTTGCTTGCATTGCGGCTTATTCCTTAATGCATAAAAAAGTATTTATTTCAGATTGATTCGGAGTGTTCGGGTCCTGAATTAGAACTCGAACACCAGGGTTTGTGATGGGTTAGAATCTTTCCCAAACTAGTTCTGACAACCCTACTCTCAAATTCAGTCTCTCTTTACCCTTCTCACTCTGCTCTGCCACACAGCAGCTCCAATTTCAGCAGTACAACAATCTCCACTCTGGGCCTGGGTAAGCTCCTCATATCCAAAGTCCACTCTAACAAGATACTTCTGACTCATTCAGAGCCCAGAAACAGACTGAAGAAATCCCAGAAAGTCCACACTGTTTGAGCCAAAAATCTAGCATCCTGAATGGCTGGATGGAGCTTATCAATATTCCATATCCATAGAGATCAATATTTTCTGCTAGTTTACCGGGTCATGATCTAGACACCAGAATTAGTCCCCTCCTTTTCCCAGGAGTACTTCTGTCCAGATTTGGGTGTCCAGATCAGATCGGCTGCCATGCTGTGGTTGTTTCATAAACCTGTCTGATCCCATTTGTTTGCACTGAGTCCCATTCAGCGTTATGCAGTCTCACCCTTTTTAGGTCTGGTGCAAACACGCTACCCCATCCAGACCAGCACCCCACCAGATTGTAACCCCAGCTGCCACCTTTTGAACAGAACCCTCTCATTGGGGTGCTCCACAGTAGTTTTCCAATTGTTGCCACCGAAAATCCCCCCCACCACCAAAGGCTGCAGCACCACCTCATTAATATTCATGAGGGCTCATGAATAATTCATGAGCCCATGTTCATGCCCAGATGTAATTTTAGAAACATAGAATCTGACGGCAGATAAGGACCACTTGGCCCACCCAGTCTGCCCATTTCCCTACCTAATGGATAAGCTGCAGATCCTAGTTAACCATCAGCCTACTTCTTCCTACCCCACCCCCTAGAATTGCCTTATGACTGTCCCATGCATGCTTGAATTCCACCACTGTTTTTGACTCCACAACCTCCTCCGGAAGGCCGTTCCATGCATCCATAATCCTCTCTGTGAAAAAGTACTTCCTTAAATTACCTCTCAGCCTCCCCCATCTATCTTCAAATTGTTCCCCCTTGTTCTTGCACACCTTTCTTTGAAAGATGCTACCCTCTTAGACTTTGTTGATTCCCTTGAGGTACTTGAAAGTTTCCATCATGTCCCCCCTCTCCCTCCTTTCCTCAAGGCTACACATATTAAGCTCCTTAAGTCTCTCTTCATATGTCTTCCAGTGCAGACCCTGCACCATTTTAGTTGCCCTCCTCCGGACAGCTTCCATCCGGTCTGTCTTTGTGGAGATTGGGTCTCCAGAACTGCACGCAGTACTCCAGATGGGGTCTCATCAGCAGTCTGTACAGAGGGATAATAACTTCCTGTTCTACTGGTGATGCCTCTCCCTGTGCATCCCAGTATCCCCCAGCCCTCCTTGCTGCCCTCTCACATTGCTTGCCCACCTTTAGGTCATCTGATATGACTACCCCCAGGTCCCTTTCCATTTTTGTTAGTATCTCGCCCCCCCATTGTGTACTCTTCCCCTGGGTTTTTGTTTCCCAGGTGCATTACCTTGCACTTCTTAGCATTGAATCTAAGCTGCCATACATTTGACCATTCCTCTAACCTTGCCAAGTCCCTTCTCATCCTTTCCCACCCACCTTGTGCATCAACTCTGTTGCAGATCTTTTGTGTCATCTGCAAAGACATCTTTTCCTTTCCAGTCCCTCTGCAATGTCACTTATAAAGACATTGAAGAGGACCAGTCCTAATACTGAACCCTGCGGTACCCCACTAGTAACCCCCCTTTCTTCAGAGTGGACTCCATTTACTATTACTCTGTGTGTCCTGTTCTCCAGCCAATTCTTTACCCAGGCTGTCATCTTGGGACCCATTCCCAGGCTGGCTAACTTGTATATTAATCTTTTGTGTGGGACTGTCAAATGCCTTGCTAAAGTCTAGGTAGGCCATGTCCACAGCCCCTCCCTGATCTACTACTTTGGTCACCCAGTCAAAGAAATCTATCAGATTTGTCTGGCATGACCTTCCTGCTGTGAATCCATGCTGCCTTAGGTCCTGTGCTCCTCTGGCCTCTAGATACTTGACAATTCTTTCCTTCAGAAGTGATTCCATCATCTTCCATACCACTGAGGTTAAACTAACAGGTCTGTAGTTTCCTGCTTCTGCCTTGCTCCCACTTTTGTGAAGGGGAATCACATCTGCCCTTCTCCAGTCCTCTGGCACCACCCCATCCTCCCATGGTTTGTTAAAGAGGGTAGTCTGTGGTGTCACTAGTTCTACCCTTAGTTCTTTTAGAATTCTGGGATGAATTCCATCAGGCCCCATTGCTTTGTCCACCTTCAGTTTTAAGAGTTCTTTCAGAACCCTTTCTTCTGTAAATGGGCTGGTATCAACTTCTGTATCCAGAGTGTTTCTACTGTTTTTTTAGGTACCTCCCCCTCTTCCTTCGTAAACACTGAGCAAAAATATTTTAGTATCTCTGCCTTTTCAGTCATCCTCTGCCCACCCTCTCTCCCCTTTATTAAGCCTCACTATCCCTCCCTTGGTCTTCCTTCGCTCCCTGATGTACCTATAAAAGGTTTTATCCCCCTTCTTAACTGAGTTGGCTATCTTTCCTCGGTTTGGGTCTTTGCTGTTCTGACTGCCTTCCCAGCTTCCTTTTGCTTTAACTGATACAGTTCTCTGTCCTGCTCCTTCTGTGATTCCTTGTACTTCCTGAATGCTTTCTTTTTCTCTTGAACCTTCACTGCCACTTCCTTTGAGAACCATAGTGGCTTCTTGCATCATTTCGTTCTGTTTATTTGCTTCACATAAAGGCTTGTTACCTCTGTGATGGCAGTTTTTATTATTCCCCATTGTTCTTCCACCCCTCCTTCATGCCAATTTGTTAGTGCATTCCTTAGGCACTCGCCCATTTTGGCAAAGTCAGCCCTCCTAAAGTCCAGTACTTTTGCCTTTGTATGGCTTGACTCTATTGCTGTGTACTGTGAACCATACTGTTCGATGGTCGCTAGTTCCCAGATGGCTACCCACTTCTACATCTGTGATCCTCTCCATCTCCATTTGAGAGAACCAGGTCTAAGATTGTTCCCTCTCGAGTGGGCTCCAATACTAGTTGTCTAAGGTATGCCCCCTGTAGGGCATCTAGAATAACCCCACTCTTTGAAGTGGCTGCTGCAACTGCACTCCAGTTAACATCTGGCATATTCAGATCACCCATCAGCAATATCTCCCCTTTTTCTGCCATTCTAAGTATACTTTCTATCATTTCCTTGTCCATTTCCTCCCCCTGAGAAGGGGGTCTTTATATAACCCCTGTGCAGATTGTGATGCCATTGCCAATCTCCAAATTTACCCACAGTGCATCTTCGCCTCCCTGTTTTCCCTTTTGTTCTGTTGCTTTGATTCCTTCCCTCATGTAAAGAGCTGCTCTTCCTCCTCTTTTTACTCTCCCTGTCCCTCCTGTAGGTACTGTATCTTGGTATCCTGGTATGTTTACGTCCCAGTCATGGTTTTGTGTGTACCATGTTTCTGTGACTGCCACAATATCCAGATGTTCCTCCTCCACCAAGGCCACTAATTCAGGAAGCTTGTTACCCAGACTACGGGCATTGGTACTCATTGCTCTCCATATTTTGATGGCTTTACCATCTGTTGTAGCATCCCCCACTGACCTTTCTGCCTCTGTCCTTTTTCTCATTTAGTACCCTGTTTTGTAGGGAGAGGCTTGGATTTTCCTGCTGCTTATCGGTGCCTTCCCCCCTTGACTAGTTTAAAAGCTTGCCAATGAAGCATTTAAACAGATTGCTCCTAAACTGTGCCCTCTCACAAAACAATCGGCTAAGAGCTCTGACCCAGTGCTGCGATGAGTGCCTTCCTGTCAGCAAGATACCCTACACAACAATTTGACAGAGAATACCCTGCTAATCTAACAGAGAAATTCCGTCATCCAAGTCGGACACCGGTAAACCTCCCCAGCCCCCAAACAGACTGATGGTTTGTGCTCAGAAAGCAGTCGGCCCCAAAATGTCAGCTGTGCTTTAAACTCTTCCTGCACTGAAAATCTTAGGAATTGTAACAACGTAAAGCCAGATCCACCTCTCTCTGTTGCTTGAAAGACTGTCTCTTCCTGATAATTCTAAGTTCCTTATTTCACCTTTCAGTTAGAAGTAGCCTCCACCTGCAGAATATCTGCTACAAAACAGACAATTGTAAGGTTCACCTCCCTCTGTGAGCACAACTCGCTTTCTTGCAAATCCTATGTTCAGTATTGCAGCTTCCTGCCAGAGGTAGTTTGACTTGAAAAATATTAGCTGTTTTATTTAAAAACTTTAATGGGGCCTTTTGCCCAACTTCCTCAGGCCTCCAGTCCCACATTTTAATACACCAGGGGCACCAGGACAGACTGACACCTCCTGTTTTGACCACAATGGCAGTCAGAGAAATAAAAGGTGCTCAGTAGTGCATGTGTGGTCTCTGACTGCGCAGGAGAATATTGGTGACCTGCAACTGCTGCTCAGTGAGCCCAAGTCTGCCAAAACAAAGCATAGAGTGGCACAGGAGACACCCCAAGGGCACCAGGGGCAGTTAGGGAAACAGTCCCGCAGGCAAACAGGAGGTCAGGATAACATGGGGCAATGCAGGTAAGCCCCCAAATGGGGGGGGTTACACTTGGGGGAGGAGGAAATTGTTTAACCAGAAAAGGCACACTAAGCCAGAGCTTGTTTCCAGGTGCAACCTGGGGGCACAAGGAAGTTAAGTGACTTGCTTAGGGTCACACAATATGCAAGTGCAAGCTGTGGGATTCAAACCCAGGTCTGGTCTGTTGGATGTCACCAGATTTGCAGCTCAGAGCCTTAGGCCACTGCGCTATACTGCTTCCACTTGTATTACCTTCTCTGAAAATAAGCTCTCCCCCACTTTATTGATCCCCTTCACAT
Organism: Neoceratodus forsteri; assembly: GCA_016271365.2. Taxonomy (NCBI): domain Eukaryota; kingdom Metazoa; phylum Chordata; order Ceratodontiformes; family Ceratodontidae; genus Neoceratodus; species Neoceratodus forsteri. The sequence continues at coordinate 217,670,980 of CM057455.1, read as the reverse complement.
ACTTGAATGTTTCAATCCTGTTTTCTCTCTCCCTTGTTTCCAGAGGATAATTATCCAGCTCCTTCAGCCTCTCCCCAAATGTCTTCCCACTTGGCCCATGCACCATTTTAGTGGACCTTTCCATACCATCTATGCCTTTTCTTAGATGTGGCCTCAGAACTGTACCCCATACTCCAGGTGTGGCCTAACCATGGAACTGTAGAGTAGTATCAGTACCTCCCTCCTTCTGGTTATCCCACTCCCTATGCACGCCAGAATCCTGCTGACTTTGCCCACTGCCTTGCTGCACTGGATCCCTATAACTCCTAAATCCTTCTCCTGCCTGGTTGTGTGTGTGTGTGTGTGTGTGTGTGTGTGTGTGTGTGTGTGTGTGTGTGTGTGTGTGTGTGTGTGTGTGTGTGTGTGTCCGTGTCCACCTCTTCCTCCCCCCAAGTGCATCACTGTGCATTTCCTTGCATTGAATTTTAGTTACTATGTTTCCGACCACACTTCTAGTAAACTCAGATCATTCTTCATTCCCTCTACCCCGGGTGTCCAGCCTGTTGAGTTTCGTAATCTGCGAAAAGGCAAACCTTCCCCTGAAGCCTCTCTGTCACTGAGGTAAATGTTGAACAGAATGAGCCCCAAAATCGACCCCTGGAGGACCCCACCTGTCACCCCAGAGTGCACTCCATTGACCACCACCCTTTAGCTTCTACCCATTAGCCAGCTCGCCACTCATTTTCTGCCCCACCCCTAGACTCCAGCTTAAGTCTTTGTGGGGCATCGTGTCAAAGGCCTTCCCAAAGTCCAGGTGGGCCACATCCATTGTCCCACCCTAATCTCACTCTTGTCACCTCATCGAAGAATTTGGTCAAGTTTGTCTGACATGACTAGCCCAGAGCGAAGCCATGCTTCTCAATGTCTTGCAGCCCCCCTCTTCCAAATAGCTAACCACCCTTTATTTCAGTATAAAGTGGCACCACATCTGCCTTCTAGTCCTCTGGTACCCACCCTGTATCTAGGAACAAGTTAAGTAACCCTACCAATTCCACTAGTATCCCCTTACACCCTGAGCACCTTGGGGTGTACGTCAGGGCCCATGGCCTTGTTCACCCTCGCCCTCAAATTGCCCAATTCCTCCCTTGCCTCTTTCACACAGTATCCTGCAATTAATAGTGAGTGAATATGGGCAACCATCAAAACGGCGACTCTTATTCAGCACTATTATCAAGGGCGACCCTCAAGGGTAGCAATTCACTGCTACCCTGAGGGTAGGGGAGGGTGACTGGAAAGGGAGGATAGCAAGGGGGAGGGATAGGGAAGGGTTATTACCATGTAGTGTGCCTGCTGCAGTGGAGTCAACCGTGTGGTGGTGAGGGTTGCTGGCTTCGGTGCAGCAGGTACTGCGGGGGGGGGGGACATTTCCTGATGGCTGTGGCTGTTGTCTTTTTTTATTTAATTCTGGAATGTCTCCCCTTCCCAACATGCACTCCCCTGGAATTGGGAATCGGTCAGTGGGGGGAAGGGGTGTTTGCAGGGGCATGCAGGGCTGAATTTTTTATGGTAACTCCAGAGTGTCCCCCTCCTCGACATGCACCCCCTGGAGTTGAATCTTTTCAATAGGGGGTGCAGGGCTTGCCCTCTGCAAAGTAGGGCATGCAGCCCCCTGGAGTTGGAATCCTTCAGTAAGGGGTTCCAGGAGGGCACAGCCTCCCTGCATAGACACAGTCTATTTGCCTGATGTTTAGTTGCTGGCATGTGTATCATCTAATTGCTTTTCAGCGATATACTCTCCATAACAGCTCTTGCTGTTTCTTGTTCGCTATTATGACATTGAACCCTTCCACATTGGGCAAGAATCCACCCCCTCTCTTCTCCCTCAGCACTGGTCCCCTCCCCCCCTCATGAAAACACAGCTGCAGTATCCATACAGCACCTCACATTCTCAATCCCCTTCCACCAGCAATCCCCTCTTTCCCCCATCCTTCCTTTCCCTTATGTACCAAAAAGTCTTGTCCCCATTTGGCCTGCCTAGCAATTTTCTTCTGTTTTTCCATTAGCCTTCCTAATCCTCTGCCCCCCTCAGCTTTTTATAAGTTCCCTATTTTCCCTCTCCTGCATTCTTATATTCTCTGAATGTCCTTTTCTTCTCCCCTATTGCCTCCCTCACTTCCCTGTTGAACCACAGCAGCCTCCTTTTGTTCTTCCTCACCCACTTTACACATCCTGTCACTGTAAGGAGCCTCACTTAACCTTTTTTCTATAGTTCTTCTGCCCTTCCCTCCATCCCCTCCCACACCTCACTTTCTGGGGACTATCTCCCTCATGCTGGCAAAATCTGCCCGCCTGAATTCTAGGACCTTTGTGGTGGCTTGACTAGCCTCATACCCTGCTCTGATCTTGACGTCCACTGTGCTGTGGCCACTATCTCCCAGTCTTGGCTCCCATCCCCACTCCCTCCACAACATCTCCATTGGTTAGGACCATGTCCAGTATGTTTCCCTCCCCTGTAGGCTCCCTGACCAGCTGCTGCAGGAGGTCACCCTCTAGTGACCCTAGAATCTCCCCACTCCTAGCAGATCTTGCTGATGGAATATCCCAGTCTATCTAGGAGATTTAGGTCTCTCACCAGCAGAATCTCGCCCTTTCTGAGCCATTCTTTGAACCTCCTGCAGCATCTGCATGTCTTTCCTCACTCTTTGCATAAGGAGTCTGTATACCACCCTTAGTCTTAATGCTGTCCCATCCTTTCTATCCAGTGTGATCCATATGCTTTCCACTTCCCCATGCTCTCCAATCCCTTCTGTGACCTTGATTCCCTTCCTGATCTATAGTGCTACTCCTCCCCCTTCTACAGATCCTATCCCTCCTGAATAATTTGTACCCCAGAACCCCTTTCCCAGCCATGGTGCTCTGACCACCAGGTCTCTGTTACGGCTACAATATCTAATCCCTCCCCCTCCATTAACACTTCTAAATCTAGCATCGTATTCCCCAGGCTTCTGGCATTTATGTGAAGTCCCTTCTACCAATTTTCCTCCCTGTCCCCCACTCCCAAGATGGTCTTACTCAACATTCCTTCACTGCCCTGGTGGGGGCTGGATGCCCCTGGACACTCCCATCTTTTGGCATGTCATTTGGTGAGACATTCCCCTTGATTTAGTTTAAACCATAGGTTTGCTCAATGATTTCCTTCAATTTGATTTTCTGTACTGCCTTTCTCTCCCCATTCAGGTACACCCTTTCCTGAGCATGTAGGCTTTCGTCATTCCATGTCCCCCTATCCCCCACTAATTCATATCCCCTCTGCCTAGACCAGCCCGCTAGCTGGAACTACCTGATCCTTTTCAGTGCTTGCTTGAGGCACAGGCAACACCTCTGAAAGCTATAGATTGGAAATGCAGGTGGCTACAAAACCTAGCAAGTGCTGTGAATCTCGCCTGTACTTCCAACAGGCTGTTCCCATCCAAATCACTTGTCCCCAGATGGAAAACCAGGTGTTCTCATCCTGTGGCTTGCCCATGATGGAATATGATGAATTACCTCTGATGTGGTCATACCCGATAAGCACCCCACCCAAACAGCACTACCCTTGCTCCCCCATTTAATTCCTCTTAGAAAGTCCCCAGTGAGGACCCTGACCCTGTTTTGTGCTTTCTTATTGCCTTTTCCTTACTCCTAGTGTTAGGTGTCCCTTTTACCTCCCTTTTCTCAAACACCTTTGATCTTCTCCTCACCCTCAGCCCTGACCCCCAAGTTACTCCCCCCTACACTCCCCACTGGTGATGCCTGCTTCACTGCTCTTTGCCTTTCTAACATCTGTTGCTATCTCCCCCCTGTTCTTCTGTTGCCAGTGCTCTCGTGGTTTCTCCAAGTTGGTAACCTCTTTCACCTCCTCAGTTTTGCTCTCTAGGCACTTGCTATCTTGAGCCTCTCCTTTAACTCCTGGCTTCCTTTAAACCCCCCCCTCTCCCTTATCCTTTTTTATGCTTCCTCTCTCCTCCAGCAAACTCTGAATCCCTTCCACGCTCTTCTATCCATTCCTTTGTTGCTACTGCCTCCCACCCCCCCAATGTTTCCATTTTGCTTCCCTTCTGTTTATCCCCTTTTCCTGGGCCATGCCTGTTGCTCACCCTGGTCCTCTTGGCACTTCCTCCCCAAGTTTACCTGCTAGAGTGTACCTGTTGGACACCGATGCCTGTCCCATCTTATGGCTTCCTACCCCCTACTGCTGAGATGTGGCCTTCCTTGAGGCCCCTTCCCCTAGTCTTTATTACTTGCCAGGTGCATCTCTCCTCCACTCCTGGCTTGGACCATTTTCTCCCTGTCCCCCACTAGCCAGCCACAAGCTTCCATGTCCTCAGCCAGCCCCTTTTGTATCTATGTTCATTTACATTGGCTCTCATGTCTGTGCCCCTAACTCCTGTCCTAACACCTCCTCCCCCCAGTGAGGCCTGCTTGCTCCACCTCCTATCCTTTCTGTCCTGCCTCCTGTCCCCATTTACACAAACATAGAAGTTGATGGCAGACGAGGACCGAAAGGGCCATCCAGTCTACCCATTTTTCTGCCTTATGAATGTGCCATAGGCCTTTACTCTATCAAAAGCCTATTCATGCATACTCCTCTGTATTGCTCCCTTATGCCTATCCAATGCCTGTTTGAAGCCCTGCACTTTATTCATATCCACCACTTCCGGAGGTAGGCTATTCCGTGTATCCACCACCCTTTTTGTGAAAAAAAAATTCCTCACATTACTCATTAATCTGCATCCCTCTAATCTCATTCTGTTCTTGTCTGATTTTTTGTCTTGCGCACACATAAGCAACATGTTGTGGCAATAGATCAGTAGGAGAAATGCAGAGGTGCCAGTTTTGGTGAATGCAGGGCATGTTTTAGAAAGTGTCCCTCATTCCTCAATTAGCGAGCATGCTAGCTGTGGCAAGTGTGTTTCAATGCCAGTAACTTGAAACTATTTTGCAGCTGCAATCTGAGCCAAGCTTGTTATGCAGCGATACAGATGACATGCCTTGCCTGGTGTAACATAACAAACATTGCGGCAGCTCCACTGTCCACCTCTTGCAATCACTAGAAAGCAAACATCGGGGGTGCTTAATTCTCTTGTTAGCATGTGTAATTCCCCACTCCAAGATTGTGTGGCACACTGGGAGCCCACCCCAGAGTGGCAAACACCATGCCCCCAATCACGGGGCACACTGGGAGCCCAAGTCAGTGTGCCCGACATTGTTTCATACACCTGTAAAGAAAAAAACACCTGAGCTGTGTTTTGTGGGTTTTTAACCTAAAACAAGAAAACTGTCCCTCGCCCCATACTTGCCTCCAGAGCCCAGCACAACTATATTCAGTAGAGCGGGAACATGTCTGCACTCTTCTAAGCCATCTGAACTGAAGACATGCCAGTAAGCTGTATAAAGGCACCAATGGGAGAGGTTTTAACTTGGGTGGAGATCTCTGCCATTTTTTTTCACTTGACTCCAAATTTTCAACATGGGGTTCTTGGGACCCCACCTTGTAAGCATTAATGCATGACAGAGGATGGCTCTACTAGGGAACTGATGCTCAGTTGGGGCACAAGGCCAAAGGCAGAGTGCCACCAACCAGGCATTAATGCCCTAGTAGAGCCAGACTCTTGGTGCGCATTTGTGCTTGTAACATGGCAAGTGCAAAGCAGATATTAGAATGTTGACTTACAATGGAAGACATCTGAGGAAACGCAGTCATTTTTATTCACAAATGATGCTTCACTGTCTTTACTTTCAAACACTGTGTCAGAACGTGCTCATCCATGTTGCACTCAACATACATTTAGCTAATGTTTGGTAATTTAAAAATGATTCTAACTTTCCATAACATTCTGCTACTAAAGTGTCAATATTTGCTCATTTTTCTGCACGTCTTTTATGCTTTGCCTGCCATTTCTAGATAGAACTCCTCTGTGAAAGTACTGCATTCTGGGGGAAATATACATTTCAGTATGCGACTACATGGTGCCACTGTGCTAATTTTTAGTAATGCATTTTTTTGGTCTGGGGGGGGTTGACTCTTTTACCCATTACACTAGATAATGAGACTGCGATTTCCCCCCAGCTTGTTTCACCAGCGACACTGCTCGCTCACTACTGCAGTTCAGACCACCTGCTGGGAACCTTGCTGCATCCATAGAAAATGGATGGTAAACACTTACAGGCACCACCTAAAGGGAACTACAAACTGACTAAGCATGCTCCCAATGGCAAGCTCGCATTACTAGGGAATTTAATACCCGCTTGCTATCCAGTCATGTGGTGTCTTCACCTGTCTCAATACTACATATCACAAACCTTTTTTGCCATGTTACAAATGAAATCCATCACTGTCATTTTATTCGGCCCCAGAAGGTAATTTTTTTTTTCTTTGGTCACTACGCGGTATAGCCTTTCAAGACCAATTAATGAAACGACAGTGCCACTGTTCATGAGGTGGGCTCTCAAAAAGCCTATGTTGCAGATTTGGTGAAAAAATTCCAAATTACTCTTACAAGCTTGTGTTGCACAGTTTCTATACACAGTTTTACTAGTTTCTTAACTCTGAGATTTTTAAAATATTTCACTCCAGATTTTCAATATTGCCATTTCTTCACCTCCTTATGAACGATACAGCTGTCATGTTAATCAGCAGAGGCCCCAAAATGCCTATGTTGAAAATTTGGCTAAAAATCTCCTATTGGGCCCTGTGGTGCTGAGGGTTGAGGTGCTGGATGCCACACCTCTCTTCATGCCTGTGACCCAGGTTCGGGAACTGACTTGGGCTGCCGGGGGTAAGCAGGGGTGGAGAGGGATTGAGTGTCCGCAGGACTGCTCCCTCACTGGGGAAGGGGGTTACCAGCGGTCGGTGCACTTGCAGCCTTTGGAGGCTGGGGGTGATGAAGCTGGCCTGCAAGGGGTGATGGGGCATGGCACCAGGAGGGAGCCCATGCAGACATGTGCACGCTTCCTCTGGCATCATTACACGCACCCACTCACGATGGCCAGAAAACTGGGAAATATGGCGCATGGTTGCAGTGGCTTGATGGCAGTCTATGGGACACCTGGCCTTGGGGGCACCATTGCCAGTACTGGATCCTGGTTTAGTGGGGTGATGGGACTCCCTGCTGCCCCACCATGGTGGACAAACCACGGGGGTAAATGGCAGTGGGGGCTTCACTGGGGGCTGGGGCACACCGGCCAGTGGCTGGAGGAAGCCTGATGCCAGGACATGAAATGCAGATCGACTGCCAACAGGTAATAAGCATTTGTCAATGCCGAATGTCACACTGGCATTGGCAGTGCCAGAGCTAGAGATGCATAATAGGAATGGCAGTGAAGTATTGAAGTGACGCCAACCCCACCCCCACCTGGTAGACAGCAACAGGCATTGGGGTGTGCCTTTGGGTCGTCTGCTATAACACTCGTGCCATTGTACCTCACCCTACTCTGTAGACACCAAGTGTCTGGATGTGCTTTGGGGTCTTTGGGCATTGTACTTACCCCAATCCATAAGGAAATACGCTGATGTGGGTGCAGTATAGGAGTATGGGGTGAACTTTGTGGCTAACAGTGCAAGGCACACCATGATGCCAGTCGGTGGCTGCAGACTGGGGTTGGAATGGTGTGAGCATTAAATCTGATCCCAAGTCACACCCCTGATTCCTGTCAATCTGTACTGGGTGGAGTGCTACAGTTGGAAACCCTAACACCGTAGGTGTGTGCTGGTTTCACTCCACATTTTCAACATGGGCTGGTTAACATAGAAACCTAGACTTTGACTGCAGGTAAGGACCACTTGGCCCACCTAGTCTGCCCATTTCCTTGCCTAGAGGATAAGCTGCAGATCCTATTTAACCAACAGCCTATTTCTTCCTACCCCCCACAAAAATTGCTTTCTGTCCCATGCATTCTTAAATTCTCCCACAGTTTGACACCACAACCTCTTCAGGAAGGCTGTTCCATGCATCCACTACCTTCTGGAAAAAAATACTTCCTCGCATTGCCCCTGAGCCATCCTCCCTCTATCTTCAAATTATGTCCCCTTGTTCTTGCACATCTTTTTCTGAAAGATGCTACTCTCTTGGACTTTGTTGATTCCACTGAGGTACTTAAACATTTCTATCATGTTCCCCCTCTCCCTCCTTTCCTCAAGGGTATACATATTAAGCTCCTTTAGTCTCTCCTGGCTTCTCTTGCAGACCCTGCACCATTTTAGTTGATGCCCTCTGAACTGCCTCCATCCTGCCCATGTCCTTGTGGAGATGTGGTCTCCAGAACTGGATGCAGTACTCCAGATGGGGTCTTAACAACTGTCTGTACAGGGGGATAACAACTTCCTGTTTTCTGCTTGAAATGCCTCTCCCTATACATCCCAGTATCCCCCAGCCCTCACTACTGCCTTCTCGCATTGCTTGCCAACCTTAAGATCATCTAATATGATTACTCCCAGGTCCCTTTCAATTTTTGTTGTTACTACTCCCCCCCACACAAATTGTGTAATCTTCCCCGGGTTTTTGTTTCTCAGGTGCATTATTTTGCACTTTGCATTGAATCCAAGCGGCCATACTGCTGACCATTCCTCCAACCTTGTCAAGTTCCTTTCCACACCTTGTGTTTCAACCCTGATGCAGATCTTTGTGTCCTCTGCAAAGAGGCATGCTTTTCCTTCCAGTCCCTCTGCAATGTTACTTATGAAGACATTAAAAAGGACTGGACCCAGTACTGAACCCTGCAGTACCCCACTAGTAACCCCTTTCTTCCCCGCTTTTTTTCACTGTCCCTCTCTGCCCACCCACCGTCCATTCTGTTCAGCCTCACTATCCCTCCCTTTGTCTTTCTACGCTCCCTGATATGCCTATTTTTTATCCCCCTGCTTAACAGAGTTGGTCATCTTTTCCTCAGTTTGGGCCTTTGCTATTCTGACTACCCTCCCTGCTTCCTTCTGCCTTAACTGGTACAGCTCTCTGTCCTGCTCCTTCTTTGTTTCCTTATACTTCCTAAATTCTATATTTTCCTCCCTAACCTTCACCGCCACCTCTTGAGAACCATAGTGGCTTTTTCATTTATGATTTGCTTCACACAAAGGCTTGTTGCCTCTCTGAAGGCAGTTTTGATATTTCCCCATTGTTGCTCCGCCCCTCCTTCTAGCCTGTTTGCTAGTGCTTTTCTAAGGCACTCTCCCATCTTGCCAAAGTCGGCCCTCCTGAAGTCCAGAACCCTCACTTTTGTATGACTTTTTATAGCCAAGTTTATCGTGAACCACACTGTTTGGTAGTCACTTGTTCCAAATGGCTACCCACTTCTAGATCAGAGATCCTCTCTCTGTCCCCATTTGAAAGTACGAGGTCTAAGATTGCTCCCTCATGAGTAGGTTCCAAAATTAGCTGTCTGAGGCATGCCACCTGAAGGGCATAAAGAATGGCCCTGCTTTTGGATGTGGCTGCAGCAAAGGTGCTCCAGTTGACATCTGGCATATTAAGGTGCTTGTCAGGCCACCTCATGAAAAGTGGCACAATCACTTTGTTAGCTGAAAGGTGATCTTGCACAGCAGCTGTGCCATTTGGCGACAGGGACGAAAACACATTTGTGGGCAGGATGTGGAGAATGACAACTGTGGTGTTCATGAGGAGGCATAAAGAAATGGCAACATTGAAAATCTAGAGTGACAATTTGAAATATTGGTGAAGCAATGAGCATGCATAGAAAGTGCGCAACACATGTCCGTAACCTAATTATTTTTGGGAGTTTGTTAGCCACATTTGTAACATGGGCATTTTGGGACCTCCCCTTATGAACAGTGGCGCTGTGATTTTGTTAATCTGTCCCAAAAGTTGATTTCCCAAAGTGACCACATCATTGTGCACTACAGGTGTGGAAACTCATTTGGGCAGGATGTGAAAAATAAAAGCTGTGCTGCTCATAAGGAGGTGTGAAAAAATGGCAGTGTTGGAAATGTGACATGGAAATATTGCAAATTTGCAAAGTTACAAGGGTGCATGGAAACTGCGCAACACACGCATGCAACAGTCATTTTTATGGACTTTTGGCACCAAATTTTCAACATAGGAATCTTTGGACCTCTGCTCATGAACAGTGTCACTGTCATTTCCTCAAACTGTCCTGAAAAGTGATGTCACACAGCAACCATGCTATTCTGCGCTGGTTGTGCAAAAACGCATTTTGGCCAGGATATGTAAACTGACAGCTATACTGTTCATCAGCAGGTGTGGAAAAATGCCAATTCTGAAAATCTGGAGTGAGAATATTACAAATTCACGAAGTTAGGAGCTTGCATAGAAACAGCACATCGCATGCCTGTAAAACAGCCATTTTTTGGATGTGTCCCACCAAATTTGCAACATAAGCTTTTTGAGAGCCCCCCTCATGAACAGTGGCACTGTTATTTCATTAGTCGGTCCTGAAAGGTGATTCCACGCAGTGACCACAAAATCACCTTTTGGGGCCAATTAACTCTGACAGTGCCAGAATTCATGAGGGGTCTCAAAAACCAATGTTGAAAATTTGATGCCAAAATTCCAAAACATGTCTGAGATGCATCAAAGTTAAACATTTATTTATTCCATTATACAGCTTACCAGGAATTCCTCAGTTCATGGTTAACTTTGAAGAGTGCAGACGTATTCCTGGTCCACCAAAGATGGTCGTACCAGACTATGGAGGAAAGTATGGTGTTGGGGGAGGCAGGGTGTGCAGTGGGAAGGGGGCAGAGAGACCGTGAGGGACAGTTTTTTTTTTTTTTTTTTAACAGGTTAAAAATAAAAATCGGGATTTATCTTTTTTTTTTTTTTGCAGGGGCTTTTGCATGCTGGGGTGAGCTCCCAGCGTGCCACCTAAGTTTATGGGAAGGGTATGCTGTAGCAGATGGGGGATTGTGCACCCCTGTTGGCACACAGCAAAAGTGGGGGGGCAAGAGCAGAGGGGGATTGGGCACCCCCTCAACACATAAATAATGGGGGGATGCATTATGCTGGCAGGGAGTGGGCTCCCCCGTCAGTACATACATTGGGGGCAGGGCATTCCAACAGGGGGATCGGGCACCCACAAAGTCAGCAGTATGGCAGGCAGTGCGCAGCCATGTTCATTTTGTTTTCACCACCAGGGAAGCACATTGGGAGGTCTGTTGCATATGACTAGCTCAGCTCACATTGCAGTGGACCTTTCATTTGATCTCATCCCCACATTAAATATGCACGGTGTGGCGCTGGCACGCAGGCTGATTGAGGGATGCACCTACTGATGCATGCCCTGCATTTCCCCAACAGTGACCACACCTCCAAATCTGCACTACCGCAAGATGTTGGCTGCGCAAGCATACCAACATAAAAAGGACTAACAAAAATCTGCAAAATAATTGCATTATGGGCATCTGTTGCCTAGTTCCTACACATGCTCATGACTTCACCACTTTTCCATATTTTCACTCCAGATTTTCAACATTACTTTTCTACTTTCCCCTGTTCCCTGCCCCAAGAAATCCACTCCTTGGATCTCTTGGGCTGGGTCCTGACGTAGTGTGGACCCAACATCATTCTGCTCAGAGCTGGGAGATATTTGCTTTTGGTTTTCTCCCCATTCCATCTGCCTGAGGGTGAAGATGCAGAGGATTGATGTCCAGACAGCGTGCCTATGCACATTGCTGTGAAGATTCCACAGTGCCCTCCCCACCCCAGCTCCCGTGTAGAGCTGTCCTACGCCATGCCACCCATGCTTCCACCAGTGGCAACTCATGTGGGCATTGTTGCACTTGAAACCTGCCCCTGGAGGAGACCATCCATTGGGACACTCAATCCTACCTCCCTGACCAACCCCCAGTGGCCAGAGTCTGTTCCCAAACCCAGGTCTCCAGCTTTGCACGAGGTGTGGCATCCAGCGCCTCAACCCTCAGTGCCACCAGGCCAGCAACATTACATTTTTTTATACCTCCTCATGAACAGAACAGCTGTCACTTTTCACATCCTGCCTGAAATGTGTTTTTTGCACCTGTTGCCAGATGGTGCAGTAGCTGTGCAAAATCGCCTTTCGGCTAACTGACAGTGCCACTGTTTGAGGTGGTGTCACAAAAAGCCCATGTTGAAAATTTGGAGTAAAAATAATCAAAACCTTGGGCGTTAGGGTTTCCAGCTGTGGTGCCCCACCCTGTAGAGGCTCACGGGCATCAAGGGTGTGACTTGTGATATTTGGCTGTAATGCTCACACCATTCTACTGACTGGCATCGAGGTGTGCCTTGGACTCTTCAGCCCCAAAGTTACCATATTCTTCTATAGTGCACCCATCTCAGTGGATTTCCTTATGGTATGAGATGAGCATAAGGACTCAAGACCCCAACGCACACTGACTCATGTCTCTCCAGGGTAGGGTGAGGTGAAATGGCATGTGTTATGGCTGATGACCGAAAGGCACACCCCAGTGCCTGTCAGTCTCTGCAGGGTGGAGGTGGGGTCAGTTCAATACTTCTGCCATTCCTATGATGCATCTCTCTAACTTCTGCACTACCAATGCCAGCAAGACAACATTCTGCATTGTCAAATGCTTGTTCTTGTATTGAAACATGTTGGACTCTTTTACCTTGTTAATGGCCTTAAGATGTTTGAACGTTTCATCCCTTCTTTGCTCAAGGGTATACATATTGAGCTCCATTAATATCTTCGTGTTTTCTGATTTCAGTCCCTGCACCATTTTGGTTTCCCTTCTCTGGACTGCTTCTATTTTAAGGTCTTTATGCAGGTGCAGCCTCCAGCACTGCACGCAGTACTCCAGATGGGGCCGGACCAGTGTCTTGTAATGGGGTACTGCCTCCCTCTTATGCAGGGGTTGATCTTAACATTGTTTTACTAGCCCAAACCCTAGTGCAACTTGACAAGGGCTAGTGCAGCTAACTCTCTACTTGCCAGTCTTGACTAGTGCAGATTTTCATGGCTTTTAAAAAAAAAAAAAGAAAAAAAAAAGTCTCTGCTTTAGCAGGCTGTAGTGCTCCTGCTAGTCTACTCGCCTGGAAACTACCACCCTATATCCCTACTCCCCATCCTAGCTAAACTACAGGAGCACCTCATTCTCTCCCAACTTGTCCCCCTTCTCGACTCCTCCTCTTTCTTCACACCAGATCAGTCTGGATTTAGGAAGTCACTCCACCATCACCTCACTCCTAAGGCTCACAGATGCCATCCTCACTGGAATGGAACATGGGCACACCACCTCATTAACTTTCAGGACGCGGCAATGAATCTCTCCTGTCTCTCTTCTCAACCCCCGCTTTCCGCACCACTGAGTCCCCCTTGGAAGATTGCACCTCCTTCAGATACCTCAGGGTATGGCTTGAGCAGCACTTAGACTTTTCTGTTCATATCGACTCAATTCACAAAAAACTTCATCCCAAACTGGGTGCTATATATCACAACAGGGCCTGCCTCCTTTTGCCCACCTGCAAAGCAATCCTACAGAAAATGATCCTCCCAATTGACTACAGGGACATGGTCTACAGCACGGCCCCTAAGTCCACCTTATCCAGGCTAGATCAACTCTTCCATTCCTTCTGCCATTTTTCCCTGGACTGCCCACCCACTACACATCACTGCATCATTTACAAGTCACTTGACCTGATGTCACTACAGGAACTGACAGGCCCACTGTGCTATGGTTACAGCTAAATTCTGGGCAAAGTCTCTTCCCTCATACCTCAAGTCCACCCTCTCTTTCCAGCCCCCTCTCTGCATACACACTCTGGAACAGACTCCAGGCTCCTTTGTCCCATGCATGTCCACATCTAGAGGCCAAGCTGCCTTCAGCTTCTGTATGCCCAAACTGTGGCACTCCTTGCTGGCAGATATTTGGTACGGAGACAGCACTCCACATCTTCTCCAGGCACATTTCTCCCCACCTGCTCATGCACCTACAGTAGCTCATTCCCATCTTGCCATGCCCATCCATCTGTTTGTATGGGGCTTACAACCAGCACCTCAAATGGGTATTAAATGTAAAAGTATGCTCTGCACCTTAGTCTCTAAGAGTTGTAGTGTTAATTCACCTGCCTGTTACTCCGATATCCCATCTACTTTGTAACCATTTGGGATATTGGCTCTGTAGCCTAATGTACTGTAGCTGCCTTTGCATATTTGTTTACTGTACTATATTTCCTGCTTGTTGTTTTTGTGTGTGTATATATATTCCTGCTTCCCCTTCCCAGGACACATCTGGAATCGAGTGATCACTGCTCAGTATGCCTTCCTGGTAAAACTCCTTGAATGAATGAATAAAAAATCTCAATGGTCCAGATGGCCTGGTGTGATTAACGGCTCAAGAATTGCAATTTCGTGGCAGTTCAAGACGGGGATCCCATAAAAGACTCAATGTGAGTCATCACTCCACTGTTAGGATTTTCAGCTATTGTCCAGGGTGTGATCAAGGGTAGAGTGGTGTTAAATCACTGGCTTCCAGTTTCCTGAATGTGTAACAATCTGTCCCATATTAAGACCAGTGCCCCTCATTTCCCTAGATTTTGAGTGTCTGTAGTCAACATTTCAGTAACAAAATTCAAGGCGGTATACAGGATTGGCTCTGCAGGTGGTGGGCTTTATCCCAGCCTCACCATAACCTCCCTCTTCCCTCCAGATCTGACTCTGCACTTTCCCTGGACACCACTGCAGACCAGACTCTGAAATGACCATCCACAGATCCAAAGCTGCCATTACTGGCAAGTGTAAGGGGTCCCCAGCTTTTCTAAATGGACAATGCCAGCCGTCACCATCCATACAGCCCCACCCGTATCCCACCCATCATGTCCTTTCATCCTAAAAAAGCTTTGGATCATGTATAGTACAAAAATAAAAAAAATTTTAAAGCTTGAAATAGGCATTCCTGGGGTACAAAGATCATCCTATATGGAAATGGAGATAGTATAGCATTATGCCTGCATACTGTTTCCCTTGGGCTGATGAAAGGACCATGTTAAAGAAAAATCTGTTATTGTTGGGGCAGAGCATATTAAAATCAATGCTTTTAAAAATGAAGAGATCATAGCTTTCTATTTTCCAAGCCCCTCAGGTTTGTGTAGCCCCCAACCCAAAGAAATCTTAGATGTGCACCTGGCTCACTTGACTGTACAAAAATTCAGAAGTGCAGGTCTCCAGTTGATGGATAGGGTGGGGGAGGCGGGGGCTGAAATTCTTTCTCTGCCTGACTCTGTTCATTGCCCTGTGGGTGGTAGTGACAGTGTGAGGTGTAGCTTTGCTATTGTGTGTGCATAGCTAGGGCTGCTTGATCATTTGCTGTTATGTCCTCTGTTTTATTTTGTTTGTTTTTGGGGGGTGGGAGGCAGAAAGGGAGAGTAGGCCATGGTACACAACAATGGGGGGGTCTCACTGTGACATTTTTTTGTTGGGAAGTTGGAAACTATATGGGAGCAGGATAAATGTGCAATAATCAGAATATTTATTGGCTTGTATTTTCTGTATAATTGATCTTAACTTACCATTAAGGGCTAGTGCAATTTTGAATCAACTTACCCTACTGGCTAGTGCAAAATGTTTAAAGTTGACCCCCTGCTCTTATGACTTGTGATACCCCTACTAATACACCCCAACATCTCTCTAGCCTTACAGCTTAAGTGGTCTGCATGGATGATTTCAGGTCACCGATGACTACGACAATGAGTCTCTTCTACCTTTTGCCAGCAACTCCCCTCCCAACCTACAGGTAGCTTAAGGGTTTCTCTTCCCCAAGTCCATGATCTTGCACTTTGTATTAAACCCCAGTTTCCACTCTTTAGACCATTTTGCCAGTTTTTCCAGATCTCCTCTTCTGCCAACCTCATCTGGATCATCTACTCTGTTGCATATCTTGGTATCATCTGCAAATAGGCAAACCTTGCCCTCCAGTATCACCTGTTTCTCTTTTCCACTTCCCTTATTGACCAAGACATTTCCCTTTTTAGCCATGATAACTCTTCCTCCAGCCTCCCTAGCCTTTCACAAACTGGGCACTCCTCCAGCCTCCACGGAGGACTCATGAATATGGCTGCTCCACAATTGTTGCACCAAAAATCCTCCCTCCTATATCCCCTACCCCCTCCCTGCACCAGCCCTTTCTAACCTTATGGTGCCACTGATCCTCTACCCCTGGCACATACCCTTGTACTCTGGCCCCCCACTAGCTTCCACAGTCCCTCTTGCTGATCCATTTTCCCCCCTCTCTCCCCTGTGCCTCTCTCTCTCTCCATGCAATCAAGTAGAGGTAAAACCTTTAGGAAACTGCTGTATTTCAATCCTTTACCCTGTGTAATCTTCTCTCTTGCTCTCTTCCCCCCCACCCCTAAACTATATTTGCATAACCTTTCATTATTTTGCTGCGCACACACTGTCTCAATTTCCTACTTGGCCATCTTTCCGCATTAATTGGTCACACCAAAAGTTTCCCCAAGTCCAAGATTTGCTTGCAGTTGTGAACAGCCCCCTTTCTGCATTAGTCCTTCCACACACAAAGCTTATTCCAGAAGCTTTAAGACACACTGTCCTTTCAGACACTTCTAACTATTCTAAGCAGCCTACTACATTTCCAAGGTAATCCTTGGATAGCTCAAGAGATGATTAAAGTCCCCCCTCACTGATACAGTACTGTTTAAACCAGAGTCCCAGCTAATTAACCAGTCCCTCAATTTTATTTAGTTGAATTCCCACCCACTTCCAGCTAAAAACAGTACAGATTACCTTAACCACAGTAACTTTGTTTCCAGTAGAATACACACCTGGTAGACTCCTCCCTTGCCCTGAAGCACTCCTACTGCTCCTTCATTCTCTCTGCCTTCTGCATTCTTATTGGTTATTCTTCAGGGAGTGGTTAACCTGCATTTAATAGAGAGGTGTCAGGTGGGTGGGAGAAAAAAATCAAGCTCACAGCTCTTGTCTTGTCCCTGAATGCAGCTGGTCTGTCTTAAGGCCCAGCTGCTCCCTTGAGGCTGCTGCCCCTGGTGATTGGCTCCTCCAGGAGCCCTCTCCTCACTGGTGATTGACCAGTTAGCTGAGCTTCTGTCTGGCTGCTGAGCAACCACTGATGGCTGCACTACCCTTTTGATGCTCTGCTCCTGCTGCGGATTCTGGAACTTCCTCCCTGACCCCTGGAAGCTGCTGATGTAGCCCCCAATGCTCCAAATGTGGCTACGACTGCCGATTGACAATTGCTACAGATATGGCATCACAGCTCTCTTGCCTTGATGTGTGAAATGGCTATGGTAGTCACTTCACTACCAGTCCAGCATTGCCAGAAAATGTGATTCTGGATGCAATAAGCACTATATAAACACAGATTCTTCCAATGTTTTCATTCTGTTTAACTTCTGTTGGGATTTTGCATTTCTAATAAACTGTCTGCATTGTGCGTATGTCCAAAGATATTTCCCATGGGGACCAAAAGAAAACCCTGTCTCTACTTCTGTCTTTGAAAGATAAAGTATGGCATCTTTTAGCCATTACAATGGCAATTCTCTCTAAAGGGCATTTTGCCTGATTCTGTAACTTTAAAGAATGTGCCAGTTTCTAACAATGATCTTGAGACCAAAAGCACCAATAAAAAACAGTAGAATACAACAGCCAAACCTTAGACCACATCTCTAGCCTTCATAGATACTGAATCTCCCTGATCCCTTCATTATGTACCCTACTGCATAGCTTCCTGTCATCTGTGGAGACTCCAAACTTGCCCCAGATGCCCTCTCCAATCTCATGGAATATCTTGAAGAGGACGAGACCCAGGATGGATACCTGTGGCACCTCACTCATTACACCACCCTCTGCTGTCTTTCAGCCAGTTTCCAACCAGTCTGTCCCTAACCATGCCCAAGGTCTCCAGCTTCTTCAGCAATCTTCTGTGCCATTGAAAGCCTTGCTATAATCAAAATAAATCTGCAGCATCGCCTTTATCCATCATTGTTACTCAGCCATAACAATCGGATTGGTCTCAGAAACCTCCCTGCACCAAACCCATGCTGTGTACTATCACAAACTGTTGATCTCTAGGTAGTCCAAAAGGTCCTCTTTGATCACTGACTCAATCTGTTTAGCCACAACAGAGGTAAGGCTGAAGGGTCAGTAATTCTCTGGCTGCCCCTTTCTCCCCCTTTGTGTAGGGGGACTGCCTGCTACTCTCTAGTCCTTCAGAAGTATCTCTGTGTGCACTGAGCTATTGCATAGCGCTACTAGCAGTTCAGTCAGTTTTCCATTGCACACTTTGGTGGATCCCATCTGGCCCTGGGGCTTAAACATAGAATTTGACGGCAGATAAGGACCTCTTGACCCATCCAGTCTGCCCATTTCCCTACCTGCTGGATAAGCTGCAGATCCTAGTTAACCAGCAGCCTACTTCTTCCTATCCCCACCCCCTAGAATGGCCTTATGACTGTCCATGCATGCTTGAATTCCACCACTGATTTTTGACTCCACAACCTCCTCCGGAAGGCCGTTCCATGCATCCACAACCCTCTCTGTGGAAAAATACTTCCTTAAATTACCTCTGAGCTGCCCCCTCTATCTTCAAATTGTGCCCTTGTTCTTGCACACCTTTTTTTTTTTTTTTTTTTTTGAAAGATGCTACCCTCTTGGACTTTGTTGATTCCCTTGAGGTACTTGAACGTTTCTATCATGTCCCCCCTCTCCCTCCTTTCCTCGAGGCTATACATATTAAGCTCCTTTCATCTCTCCATGTCTTCTGGTGCAGACCCTGCACCATTTTAGTTGCCCTCCTCTGGACAGCTTCCATCCTGTCTCTTTGCAGAGATTGGGTCTCCAGAACTGCACACAGTACTCCAGATGGGGTCTCTCCAGCTGTCTGTACAGAGGGATAATAACTTCCTGTTTTCTACTGGTGATGCCTCTCCCTATGCATTCCAGTATCCCCCCAGCCCTCCTTGCTGCCCTCTCACATTGCTTGCCCACCTTTAGGTCATCTGATATGACTACTCCCAGGTCCCTTTCCATTTTTGTTGTTAGTATCTCACCCCCCCCATTGTGTACTCTTCGCCTGGGTTTTTGTTTCCCAGGTGCACTATCTTGCACTTCTTAGCGTTGAATCTAAGCTGCCATACATTCGACCATTCCTCTAACCTTGCCAAGTCCCTTCTCATCCTTTCCACCCCACCCTGTGCATCAACTCTGTTGCAGATCTTTGTCATCTGCAAAGACAAACTTTTTCCTTCCAGTCCCTCTGCAATGTTGCTTATAAAGACATTGAAGAGGACTGGTCCTAATACTGAACCCTGCGGTACCCTACTAGTAACCCTCCTTTCTTCTGAGTGGACTCAATTTACTATTACTGTCTGTGTCCTATTCTCCAGCCAATTCTTTACCCAAGCTGTCATCTTGGGACCCACTCCCAGGCTGGCTAACTTGTATATTAATCTTTTGTGTGTGGGACTGTGTCAAATGCCTTGCTAAAGTCTAGGTAGGCCATGTCCACAGCCTCCCTGATCTACTACTTTGGTCACCCAGTCAAAGAAATGTATCAGATTCGTCTGGCATGACCTTCCCGCTGTGAATCCATGCTGCCTAGGGTCCTGTGCCCTTCTGGCCTCTAGATACTCGACAATTCTTTCCTTCAGAAGTGATTCCATCATTTCCCTATCACTGAGGTTAAACTAACAGGTCTGTAGTTTCCTGCTTCTGCCTTGCTCACACTTTTGTGAAGAGGAATCACATCTGCCCTCCTCCAGTCCTCGGGTACCACCCCATCCTCCCATAATTTGTTAAAAAGGGTAGTCTGTGGTGTCACTAGTTCTACCCTTAGTTCTTTTAGAATTCTGGGATGAATCCCATCAGGCCCCATTGCTTTGTCCACTATCAGTTTTAAGTTATTTCAGAACCCTTTCTTCTGTAAATGGGCTGGTATCAACTTCTGTATCCAGAGTGTTTCTACTGTTTTTATGTACCTCCCCTCTTCATTTGTAAATACTGAGCAAAAATATTTGTTTAGTATCTCTGCCTTTCACAGTTTCCCTCTGCCCACCTCCTCCCCTCCCTTTATTAAGCCTCCACTATCCCTCCTTGGTCTTCCTTCACTCCTGATGTACCTATAAAAGGTTTTATCCTTCTTAACCGGTTGGCTATCTTTTCCTTGGTTTGGGCCTTTGCTGTTCTGACTGCCTTCCCAGCCTCCTTTTGCTTTAACTGATACAGTTCTCTGTCCTGCTCCTTCTGTGATTCCTTGTACTTCCTGAATGCTTTCTTTTCTCTTGAACCTTCACTGCCACTTCCTTTGAGAACCATAGTGGTTTCTTACATCGTTTGGTTTATTGCTTCACACAAAGGCTTGTTACCTCTGTGATGGCAGTTTTATATTCCCATTATTTTTCCCCTCCTTCCTGCCGTTTGCTAGTGCATTCCTTAGGCACTCACCCATTTTGGCAAAGTCAGCCCTCCTAAAGTCCAGTACTTTTGCCTTTGTATGGCTTGACTCTATTGCTGTGTTTGTTGTGAACCATACTGTTCGATGGTCGCTAGTTCCCAGATGGCTACCCACTTCTACATCTGTGATCCTCTCTCCATCTCCATTTGAGAGAATCAGGTCTAAGATTGCTCCCTCTCGAGTGGGCTCCAATACTAGTTGTCTAAGGCATGCCCTCTGTAGGGCATCTAGAATAACTCCACTCTTCGAAGTGGCTGCTGCAACTGCACTCCAGTTAACATCTGGCATATTCAGATCACCCATCAGCAATATCTCCCCTTTTTCTGCCATTCTAAGTATACTTTCTATCATTTCCTTGTCATTTCCTCCCCTGGAGAGAATCTGTATAGAACCCTATGCGGATTGTGGTGCCATTGCCTGTCTCCAAATTCCCACAGTGCTTCTTCTCCTCCCTGTTTACCCTTTTGTTCTGTTGCTTTTATTCCTTCCCTTATGTAAGAGCTCCTCCTCCTCCTCTTACCCTCCCTGTCCCTCCTGTATCCTGGTATGTTTACATCCCAGTCATGGTTTTGTGTGTACCATGTTTCTGTGACTGCCACGATATCCAGATGTTCCTCCTCCATCAAGGCCACTAATTCAGGAAGCTTGTTACCCAGACTACAGGCATTGGTACTCATTGCTCTCCATTTTTTGATGGCTTTACCTTCTGTCTTGTCTATCTCTAGGGCTTCAAGCCCCTTCTAGAGCCTTTTTCTTGTAAATACTGGTGGTCTAATTTTGGGCATGCTCCTGACAGATGCCATAATGCCACTTTATAAGGAGAGGGGCTAACTGTCTGACATTGTAAAGAAGGATAAGTAGTTAAGGATAGCTCCTTCTTGTTCTTCCTCTAGTATCCTCCTCTTGTGGCCTAATACCCCTGCCCTGTTTCCTTTTTTCTTTATGCACAATAAAAAAGCATTGTTTGTCTCCTCTCCCTACCTTTGACCCCTTCAGTTGACTGCTCCTGTTTGTTTGGCCCCCTGACCATCCTGTTTGCTTTTAGTTTTTGAGTCCTCTTCCCATTCCTTCCCCCTACTTTTTGTTGAACCTGATGAAAGTCTTTTTCTTGCTCCTCACTGCTTTAGACTTTTACAAGAGCCATATTGGTATCTTGTACCTGTTTTGTAACCATTCTCGTGCATGATTTTTGGCTTGGATGGCTCCCTTCATTGCCCCATCTTTCCTGTGGACCTCTGATACTGTTCACATTGGTCAGTTTGTTTTGAACCATTTTCCTCATTCGGTGGAAGTCTGCTCTTCTGAAATCTGACTTTAAACTCCAACCAGAATCGAATGTAGCTCTGGTCGCTGGACCCCAGTTGCTCCCCTATCTTCACTCCATCTAATATCTGAGTTGGTGTGCATCAAATCAAGAATGACCATCTGTCTTGTGGGATCCTTGACCAGCTGCACCAGTGGACAGTCCAGCAGTGTATCCAATGGGACCTAACTTCTGGTGTACCACCACTCTTCCTTCACTCCCCTTGCTGGCTCTTTCATAAGCCCCATCTCTCTTCTGCCTTGTTCTGCTGGTCTATATATGATCCCTACCTATATTCTTGTTTGAGGGTGCTGTGAGGTAAGACAGTGACTGCTGGTTCCCCTTTGCTTCCTCTGTGCCCATCCTCTAGAGCCTCTGTTTGCTTTTTCCTCTGTCCTGTTGACAATTCCAGTCTTTATTCCCTGTGGCCCAAGTTTCCATGATTGCCACTAGGTGTGCCACCAATGCCTGGAGAGCCCCAGACTCCTGGAATTGGGCAGACTCATTCCAACTAGCTCTGGATCATTTTTTTACTGCCATGTACTCTGCACCTGCAGTCCTTCCCATTATCCTTGCCTTATTTTCTATTGCTTGCAGACCCACATATTCCCTTTCTTGCCTGTTTTGGGGGGGCAGATAAATACCACTTGGCCCACCTAGTCTGCCTGTTTCCCAACCTACTGGATAAGCTGCAGATCCTAGTTAACCAACAGCCAGTTTTGAGCCTTAACTTTTTTACCCACCTTATAAGGCCCCCATATAGGGGGAGAACTAACTAGTCTCGCCTCCCTCATTCCCTTTACCATGGTTTCCCTAGATTACCTGCAGTCAGTTTAAACTGTATAATGTAGACATCGAGCATCTGACCCAGTGTGCTGGTCCCCTCTTGTCTGAATGCCATCTTTGAAGAGCCTCCTGTCCCAGATGTTACCCCACAGTCCCCTACAAAGTGATACCCTTTCTCCCAATACCAGCCTACTAATTCAATCCCTTGAACCACCATTTAAGTTTTCTTTCCTCTTACCCTTCCCCCCACTTCACACAGGAGGACACTGAAAAGGCCAGGGCAGGCAGTGTGCCTGTAATGTCCCACAAGCTCAAAGTTAAGCTTCGCTTGCTTCACAGGCTGTCTTGCCAGATCATTGGTACCAGCACCCCCTCCACTATCCTTCCTAGTCTCAGTCCCAAATGACTGACCCAGCAAGGCACCTGACCATCCCCACCCCTCTTCCCTCCCTGCTGCCCTGATTATAGAACCAACAAGATGCTCCTATCTGCCTCCTTGCATATTGTTTGTATCTATGTCTTAAGTTACTGTTATACTTGTGTTGTACTGTTATACTGTGTATTTTCGTTTGTCTTACTGTGACAAGGTACCTTTGTAAATGAGCCTATGGCTCAAAGGTTTTCCAAACTGCTGTTAAAATAAAATATTCCTCTGTGCCAGCAGCTCATCACTCCATTCCCCTGACCTGAACCAAAGTCCCCCTGTGGAGTCAGGTGGCTGTCTCCCCTCCAGAGCTGCAAAGCAATTTGCCATTGTGATGGGGTTTGATCTCCTTGCGACTGCCCTTGTCACCCTTCTGCCCTCCCCCCACTACTCTCCACCACATTAACCAGTGGGCCTCTGGGGAGCTGGGATGTGGTATGTGGCTACAGCTGAGCTGGTACCACTGGAGGGAGCTTCCCCTCACTGCTTCCAGCTGAGCATGGAACTCCACAAAGATCCTATAGAAATGACAGTAATCCCCCTCCTAGAGTGTAACCCAAGAGTGCCCCACAATTCTGCAACTGACTTCTTAGTCTGCTAAACCTTATCCCTATAGTGATCCTTGGATTTCTGATTGAAGTGTTCTAGCAATAATGTTATAGCTGCCTGTCTGCTGCTTCTTGCTCTGGCAGCAAGATTGCTTAATAGAGCAAGTGTCTGATCATCAAAGGAGACTCTACATCAAATGGTGTGGGAGTTGGAAGAGTACAGTAGATGGCCCGTGTTGGACATGTGAATAATTGAATGTGTAGCCCTGTTAGGGTCCCATTCTTTAAATTCATAGTAGTATACTGTACCCCAGTTTAAATGAAGCAAATTTAAATTAGGCTGTCTGTTGCGAAAAAAGGGCTTGCTATCCCAAAGCATTCTCCAGTCCCCTACATAGCCAAAGCCCCGCTCACTGCATCACACTCTTAGCCAAATATTGAAATACTCTATCCATGTCTTTCTACCCTGGCTAGCCCATGGTAATGACAACACATCTGAGGCTATCAAGGATGTCTTCATTAAGCTTTTCCACTATTATCCAAAATCCGTCCTGCAACACCTTTACCCTGTATATCACTCCAGTCATTTGTACTCAAATGAAGTGGCACATGTGGTTTCCCATTAACCCGGCTAGAAAGGGATTTGAGCCTTAGTTTGATGGCATATTGCTGTACTTGTATTTTGCTCTTTATCAATTATTCCCCTACCTACCTGCCCCCTAATACTAAAATCCCCCAGTACCATGACTTCCCTCGACTTTAAAATGTCATGCTTTCCTCTCATCCTGGTAGTCTCCTCCTGTGCAGCTTGATCATCCCCCGTGAAAATCAACTGCAAAGGGAAGTATTGTTCTCGCTGGACTGTATCCAGTTCCTATTGTCGGGCTGTGAAGTTGAAATACCCTCCACTATGGATAACGAGATGGAGGTTATTAGTGTTGACTCTAGGGGATTGAATTTGTGCATTCATGGCACTACCGCCTTGCTTTCCTGCTGCATACTAACATGACCTTGGGAGCCTCTAGTTCCCTCCACTGGTACTTGAGGGTACTCGCTGAAGGCTGGGGGTGGAGAATAAAGGTAAAAATGAGAACATATTATAGGGATGGAGTGGTTCACATGTGGCATAGCCTACAGGTTCTGGAAACTAGCACTATTCCAGCTTTCAAAGCTGAACTAGACCGATTCCAGGCAGCAAATGTTAGTGAGGGGTGGTAACATTCATTCTGGAGCTGTCGGCGGTACTGTACTCTGGGTATAGTGACTGCTGTGTGGCAAGACTGCTTAAGAGGATGGGGACCCCAAGTCCCTTCTATCATGACAATACCAGCATACAGTTCCAGACAGGCAATATAGTGTAGTAGTTGAGAGTAGGGCTGTGCATTGGTTGAATATTTACAGAATACCACGAATAATGGGCTAGCCGAAATATTTGGACCCAAATACAGAATAGCCTGCTATTCCAGCAGTATTTGGCCATGGGATTGTTTAAGCCTTTTCTGGCTTCCCCTCTCCTGATCAACATTGAACTCCCACCACCAGTCACTGGCCCAAACTGAAGAATTCCCCCCACTGAGATTTGCATCCATTTCCCCGTCTCCAATGTATAAAGTGTCCCAACTCCCTGGTGTCTAGTGGACCCACACATGCCCCTGTGAGCCACTGGTACAACCCTCCACTCACCTCCACAGCTGGCAGCCCAACTGAATGCTTCAATGAATGAATACATGCTTGTATAAGCACACGCTCATTCATTGGGTTCAGACCAGGTCTTACACTAGGCTAGTACCACTACTAGGGGGTCTAGAGAGGAGGTGGGAGCTCCTCCAGTTAACCACGAGGGGGGGGTGAGAAGGGAGGGAAATAGCATTGTGGATCCCAGGAGGGGTCCACAATGCCATTTTCCCTCAATTCTGCCCCCACTGACTGGAGCACCCTCCCTCCTGGCCCCGAGACAGGAGTTCAAGACTAGTGTGAGAACTGGTCTAAATCAGTGAATGAGCATGTGTGCTTGTACAAACACATGTTCATTCACTGAAGCACTAATCGAGCTGCCACCTGAGGTGAGTGGAGGGCTCTGTTGGTGGCCCACTCAGGGTAGTGGGGAGGGAGTGAGCAGGGGGTAATATCTGATAGGGTTGGGGGTCCACTAGACACCAGGGAGTTGGAGACATATATTTTTTTATACGTTGGGGACAGGGGAAATGGATGTAAATCTCTGGGGGGATTCTTCATTTTGGGCCAGTGACCAGATTGGGGGTGGGACCACTAGACACCAGGGATGAAGAATATATTTGATGTTGACCAGGAGGTGGGGCACGAATAATTCTGCACGGAATACTGACTATTCGGCCAAATATTTGGAAAAAGGTATTTGCAAAGCCCTAGTTAAGAGCACTGAGCTCTGCAAACCTGGAAAACTGTTTGTATCCCACAACCACTTGTGTGAACATAAGGAAGTCTTTAAACTTCCTGTGCTTTGAGGATGCACCTGAAAATGAGCCTTAGCTTAGTGTGTTTCCTGTCAAATTTTTCCAAAATATACTAGCCTGTTTCTGCTATATCTTCCCATATGAATGGCACTATTCCACATTTTCCATACTCTGCATTAGTTGAATTAAAAAGCTGCAGACACCAGCAGATAAATGTTCATTAAAATGGAGTCTGGTTCTTCTCATTACAAACAAAATAAGTCTCAACTCACCCTTATTGTGGAACAATTCTGAGTGCAAACTGTGTGGAAGTAAACAAATCCATACTTAAACAAGCATTTGTCAATGCCTAATGTTGTCTTGCTGGTATTGGTAGTTGGATGCATAATAGGAATGGCAGTGAAGTATGGAACTGTCAGCTGCACCCTGAAGAGACTGATAGGCATTGAGGAGTGCCTTTGGGTCGTCTGCCATAATGCTCATGCTATTTCACCTCACCCTACCCTGCAGACTGACAGTGTCACGTTGTGCCCTGGGGTCATTGGGCCTTATGCTCACCCTATTCCATAAGGAAATGCGTTGATGAGTGCAGTATAGGAGGATGGGGTGAACTTTGGAGCCGAAGAGTCCAAGGCACACCTAGATGCTTGTCACTGGCTGCAGAGTGAGGGTGGAATTGTGTGAGCATTACAGCTGACAATCCAAAGATGTACCCCTGATGCCTGTCAGTCTCCACAGGGTGTAATATTGAAGTTTCTAAACAGAATGCCCCGGGCATTTGTTGGCATTTGCACTCCACTCAACATGGGCTTTTTGTGACCCCACCACATGAACAGTGTCGCTATGATTTTCTTAATCTGTCCTGAACGTTCACTTCCCACAGTGACCGCGCCATTGTGCGTCAGATGTGCAAAAACACATTTTGGGTAAGCTGTGAAAAATGACAGCTGTACTGTTCATGAGGTGTGAAAAAAATGGCAATGTTGAAAATCTGGAGTGAAAATATTAATTCTCAAAGTTGCAAGCGTGCATGGAAACTGTGTGCAATGCAGCTCGTAACAGCTACTTTTTTGACCAAATTTTTAACACAGGCTTTTTGGGAGCCCACTTCATGAACAGTGGCACTGTTAATCTGTCCTTAAAAGTGATTCCGTGCAGTGACCATGAAGTCAACTTTCGGGACCGAAATGATGAAATGAGTGACTTCATGAGGTGGTGTTCCAAGATCCCCATGTTGAAAATTTGGAGCCAAAAGTCACAACTGGCTGAGATCCAACTAAGTTGAACCCCCCCCTCCCCATTGATGCCATTATACAGCTTACCATGTTTTTCTTCAGTTCAGTCTGCTTTGAAGGTGCAGACATCTTACTGCTCCACCGAAGATCACCGCATGGGACTCCAGAGGTAAGTATGGCGTGAGGGTGTGTGTGGGGAGGTGGGGTGTGCAGAGGGTGGGTGCAAGTTGGGGGAGCAGAGCATCGCAAATGAGGGACTGTTTTCTGTTTTTATAGGTTTAAAAAAAAAAAAAAGTGTCATGGGTAGGACATTTTTGCACACTGGGATTGACTCCTAATGTGCCACCTGTTTTTTTTTTTTGGGGGGGACTGAAGCAGACGGGGATTAGGTACCCCTGCCTGCTAAGAAAGTGTTTCTGTTTGGGGGAAGGGCATGATGCTGAGGGGATTGGGCACCCCCTCAGCAAAAAAAACCTTGGGACTTTATGCTGACATGGATTGGGCTCCCCGTCAGCAAACAGAGGGAGCATGCAGATGGGGATTGGGCACCCCTGAAGTTGGCTTGCTGGGGGTTTAGGCAGACAGCTGCCACCATCTTTACTAAAATGTTACACCAGGCAAGGCACACCCTGCAATGACTGGTTGCTCACTCATTGCAGCGGTGAAATTATTTCAAGTTGGTGGCACGCTTTTGCAGTGCTGTCAGATGGTGTGCTATTTCATTCATGCCAGAGAGCCCAGCCTGAAAAAGCAGTGGTGCCATTGGCCACAACATGACTGTACCTCCAAAACCTACTATTCCACCAAGCTACCACAATATGGTTGCACTGCATGCTCAGAACATAAAAATGATTTTGGGTTAATTGAATCAGTATAGAGGGCTACAAAAATTACCTCTACTAGTAATTTATCCTACCCAGATCGACTCTGGGATTTAAACTTGTATGATCTGTCAACTCATAGAACTAGATCTACTGTTTCTTTTAACATTTTAAAAGAACCCAATCTTATGAATGATTATAACCTCTATTGGGCCCCCAAACCAGTTGGACTAAGATGTTCTAACAGGCAACTGTTGATTCCAAACTTTAATACTAATAAAAGTACCTTTTTTTTTTTTAAACAGTTGAGTTCGCAAATTTTGGAGTACCCTACCTGACTACCTAGTAAAGATCAATTTTCCAGAAATTAGAACAGTTTAGACACTTAGTTGACGGATGATAAATATACCCTGCAGTGCAGGGAAGGTGGTCTGTATGAGCATTGGACTCCAACCTTTAATTACTGAGTACATTTTATTTTACTTGATATAAACACATTTTAGAAAAAGACCTTGATAAAGCTCAAAGAGAAGGATCAGAAAGTTGTCTGGCTTTTTTGGGGGTGGCACATTTTTAACCATTATCTTTGTACCTGTGTGTAGTAAAAATATTTGTCTACTTTTATATATACTTTGGAATGTTTACACTCCTTTTATTTTGGAACAAATCTGAGTTGAGGCTTTTTAGTTTGTTATAGCTGACTCGACTACAGCTGGTTGACAATTTTCTGTACTGTATTCTTCTCATTGGCTAAAGAAAATTAGTGTTGAAATCTTACCTCTGTGCCTTACAGATGCGCATTCAACACTGCTGTTGGGCGAGGCTTGACTGAGACCTTCTGCTGCAATGGGATGGAAGGACGCTATGTCACAATAGTAATTCCCAAGCGGAAGGACATCCTGAGCCTGTGTGAAGTTGAGGTGGTTGGGATTCCAGTTCTCTGTAAGAGATACGCAAGGGGTGAGTAGAGCAGCATGATTTAATAACATCCACAGGACTGTAACTGTTTCAAGAGACATGTTGGGTTCAGGTCTCTTAATAAAAAAAAAAAAAAAAAAATTTCCTCTGGCTGCATTACAAATTCAGGTTGCACTTTGAGTGTCTTAACTACACTAACTACATTGCAATGTAATTGCATGCAGCATGCAGCTACAGTGTGATTACTCTGGATGCAATTAATTACATTATAACACACTTGAAGTGTAGCCTAAATTCAATTTTTTTATAACATACTAATGTAGTGATGTATGCTTTTGAAGGCTCAATCCATATCTTCAGTAAGAACTACATTGTACCACACAGGTGGCTCAAAAGGAAACTGAGCAGTTTGGGGTGGGTATGAAGGTTGTAAACTGGTTACAAAATTGGTAGAGGATAGGTGATGGAGACTGGAGGTGGTAGATGCCACTTACTCTGGGGAGAGGAGTGACCAGTGGGGTACCTCAGGGTTCAGTACTGGGACCAGTCCTCTTATGTCTTTTAGTTTCTTTGCAGAAGATCTGAAATGAAAGGCATGCTTCTTTGCAGATACAAAAATCTACAATAAGGTGACACATGAGGTGTAGACACTCACAGTGGAGACCTGAGACTTCTCGGTGGTGAAGGGTAAGGCAGCTGGGTTTCAATGCAAAAAAGTGCAAAATCCTTTACATAGGACACATAAACTCAAAAACAGAACACAAAATAGGGAAAAGGTAACAGTGACCTTGGGGGTAATCTTATCAAATGACCTGAAGCTAGTGAGGCAATTCAACAGGACAGCAGGTAGGTCGAGTGATACTGGGGTGCATAAGGAGTATTGCCAGTGGAAAGGGGGACTTACTGCCACTGTATAGATCACTGGTGACCCCCAACTGAAGTACTGTCTCCAATTCTAGAGACCACATCTCTGAGGACATGGATGGGGGTACAGGCCATCCAGAGGAGGGCAACTAAAATGGTGCAGGGACTGCATCAAAAGCCCTATGAGGAGAGGCTGGGGATCTCTATGTAAACCCTGGAAGTGATGAGGGGGAGGGGGGGACATAAGACTTATAAATACCTCAAGAGGATGAATAAGAAAGTGCCCAAAAAAAGGGGCATACATGGGAGGGGAAAATGTAGGAGGGGTGTGAGGAACTCCTTCACTGAAGGAGTGGTGGATACCTGGAACCACCTTTTAGAGGAGGTGGTGGGCATGAAAATTTGTTGTGGGCTTAAAGTATGCTCTTGTCATGGCACAGGTCAGGAACTGTAGAATGACCAGAAGCTATAAAATCCACAAGTAGCATTTTTTTAACACAAGAATTGTGCAAGATGGCTTATACAGGCAATTTAAAACAAAGTCCTTTGTAACATGGCAAAAAAGAGAAACCTTAAATAATGGAATGTCATTGGACAAAATGCACCACATGATCAAACTTGGAACGGGGATTAATTTATTTTAGCTTTTGTTGACCGGGTAAGTGCACTAGACAAATCCTGCCTATTTTCAGGCACGACCCGGGGGAGGGGGATACAAATGAATGCCAACTGACCTTGAACCAGATTAAGCTGTTGGTGGTATTTTTAGTGAATGAGGGAAATTTGGCCAGGACACCGGGGAAATTCCCCTACTCTTTTCGATAAGTGCCATGGGATCTTTAACATCCACCTGAACTACCACCAATCCAGGCAGATGGGACCTCGGTTTAACGTCTCATCCGAAAGACTGCACCTCAGAAATGCAGCACCCCTCTTATGCTGCATTAGTGTCAGTACTAGGATATTAATCCAAGTGCCAGATGTGGGAACTGAAGCCACAGCCCTCTGATCTCCCGGCCTCAGAGGTGAGTGTGCTACCTACCGAGCCACTGACACTGATATGGCAATGCCCGCTCCAACTAAGTATTAATCACCGGGTCAAGGTGTAGTACCAGTAGGTAGCTCTGCACAAAATGCTGTATGGCAACCACAGAATCTGACACCGTATTAGCAGAGATATTGGCAAAAGTCCTACAATGAAGCATACCACATACAATTCATTGTGGTGAAGAAGCAGCTTCTGTCCGCAGCGAGACGAATCCCAAGACTTTAAGCAAATAGAAGCTGAGAAAACTAATGGTAACAGTAATGCATGTTACTCTGTGAAATCTGCATATAAAACTTTTAGTCTGTATACACACAAGTATGTAAGTCAGTGTGTTGTACCGTGGGAGAATGCCAAGCACTGTATGCGAACAAGTGTGTGACACGAAATATCTTTCTGTAAGCATAGACAGTGAGTGTCCATATATTTCACAGTAGCACACATCAACAGGACTGCTTGTCATGTTACAAACACATTAATCCCCTCCGAAGTCAGCTTCTACTGGAGAATTAATGCATGGTTTGGTGGTTGTAGGCACTCTGCCTTCAGCCTTGTGCCACAACCCCCCAACCATGCATTAAATCCCCAATAGAAGCCTCAATCAGGGATAATGCTTACTTGTCTGAGGGTAGGATCTCTCTCTCCTTCTCTAGACTACACTTTTTATAAGAAGTCTTTTCCTAGTAATTTCTGTATCCTGAGCTCATTAAGAGACATCCTGTTTTTACACAATGTCCCAAAATGTCAGTTCTTCTCCCTGCAGGTGCAACAAAATAGAACATTATGTGCCAGAATGAATCTCCTGTTAACACTGCAAATGTGCTTGTGCAGGTAAAACTGCATCTCTGGGTTAATCTCCTGGATTCCAAATAGCATTTTGCAATATGTTCAACAATATAACTCTATGCGGGCAAACCAGAGAACCCAGTTTAACATAAAATGCACATTTTTTATAACCACAGATGAGCAAGGGGAAAAGATAAATGGCAAGAAACAGGAAGCAAATGCAAAAAGTTACATTAGCAATTAACAAACTTCGGGAAATCACATCCGCTGACCCAGACAATAAGACTCCAAGGATGATTAAGGAAAATGTCAAGTATAACAAATCATTTACACTCCTTTTAAATAAATAAATGCAACACATCAGGCCAGGTTCTGCTGGATTGGAAAACCTCCATAGTATCAATATACAAAAACGAAGCAAAGGAAAACCTAGTTATAGACCTTATTAGCCTGACCTCAAGCCTAAGCAAAATGATGGAACTAGAGAAACAGAGTTGAGATGGAATTAGAAGCATTGGATTACTGACCAGTTCAGCATGGATTTACTAGGGGCCACTACACACTTGATCACCTTCTATAATCATGTTAGTATTCACTAAAAATCCTAGGATTTCTCTTCCCTTTTTGGAACACTTATCAAAAGAGTTTCTATTTGATTCAACGAGTCCAACATGGAGCAACAAAAATAATCCCAAAATTTGTCTCCCAAATTGCTTTGAAACTCATCAAAACACTAAACGCATGTCGTTTAGTCCTAGGTGTACCTCTTTTCACTCACATGCGAGTTGTACACTCAAACGAACTGACTCAACCTTAACGGCCACCTCCAGTATCAAGTATGACTGCTTGCCAAGAAGTCTATGCTAGGAATTACCACCCCAAGCCTGCAAAGCCTTTGTAGCTGACCTAATTCCATCAGATGCACTAGGGCTACAAACAACTCTGTCCCCTTTCTGTAGAAACACACAGTCAATGTTCCTTCAAATACCGGGTGCCACTTTGGCTTAATGCACTTGACCTAGACATCACAAGAGGACAAAACAGGCCCCTTTAAAGAAACTCTGTGGCCCTTGCCACAAACGGTAACTGACTCAGACCTGAACCCCCCCCCCACACACACACCCTTCCCTCCTCTTTCCTGCTACTTTCATTCTAACCTGCCCTTTGCCTTCTCTCTTCTTGCTAACACTCCCTTAGTAGGCTCCAGGTCCCACCTCAGCACCCCCCCATGAGTCTAGCCTTCCTCTGACTACCTCTTTAGCACTTAAGACAAAAGAACTGCTGCCCATCAAGTTCTCGCCTCCTTGCATATACAGTAGTAGTTTAGACTATCATCCTCTGTTCCCTACCAGAGTTGCTCTATATCCTGTAGTCTCAAGTTGTTCACTTAAACTTGTCAACCTAGCCTGCTATAAACTGTATTTTTACTTACGTAATCCTTGTTATTGTAATTATGTAACCTGATACTCATGTTTTTCTAAGGCATGGAACCTCCTTGTATCTTTATGTACTTGTAACCGTTATGCTCATGTATTACTATGACGTGGGACCCCTGTGAAAAGAGCCATTGGCTCAAAGGTACTGCCTAAAAATGATACTTGCCATTCAACGACAAATGGGGGGAAGGCCTTGTAAATCTAAAGGAGAGAAGAGGTGACCTCTCGCAGCTTTATATGATTTTGCAAGACCCGGAATTAAGATCAGTGTGGGATAGAATATGCAGTATGTAATGCAAACCTACAAAGCCAAAAGTTCCAGATCATTATTCCAAGAGAGGAGGGGTAAATTCTTCCTTATAAGAGTGGCAAGGCAATGGAACTGCCTTACCCCAGCAAGTAGTGGAAGCCACTGATTTTTTTTTTTGAAAATTTTAAAGCTTAACTTGATCCCCACCTAAAATGGGAATAAGACAGTAAAAGATAATCCCACCTAGATGTGGGAGGCATCCTCGATGGGACTCTACCTTTTCAATCCTTAATCAGCTAGTAAAATAGCAGGAGGGGGAGAACTGACTGTCTGATCAGTTCCTAGGTCTCACTAGAAAATTTGACTGCAATCAGATGAGACAGAAAAGGGAGGATAGAACAGATCCTTGCTTTTAACTCTTGTTACATAACAAATGGCACAGGGTCTTTTCCACCCTGTCACACATGTATGGGATAGTTAAAGGACACTTGATAGGAAGGTGGGGGTGGGTGTGTTTGGGTGTCCCCAGAGATCCAGTGGGGTCCACAGTGACAGTATAAGAAGTAAAGATTGGGTTGGCCAGTCAGTCCTCATCTGCTGGCATATTTTATGTTCTGTTTCTACTTGCACAAGAGAAACATTTGTGGATTGCAGTCCTCATTACTGCCATTTTAAACTTTTAATTTCACCATAGGTCAATTCCCTTGTGCCTAGAACTTTGATTGCGTAAGAACTTGCTATGACAGTAGTTCTTAGAGAGCATCTCTTGCAGCAGGTCATGATACATGGGATATCCACCGCAGATGTCTGGTTCCTCTGGGATACTTCTCGGCAGTAAACCCTGGGATCTCCCCTAACATTACCGTGTGGTGTCAGTATGGCATGTATAAAGGAGAGGTCCCAGCTATTCCTCGGTTCTCTTCCATCCTAGTGACCGAATGAGAAACTATTTCTCTGGCCTCCAATGGGAACAGAGGAAGGAAATAATTTAGCAGCTCATAGTCATAGAACGACTGGAGCAAGACACCCTTCTGAAGTAACAGCAAGGGGGAAGGCAGGCTGGGCAGCATGACCTGCTGCAAGAGATGCTCGCAACCATACTATCATCTTTGAGTCTATCTCTTGCAGCAGGTCATAACACATTGGAAGATTATCGAGCAGTTATGCCAAGGGGAGGAGGAAGCAAACCATTATGACTTGGGATGGGATGCCTTGTAGAACAGCCCATCCAAAAGAAGCCTGCTTCTTGGAAGCCATGTCTAGATTGCGATGACTGTTTTGTGAATGTATGTACAGTAGACCATGTGGCAGCTTCGCAAATTTCTAAGGTGGAGACGCACCAGAAACATGCCACAAAAGCAGCCATGCCTCTGGTAGAATGGAGTTTCACAACCTGAGGTTGGTCGAATTTTATATAGATAAAATGCAGTTGGCCAATCATGCGGACAAACACTGCTTCAAAGTCTGAATGCCCTGGTTTCTAGGGGTGAACGGTGAAGTTGCTTAGTTTTGCAACTGAGGTGTGGAGAAGATAAATTCTCAATGTTCTATGCACATTGAGAGTATGAAGCAGGGATTCCTCTGCATTCATAGGCTCTACATAGTGACAAGTATAGTTGGTTGGCTGCTGCACGCAAAAGCTTTTATTGTGTATTTTAAATGAAACATTTTTACTGCGCTTGTATAGGATGCACGTCTGTGGTAGTGGATCCCTACAGTAGTCATAGCAGGAAGAGGAGCTGTAGTTCTGATTCACATAACTACAACTTGTAGAGGACGCTCAAGATATCAATCTGTTGGAATTTCAGCTAGTCTGTACATTGGCAAACTATCTGGGGCAACAAAAGCTTATTCTAAAAAAACAAAAGTATATTTTAATTTGGGAACTGCAGTCCTGCAAAAACTACTGTGACCTGCGGTTTGCTTCTGAGTCATGTGAACACTAAAGTGCACCCTGCGGTGAGCAGGGTGAGCACACGTCTGCTCATGTTTTGTGTATTCTGTGGGATCAAAGGGGATTGTCCAGTATAAAGGACAAGTAACATAGTAATACTTGAACTGAGAATTAAACTAAATAAGAGAACTTGGTTATAGTCTAACCAACAAGCTTACATAGGGGCTAGTTGTTCCTGAGTTTGTGTGTACTAAATCACAAATATATTCAACTAATAGAACTAGTCAAATGTCCTATTGTTTAAACCTGAACTCTTCCATATTGAGATTATTGCTACTTCTGCCAAACACAAAGTAACTTGGACTTTCAGTATTCTATTGTAAGGAGATCTTGGTATATACTGTAACTAAAATGACTGACCAAATTAGTAAACCTGAAACTATCACCCCGGATGGGGAAATAAGGGTTACATGCTGCATGAGTTGTATGTTCCTTAACAAAACGGGATGTTTTATTAGAACAATTTAAGCGTGTCAAATGTCTAGCTAATCTGGACTTGCAAGCAGAAATTAACCTCTGTAGTATTAGATTACAGAATCTTGAAACAAGTCAAAATGAGATGTTACAAGTTTGAAAATATACACAGCACAAAACTGAGTCCATACATAAATGACTTGAGTAATGATGAGCCCCTCACTACTGAGTACACAAACAACCCCAGCCAACAAAAACCTCAGTTTTACATTGCCAAATAATCCACTACCTACCCCGTAGGAACCTCAAAGGATGAGGGACTGTGATGATGAATACACTGAAACATGTACAGAATGGATATCTGTCTCTTCTAGGGCGTTTAAGAAGGGAAGGAAAGCTGAACTTTTCTGTATACCAACTTCTAATAGGTTTAGCACTCTACAACAGAGAAATGAAATTGATGGTGATAATCCTACTTCTGTTGAGCAAATTCCCAATACTTCAGATAGTAACGTAACTCCTATTTTAAGTACCATAAATGATACTTGATTGGAGTGAGGAACCTAATACCGATACTATATTACAAAACCCTATATCTAATTCGGTAGATCTTGATCAGCACAACATGTAACCCATAGTAAAACAAATATTTTTGTACTGGGGGACTCTATCATCAAACATCTAGAGTAATGTGTAACCCAGATAAGGAATTTAGAACCTGTTCTATTTTTCGTGGGGCCAAAGTTGCAGATTTATTTACTTATTAGGATCTAGGATTAAACACCTTTGAGCTGAGGGCTCTTTTACAAAGGTTCCATGTCAATATGAGGGAAGACAGCATTACAAGGGTTCAAGTAAGAGTATAAAACATGTACAATATTTACAATAATTACAATGGATTATTCAAGCAGGTTAAATGAACAAAAAAAACTATAGAGGGTAAGACACCCATAGGGTTAAGTTTACAGTAAGTTTTATAGGAGAGGATAGTTACGGGTAGTAGAAGGTTGGTGTCAGTTTGCTGAGGCAGTAGTTAGTGGAGAGAAGTAGGCGGTAGGGAAGAGGGGACTAAGATGGGGGTAATAGGGTGAGAAGTGGAGTTGCTGCAGTCATGGACCTTGTCGAGAGACATGAGGGGTGGATGCATGAGGCCAGTGGCCAAGCAGAGTTTTTAGCCACCAAGTGGAGGTAGAGGGTGGTAGAGATAGCCTGGGCATGCCATGGAGGGAGCCTCATAGGTAGGTCTGAGCCCTGAGGCAGAGGGACTAGTGGTAAGTCACAGGTGCTGGATGCAGAAAGCTGCTGGCATAGTAGTCTCTTGAATGGGCCCAGAGCAGGTTGAGCAGAGATGTCCTGGCTGAGGGCATTAAACCAGAGGGGTGCTCTGTAGGCAAGAGAACGCTGACTCTGCATCGTTCGAAGACTAGGAACATGGTAGATAGAGGTGAGTGCTAGCACTTGTCCATTGTGTGTTGCTGATGTGTGACTGAAATAGGTTTGCTGTGCCATGGGGGAGAATTCCTAGTAGTGCCTTTTTTGCCAGCAAGCAGGTTTGGTAGTGTAACCTCCAGCTAAGTTGGAGCCAGCCCGTTGGCGCATAGGTCACAGGTATGGGTGAGATGCTTGGCTCCTGTGAGCAACCTGTAGGTCTTGTTCAGTGCTACCGATATTCTGCGGAGGGCGGTGGGACTAGCAGCACCATAGATGACCAAACTGTAGTCTGACAGAGGATGAAGATGTTGATCACTAGTCTGAGTGTCTGAGGTGAGATGGTGCTTGTGCCTGTGGAGGAGACTAATTTTATAGCACAGTCCTAGCCACATTGCTGATGTGCTGGTGGTAGGCCAGGCTGCTGTCAAGTGTGACCCCAAGATATTTAAAGTGCTGGGTATGTTCAAGCTCGAGATATAACCAGCATGGCCAAGGATATTATACATAAAGAGGGGAATAATCCATTAGTAGTAATCCATGCAGGTATAAACTGTCGTCCAAAAAAACTTTAATTGAACTTAAACAGGATTATATGGCCCTATCTAATGCTCTAATTGAGGTGGTCTGCACCACTTGTTTCTCCGAAATTCTTCCAGTCCCTTGAGAAACACCTGCTAAAACACGTGATAAAACAACTAAATGAATGGTTGAGGAAATGGTGTTTCCAACAAAACGGCTTGCTCGACTCAATGGGAACAATTTGATGCCAGAAATACCCTGTTCTGCTGGGATAGACTCCATCTAAGCTGACTGGGTGGTAGTCTTTTTGGAGAAATCCATACTGAACTTTAGTGACAATTATTTAAACTAGTTGCAAGGGGGGAGAAGGGGAATGCTCATCCTTGTCTAATAACTAGCAAGACAAACATACCAAATGCAAAATCCTCATGTTAAATGCTAGAAGTTTCAATAAAAATAAATCTGCCAAATTGGAAACCAAAGCCCTACTATTGAATTTTGGGATTATTGCAGTCAGAGACCTGGTGGGACAATAGCTCCACCTGGATTCAGAATATTCCAAATTACAAATTGTACTATAAGAATAGACGGGGGGTGGGGGGAGGAGGTGGGGTTTGTTTGTATGTTCATACCAATATTGAGTCACATCAATGCATTTCTAATCACAACAATGAAGATGTGTATGGGTAAACATTAGATTCAAAGGGGCATCAAAATTTACTAATTGGTAACTGTTGTAGACCACCGGCAGCAATCAATCAAATCTTTATTTATCCAGGTGGACACCGTTAAGCAAGCTCATTTACAAGGTGGACCTGCATCACACAAGGTTAGAAACAATATACATAAATACAGGCATTAGGGTAGGACATGAGTAAATAATAAAGCAAGCTAAGTAACAGTGAGAGCAGCAGTCCATTTAGGGGCACATTGTAATGTATCTATGTACATGACATGGTTAAGGAAAGGGTGAGAAGAATGGAGATTTAAGTGGAACCTCTAGTAGGTATAGGTTGCAGTGGTAAGGGGCAGGGGCAAAAGTCCTACTCGTGGTACTGTACTGAATGCCCGCTTATGGCTTAGGACGAAAAGTTTTTAGGGTTGAAGGCTTTAGGGTCACTGACTGCCTGAAGCCTTAGTTTGCTGTGGTGGCTGAGCTGGGTTCACAGCTCTCGGGGGAGCAGAGTATGGTTGAGGGATATGGGCGGTGGCTTCAGTAGCGCTGACCACCTGGAGGATGCAGGTGCATGCAGTGTCCAAGCTGGGACCCTGGAGGGTACTTGGTACTAGGGGGCGTAATCCGATTGAGGGTTCTCGGGTGGAGGCACTGGGGGCGCCGACCACCGGCCAAGGTTCCTGTGGCGACTACGCTAGGAGCTCTGTGGAGTCATTGGCCCTTGGGGAGTCGGAGCAAGGGGTAGAGAGGCTTGGTAAATAGAAAGAATGATGAGGCAAGGGTGAGAAGGGTATAGGGTATCTGCAGGGTAAAGTTTCTAATGTGTGCGAGGCAATAGAAGATATTACGCAGAGAGGGAATAGTTCATAGGTGGTGGAAGCAGTGACATACTTCTGTAATTGTTTTTGCGTATAAAGTCTAGAACACCGCGATGCTTACTGGGGATCTTAGTTTCAGGAATTTCTGTATCTCGTTCCAGAGGGTTGGCAGCTAGTAGCCTATGGCCGCTCTCCCAAGGTGCATGAGGACCCTGGGAATCCTCAGGGAAATTAGTGAGCAGCTCCTTGGGGCATAGTTTCGGAGCTAGCTTAGAGGCAGTAGGTCAGAGAGATAATGTGGTAATTTGCCAGTAATCACTTCTACTGTCCATACAGTGGCGTTTCTATTGCGTCTGTATTGTAGGGAGGTCCATCCCACAGCAGTGTATTAGGAGCAATGATGGGTAGAGGAGGGGAGGCCGGTGATGAAACGCAGCGCTCTGTGATATGACGTCCAGCTTACCCAGGTATGAGGTGTTGCAATGACTATAGATGAAATCAGCGTAGTCTAATAAGGAGATGAAGATGGACTGGACAAGCTGTCTTTTTGCCTCTGTAGTCAGAAGGCAGTTTATCCAGTAGAAGACTCCCAGCCTCTGCCTCAGTTTTTCACCATATGCTCCAAATGTTCCCTGAAGGAGAGTTTGTGGTCTAGCCAGACCCCCAGGTGTTTAAACTTGGGGACAAACTCCAAGTTTTCCCCCAATAAGGTGGTGATGGGGGGGTAGTGCCAATATCATGGTAAGATGGATGGTTGCCAGGTGAAAGAATCATTGCCTTAGTTTTTTGGCATTGAGGAGCAGCTTTTTGCTAAGGAGCTGGTATTGGAGGACATCTAAGTTGAGTTGCAGAAGTTTACAGGCAGCTTCAGGTGTTGACCAGCTTAAGTATAGTACTGTCATCCGAAACGGGTGAATGTTGGCTTTCTTCATGCCGAGGTTGATGCTGTTAATATATATAGTGAAGAGTATTGGTCCGAGGATGGAGCCTTGAGGGACACCTCTTAATGGTTTAGGGGAGAGCTCCCTTTCTGCCTTAACCTGCTGATGCCTGTCAGTTTAGTCCTGGTGCCAGCCCAAGGAGGTGGTGTCTAGATGTAAGGCTTTTAATGAGGAAAGTAGGGAATGGTCAACAGTGTTGAATGCCTTGCTGAGGTCTAGGAAGACAGCGCAGACTAACTTTTTGTTTGCAAGGTCATATTGCCAATTGTTTACCTTGGCCAACGCCGTAACCGTACTGTGGTTTGTTCAGAACCCTGACTGTATAGGATTTAGAAAGTCTGTCTTTCCAGGAAGGCTCATAGCTGGGCATTCACTATTTTTTTTTTTTTTTTTCTAGAAGTTTTGATAGTGTGGGAAGTAACAAAATTGGCCTGTAATTATTTAGGTCACAGGGATCCCCAGATTTAAATAGTGGGATAATGTGGGCAGTTTTCTAAAATTGGGGAGAGAACCCTGTGATAGTGACAGATTGAACAGATTAGTAATGGGCACTGCCAGGACATGCCAGGCAACCTTTATGTAGTAGGGATCTAAAGAGTGTGCCAGCACTTTTCTTGGTATCCAAATGAAGGAGATAATCTTAAACTTCTTTTAGGATAGCAGGTGAGAAGGAAAAGGCGACATTTGTTAAATTTGGCTCAGGGGGCGAAGCATTCATCTGACAGCACAGGCTACAAGCAGGAGAGTTATTGAATGCTAGTCCAGCTGAGGCAAAATGATTGAATGCTTGTAATTTCTTTTTTATTACTGATGATGACATTGAAGAGATTTTTGAGGGAAGTGCATTTCCTATCGTATGACCAGAGGTCTTTTATTGTGGACCAGAATTTGATTGGGCATTTTGAGGCGGCATCTGGCTCTGTGCGGTAAAAATTGGACTTGGCCTCTCATCAACTTTGTGCAGGAGTTCCTGGCAGTTCTGAAAAGACACCAGTCTTTGGCAAGTTGTGATTTGCAAGCACTTTTCCAAAGCTTGTCTCTTTTTAATGCGGTTTTGAGGTCTGCAGTAAACCAAAGATATGTTCTGGGCTTTATGTGAGTTTTGACCAGAGGAGCATGGATATTAAGGGCATTTAAGATTTCTTGGAAGATGACAAATGCATTATTTACAGATTTTTTTTTTTTTTTGGCGAGGAAGAAACTCTGGCAGAGTGGAGAGGCCCTAAGATCATCGATATAGGCCAGCGGATAAAAGTTCCGTTTCGATCTTAGTAGAGAATTTTGAGGAGGATTTGGGCATATGGTTTGTTCTCACACCAGCAATAAAACAGTGGTCGCTAACATCGGCGTGGAAGATACCAGCATGGGAGAAGTGCAGTTTATTTACTAGTAGGACATCTAGGAGGGTGCTGCTTGATGGGTTTTTCTTATTAATGTGTGTTGGTTCATCTGAGTTGTGAAAGTCCATGGGAATCGCAGAGGGATTTGAGAGGTAGCAAGGCGCTGGACAGCCAGTCGTAGTTAAGGTCTCCCAATATAATTTCTAGGTTACTGGAGTCCAACATAGATGACAGATGAGTTTAGAAGCTGACCAGAAGATGTGGTCTGTAGCAACCAATGATTCAGATGGCTGATGCAGGAGTGGTTTCAATTTTTAAGGACATGCATTCGTATGCATTGGCAAGTGAGGGAGTAGTCTAGTATAGACTGTGAATTTGTCCTTGGTGTAGATGACGACTCCACCACCCCTAGTTAATTTTTCAGTTCTGAATAGTAGATGGATGCTGATCCCCCTTATCAGGGGTGGCTGGCCAAAGCCAGGACTCTGAGCTAAAAAGCATGTCGGGTTCGGTATGTGAAATCCAATCCTGGATGGAGAATCTTTTTTTAAGGCTACATGCATTGACATGCATGAAGCTAATTCCTCTTAATTTAGTGAGCTTTGAGGATGAAGTGATGTCTTTTGTGGGCCCAGGATTGAGCTCGACATTGCCTGAGCAGAGTAATGGGAGTAAGGGTTTCCTTAAGGCAACAAGGCATATTTTGGAGATTTTTGTCCTTTGCCGGGTAGATGAAGCATCTGGGTATGTTTGCAGGAGCTTATTGTTAGTATTATGTTGTCCTAGCATCGCATAGCATAGAACCCTTGCTGTGAAGTACCACTGGGTGTAATGACTGGGGGAAGTGGCTGATTCCTTCCCACTTGCATCTGGCTTCTTGAGGCATACCGAATACGCCACCCAACTTGGTGAGGGTGAAAGGGTGCAGAGGTGTTGCAAGAGTTAAGTAATGACCTAATGTATGCACATTCTAGTAAAAGGATGAATTTCCCCACTTAGGTAGGTCCTTCCTAGCGGTTCCCCTAATAAAGGTAATATACATGGTGTGCTAAAAACTGGAGCCACAATGCAGATCCTAGCTATAATGAATCCCTATTCAATGAAATAAATGAAATGACAAAGGTAATGATATCATATTAGGGGACTTTAACCTTCCAGGGATCAATTGGAATATCCTAAATGGGACTGGTGACGCACAAAATAACTTAATATGCTAACCAACACAGGATTGGAACAGTTAAACATACCCATGGTCATAACATCTTGGATCTAATTAACAAATAATGAACTAAATATAACCAACATTAAAATCACAGAACCATTGGGGAACAATTCTGTCCTGTTCAGCATTCCTATTAGGTTTATTAATATATATTCAACATGACTAATCCACTACGACAAAGCAAACTATGTAGAAATAAACAGTGAAATAATATAGACTGGAATTTGGTATTAAATCCATTAACAGTTGAAAAAGCTTGGAATTGTTTAAAGCATACTGTATTTGACCTGGAAAGTAAATATGTTCCTACCAGGAAGAAATAGAAAGGCAAGATATGCTTCTGGTACTCTAGGTCAATACACAAATTAATAAATATAAAGGGAAAATTATTCAAGAAATCAAAAGTCCCCAGTCTAATGTTGAACAATATAAACAATCAGTAAATATTCTTAAAGATAAATATAGACCGGAATTTAATTGGCCCATTAAAAAATATGAAACCCCTACATTCTTTTGAGAGGTAAAAATCAGACTACAAAAAAAGTAGGTCCTATCTTTGAAAGTGGATCTTTAGTTGTAAAACAGGAAATGGCTAACCTTTCTGCTCAGTATTTAATAAATTGACTGTGTAATAAATATATTCAAAAATCAGATTGTGATTTAACACTACAAATTTGTATAATAACACACAATGTACTATCAGCTCTACTAACCATTAATAAAAAAACGTAACTCTAGCCCTGGACTGGACCAAATTAAGCCTAGATTTTTAAGGAATACTGCTTCAGGTATTACCACACCTTTAACCATTTTATTTAATCATCATTAGACAAACTAGTACCATCAGACTGGCATAAGGCATTAATCGTTCCAATATTTAAAAAAGGGAAATCTGTCAGAGGTTAGTAATTATCGTCCTAGAAGTATCACCTCGGTTTGTAAATTAATGGAAAAGATTAAGAAACTTCTTGAGATTTAAATCCATGCTGTTATATCTATAATGCCCAGATGTTCAAACGGGTTGTTCATGTACTACTAATCTGATTTCCTTTTATAAACCTATTTGCAAAGAACTAGACCCAGGAACACCAATGGATGTTATATTTGTAACCTCTAGGGGGCACTATCCCAAGGGCTACTACCCCTGCCTGTTCAGCTAATAACAGATTGAGTGGCCCGAATCCAATGGCGGGTGCCTACACCCAGAGGTAGGGGTTGGAACAGTCAAATGCGACCTGGTCACAGCCCTCTGGGTCACTGCAACCCCCCTTTCTTCCCACTGGTGGCTCACCAGCAATTCCCACTCTATCATTGTGACTTGCTTACCCCCAGGTCGGGATGGCCAACTTGGTGCAGAGGACACCCTGTAAAGTAAGATGCAGTTATACCATAACCCATACACAAGGGTAGCACAAACACGCAGTTCAAACGGTATACTTTGCAACAACAAATATGATTTTATTAAAGGGGAAGAAACAAGGACGGGGGAGATCAGGTTAATTAGCTCAACACTTCTACCATATAGGGCACCGTGCACAGGCCAAACCTATCAGTCACTGTCTTTGGGTACCCAGGCCTTACAAGGCTAAACTATTTGGTGCAGCTGGTTGGGGCCCTGGTGAAGAAACAAGCATTTGATACCTAGGTTAGATTTGTAAGAGCCCGCAGGCACAATTCATGCAGCCAAGGAAAAGCCAGACAACTCTTGTCCTCAGGGAAGAACATTTGACGGGGAGCTACCCTGATTTTTAGTACTTGCGAATCCTGCAGAAAGATCCCTCTCACACCCCTGCAGGACTTGGCCTGTAATGCACACACTGCTCCACATTTACATGAACACAGAGGGGTACCATACCAGGCAGCTGCTCCAAACTCCCGATCGCTTTCTCTGACCGAACCGGGTGAACAACGCAGCTTCACTTGTCCTGACAGTGTGATTCAGCAGATTCTCCAGTCCTCTACAGGGTGAGCCTGGTAGGTAGCTGTAAATGTACAGCCTCCTCCGCTTGCACTCCTCTACGGATCTTGTTCACTCTCTAGGGATGTGGTCACCCGGCTTCTTGGCCTAACACACGTGCTTCCCGTGTGAAGACTTTCCCAGAGCAGGAGCCACAGCTCCTTCTCCCTTCATGATTACCAATGATTCTGCCCCTTCAGGGCAGTTTCCTCTTGTTTCACAGGGCTCTGGTTGGCTGCTTTTGGGATGTCAATCACC
The DNA here is from genome assembly GCA_016271365.2 of Neoceratodus forsteri. Classification (NCBI taxonomy): domain Eukaryota; kingdom Metazoa; phylum Chordata; order Ceratodontiformes; family Ceratodontidae; genus Neoceratodus; species Neoceratodus forsteri. The sequence goes on along the minus strand of CM057455.1, from coordinate 217,626,192 downwards.
TGACACGCCCTCTATTGGTGCAAAAAAGGCACCAGAGTCCAAACTACACTTCCCAGGGGCACCTGCCATATCTTCTCTTTTGGGCAGGCTCCCAGTGGGAGTCCAAGTTCTGGTTGGCTCGAGTGGTCTCCATTTTAAGGTCACCCCTTCCCCAATTGGCCCATATCAAAGTCCAGGTCCAAAATGGAGGGCCTAAACAGAGTCCGAGCTGCAATGAAAGCAGGTTAAACAAACAGCAATGTTACTGCCACACTACATATGTTCCAGCAAACAGTTACATCCTTCAATAAGGCTCCTTCTGCTTGCTTAGTGATGGCAGAACGGAGCGATTCAAACAGCAACTCGAGTGGGATTCGAGCAGTAAACCCGCAGTCCCTTCTATACAACTGATCAAGCCTGCAAGCAGGCAGCTCTTACAGGGGCAGTACCAGAGGCTCTAAACACTCACTGTGCCCACATTCAAACTGCATTATGCTGGACACCAGTTGGGCAAGGAGCACTTGCGCAGCTCCAAGAAAGCTTTTAGGAACCCTCATTAGTAGGGGGGGTTACACATAATTGGATATAGCAAGGCTTTTTATCTTGTTCCTAATAATAAATTGTTATGTAAACTAAGTTTGGTTTCTCACCGTGGTTAATAGATTAGGTTAGGGAATGGTTATCAGATTGTACCCAGCAGGTTAAAGTAAACGGATATTTATCAAGTCTTGGAAAGGTCACTAGTGGAGTGCCTCGGGTCTGTCTTGGGCCCACTGTTTAACATTTATATTTCTGATATGGCTATTAGTAAATATAACTAAGTTTGCAGACCACACAAATAGGGAGTAAAGTGGATACTGCAGAAAGTAATCTATCTCAAACGATTTGCTTCATATTGAAAAATGGGCCATCAATGACATATTTAATATTGACAAATGTAAACTTATGCACTTTGGCTTAAAAAAAAAATCAATGTAATTATATTAATCAGCTAATCTCCAAATCAACCTGAGATGTGGGTATTGTGATTAACAATAAATTATCTGATCACTATATTAAAGTCTGTAAATGGGCAAATGGACTACTAAACTGGGTAAGGAGGACATTCATTTCTAGAAATGAACAATGCCTCATTCCATTATAAAGGAGTTGCATTCGACCACATTTGGATTATGGTACACCATTTTGGAACCCCCTATCTGAAGGGGACATAGCCATGTTGGAAAGGGTCCAGAGGACTGCCACTAAAATGGTCCCCAAATTATCTAATACTGATTTATGTAAGTAGATTAAAAATAACAGATTTGTTCCCATTCAACTGAGAAGATAGAGGTGACTGACTTCTCTTATACAAAAGTTTAAACAGTAATGTGATGGATCTATTGGACATAAAACAGACTGATAGACGTGTTGCAGGAAGATCACATAACAAAATATTAGATGTAATGTGGGCAAACACATCCGAAATAGATGATTTCTATAGAAGCGGAGTGGCTAAACTCGAATACTTCCACAAGAATTAATTGAAATGGATAACTTTAATTCCTTTAAAATTTAAATTAGATGAATGACTTCTGTCAACTACTTAAACTGGGAATAAATGGCCTGCAAATTGCAGGGGACGATCTCGATGGGCCTCTGGCCTACTTTTGTCCTGCCAAACCTAAGTAACTAACCCAAGTACACTGGTAAATGGATAGCCTGATTTAAAGTATATTCAGAAACCACTTTGGCAAAAATGGTTGGTGCATAGATACTCTAACATTATGAAATTGCAGGTAGGGAGACTTGCCATTAGTGTCTGTAACTGAAATAGGTCTTCCCGCTTAACGGCAATTTGTTTTCCAAGAAAGAACAGAGTTCACTGGATTCAGTGGGCTCAAAAGGACTTGTAGTCAATTTTTCAAGCACAATTCAAATCCCACATAAGGACTGGATCCTGGATAGGTGGATGAAGGTGCAGAATACCTTTTTAAAAAGGTCTGCATCAAAGGTAACTGGGACAATGATTGGTTGTCCACATGTAAATGAAACATGGCAATGGCCAAACGGTGGACTTTTACAGAGGAATATTTCGTTCCATCCTCTGACAAGGAGAGCTAATAGTCTAAGATATCTGAGGGGAATACTCATGAGGGTCTAAGTCTTGTGTGTAGATGCCCAAATGGAGAAGCATTTCCACTTCATTGATTAGGAAGATCATATTTTCTGGCAGCCCGAAGGACTCCTGCCACCTTTTGGGGACACCCTGAAGCATGAGGACTGCATCCACAGCCAGGCATGCAGAGGGGAGTGAAGGTCCAGGTGTAGCAGGGGCCTTGTGCTTGGGACAAGAGCCTGGCAAATTGGCAGAGGTATGGGATCCAGGATGGAGCTGTAGAAGCAGAGGGAACCGAATCTCTTGGCCAGAATGGTTCTAGGAGAATCATAGACCCTCCCCCATCCTGGACCAGTTTAAATAGCACTCTCTGAATGAGATGAAAGGGTGGGAAGACATAAAATCTTACTGTCCAGGAAATAACATGTCCAACCACACAGTTCCAGGACCTCACTCGAGAGCAATAAAGAGGCAGTTTTGCATTTTGCGGAGAGGCAAATGGGTCCAACTCGGTCTGTCCCATTAAAGACATTGCTTAGTATGTCGGCATAATTTCCCACTCGTGGGTCAGGGTAGTGGATCTGCTTGGAGCATCCACCAGGGTGTTGGACACTTCTAGGATGTGGACTGCCAGAAGATGGATACTTCTCTGGATTACCCAATACCAGATCCTCCTAGATTCTCTGCAGAGGGTATAAATGGGTGCCTTCTTGCTTGTTTAGGTAGTGAACTACTGCAGAATTGTCTGTACCTGAAGGCAACCCAGGGGAAGGAGTCTCTAATGCCTGTAAGGCATAGAGGACTGTCCTTATCTCCAAAACAATGATGCGGAGATTGGACTCCACTGGTGTCCAAGATCCTTGGGATCAGACATAGGAGAGGAGCTCCCCACCCTGTCTAGGAAGTGTCTGTAGTCCAAATGAGACATGGGTCAGGAGAATGAAACTGCATGCCTCGCAGTAAGTGGTCTGTGGACTTTCACCATTAAAGGGCTAGAAGAGCTGAGGAAGACATCAGGACCGGGGCATCGGAATCGTCATTATGCTGGTCCTATTGGACTCTCGTATACAGCCTAGCATGAGGGACCAGAATCATGGCCACCAAATGACCCATGTAGTCTCATGCTGAGATCAAGCTGCTGGACTCTAGTTTACATGCCAAAGCAATCTAGGGTTCTGCCCCAAACCTCTTAATTCTATCCCAAGGAGGTGTCTAACACTACTCTGTAGAGGTGGTTGCATGGTCATTTTGGAATTTGGATAGTTTGCAGCGATTCCCCACCCTGGCAAATGACTTAAAGGTTCGAGAAAGCATGAGCAGCAGCCGCTGGTGACTAGACTTTCAGAAGCCAGCCATCCAGGTATGAAGACATTCAGGTCTTTCCTGCAGAGGGCCCATGCAACTGCTGCAAGGCATTCTTTCTGGGGAAAGGCCGAATGGGAGGGGTCTGAACTGGTAATGATGACCCAGGAACAGGAAACTGAGAAACCGTCTGCGAGCAGAGTATCTGGATATGGAGGTGCACGTCCTTAATATCAAGGGAGCAGAGCCAGTCTCCTGTGTTCAACAAGGGGAGAAGTGTCCAGAGACACCATCCTGAACATTTGGTATTTGATATAGGTTGACACATCTGATCCAAAATAGGGCAAAAGACTCCTGTCCATTTGGGAATCGGGAAGAAATGCAAGCAAAATCTTGCACCCTTCTGTGAAGGGGGAATGGGTTCAATGGCATGTTCTGTGAGCAAAGCATGTGTGTGTTTTTTTTTTTTTTTTTTTTGTTGTTTTTTGTTCCCGGAACCCCCTTGGTGCCAGTGCAGGGTGAATCTCTGAACTCCAGTGTATCCTGATTTGATCAGTTGCAGGAGCCACAGGTTGGAGGAGATGGCTTGCTTCCCTTGTAGGTGCAGGGAAAACCTGCCCCTGATGGCCATGAGAAGGGTCTCTGATCTCACAACCAGAGGAAGACCTTCAGGCCGAAGACTGACCCTGCTGGGGAACAGCAGGGACATAGCTGGATGATTTTTTGGAGCATTTCAAGGACTAGGCAATGTCAACTGAGGCTTTAACTTGTTGGCAAGCATCTTTGCATGTTGGGACGTGACCTGTAGGGGTGGCCCCTAGCAGATCCCCTGTAAGCCAGTTTTGCTTTTGGATGGTACAGGGTATGGACCTTTTTATATCTTAAGGGCATGACCAGAGTCCTGTAAACCTGTCAACATTTCTGGGCCTGTGGACCAAAAAGCTGATCACCCTTTTAAAGGAGCATTAAGGATAGATTGCTGCATGTCCTGTGAAAATTCTGAGACATGTGATGTCAAGACTCCTGCAGAGGACATATTGGATGCAATGTCAACATCACAAGATGCCCAGAGCAGGTGGCAGTAAACAGCTGCAGCATACCTCTTGGCTGTCTGATCCTCCTGAGTAAAATCTGAAGGGAAGGACTGGATCATTGCCTGGGTGGCTTTTAGGATTTCCTCCTGATATTTCAGGATTGCAGGAGGTGACGCATGTAATAGAGTATTCAGAGACCTAGTAGCCTGAGGCAAAAACTCACTTCCCCATAACATCAATTTCTCTGATTCTTTAGCCTGCAGCTGAGCACTCATGTGTTGAAGTCTAGAGGACCCATCATGAGTGGCATTGATTACCACAGAAAAGAATCCACCTGAGGCAGAGACATGAAGGGGTGGTCAACCAGGCTTGATAGCCTTATGAGGATTGGATGGAATTTTAAAGGGTTGTTTCCAAGGAACCCAAATAGCCTCTTCAGACTCCCACCAAAGGGGAGACGACCAGAGTGGGGCATACCAGTACACCCAAATACTGAGCCAATTTCTTTCTTGAAGCATCTTGCTCAGCACCATGGAACCCAGATGTTTTCTGGAAATGAATCAGTGTCTGAAAACATGGGATCAGGTGGAGAACATAGTGGTTCAGGGGTTGTTTCACCTTGCACAACAAGGCGGTTGAGGACTGGGAATTCCTCCAGGTCCAATCCTTCGTCTGCATCTAGGTCAGCCAAATCCCAGTCCTGCAGGAAAAGGCCATCCACATCTGGAGTAGGAAATTCCAGGGAGATGGGGGAAGAATTGGCCATCCTCTGGGTCGAAGAAGGCAGAGGGAGCAGAGACCAGAGCTTACCCTTCATTAGGGGGAGGAGGTGTCTTCGTGAAGTCCAGTATAGTATTTACTAGGGCCTGGACCTGGACATCAATCATGGCCATTGGCCCATCAGAAATAGCCAGGATAGAATTGACTGAACAGGAATCACTGACTGGATTAAAGATGGCAGTGGAACAGAGAGTAGCTGTGGGTGGGTGGGTGGGGTGGGGGTGGGTGTAGGTGTGTGTCCCCAGGATCATCTGCACTGACATACAAAGCCCTGTGAATTAAGGTCAGTCATCGAATCGTTGATGAGCCAGAAGTCAGTCTCTGGATGATGGCTAGAAACCATAGAGGAGGTGGCAATGGAAGCTGCAAATTCACCCCGGAACCCACTGTGTATGGAGGAGCCATCAATGAGGTAAGAGGAGCCCATGGCTGTAGACTGTTCAGAAGACTGTGATAGTGGCACTCTTCCTGGTACTTTTTTGTAGTGATCAGGGTACTCACCAACTAGGGTGCAGCAGAAACGTGCTTCATTTTGCTGGCATGTTTCTAAGTGGGACCCTGTCCCATCTATGAGGAGAGCTCATCCTCAGAGCAGTAAGACCCAGAGAAGACTCCTGGGCTTGCAGCATTGCTGCTGCTCCAGAAGGGTAACCTTTTGCTCCGTGAACTCTCAAAGCTGCTGAAGCCTTCGGTTTGTTACCTTCTTGAACCTGTTGGAGGATGCAATCCCTGTTATGTTTGAGACCAAGGCACCAAACATGTCATGGAGTTCCTCTGTAGTGATTCTGTGACCACAGGTACACTTTTGGAATAAGGGAGCCAAAGACATCAGTAGATGAACCCATTTAGAATAAACATTTGGTGTGTAGAATTCTTTGACCGATAAGCAGAGCTCCAAAGGAGGACTTGTTGCATGCAGGTCGCAGCTGAAAAGAACTGAGTAGTTGGCACCTCTCCTTTTTATATATGCCATATTGACACCATGTGATAATGTTAGGGGGGAGGTCCAGGGTCGACTGAGAAGTCATCTAGAGGAAATGATGCCTGTGGCTAACACATGTTATCACCTGCTGCAAGAGACTCTATCACGTTTTCTCCCCTTCTACAAAAGGATGACTCTTCATCCCTGAAGAACTCCTGCTCAATCCACCTTTTTCCTTGCACTGCACTTTCTCTGCTCTTCCTTCCTCTCTCTAGTACATCCCACCATGGTATCATTCCTTCCCCTGAAAAGGATGTTGCAGGGCCAACACTGCAGCCATTTTATAACTTACACAACACAAGAAAATTGCACTTGTAGTGGACAAAAAAAACCAAGGACTTGACTACAGTGAAGGCTTTCCTGAAAGATGTGTTGAATGCTGACTGGTAGCAGTACCAGCACTGCAACCATGTAAGGTATTGTCTGGGGGTATGAACTTTATGAACCTAGCCAGGGCCATTGATCCTTTGGCCCATCCTATCCTCTTTAATAAGCTGGTCGGGGCTTGACACTCTGGCCTTGCAGTTAGCTGGTACCACCTCTCTGACAGACATGTCAGTCCAGGTTGGCAATACCTTATCCCCACACTCTCACCCAATTAGATCTGAAGTCCCTCAGGGCTGTTTTCTGGGCTATACACTATTCTCCATGAGTCTCTACCTACCATTTGGTCTCCTCACACATCTATATGCACAGAGATGGCACTTGGACAGGTGCCTTGGTCATGGAGTTGACATCATTGCTAAGCAGGACTTTGACATCCAGCGCTGTTTCTGGTTTGACCTTGGTGGCAAAACTGTGTAACCTTTGGCAACAAGCAGAATCTCAGGGATAAATAACCTTTGGCAACAAGCAGACTCTCAGGGATAACTCACCCTTGTCTTCTAGTCTACAGGTGGCTGTTTTTTAAAAAAAAAAAAAAAAAAAAAAAAAAATTGCCATTAGAAGTTAAATATTAATATAACCAGAACAAAGCTGGATAGGTATGGGAGACCATGTGATATCCTGTCATTTCTTTTAAATACATCCAAGAAGTCTACTGGGGAGGGGTTGGGGAATATTTAAAACTTGCACCATTTTTAGCAATCTCCACTTTGACCCCAAATAAGTTTTGCTTTGAATCTCTATCTCTCTGTACAAAATATTTCAAACCTGGAAGTTGGAGCAATAGTGTTTCAGAAATTGAAGATACTAGGGACTAGATACCCAGGGCTGCTAGCTGATGGACAATAATTGTTTTTGATTTACTGTAACCACAATAGGTAATTACTTCCTCTTCCCTGTTCTTGGTAACACATATGTTGCTGTCTGACCTAAGGGATACATTAAAATGAATGTAGGAAAAAACTGCTGAACATGTTGAGGAAAACTACTTAAGGATTTTGAATGAACGTTACTGGTGATTTAGATGAACAAACTGTTGACTACACGCTAACAGGTGCTATGGAGTGTCTGATCATAAAGAAACTTGTGAAACACTAAACCCAAAAGAGAATATTCCCCTACTTTTAATCAGCCCTGGCAAAGAAAATCATAAGTAAAGCAAAACTGGTACACATTCCAATCTTGAAGAATCAAAACCAATCTGATGTGAAGGCACTGTTGGTTAAGAGGGATAAAATTCTAACAAACTTGAGGGTTACATATCTTAAAGGGAAACTGTCGTCACTAATATTGCCACACCCAAGTATGGGATGGGTCCTAATTTGCACTCTGAGCAAAAATATTATATCGCTCTAATTTTGTTGACCTGCAAGCTGGCACTTTCTGTAACCACAAATCTCAGAATCCCTCACAGCCTACATCACAGGAAGGCTGTAGCACTTAGTTTTAATAGTCTGCAGTGTATTAGAGCTTCTATAGGCTCCAATGATGTGTCTGCTGGTTCAACTGTTCTCCCCAGGCTAAGCACAGTCATCTGACTGTACTTCGCCCAGGGAGGACAGCAGGAACCGCAAACCAGATCAGAGCTTAAACATGTACTTTAGGGTATTGAATTTCCCACTGCTGCAGCCCTCCTCTGTCAGCAGCAGGGGATTCTGGGATTTCTTATTACATAGTGTCAACTTGCAAGTCAACAGTTGTGATGCAAACTACTATACTGCAGTAAAGAGTAATGTTTTTGCACACAGTGTAAGTTAGAACCTGCCCCACACTTGGGCGTGGGATTTTTAGTGCTGACCATTCCCCTTTAAAAGAACAAAACTGGATGGCTTCTTGTGAAATGTGTGCTCATCAAATAAAATTTAGAACCAATTGTATACAAAGACTAATGCATGCTCTTGGTTTAAGAGTGTAGGAAAAAGAGAACCAAATTAAACTAATGGGTTAGACTTGCACTTGAATATCTAGCTAGAGATTGTGGGTGCCTGCGACTTAACTGTTTACCAGTGACAGTTTCACAATGCACATCAACCATACAGGTCCTATAAATCAGATTTATAAATCCTACCTTTAAATGCAAGACTTGTGAACAAGAAAATAGTTATTGGCAGAACATAATGAAAACCATTGACATAGCACTTGGAAACTTGGTGGCAGGATACAAATGATGGCTTCGTTTTACATAAAGTAAACAGGAAAGATTTGGAAGAGGCGGTGGGATTGCCATATATGGAAATATCCTATTAAAACATGTAGGAATTTCTCCAAACATGTATGGAGAGAAAATGTAGAAATATTTGAGTTGAAATTGAGGGTAAACCTAGGCCTTTAGTAGTAGGAACGTGTAGTAGGCCACTGGATTCGGACCATACCAAACTTCATATTTGTAATATGTTCGGCCAACAGATATTTTGGTACTTGGTGATTGTTTTTAATAGTTCTTAAACTGGAAAAACAAAATGGTGAACAGTTTCATAAGGGCATAACGACTAGATGTACTTAACGAATGAAAAGCCTACTGGGGAAACGATATTTTAGATTTGGTACTAACACATAAGGGCAATAGTGTATGGTAGTAGAACCTCTTGCTAATAGTGACTATATGTGACTAGTAGCAGTATAGTTTTATCACAACTATAGGAAAGCAGATTTTAATGCTGTGAGTGAAAAATTATTACAATGGGATTGGAATTGGATATTTACTAATAAAACTGCTGAAACAAAGTGGGCTATGCTTGGGGATAAATTACTTGAATCACAAGAAAATTGGGTACCCAAAAGGATCAAACCCATCCAACCAAAATGATTATCAGCACACATTAAAAGGTAAATTAAACACAAGATTGTATAAAAACTTACAAATCTGAGCACTGTGAAGCAAATCTGGTGGACTACAGGAAGAATCTGAACTTGCAGATGTGCAATAAAAAAAAATGCAGCTAAAAATCTTCTTGGCAATCCTAAAGCATTTTTGGGTATACAAATTCATTTTAAGGGGAGAAAATCAAATGGGACCACTAGAGATAAATGACAATTTGATGCAATATCTGTTGGGTTTTCAATTTAATAAAATTTGTCTTAATACAGCAGTAGCACCACATTGGGTCAGTGACATCTGATCAGACTATCAATACAAATATTGATTTAACCTTCTCTTCCATAGTTCAACGATAAGGTTAAGGAACTAATCATGGTAGATCCCTATAAATCACCAGAAGCAGATACCTTGCATCCTGCCATTATTAAAATCTAGCTGATGTCATTTTTGGACCTGTAAGTGAAATGGGCTCTACTTCAGACTAGCAGGGTGGTGCCAAATGATTGGAAGATGGGGATTGTAACCCCAAGGGTACTAGACACGATTTTAAACTACAGACTCGTAAGCATGACTTGTATAGAAGACCACACGGATAAGATTTTCAGGATGACGCTACGGTTTTACCAAAGAAAGTTCCTGTGTGACTAGTCTTGTTTTATTTTATGAACCACTTGGTCATCTCCTAGATCACAATGTAATGTAATGTATTTGGTAATCAGCAATATACATTTAAGTGCAGTAGCTCAGAATTCACTCGTGGTCCTAAGCAACCTAAGGACATGTACATGTTGGGTCTTAAGTAGGAGGAAGTAGTATCCAATCTTGAGGCATGGCTGAATCGACAGAGATGGACCACAGCTGAAAGAGTCTGAGTGCAGGAGCAAAGGGAATTCCTCCAACTTGCCTCAGGTTATGGGGATGGCCAAGGAACAAGTGACATTAGACCTGGGGGGAATGCAATATACTCCTGGGAACATAGAGGGGCTAAGGATGGTGAAGTCCACTTGGCTACAGCATGAACGCTTCCCTTAATGAGGTTATTCTATGCAGATGGTAGAAGACAACAGTTTAGAGTAGAAGGTACAGTGATCAGTATATCTATTGGTGGCCAGGACAAATCTATAGATATTGTTCTAGGCCTCATCCCATTTCTGTTGGACTATTAGGACAGTTTTGGAGGCCAAGTAAGACAGATCTATCGGTTAGTTTGGGGAGCATAATGCCACAGGTGACTATTTGGGCTTTAGGAGTAAGGCTGTTGCAGATCTTGTAGAAGAGTCCCCAAGCTGATCACTGCCTTACTGACAGCTGCTATGTGCATTGAGAAGTTCAATGAGGTGTAGTTACCCCTAGATAACTGAAGAAGGAAATGGTGGTGAGACAGGATCCATTCTCTCACATTCATTGCTGTCAGATGGTTAAAAGCCAGTGGTATACTGAACTGTATCTGGAAGTATATCAGTAGCAGAAAGAGGGAGGTGTTGGTCCCATTGTATGCAACACTGGTGAGGCTGCACATGGAATACTGTGCCCATCTCTGGTCATGAGTATATAACGGGGGTACAAAGGAGGGCAGCTGTTTATTTCAGATGTCTGATATGGAGTACAAGGAAAAGCTGACACAACTGGGTCTGTATTCCCTTGAGTTCCGCAGACTAAGGGGGGGGGGGACATGTGTTTGGTTTATAGGGCTGTCTGAGGGGCTATGGAAACAGTTGGGACTGGATATTAGGGAGAAGTTACCACACTAGAGCCCACCCACTGCAATTATCTGGGGAAAAATACTAGACTATAAAGAAAAAATGGTTTAATTTATGGGTGGTGCCAGTCTGGAATGGACTGCCAGTGGTAGCCAGTAAAAAGTATGAAGGAGTTTAAAACCAAATTGGACTGACACTTATCAAATGGAATTCAAGGGTATAGTTAGTACAGGGGTGATCTGTGTGGACTTTGGTCTTCTGAGATCTGTATGAACCTATGAAACATCACCATCAACATGGAGACATTTCTTTTTATTCCCGGAGCTGAACAGTATGGCTTGTACTTCTGGTATTTATGAAGAGCCTGTTAATTTGGAGTCATCCTTGAACTAACTAAAGATCAGAATCTGGCTGATTTTAGATCAGACGTTGCAGGAGCTTGTAAAATTAGATAATTGGCATACAAGATAGGAGTGCTGTGAGACTGGCTGTATAGTGTTGATAGAGAGATAAGAGGGAGAGGGCCCACTATGGATCCTTGAGGGACCCTGACTGAGGTAGGAGCTTGGTCATTTGCCATATTTAACATAATGGAACCTGTTGAACCACATAACTTTCAAACCATAAGGCAGTGGCGGAAATGCCCAGTGAGCAAGTTTTCCAGTGGAAGGAATGTAAATTAAAGGCTTTGCTGTCAACTACACTTGTAAGCTCATCCCTAACCATAGCAGAGACCATGTTGGTGATGAGTGGTGATAGGGAAGTGGTGATGCTGTGGTCTTTTCGGAAACCTTGTTGTGCATGAGACTATAGGTATTCGGGTACTTGGTTAATTGAGAAACTATCAATTTCTCAAGCATTTTGACTACCAAACGTAATGAGCCTGTAGTTGCCAATGTTATTTCTATTACATTTCTTCAACACTGATGCAATGTGCAAGCTCTATTATTCAGGTACAGTGTGTGATGTTGGATATGTTGACGATTCAAGTGATGGGTACAAGTACTTCGGCAGCAGCCCTTCCTCAATTTTTGGTTCTGTCATGGGAGCTAGTGTTCTTTAACAGAAGAAAAGAACCCCAGAGCAAATGTATTGGGTCATGGGTTATCTCGAGGATATTGACTATAAAACCAAATTTTAAAGAAAATACTTGCACATACCCCGCAAATGCCCATGCATTATTGTTGGGGTATATGCAATTTGTGTTTGACAATAGGATTTGACAATTGGATTTGCATAAGGTCTTTATGTAATTCGGCACATGTGGCTGCCTTGAGGTAATGGGGGGGGGGGGAGGTGGAGGCAGCCATTAACAATTGGAGGACTGGGGGTGAGGCAGCAGGGAGAGGGGGAAAGCACCTGTGTAGGCTGTGAGGTTAGTAAGAAGCTTTGGTTAAAGGCATTAACTTTGACAGTTACTAAGCTGACTCCCTTTTAGTTGGATCCTTGGGCCTGAAGTTACAGGACTGGCCTAAAACTTAATGTTTTTCTAGAATTGGGTTGGATTTCAAGCAGAGGAGTTGAACAATAACTTGTAATGCTGGCTTTGTTTCTCTGGATGGCCCTTTTGCATTCGAGTTCCCTGTATTTTCTCCAGTCTTTGGCAGATTTAATGACTATAAAGGTAGACCAATTGATATAACTTTGGTTTATTCGTTCCAGCCATTTAATGACTGGGCTGCATACTCGACTAGTGGTTTTAGCCACATGGTTATCTTGGACACCAAGGAAGACCTTAGTAAAGACAGAGGGACTGGTTTGCATTATTGGTGGCCTACATACAAGTCCAGTCTATTTGCAACCTCCTGTATAAGTTGATCAGAGTCTGTAGAAACCTACTTTGACAGCAGCTAAGGACTGCTTGGCCCACCTAGTCTGCCCATTTCCCTACTTATTGGATAAGTTGCAGATCCTAGATAACAAACAACTTTCTTATACATCTCACTGTAATTGCCTTATGTCTGTACCATGCATTCTTGAATTCCCCCACTTTTGACCCCACAACCTCCTCAGTTAGGCAGTTCCATGCATCCACCAACCTCTGTGGAAAAAATACTTATTCACGTTGCCCCTGAGCAGTCCCCCCTCTATCTTCAAACTGTGCCCCCTTGTTCTTGCACATTACTTTCTGAAAGATGCTACCCTCTTGGACTTTGAGTCCATTGAGGTACTTGAGTGTCTCTCATATACCACCTCTCCCTCCTTTCCTTGAGGGTATACATATTAAGTTCCTTTATGATTTCTGGTGCAGACCCTGTACCATTTTAGTTGCCCTCCTCAGGACTGCCTCCATCCTGTCTGTCCTTGCAGAGATGGGGTCTCCAAAACTGCATGCAATACTCCAGATGGGGTCTCACCAACTGTCTGTACAACAACTTTCTGTTTTTCTACTGGGGATGCCTCTCCCTATGCATCCCAGTATCCCCCAGCCCTCCTTACTGCCTTCTTACATTGCTTGCTTATTTTCAGGTCGTCTGATAGGACTACCCCACATCCCTTTCCATTGCTGCTGCCATTCGTATCTCCCCACTCCCACTGTGTACTCTTCCCCTGGGTTTTTGTTTCCCTTGTACATAACTTTGCATTGAATCTAAGCTGCCATACCTTTTACCACTTCTCCAACCTTGCCAAGTCCCTTCTCATCCTTTCCATCAACCCTGTTGCAGATCTTTGTCATTTGCAAAAAGGCATACTTTTCCATCCAGTCTCTGCAATGTCACTTATAAAGACATTGAAGAGGACTGGCTCCAGTATTGAACCCTGCGGTACCCTGCTAGTAACAACCCTTCAAAGTGGACTATTTACTATTAACTCTCTGCATCCTGTTGTCTAGACAATTTTTTTTACCCAGGCCTCCACCCTGGGACCCACTCCTAGTCTGGCTAGCATATTCTTTTCTGTGGGACTGTCTTGCCTTGCTAAAGTCTAGTTGGGCCACGTCCATAGTCTCTTGCTGGCCTACTACTTTGGTCACCTAGTCAAAAATCTTAGATTTGTAGGACATGACCTTCCCGCTGTGAATCCATGCTGCCTTGGGTCCTGTGCACCGCTGGCCTCTAGGTACTCCATTCTTTTTTTTTTTTTTTTTTCCAGAAACTGACGTCCTAGTGTGTGAGCCTTGGGGGTCTTTGCCCTCCAGACACATACTGGTCACTAATCTCATCAGGAGGGACTCCCCAGCAGGAAATCCTGTCTGGTCTGGGGGTGAAAATCTCATTTAAGGGTGGAGCTCTGGCCATTTGTAGAACCCCAGAGTTCCTAGTGCCCTCTGTAAATGGGCATCAAGGTGCTTAGGGGGCTGGCTAGGTTAGGTGCCCTGTTAGAGGTGCCCAGATTAGAGAGGTGCCCCATGTACTGCTGGATAGGTCCCACATTAGTGCCCCAGCATTGTCTGCCGCAGGGTGTAGGGAGGTGCCCCAGATAGGTGTACAGATGGCACTGTTAGAGTTGGGTAGTCCCCCCCCCCCCTTCCAAAATGTAGAATTCCAGCTGGGCTCCATTTAAAACTTATTTTGCTGCTCAGTTTGTATTTCCCTGCCTACTTCTGCTTCTCATCACTCCCTCCTCCAGTTACCACACACTGGGTACCTGACCTCATGGGCCTGGTCGTGAGTGCAGGCAGGGGTGGGCTTGAGAGGATTCTGACTGGAATCCCTGGCCCACTTGACAATTCTGGTAGAAGGAAGTGGCATCATGAAGAGGGAGCGCTAGGCCAGCCAGGGCTCCACCAAAGGGGCAGGGACTTGCCTCATGTCCTGGGGTCCCTCGCAATGTCCAGGTTGGTCCATAAGCAATCGCTCCACTTCTGGTAGTGGCGGTGGAGTTGGCCTGGTGCCATGGTGGTGGCAGTTCGGGAAGGGTGTGGGTCCATACCATCCCCTCCAGTCCTTGGCAGTAGCAGGCTATGCACTGGGAAGGGTAGCGACAACAGTAAATAGCAGACCCCCCAAGAGCAGCCCAGCAGATGCTCATCAGGGGTGGCAGGTCCAGGCTGTCCCCTCCATAAATCCAGTAGCAGGAGGTTCTTCGGGAGGGGCAGTGGCAGCAAAGGTAGACTGTCCCACCAGCAGTCCTGCTTCAGTGAATGTCCATGGAGGAGGTAGGTCCAGGCCTTCCCACGATGGTCTCAGCAGGCTAAGGTAAGTGGGAGGAGGTGGATGTGGGCCTCCCCACTGATCACTCCAGCAATGGTCCCAGCCCAGGCAAGGAAATGGGTGGCAGGGAAAATGGCGGTAGCACCATAGTCTGATGGCTACCAGGAAACAAAATTATTTGCCTTTTTTTCTTTGTTAAAGGCAAAGTGAAACTCTGGGTGCTTTTGGGTGCTGGAAGTAACTTTGGGGTGGGCAAGGCCACTGCAAAGGACAGACCACAGGGCAGAGTATGAACATGCTCCATAGAGCCTAAGAAATGTGGGAGTGGGGAAAGCCCCAGCAATGGACCACCCAGGGGGTGGAGACACGGAAGGGCTTCATTGAACCAAGTGACTGGGACAGGTAAGGCCCTGCCTTAAGACTGCCCAGAGGGCAGTGTGATGTTCTAGCATTTAATCTGGTCTTGTTCAACAAACTCACGCCACAGCAGGAATAGAGCAGCTTTCATTTTTATTCAGGAGTCTCTCTCTCTCTCAACACAGCACTCTCTGTGTGCTCTCTTTCTAGCTTACATGTATCGGAATGCTGCCCTCAAGTGGCAGAAGTAACACAATGCATTACCATTTCACATACATAACATTTCCTCCCCACTAAATTATATTGTTACCAAATAAACAAGTATTAGCATTATTCGCTATTATTAAGATGGTTCATACTATGCTAGAGGTAGGGGGTAGACTGCCCCAGGCCTCGAACCAGTCAAGGGGATTATTCTGCCCCAATAATCTGATCTGGCTCTCTAACTACACAAAACATTTATTTCTTTTAAATGTCTCACAGGTTCAAATGATCTGGAGGTTTTGAAATTCGGGATGGATATCGTCTCTCGTGGGCCACCCTTAGCATGGCGGCCCTGTCTGGTACCTCCCTCCGATTCTCGGTTGGTGGTTGTACAGCATCTCCATTGCTCCTCTCCACCTCCTCCTTTACATCTTCAGAAGGTGTTGAGACTTCCGTAGTGGGACTTCTGTAAGCTACGGCAGATGGAATCCACATTTCCCGTGGGTTTTCTTCCCTGGAGGTGTCCCCATCTGTGCGCTGCTGATCTAGGAGCTGTTCAGCATGACGTTTCCATTTTACTCCAGATTCAACATCAACTGTATACGACACTGGACCCATCTAAGATGTCACCACACGTCCACTTTTTCCCCTTCCGGTAATCTCGAACAAGCACTTCTTGACCAACAATGAACTGCCTGTCCTTTGAACGAGCTTGCCGGCGTAGTATTTGAGATTCTTGGTTCTTCAAAACCTCTGATGCCACATCTGGCTTAAGCAAATGAAGACGGGAGTGAAGCTTACACCAAAAAAACATTGCTGGAGATTCCTTTGTTGTAGCATGGGGTGTATTTCGGTATGCCAACGGGAAGTTGTCCAACTTGTGTTGTAAGGTCAAAGACCCCCGGTCGATTTCAGAGCATTCTTCATAATTTGCACAAAACGCTCCGCTAGACCATTAGTCGAGGGGTGATATGGGGCACTACAAATATGCCTCACACCATTGGACTTCAAAAATGCTGCAAAGTCACTAGAAATAAATTGTGGTCCATTATCACTGACCAGCTGTTCAGGAATCCCGTAACGGCTAAATAGTCCTCGCAGCACTTGAATGGTCTTACTGGTAGTAGTAGTGTCCATGACTTGAATTTCGGGCCACTTTGAGTGGGCATCTACAACAATTAAATACGTGTCCCTCCCACGGCCCCGCAAAATCTACATGAATGCGCTGCCACGGTGCACCTGGCCACATCCAGGGATGTAGAGGTGAGGGACACGGCATTTTCTGAACACGCTGACAGGTAGTGCATGTTTTTGCTTGTTGCTCAATTTGCAAATCAATCCCTGGCCACCAAATATAGCTTCTAGCTAAAGCCTTCATTCTCACTACGCCCGGGTGTCCCACATGTAGCTCATCCAGAACACGAATACATAGTTTTGAAGGGACAATCACCCAGACACCCCACATCAAGCAACCTTGCTGTACTGAAAGCTCATTACGTCAGCTGTAGAATGGTGATAACTCACCATGAATGTTCTGGTTCACAGTAAAAGTCCCTTTTTGTTACTAAGTCAAAGACTTGAGACAACACAGGATCAACTTTTGTCTCCTTTTTAATTTCAGAACTTGTGATGGGTAATTTCTCAAGCTGACTGACGTAGAAGACATCGACAGTGTCCACTTTATCACTGTGGGCTACCTGCAGAGGCAATCTTGAGAGCCCATCAGCATTGCCATGAAGAGCCGCCTTCTTGTATTCAATGCGGTAGTTGTGAGCTGATAAGAGAGCCCAACATTGCATTCTGGCTGGTGCCATGGAAGGAATACCTTTGTGGGTGCTGAAAATGGTCGTGAGGGGACGGTGATCAGTGAGGAGTGTGAATTCCTGACCATAAAGGTATTGGTGGAATTTGCGAACTCCGAACACTATTGCCAAAGCTTCTCTCTCAATTTGGGCATAGTTTTGTTCCACTTTGCTGAGAGTTCTGGATGCAAAGGCAATTGGCTTTTCGTCCCCATTTGGTAGAACATGAGAAAGAACTGCTCCCACCCCATAAAGTGAGGCATCACACACCAGTCTGATGCTCAGCTGTGGATTATAGTGAATGAGCACATCTTGCGAAACAAGCTGCTTTTTAGCCGCCTTAAACGCACTCTCACAGTCCTTTGTCCAACACCAGGACTTCCCCTTGCACAGCAAGCCATTTAGTGGGTTGAGAATCGTAGCCAAATTAGGAATGAACCTGCCATAGTAATTTAACAGGCCCAAGAATGACCGTAACTGGCTCACATTTTCCGGTGCTGGGGCGTCCACAATCGCTTTTTCTTTCTCAGGTGGTTTGTGTAAGCCCACTGCATCTATGGTATGGCCCAAGTACTCCAATGAAGTCTTGAAAAATTCACACTTCTCCTTCTGGACACGCAAGCCAAAATCTTCCAATCACTGCAGAACTGCATCCAAGTTCTTCAGGTGCTCTGCATCATTCCTTCCGGTCACCAGTATATCATCCAGGTAACAGTGAACATTTGGAAGACCTCGTAAAACCTGATCCATAGCTCGCTGAAATATGACTGGAGCTGATGCAATGCCAAAAGGTAGGCGATTATAGCAGAAGACACCCTTTTGGGTGGTTATTGAGATAGTTCCTTGACTTTTCTTCTACTCTAATTTGCAGATAAGCATGTGACAAATCCAGCTTACTGAAGCGTTGGCCCTGTGCCAGCGATGCAAACAAGTCTTCGATGCGTGGAATCTGATACTGTTCCACGCACAACTGGATTTATGGTTACTTTAAAGTCTCGACATATTTGCACGGACCGTCACTTTACCACTGGCACTACTGGTGTTGCCCAGTCACTACACTGTACAGGTGACAAGACTCCAGCTTCGGTTAGGCGAGTTAATTCGGCCTCCACTTATGTTCTGAGTGCATAAGGTACTGGGCAAGGTTGACAAAACTTTGGTTTGTGCTGTGGCTTCAAAAACACTCTTGCCTCAATGTCCTTCATTGTGCCTAGCTCCCCTTTGACTAAAGGAGCATGTTTTTGCAACACTGCTTCTAGAGTGTTGTGATCACCCGTATTGACAGTCCTTATCTCCTGCCAGTTGAGGCGAATTTTCTTCAGCCATTCCCTGCCTAAGAGTGAAGGGTAGTTACCTTTAACCACGTACAAAGGCAGTAGTGCCGTTTGCCCATTTATTTTCACCTGCACCTTGGTGACACCTTCAGGTGAAATTGCCTCGCCAATGTATGTCCTCAGTACGTCGGTCGTTTGCAGGGGTAGATGACTCAACATAGTTTCATACTTGTCTGTAGAAATCAATGAAACTGCAGCCCCTGTGTCCAATTCCATTTTCAGTGGTTTCCCTTCAATTTCAGGTGTTACACAGATGGTAGCCATTTCACCTTTAAGAGTCAGCACGTGCAATGCTAATTCAGTATCAGTGTCATCACTGCACGTTCCCTGTGTTTCCACACGATGTACTTCTCTTTCTACATTTCGCAAATTGCTTCCCTTTGCTTCCATTGGTTTCCCCTCCTTTCTTTTTCCCTCTGCTCACTCACCCAATGTGGCCTTTCTTCCCATGTTTGACATGTCAGTTCTTTAAACCAGCAATCCTTATCACTGTGATTAGCCTTGCCACAACGACCACATTTATTAGGCTTCCTGGGAGAAGAGAAGGATAAAGCATTTACTTTCAGGGAATCCCTTAGGTGCTGAGCCTCCCGTGCAGCCATTTCCATCGATACAGCGATCTCTATCGCTTTCTTGTATGTCAGTCCCACCTCTGTTAAGAGACGCTTCTGTGTCGCTTCACTTTTCAACCGCACACACATCTGTCTCGGAGGGCATCATCTAAATGGGTGCCAAACTCACAATGCTCAGCTAATTTCTTTAGAACAGCCACATACTGCGCAACAGACTCACTCTGCTTGATTCCGTTTGTGGAAAAACTTCACAGTTGTAGTTCGTTCTGGTAAGGTACCGGAGAGTAACTAAACACCACGTCGCCAATTATGTTATGTCCTAACATTTAATCTGGTCTTGTTCAACAAACTCACGCCACAGCAGGAATAGAGCAGCTTTCATTTTTATTCAGGAGCCTCTCTCTCGCTCTCACAATAACACTCTGTGTGCTCTTTCTAGCTTACACATATCGGAATGCTGCCCTCAAGTGGCAGAAGTAACGCAATGCATTACCATTTCACATACATAACAGGCAGAGTAAAGAGAACCCCATATACACACTGAGAAGGGGGCAGGGATTATTTGAATGTTTATGAATATTGACTGCTGTTAGTGATTTATAGGGACAATGACAGGCCCCTTGGGTTTAAAGGAAAGGAGCAAGTGCAAGGCTCCATTGAGCCATGTAACTTTAAATAAATGACATGCTTGCATAAATGAATGTGGATTAATGCCTGCCAGCCAAAGTCACCAAGAGACAGTGCTACTGTGATTCTCATTTAATCGAATGACTTACACTTTTTTGTAAAGTGTCAAAACTAATGTTTGATAGAAATGCACTGACACAAGGTTTAATAAATGTGTTATTGTGCCACCACCTCCTGCCAGTGTGTGGTCCCAGGTGCCCTGACCCCATTTTCCCAGACCAGCTATCTTGTCCCAGTCTGTTGCCTCCTTGGTTTCTATGTCCTTGTCTGTTCTGATGTCCTGGCAGTCCACGAAGGGGCTGTGGCTGGGTGAGGTTGGCGGAATAGTTCCTGGAGGGGTGCCCTTTTCTGGTCTGTGGAGATCTATGAGCAGATAACCCGCACTGCCTCAAAATAGTCCTTTGGCTCTATCCTGTTTGGTGTTTTCTCCCTGCCCTGGATTGCTGTTTTCCTGTCTTGTTTCCTTCCCCTTCCATTTGGACATGCATTGATGGCTGGTTAAATTTACTGTACAGCAATGCCTCTAGAGTATTGGTACTGACTGTGGGGTGCAGTACATGAATTTCGTGTTGTGTAGATATTTAGTCTTAAGAGTTTAGGATTTAGGGTTGTGGTACATCAGTTTAATGTTATAGTTTTTTATAGTTTCTGTTTTAACATTTCTTGTAATATTTCAGTATGTTTAAACTTTGGCCTTGTTTTTGCATTTGGCCTCTCATTCTGTCCCAGTTGGTAGCAATTGGACATGGGGCCCCCCTCCCCAAAATTCCCTGCTGCCTGGGCATCCCACACAAATCCACCTGTGAGTGGTTGACTAGTTGGATTACATGTTCCCCTCCAGGTTGTAGCTGGGGTGGACTCATGCCCTGACTAGGCCATTTTGAGAGCAGTCTGTCGGTGGCTTCCATTACACATTTTTTACCCATCTAGTGGGTTCAGAGATTAGTTGAAGCTGAAATTTGTTTGGGTGACTTCTGAATATTTCATTTTGCTGCCATTTCGATCAATATTGAAATCACTAATTGGGAGAAAGCCACTGTTTTGGACCAGCAGGTCAAAGTTCAGAACAAGCATTTGTCAATGCCGAACGTTCGCTTGCAGGTATTTGCAGTGGTATTTGGCACTTGGACACGGATTAGTCCATGACAAAGTACAAACATGTCAGTGCCGAATGTTGCTTGCTTCTATGTGCTGTTTAGGTATTTGGAACTCATTGGAGTGCAAATATTGAAAAATCGTGAACTTACGAGCATGCGTAGGAACTGCGCAACGCACGCTCGTAAGTCATTTTTTAAGAATTTTTTCACCAAATTTTCAACATAGCCATTTTAAGACCTCTGCTCATGAACAGTGTCACTGATTTTCTTAATGTGTCCCATACATTGATTTCACACACCGACTGCCATTGTGCGCTACGTCGGTGGAAACACGTTTTGAGTGAGATGTGAAAAGTGGCAGCTGTACTACTCATAAGAAGGTGTGGTAAAATGGCAATGTTGAAAATCTGGAGTGGAAATATTGAAAATTCACAAACTTACGAGCCTGCGTAGGAACTGCGCAACGCACGCTCGTAAGAAACATGTTTTTTCCACCAATTTCAAAAAGGCTTTTTGAGAGCCCACCTATGAACGCTGGCACTGTTTCAGACCGGTTTCAAAGGTGATTTCGCACAGTGACTGCGAAATCACCCTTTGGGCCAGAATAATGCCATGACAGTGACAGAATTCATGAGAAGGGTCCCAAAACCCATGTTGAAAATTTGGTGCAAAATTCCAAAATGCCTGAGTTATGCAACAAAGTTTAAAAAAAAACCATCTAGCCCATTATACAGCTTACTGGCATTTCTCAGTTCACGGTCGGCTTTGAAGAGTGCAGACATGTTCCCAGTCCACGAAGATAATCACGCCAAGCTCAAGGTAAGTATGGGGTGAGGGGGGGTGGGGAGGCAGGGTGCACAGTGGTGGGTGCGGGTTGTGGGGGCGGGAGACTGCATGGACCGCTTTTTCATTTACAGGTTTTCCTATAGTTGACAACACGGGCGTTTGCCGCAGCTGGGTGGGCTCCCAGCATGGCAGAAGATGGCTGGGGGGCTGTGGAGCCGACGGGGATTGGGCACCTCTGGCCAGCAGACGACAGGTATGTTTGCTGGGGTGGGCCTCAGCATGGCAGCAAAGATTTGGGGGTGGGGGGCATGAGCGGTGCAAGCACACAGTGGTGGTTTTCTTTGAAGAGAGCCATATGTAGCACCGGTGTGGATTGGTGCAGGACCCCCACGCCTGCTCAAGGGAGCAGGGGATTGATCAGGAGAGGCACACCTCCAAAGTGTCTCATTCTCCCAAGATGTTCCTTGCGCATGCGCGCAAGCAAACATAAAAAGGGAAAAGCCTAACTGTCTACTGGTGGTAATATATCCAGAGAACATGCACTTTTTTAGAATTCCCCAGCAGGAGGATTGCACGACAAGGGTCAAAGGACTGGGGGAGGGGGCACAACTAGACAAACATGTATACAATCCCTTTAGTAGATCAGTCTCCTCCACCTCTCTTGGCTGCAGCATGGTCAGACCTAATAGAATTGTAACCCAGCAAGGCACAGAAATTGTTAGGCTTTAAGCAGTTTTGGGTTATGCCAAGTAAGTCAGGCTTGTAATTAACACAATCTGTGAAGTGAACATTTTATGAAAGTTGTAAAGACTACATATCTGCACCCACAAAAAGAAAATTATTCATGAGAATGATGTTCAAGTGACATCTTTCTTTGAACTAAAGTATCAGCTAGGTGCAGAAAATATTCCAATGGAGATTTATAATTTTAGTCTTTGGTAACCAGGTATGGCCCACTAAGCACAAGTGCCTGCTTTCAGGGGTGACCTGGGAGCACTGGGTGGTTAAGTAATTAACTTGCTCAGTTGCACAGTATGCAAGTGGAGGTTGTGAGGCTCAAACCAAGATTTGGTCTGCTGGATGTACCAAGCTCATTCACAGCTCGTTACTCTAACCTTTAGGCTATACAAGGAGGCAGTATAGCACAGTGGTTTAAGCCTCTGAGCTACAAATCTGGTGACATCCAGCAGACCAGACCTGGGTTTCAATCCCACAGCTTCCACTTGCATACTGTGACCCTGAGCAAGTCACTTAACTTCCCCATGCCCCCAGGTTGCTCCTGTAAAAAAGCTTTCAGCTTAGTGTGCTACTCCTGGTTAAACAACTTTATAAAAAAAAAAAAAAATCTGTAGTTCCACGGCCCACTGCAATTTCACTTTTGCCTGTACCTCTTGCCTTCTCAGTCGCACCTGGAAATGAGTTACTCTGCTGCTTTTTCTGGACAATTGTTTTGTTTTAAGACCTTTTCTAGTTTTCTGCATGACAGGTCTACAGCCTTAAGATAATCCACCGAGCCCCCACCAAAAAAAAATCAGAATTTCAGGACATTAAAGCAGCAGTTGGTTAGCAAAGTTCATCAGTTGTATTTTTAGCAAGACTATTTCCAGCATCCTTAAGTTCATGCTCTGTATTTTTAAATTTCTCAGATAACTAACTGCTATTTTAAAAGTGTTTTCATTCAGTTGGGGTTGCTTTTTGACTTTACATACTAGATTCGGGCTGCTAGTGTATAAGGATGGTGCTGCATGTTTGTGAGAAACAGAACACAATACATTTGGTGCTTTCAGAGTGAATATAGCAAGGTAGTGGGAACCTGTAGAAACTTCAAACTCCTGTCTCATTTCAAGAATAGCACTGACAATATAAGCATACACTTTGAGATAGATATATATATATATATATATATATCAAACCAATCACACAAAAAAAAAATGTGGGGAGTAGTGCAATGTAATGGCTGTGGGGCAGCAGTCTTCTGGGAGTCTTTCTGGAGGCTGAGATGCTGCCCTATTTGCAGACAACTCTCTGTCCTGAGGGAGGAAGTTGCCTGTCTTCAGGCCACACTGGACAGTAGGAAGGGAACCTCCCCCATCCAGGGAGCACCAGAGCCACCACCACTACCTGAGGTTGTGAAGAAAGCACAGCAGTTGGACTACAGTGGGCTCAGGGAGGGTGAGGATGGTGGAACAGAGGCACACCCAGTCAGTTGTCCCACACCACAATCCATACACCATTCTGAGGAAGCATAGCTCCCCTATGAATGCACCCGTAGAGGAGACTAAGGAGGCCGAGGACAACTGTCAGAAGGGAGGCCCACAGGAAGGAGGCAGAGGACACCACAAGGAAAGGAAGCAGCCCTGGTGGGGGACTCCAATTATTAGGGCATAGAACTGGGGAGCAGGAAAACTGAAGTAAGGTGCCTGCCTGGTGCCATGGCTTGAGAGACAGGAAGGATCCTCAGGATCAAGGAACAGCTGTACGGGAGTCTGAGCTGGACGCCAATGTCCACCTAGGGACAAATAACTTGGCTAATCATGAGATTAGAGCAGTGCAGAAGGACTTTGTAGAACTGGGAGGGACCTAAGACAAGTAGCACACACAATATCCTTCTCTGAGGCGCTGCTGTCAATGGCATGAGTGGCAAGGTACTTTGCACCATGCAGTTTAATGAATGGTTGAAAAAGGTGTGGAGCACAGGGTTTGGCTTCATTGGGGATTGGGGTTCCAGCTGAGGGACACCAGCCTATACTGGCAGGATGGTCTGCATCTGTCCAGGAAGGGAACAAGTCTTTTGAGCAATCTGTTTAAATGCTTCATTGGCAAGCCTTTAAACTAGTAAAGGGGGAGGCACTGATAAACTGCAGGAAAATCCCAGCCTCTCCCTACAAAACAGGGTACTAAATGAGAAAAAGACCGAGGTAGACAGGTCAGCGTGGGATGCTGCAAAAGAAGGTAAAGCCATCAAAAAATGGAGAGCAATGAGTACCAATGCCCGTAGTCTGAGTAACAAGCTTCCTGAATTAGTGGCCATTGATGGAGGAGGAACATCTGGATATCGTGGCAGTCACAGAAACCTGGTACACACAACCATGACTGGGACATAAACATACCAGGATACACTATCTACAGGAGGGACAGGGAGGGTAAAAGAGGAGGAGGAGGAGTAGCTCTTTACATAAGGGAAGGAATCAAAGCAACAGAACAAAAGGGAAAACGGGGAGGTGAAGCACTGTGGGTAAATTTGGAGACCGGCAAAGGCACCACAATCCGCACAGGGGTTGTATACAGAGCCCCTTCTCAGGGGGAGGAAATGGACAAGGAAATGATAGAAAGAATACTTAGAATGGCAGAAAAAGGGGAGATATTGCTGATGGGTGATCTGAATATGCCAGATATTAACTGGAGTGCAGTTGCAGCAGCACTTCCAGAGTGGGGTTATTCTAGATGCCCTACAGGGGCAGGCCTTAGACAACTAGTATTGGAGCCCACTGAGAGGGAGCAATCTAGACCTGGTTCTCTCAAATGGAGATGAAGAGAGGATCACAGATGTAGAAGTGGGTAGCCATCTGGGAACTAGCGACCATCAACAGTATGGTTTACAATAAACACAGCAATAGAGTGCATTACACAAAGGCAAAAGTACTGGACTTTAGGAGGGCTGACTTTGCTAAAATGGGTGAGTGCCTAAGGAATGCACTAGCAAATGGGCAGGAAGGAGGGGTGGAAGAACAATGGGGAAAAATAAAACTGCCATCACAGAGGTAACAAGCCTTTGTGTGAAGCAAATAAACAAAACGAAACGATGTAAGAAACCACTATGGTTCTCTAAGGAAGTGGCAGTGAAGGTTCAAGAGAAAAAGAAAGCATTCAGGAAGTACAAGGAATCACAGAAGGAGCAGGACAGATAACTATCAATTAAAGCAAAAGGAAGCTGGGAAGGCAGTCGGAACAGCAAAGGCCCAAACCGAGGAAAAGATAGCCAACTCAGTTAAGAAGGGGATAAAACCTTTATAGGTACATCAGGAGCGAAGGAAGACCAAGGGAGGGTTAGTGAGGCTTAATAAAGAGGAGGGAGGGAGGGTGGGCAGAGGGTGACTGTGAAAAGGCAGAGATACTAAACAAATATTTTTGCTCAGTATTTACAAAGGAAGTGGGGGAGGTACCTAAAACAAACAGTAGAAACACTCTGGATACAGGAGTTGATATCAGCCCATTTACAGAAGAGAGGGTTCTGAAAGAACTCTTAAAACTGAAGATGGACAAAGCAGTGGGGTCTGATGGGATTCATCCCAGAATTCTAAAAGAACTAAGGGTAGAACTAGTGACACCACTGACTACCCTCTTTAACAAATCATGGGAGGATGGGGTGGTACCAGAGGACTGGAGAAGGGCAGATGTGATTCCCTTTCACAAAAGTGGGAGCAAGGCAGAAGCAGAAAACTACAGACCTGTTAGTTTAACCTCAGTGGTAGGGAAAATGATGGAATCACTTCTGAAGGAAGGAACTGCTGAGCATCTAGAGGTCAGAGGGGCTCAGGACCCAAGGCAGCATGGATTCACAGCGGGATGGTCATGCCAGACAAATCTAATAGATTTCTTTGACTGGGTGAACAAAGTAGTAGATCAGGGAGGGGCTGTGGACATGGCCTACCTAGACTTTAGCAAGGCATTTGACACAGTCCCACACAAAAGATTAATATACAAGTTAGCCAGCCTGGGAGTGGGTCCCAAGATGACAGCCTGGGTAAAGAATTGGCTGGAGAATAGGACACAGAGTAATAGTAAATGGAGTCACACTGACTTTAAAGTGTCTGTTGAAAGCTCAAACTTACTGCAAAGAACAAACTGCAACTCCATTTAGGACCTGGAAACCTGATTAAGGCATAATACTGCAGAGCACTGGGTAAGAAGTGATACACTTTCTACAAAAAGTTTTATTTGTATTTTTCCTTATTGGCGTTAAGCAGAGAATTGCAGGATTCCTTTAAAAGGGTAGTAATTTTATAACCAGAGTGAGATGCAACTGAATTTGCTTGAGTGCGGGGGTTGAGACCTAGCATTTTGAAGGATATTTTGTAACATTTTAAGTGTCCAGCTGGCTGAGGAGTGAGTTCATTTTTATCCTTGGACTCAGTAGAGTGGTTTGGTTTGTGTTGGAGCCGTGGTCTAGTAAATTGTGGTGTTAGTTGTATTACTATAAAGGACAGTACTCACCAGTGTGGTGGAGCAGTTGTGTATCTGATTGTTTCTAACAGTCACCAGTGGCTGTGCACTCCCCAACCCTCCAGGCGTGGCATTTCCTTTATAGCCACAGTTCTGACATCATTTCCTCAGTAGGTTTTGGGGCAGAACTGTCATATTCCTAATAACCCTGCAACGTGCATAAAGAGTAGTTACACAAAACAAATAATACATATATAATTACATATTGTATAGAATAAGGGAGGGACATGTGGGAGTGATGCAATGCACTGGCTGTGGCAGCAGTTTTCCGGGAAACATTCTGAAACTGCGTTGTTGTCCTATTTGTAGGCAACTGTCAGCTCTGAGAGAGGAGGTTGCCCACCCAGGCTGAACTAGCAAGGACTAAGGAGGCCTCCCTCCCAAAGAGCACCACTGCCACAACCACGGAGTCGGAGGTTTCGGAGTATGAAGAGCAGTAGGACCACAGTGGGTTCTGGGAGGTGCGGGTGGTGGACCAGAGTAGAAGCCCCCAGTTGTACCTCCACACAAATCAGATGCCATTCTGTCAGAGCAAGGTTCCTCTATGATGGCACCTCAGTGGAGACCCAGAAGAATGCTGAGGACATCCACAAGGGAGACCCACAAAAGTGTGGCAAGGGACACCACAGGGGAAGGAAACAGCTACTGATAGGGGACTCAATTGTTAGGGGGGTAGAACTGGGGAAGGGAGAGAAGGAAGTAAGCTGCCTGCCTGGTGCCATGGCTTGGAAGGACAAGAAGCGAATCCTTTCAATTGTAGAAGCAGCATCACAGGAGACAGAACTAGATATCATTGTCCACCTTGGTACAAATGACCTAGCTAAGCATGGGATCAGTGCAGTGCAGAATGAATTTGTGGAGTTGGGGAGGGGCCTCAGACGGGTAGCAAGCACAGTAACCTTCTCAGAGGTGCTACCAGTCCATGGCAGGAATGAGGCTAGGTATTGCACACCATGCAGTTTAATGAATGGTTGCAAACTGGTGCAGAGCACAAGGCTTTGGCTTCATTGGGACTGGGGGTCCACCTGGAGAGATAAAGGTCTATACTGGTATGATGGTCTGCATTTGTCCACAAAGGGGACCAAGCTCCTAGGTGACAGGTTTAAATGCTTCCTGGCAAGCTTTTAAACTAGATAAGGGGAGGTGCTGATAAAAGGCAGGAAAGTCAAGCCTCCCCACAAAACAGGGCAGGTAGTAGGGTAAACACTGAGGTACAGAGCTCAACACAGGGCAGGATGGGGGTAAATGGTAAAATAGATAAGAGCAATAAGAGCAGGGATGGGGGGAGGACTGCCAACATTAAATGGAGGGCAATGACTACTAATGCCCGTAGTCTGGGAAACGAGCCTCTGAGCTAGTAGCTTTGATGGAAGACGAACAATTGGATATTGTGGCAGTCACAGAAACATGGTACACCGAGAACCATGAATGGGATGTCAACATACCGGGGTACACAATCTACAGAAGGGACAGGGAAGGCAAAAGAGGAGGTGGAGTAGCTCTATACACAAGGGAAGGGATCAAAGCTACAGAACTAAAAAGTAAAGGGGGAGGACAAGAGGCACTCTGGGTTAGTTTGGAGATGGGAATGGCATCGCAATCTGCACAGGGGTTGTATACAGACCCCGCCTCAAGGGAGGAAATGGACAAGAAAATGATAGAGGACATTCTCAAAATGGCTGAAAAGGGAGATACTGTTGATGGGGACCTGAATATGCCAGATGTTAACTGGAGGACATGTACTGCAGCCAATCCAAGAGCAGGGTCATTCTCGATGCCCTGCAGGGGCAGACCTTAGACAGCTAGTGCTGGAACCCACTGGAGGGAGCAATACTAGACCTGGTACTCTCAAATGGAGAGAGGATCACAAATTTAGAAGTCAGTAGACATCTGGGAACAAGTGACCACTGCACAGTGTGCTTCACAATGAGCACAACCATGGAGATAAGCCAACAAAACAAGGATACTGGACTTTAGAAGGGCTGACTTTGGCAAAATGGGTGAACACCTGAAGAATGCACTAGCAAATGGCCAATAGGAGGGGTGGAAGAACAATGGAGAAAAATCAAAACTGCCATCATAGAGGCAACAAGTCTTTGTGTAAAACAAATAAAGAAGACAAAGCGGAGTAAAAAACCACTATGGTTCTCAAAAGAGGTGGCAGGGAAGGTTAAGGAGAAAAAGGCTGCATTCAAAAAGTATAAGGAATCACAGAGGGAGCACGACAGGAAACTGTATCAATTAAAGCAGAAAGAAGTAGGAAAGGCAGTCAGAATGGCAAAGACACAAACCGAGGAAAAAATCGCCAACTCTGTCAAAAAGGGGGACAAAACCTTTTATAGGTATATTAGGGAGCATAGAAAGGTTAAGGGAGGGATAGTGAAGATTAATAAAGGAGAGGGGAGGTGGGCAGAGGGAGACAGTGAAAAGGCAGAGATACTGAATGAATACTTTTGCTCAGTATTCACAAAAGATGAGGAGCAGTTACCTAAACCAGACAATAGAAGCACTCTGGGTAGGGGGTTAATACCAGTCCATTCACAGAAGAGAGTCCTGAAAGAACTCCTAAAACTCAAGGTGGACAAAGCAATGGGGCCTGACGGATTCACCCCAGAACTTAAAAGAACTAAGGGGGACCTAGTGACACCACTGACCACACTTTAACAAATCATGGCAGGATGGGGTGGTACCTGAGGACCGGAGGAGGGCAGATGTGATTCCCTTACAAAAGTGGGAGCAAGGCAGAAGCAGGAAACTACAGACCTGTAAGTTTGACCTCAGTGGTAGGAAAATGATGGAATCATCTGAAAGAAAGAATTGTCGAGCACCTAGAGGACAGCGGGCACAGAACCCAAAGCAACATGGATTTACAGCAGGAAGATCATGTCAGACTAATCTAATTGATTTCTTTGACTGGGTGACCAAAGTAATAGACCAGGGAGGGGCTGTGGATATGGCCTACCTAGACTTTAGCAAGGCATTTGACACAGTCCCGCATAAAAGATTAATAATCAAGTTAGCCAGCCTGGGAGTGGGTCCCAGGGTGGTAGCCTGGTAGCGAACTGGCTGCACAACAGGACACAGAAGGTACAGAATGGAACACATCCTCAAGAAAGGGGGTTACTAGTGAGTACCTCAGGGCTCAGTACTGGTTCCAATCCTCTTTAACATCTTTATAAGTGACATTGCAGAGTGTCTGGAGGAAAGGTATGCTCTTTGCAGATGACACAAAGATCTGTAACAGAGTTGATACACAAGAGGGGTAGAAAAGATGAGAAGGACTTGGCAAGGTTGGAGGAATGGTCAGACATATGGCAACTTAGATTCAATGCAAAGAAGTGAAGTAATGCACCTGGGAAACAAAAACCCAGGAGAAGAGTACACAATAGCAGGGAGGTACTAACAACAACAAAATGGAAAGGGACCTGGGAGTAGTCATATCAGATGACCCAAAGGTGGGTAAGCAATGTGAGAAGTCAGTAAGGAGAGCTAGGGGATACTGGGATGCATAGGAAGGGCATCACAAGTAGAAAAAGGGAAGTGATTATCCCTCTATACAGACAGTTAGTGAGACCCCATCTGGAGTACTGTGTGCAGTTTTGGAGACCTCATCTACGCAAGGACATAGACAGGATGGAAGCAGTCCAGAGGAAGGCAACTAAAATGGTGCAGGGTCTACATCAGAAACCATATGAAGAGAGACGGAGAGCTTAATATGTATACCCTTGATGAAAGGAGGGACGGGGGGATATGATAGAAACGTTCAAGTACCTCAAGGGAATCAACAAAGTCCAGGAGGGTAGCATCTTTCAGAAAAAGAGGTGTAAGAACAAGGGGGCACATTTTAAAGATAGAGGGGGGATGGCTCAGGGGTAATGTGAGGAAATTCTTTTTCACGGAGAGAGTGGTGGATACATGGAACAGCCTTCCTGAGGAGGTCGTTGGGTCTAAAACAGTGGGGGAATTCAAACATGCTTGGGACAGACGCAAAGCAATTATAGTGCGGGGTTGCAGGAAGCAGGCTGTTGGTTAACTAGAATCTGCAGCTTATCCAGTAGGTAGGGAAATAGGCAGACTGGGTGGGCCAAGTGGTCCTTTTCTGCCGTCAAAGTCTGTTTCTATGAGTCCACTCTGAAGAAAGGGGGGTTACTAGTGGGCTACCGCAGGGTTCAGTATTGGGACTGGTCCTCTTCAATGTCTTTATAAGCGACATTGCAGAGGGACTGGAAGGAAAGTATGTCTCTTTGCAGATGACACAGATCTGCAACAGAGTTGATGCACAAGGTGGGGTGGAAAGGATGAGAAGGGACTCGGCAAGGTTAGAGGAATGGTCAAATGTATGGCAGCTTAGATTCAATGCTAAGAAGTGCAAGGTAATGCACCTGGGAAACAAAAACCCAGGGAAGAGTACACAATGGGGGTGAGATACTAACAAAATGTAAAGGGACCTGGGGTAGCATATCAGATGACCTAAAGGTGGGCAAGCAATGTAAGAGGGCAGCAAGGAGGGCTGGGGGATACTGGGATGCATAGGAGAGGTATCACTAGTAGAAAACAGGAAGTTATTATCCCCTCTGTACAGACAGCTAGTGAGACCACATCTGGAGTACTGCATGCAGTTCTGGAGACCCAATCTCCGTAAAGACATAGACAGGATGGAAGGTGTCCAGAGGAGGGCAACTAAAATGGTGCAGGGTCTGCACCGGAAGACATGTGAAGACAGACTTAAGGAGCTTAATATGGATAGCCTCAAGGAAAGGCAGGAGAGGGGGGACATGATAGATACTTTCAAGTACCTCAAGGGAATCAACAAAGTCCAAGAGGGTAGCATCTTTCAAAAAGAGGTGTGCAAGAACAAGGGGGCACAATTTGAAGATAGAAGGGGGGGCGGCTCAGAGGTAATTTAAGGAAGTATTTTTTCACAGAGAGGGTGGTGGATGTATGGAATGGCCTTCCAGAGGAGGTTGTGGAGTCACAGTGGTGGAATTCATGCATGCATGGGACAGTCATAAGGCAATTCTAGGGGGTGGGGGTAGGAAGAAGTAGGCTGCTGGTTAACTAGGATCTGCAGCTTATCCATCAGGTAGGGAAATGGGCAGACTGGGTGGGCCAAGCGGTCCTCATCTGCCGTCAAATTCTATGTTTCTTTGTAATAGAGCAGTGATGAACAGGGTTAAATCTGTGGACAGGACAGTCACAAATTGAGTGCCACAAGAATAGATTGAGACTTGTTCTAACATGCTCACAAGTTGCAAAGGGGAGGTATCCACGGAAAACTCATTGCTAACGCTACAAAACTAAGTGGCAGGGTCTATCAGAGGGAGGGGGTGTAGGAGGCCCAGAAGAAACTGCAAAGATGTCTAGGAGTTCTGTGGCTAGCCTTGGAGGCCTCACCCAAGGAAAGACTAATAGACCAGCGTTGGTACAGTGAAGGTTCACCGGGATGATCCAACACCAGCAGGGCAGATCCTAAGAGTATTGTCTAGAGGCCCTGAATATGTACTTGCTGAGGACAGGCGGGAGAAAGGGGGCATGATTGAAGCATGCAAGTTTTTCAGATACAAATGAGGGGAGTAGTGAGAACCTTTTTCGTAAGAAATAGGGATGCAGTCCCAAAGGGACATGGCTGGAGGTTGGGGGCAAGTTCAAGGAAGTTATTGAGTGCGGTAGAACCGTGGAACAGATTGATGGCAAAAGTGCTGGGGGCAACTGACCTTAATGGTTTTGAATAGTGAAACTACTATTGAGCAAATTCAAGGTGGCATATAGTAGAGGAAATTACATCAGTTCACTAATTTAATTTAATAAACCTATCTCTAACTTGAGTCTCCAGTCTAACACAAGCAACTACTGTATCTAAAAATCAAATCACTGAAGTCAGTAATTTAAATTGTTCAGATAACACCTTTCAGCATAAAGCTAGTTTATTTAATTCACAAGTCAGATTTACAAACCTTTGTCACTCATGTACAAAGGTACCTTGTCACGGGGGGGGACAACATATTTGTGAGGCAAGACATTGGAGAACAATACAGGTGAGATACAAAGGAGTATACAAAGCAAGGCATTTCAAGTGACCAAATAGGTGAGAAACTGTAGCGCAAAATAAAACTAAGCAGTTTAGAGCCCCAGTGGAGCATGAAGGTTAGTGCGTGGTGTACAGACTACAACAAGCAATTGTAAGTAAGCTAGTACATATGTAAAACTAAAGACAGATTGGTTCACTGTGTTCCTGGAAAGCTCTATAATGGACATTTACAGCTCCAAGCGTCAGTGAGGTGTTTGCGTAGGGCTATTTTGAAGGGGCCAATTTTGGGGATGTTTGTAATGGGCATGGGGAAGGAGTTATACCAGGAAAGTGCTCTGTGGTGAAAAGACCTTTGGGCAAGTGAGGTCCTAGCTCTAGGCACCTGGAAGGTGGCTTTGGTAGTATTGCAGGTGACTACTGAATGGGAGGCCTGTTGAAGGGGTGTAGTGATACCTGGAGGGCAAAGCCCAAGTAGAGCCTTTTTTGCCAGTATACAGGTGTGGTAGTGCAGGCGTTCTTCAAATGTGAGTATGTTGGAGGCGGAGTAGAGCTGGCATGCGAGTTCTGGGGGCACCGGTCAGGAGTCTACAGGCTTTGTTGATAGAGGTCTGGACTTCGGTGAGGGCAGTGGGGTCAGCAGCTGCATAGGTAGGGAGCCCATAATCGACCAAAGACGGAATGTAGGAAGTGATAGCCAGCCGTAGGGCAAACTCAGGGAGGCCATCTTTGTGGCGGTAGAAGAGTCCAATCCGGGCATTCTTGGTAGAGGACAAAGCATTAAGATGCGCATGGAAGGAGAATGCAGAGTCAAAGGTGATACCCAGGTATTTGTATGTTGATACCTGTTCAAGGCGGTGGAGAGTGCTGGGAATGATGTGAAGGGGAGCATTTCTGGAGTTGCTCTGGTGATGTGCAAAAATCATGGATTTAGTCTTGAGGTTCAGAACCAGACGACAGTCGAGGAACCACTTTTCAGCTTGACTGAAGGTGAGTTGCAGGGAGCTCTGGAGAGTGAGTGGGTTGGGGTGTGAGGCGATGAGGACTGCGGCGTATAGAAGCATTTTGCTGTGCAGGAGCTGGGGAGGGTGTTTAAAAAGAGATTGACCAATGTGAGGCCCAGGATGGAGCCTTGAGGGACCCCAGAGCATACAGGTAGGGCAGTTGATAGGTTACCATTTAATTTGACCCATTGGGATCTATCCCTGAGGTAGCTGGAGAACCAGTCCAGAGGGCCAGATGAGAATCCCAGCTGACGGAGGGAGTCAAGCATTAGTGGGTGATGCACAGTGTCAAAGGCCTTGGTTAGGTCAATGAACACTGCCTCAGCGATCTCCCCAGCATCAAGTGCAGAGTGTATTTGGTGGGAGAACTCCAAAAGGGCTGTAGAGGTGCTGTGACCAGGTCAGAAGCATGCTGCTCTGGGCATAGTATGTTGTATTTGGATAGGTAGTCCACGAGTTGGGTGGATACTATTTTCTCCAGAGCTTTGGGGGGATGGAGGTAGGTCTGTAATTGTTAGGTAATATGTGGTCTCCAATTTTATGGATGGGGGTAATTTCAGCTAATTTCCATGCGCTTGGGAATTGGCCGAGGCATAGGGATCGGTTCAGAAGATCTGCTATGGGGCTAACATGACATCAAGTGTTAGGCGGAGTAACCTGGAGTCAAGGGGGTCACAGTTCGGGTTGTGAGAGGTGAGGGCTTTCAGGAGGAGTGGCTTGGTGACATGGGGAGAGACGATCCTGAAGAAAAATGGGAACGGGAGATAGCTGGGTGGTTGGATGTAAGGATAGCTTCAAAGTGGGCAGGAAAAACTACACTTGGGTCAGAAAATGTTGTGTTGAGGCAGTCCGCAATACGTGGTTGGTCAGTATTAATTGTGCCATTAATAACCATCTAAGAGAGAGCTGGTCCCACTAGATTGGTTAAATCTGGTGGGCCAAGTGACCAATTGGGATAGGTCAAGGGCTGTGAAGTTGTCCTTGATGTGTGCTGCAGTGGAGCCAAGCCAGTTGATGTTGAGGTCTCCTAGGACAAGCTGTTCACCCTTGTGTGGCAGGGTGGAGAGATGGTCAGTGAGAGAGCGGATAGCTAAACTTTGTGCCCGTGGGGGTATGTAGGTGGTTGTGATGTAAAGGTGGGCCATGGCCCAGGTCCGGAGTGATTTTTTAGGGTGATGGTTTGGGCCCTATGATAGTTTGGGGTTAGGTAGTACGTGACCCAGGAGGGAGTCCCACAGGTAGACTGCACACCCGCCGCCATGCTTACCCACACGATCTTCTCTGAAGAGGGTGAAGCCGGGGAGGGAGACAGCAGAGTCAGGAGTTGATTGGGAGAGCCAGGTCTCCACTATGGCAAGAATGTCAGGTGTGCTATGAGACCAATACTGGAGTGCAGCAGTCTTCCTTGGGAGGAGACTGCAGATTTTCATTGAGGCAATGCGGAGGCCATGTCCAGTAGGGGTTGATGGGGGGGGGGTAGCGGGTCCCGGTCCAGGGTTAGGGTGGACATTCCCAGAGAGCATGAGGAGTAAGGTGATGAGACAGAGAAAAGGACTACGGTGGTTATGGTGGTAGTGCTTGGGCAGATGCAAGGATCTCGGGGGGCAGTGCAGGGGCTGTGTAGGGAGTTAAGGGCAGGTAAAGCTAGGATAGAGAGGGACCACCGTCCACTGTGTACAGAGGGGTGGACATGGTGGTGGGTGAGGGGGGGCTGTGGGGTGGTCCAGTGTGTGTGTGAGGTACATTAGTGGAAAGTGGTAAAAAGATGGTCAGGCAATGGGGGAATGTGCCAGAGGAGGTTGATATTCTAGCAGGTGTCCACGTACAGTGGTGCTGGAGAGATTCTGTGAAGGGGGGATAGCATCGTGAGGAGTAAAGCAGGTATCCAGAGTACTACTAGGGACATGTCTGTATGGGATGAAAGAAGGGAGATAAGTGTTGGCAGGATCCCCCTAGTGTTCAAGGAATATAACCTGCAGGTGGGAAAGTGAGCTGCGCCGGCGGGGCTGAAACATGCTTTGTGTAAGAACCTGGCGCTGCTCCTGTGTCCTTGAAAGCATACCTATGGCAATTCGGGGGGCGGGGGTGATCCTAGAATTGGGTCCAGGGGAAGGCAGGCTCTTCCAGCCCTCACAATCTGCGTAGGCAGCTCCAGAGTGATGAGACCCCTGAAACTGAGGAGAGATTATAAATGCTTAGGTCAGAGGCATGGCTAAGGTAGGACAAAACAATTCCTGAGATTTTTAGGGTTACTGAGTCTATACAACAGTTCTCTCTGAGATATAGATATAGATAGATATAGATAGATATAGATAGATATAGATAGATATAGATAGATATAGATAGATATAGATAGATATAGATACATACATACATACATACATACATACATACATACATACATACATACATACATACAGCAGTAACAATGTTACAAGGCAACAGTCTAGGAGTTGAGTTACAGTGCATTACAAAGCAGTTGAATTGCATTACAACCAAGAAGCAGCAATAATGACTTTACCAAATCAGTCTAAGATAAGAACTAAATATATAATGAAAACTCAGACCTGCCCTCCAAATACATCATACAAACTCGCAGACCTGCCCCCTAAAACCCAAATATAACTACCCCATTATTTAAGCATGTTGAACTCTACTCTATTCAAGTCAAGGGTTGCAATCTTAGAAAATCAACGGAAAGGTAAAGTGCATGCCAAGGGATTAAACCTAAAAGCATCAGTTATGCCCCCTCAAGGCAGTGATTAAGGAAAGAGCAGTCTCTGGCTTTGGGAGGCAATTCATGAAATAGGATCCAGTAGCTATCATTCATATTCCTTGCCCCTAATATGCTGAAGGCTCATAGCTGGCCTCCGGGTTGGCAAAGTTCCAAAAAATTAGGTTGTCTAAGCCTGAGCACTGCTGTGATGTACTCCATTGTTCAATTTGAGACCGTTTCCATTGATCACATGTAGGGGGTCAAGGGGTCTGCCAGTTGTCAGGCATTTGAGCACAGCTACACACAAAATGACTCAATTTGATTCTGTTTTTAGGTCCTCCAAGGTCTGGGAAGCCTAAGATGAAATATGTAAAAGTGAATGGGAAATGGTACCACATAAAAGTCTCTGCATAGACTCATGAATAGCTTGGAAAAAAGAAAATCACCGAGCAGTCCCAGAGAATATGAAAATGAGAACTGATCCCTCCACATTGCCTCCAGCAAGTAGCATCTGAATGAATGGCACCAAAATGTTTGTAATTGTGGAAGATTGCAAATATCTCCCCAATATTTTCCATTTAAATTGCCTCCACATAGGGGGAGGCAGTAATTGCCTAGCCCCTCTGCAACCTACATTTTCAGTTTTCTGGGGAAAATGTGGAGCCCTGAGTCCACCTCCCACCCGGTACACAATGCTTCTGGTGATGGGGTGTTTGATTTGTTGGGTTTTGTACAGTATCCGTCTAATTCATTCAGGGTAACCAGCCAATAAAAAAAAAAAAAAAAAGAGCTTCCAGACTGGATTGTGTTCTTTTTATTTGAAGCAGAATTTGCTGTTGCATTACATAGTCAAATTTGCAAAAAACATTAATGGTCTTCCTTCCACAGTCCGTGTTGGTTTTGGAGTTCCTACAATCAACTGTGCAAACCTGTTAAAGCCGCTTGCCTTCCAGTATCAGAAGCCCATATCTAGTTGTGGGGGGAAAAAATCCTCATGGTGCCTGAGTGTTGAATC
The DNA here is from genome assembly GCA_016271365.2 of Neoceratodus forsteri. NCBI lineage: Eukaryota > Metazoa > Chordata > Ceratodontiformes > Ceratodontidae > Neoceratodus > Neoceratodus forsteri. The sequence goes on along the minus strand of CM057455.1, from coordinate 217,588,199 downwards.
TATGGTATCTGCACATCCTAGTTTAATCAAAACCTTAATTGTATTTTGGTCTGGGGTTATGAGTCTCCTGCAGTAGCCTATCAGGTGACACTATGTAGGAATGGTCCATAAAGGAAAATGAGATGTCTGCCTCCTCCATAGACCATCCTGCATCTGTTTAGCTCATGTTCACAAATGGGCCCCTGGGCTGTTGGGTAATATTTATGAAGAGTGTGTAGGCCCAGCCCACCCTGTTCCTTGGGGAGGCATGATTTCTGGGTTCCCCTTGGGCACTTCCTTAACCAAACACATTGACAGTTGTTCGACAAGTCATTCCAATATGTCTTGTACAAGTTTAGGGATGATTTGAAACAAAAGTAGATGAGGAAGAATTTTCATTGTAATCTGCATTTACCCATAGATAGGGGAGTAGCTTCCATTGGGCTTTTTCTTGTTTAAGCAAATTCAATAACTTATGATAGTTGAAAGCCTCGTGATGTCAGCCAATATGCTAGTCAATTAGCTGAAGCCATTTTGAGGAGCCCAGGAAAAAAACAATCTTAAATTGTCTGGGGGAGTCACTAAGGACGACCATAGCCTCTGATTTTGTTTTATAACCTGCCAGGGAACCAAACTGAGCCAAAACCAAATAATGAGGAGAGGACACTGGATCTGCTAGGAAAAACAAAGTAGTGTCTGCGCATAGTGCAGACTCCTTTTTATTTCTTGATATAGACAGACCTTTATTGCTGTGGGTTCTAAGTTAAGGGTGAACAATAAAGGGGGGAAGGAGGAAGCACCCCTGTAGTGTCCCCCTCTCCAATAGAAATCTCTGGGACAGGTGGCCATTAACCATACTGAGGTCTCTGGACCTTAAAGTGCTGAGAGCCCCTACAAACTGATCCCCTAATTTAAATCTGGCTAAAACTTTTTTATAACTTTGAGAAAATAAACTGTAAAATGGTAAGGAGCAAATCTGACAAATGTCCATACCAAGTTATTCCTATGAAATCACATTATATAATGGGTTGCAAAGAAAATACGGAGATACATTACAAGTAACGGGCTTGGGCTATTAAATGGTGGACTAATGAGCAAAAAGAAAATTATGATGAAACACCAAGGTAAAATCAACTACCAAATGTAAAAATGAGCTGAAAGGTTGGGCATGGTCTACAAGAAAAAACAACCAAATGAGAGCAGAACCCCAGGTAGTGCCCATGTCCCATAAGGCAACATCTCAAACTTCATTTAAAAAAAGGGACAAAAGCGGAGCTCACTAGAACTTCATAAAGATCCCACCATCTCCAGATCTTAAAAACTGGCATGATTTAATAAAATAGTTATGTAAGAACTTACTGTAACAGTAGATCTTCGAGACAGGCTATTGAGGTAGGTAATTACATATAGAACTGATGCCGACAGACCCCCACGGGAAATTTCTAGCTAGCAGTCCCTGGTGAGGGACTACCCCACGTCAGGTGACTGGCGTTGGGAGACGTCTGTATAAAGGGGCAGTCCTGGGCGCCCACCTTCCACTTCCTTCCCGCCACAGGCCGAAAGAGGCCGGACGAGAGAGGAGCAGATATTTTTCTATATGGAAAAGGAACTGAAAAAGCCTAGGGGGATGGAGGGTAGGAAGGTATTACCTACTGCAAGAGCGCCTCTCGAAGATCTACTGTTACGGTAAGTTCTTGCGTAACTGTACAATCTTACTTAGAGAGGGCTCTTGCAGTAGGTAATTACATATAGGACTGAATCGCAAGCAGTCTGGAACCAAGAAAAGGCACTGGGAGGAGGAAAACTACTCCAAGAAGTAGTACTAGCCGTGCAAGTCTTGAGACAGGAGGCCTTGCAAAACAGCCAGCCCGAAGTCTGCTCTACAGCGAGAGGCAATATCCAAACTGTAATGTTTCGAAAAGGTATGGATGGAAGTCCAGGTGGCGGCAGCGCATGTGTCTGCCGCAGACACAGTCTTGAAACAAGCTTCAGAGGCAGCTACTCCTCCAGTGGAGTGGCCTCTGACTTGACCCAGGAGGGTCTTGTGGTATTTGTCATAACAGAAAGTGATTCAATGAGCCAACCACTAAAACAGGCATTGCTTGGAAACCGCATTGTCTTCCCTTTTGGGAGCGAAAGAGACAAACTGATGAGTATTTCTGAGATCCTTCGTCATGTTGGTGTAGTATCTCAGCATCTGGTGAACATCCATAGTACGGAGTAAATATTCCCCTTGATTAGAGTACTGCGTGAAAAATGCAGGTAGCTCTATGGACTGATTTAAGGTAGACTCTACTACTACTTTAGGTAGAAACTTAGTATTCATGTGAAGAGCAACTCGTTCCTTGTGAAAAATCAAGTAGGGGATTTTACATATCAGGGCCTGGAGCTAGGAGATTCTTCGAGCCAAAGTAATGGCAACCAAGAAGAGTCTTCCACGAAAGAAATTTCAAATCTGCAGAAGCTTCAGGTTCGAAGGGAGGAAGGGTAAGTTTCTCGAACAAAATTCAAGTCCCAAGGAGGGGCAGGAGTATGGATAGGGGGTCCTCAGATGGAGAACCCCTCTGAGAAAGGTCTTGGAGACCTCCAGCTGAGCAAAAGCCTTGTTTACAAAGGGAACATGATAGGCCAAGATGGCTGCCATGTGTACATTCAAAGAGGAATGGCTGAGACCCAGGTTGAACAGATGACATAGGTACTCCAGCAGAAGCCCTGCTGAACAGGAGAAAGGTTCCACGTTCTTGGAAGTGGCCCATATAGTGAATCTTTTCCACTTCGTGGCATAAGTGGATCTGGTGGAAGGTTTTCTGGCCTCCACTAAAATCTCCGCCACTTTGGGAGACGCACTAAAATGGGATTGGGCTAGGTCAGCAGGAGCCATGCATGCAGCTGAAGGGATTTGAGGCCTGGATGGACCAGGGTCCCCTGATCCTAGGCCAACAAACCTTGAGATAGAGGAAGAGGAGGATCCTCTGAATATTATTGTTGAAGAGAGAACCAGATTTGCCTGGGCCAGAAAGGAGCGATCAGAATCATTTTCACTCCTTCTGAAGCTAGTTTCTGCAAGACTCGTGGGATAAGAGGAATTGGGGGAAGGCATAGACTAATCTGTCCTTCCAGTCTAGAAACAGAGCGTCGCTCTAGAAAGCGCCTCACTCTGGAACAAGTGAGCAAAAGGTGGGAAGCTTAGCGTTTTTTGGGGGGGATGCGAACAGGTCATCCTGTGGTGTTCCCCAAAGTTGGAAGATATTGTCTAGAACCCCTTGGTCCAGTTCCCACTTGTGAGTCAGAGCAGAAGAGCGATTTAGCTCGTCTTCCAGGGTGTTGTCGACTCCTGGAACATGAATCACCGTGAGGTGAAGGTCGTTATGTTGCCCAATACCAAACCCTCATTGCCTCCATGCATAGAGGGTAGGACAGAGTTCCTCCCTGCTTGTTGATGTACCACACTATGCACATGCTGTCCGTCTGGATGGCAACGTGGCCGGGGAGGATGTATTAGTGAAGGGCTTGGACAGCGTACAACACTGCCTGAAGCTCTAGCACATTGATGTGGAGAGCTTGTTCTAGCCTGGACCAGGAGCCCTGGGTCTGATGAGGGCCTAGATGGGCTCCCCAACCTTTGCCTGAGGAGTCTGTGGTTAGTCTGGGAGGGGGGAGGATGAAAGAAAGGAACCCCCGAAACAGATTCTCTCGAACCATCCACCACTGTAAGTCTTGCATCATTGGCGATGAGATCAGAACTGAGCGATCTAGGTCATCCACTAGTTGATCCCACTGAGAGTGTAGAGTCCACTGAGATCCTCATGTGGAGTTGAACACAAGGGACTGTCTGGATAGCAGCCGCCATGAGCCTGAGAAGGCAAAGGACCAACTGTGCCGAGACCATCCTGCAGTCGGATAAGACTTATCGGCGTCTGAAGGGAGGCCGCCCTGTCCAGAGGCAGGTAGGCCTTGCCCATGGTCATATCGAGGATCACCCCAATAAACTGTAGCCTCTGGGAAGGGTCCAGATGAGACTTGGAATGGATGATGGTAATACCAGGCAGGCAAAAACCTGCTGGGTAAGGGAAAGGTATCGCAGGAGTTTGTCCCTGGACGAAGCCACCAGGAGCCAGTTGTCCAGGTAAGGAAAAACCTGTACTCCCTTGGTAGGCAGGTGGGCCGCCACCACTGCCAGGCATTTGGTAAACACTTGGGGTGGAGGGTGCAGCCAAGGATAGACCAAACAGGAGCGCCTTGAACTGGTAGTGGTGCCCCAGAACGCAAAACGAAGGTATTTGGAATTGAGATGGACAAATGGGAATGTGCAGATAAGCATCCTGCATATCCAGGGCACAAAGCCATTGACCCAGCCGGAAGTGGGGCAGAAGGCCCTGCAGAGAGAACTTCCTGAACCTTTTGTACTCTACATACAGATTCGGGGAACTGAGATCTAAAATCGGTCTGAGATCTCCCGTCGTCTTTGGGACCAGGAAGAAATTAGAATAATAACCTGTCCCCTGAAGATGAGGGGGGACGGGCTCTATTTCTTGCTTCAGCAGAAGAGTTGATTTCCCCCTGGACCAAAGAAAGGTGTTCCCATGAATGACTTTAGAGGGGGGTGGCCGGGTGGTTTCTGAAGAAACTCTCTATGGAGTGTCCTATGAGCTGGAGCACCCAAGAATCCATGGTTATCCTCTCTCATCCCGGAAGGTGGAAGGAAAACCTCCCTCCTACCGGTTCCTCCAGGAAGTCCGGAGGCAGTGGGAGAGGAAAGGAGTCGGGTGGTGTAGGGCAGCGCTGCAGCTGAAGCACCCGCTGCTTTTTTGGGCGGGGGGAGGCTTAGCAGCTGCGGGGCCCGATGTTTGCTGGCCCGCCTTCCCTGGAATTTCGCCTTTGGTCAATTCCATCTGCGAAAGGGATGGTGGTGCTGCTGCTGATGGGTTGGTACATTTCAGAACCATCTCCTTCTCTTGCAAATCGGTAATGTCCTTGACATCACCCCCAAAAAGCACCGACCCCCAGAAAGGTGCTTCCTGGATATCAGATTGCACCTCCGGGACCAGATCTGACACGCGGAGCCAAGCATGATGCTGTAGGCCTACGGTGAAAGCTGAGCTCCGCCCAGCAGTGTCCACTGTGTTGTATGTCGCATGTAGCATGTGGTGACTGGCTGAACGAGCAGAGCGTACGAGATCAGCCAACTCCAGTTTGACTTGGGAGTCAGGCAAGGAGTCCAGTTTGGCTTCCACCTGAGTAAGGATGGCCTTCTGGTAGTCCCATGTGGCTGACATAGTTCAGGGCCCTAAACCCCAGTGTAGAGGAAGCATAAATCTTTCTCCTGTACTGGTCCAGAAGGTGAAATTCCTTATTGGGAGGTGACGTGCTAAGATGTTCTGGGTTCGCCGACCGGCCGTGAGCGGCGCTAATCATGACCGAGTCGGCATGAGGGTGAGAATCCAGGAAATCAACACCCTCTGGAGCCTGATATAGCCTGTTCGACTTCCTAGGAAGTGGGGCTAAGGCCGACGGCTGCTTCCATATCATGGTAACAAGGTCAGCGTGAGGCTCTATCCAGGGTGGCACTAATGTAGGAGCTGTCACAGGTAGATCCAAATGTTCAGCGAGTTTTAGACTCTGAGGATCTGGTTCCAAAGAGCGCCACTGATGAACCTCCTGGATTATTCTAAGCAACTCTGTAAAAGAAGGATCCTCTGGAGGAGACTTAGGAGGAGTCCTTGGCCAGGGCTTCGGAGAGCAAGGCTCGTCATCTGTCTTGGAGCAGCCATCGGAGTCCAAGGAGTTGGACTGAAGAGGAGGATGAAGAGGAGTAAGACTCCCTTTCCTGACCCGGGGGAGGAATGGGTCCCTTGGGGAGTCCCCGGGAACGCATATCCTGCCCCTCTCTGGATCCAGACAGAAAAACCCTGGAGTCCAGAGGTGGTGAGGGAGTGTGCCGCCTGGGGTGTACGGGAACCTGAGATGGCACTGTTGCCAGAAGGTGGCTCTTCAGCTCTTTGGTGAGCTGAGCCTTGGCCTCAGCCCACCAGGAGGCCAGTCTCCTGCAGGTCCACCAGTGGCAGTGAGGGTGGTGGTGGAGGAGGAGGAGGCAGGGGATAGGAATACGGGTTATACCCATATGGAGTGTATCCAAAACCTGGCTGCGGGTAACCCAGCATCGGGTATTGAGGTGTAGAGTACTGCGGCATTGGGAAGCCCTGCGTCTGGTACTGTGGCGCTGGATACAGCGTTCCCGGGTACACCGGTGTTGAATAAGACTGAGGATACCCGGAAGCCAGGGGGGCTGCCTGAGAAGACAGTCCGGCCAGGAACCTCACAGGCAGGTCTGTAGTGGAGAACCTGGAGGATGGAGGGCCCAATGGGAGCAAAAGATCTCCCTGAGTCTGTCGACGCCGGAGGTACCGATATCAGAGGGGCCAGCGTCAGAGCCGGCGTCCGAGAAGCTGATGTTTGGTCCGGCACTCCAGATGGAGGAAGGACTACTGGAGGCAAGAAATCCCCAGCTTTGCCCAGGGACTGAGGGGAGAAGTCCCCGGGTTCAGGTTGGGGGGACTCCAGCTCTCCAGACGGCAGTGAAGGCTGTGGTGAACCGGGAATGACAGATGTTTGGGGGGTGGGTCTGTCTCTCGACGGTCGGACGAGCCGACGCAGACTTAAGAGAGCTTAATACCGGGAGGTCGGGTTTGAGCCTGGTGGGGACGAAGCTGCGCGTCGCTCGAGGGTCAGACATCTTACCAGCCCTCTCCGGGCAGACATCGGAGGAGCAGATGCCTGGCTTACCGGAGTTGCCCATGATGGTAGGCCGTGAGCCTGCGGCCGAACCAGGGACGGAGGCCTCCAACTGCCTGGAGGTGCCCGCAAGGCCAGAGTGCAAGCCAGACGGGCAGGCTGCTGCCACCTCAGAAACCTCCGAGGTGGCCGTCTAGGAGCGATCCCCAGAAGGGATGTTGCCTGCATGCCTGTGACTCCTGAGGGAGACGCGGTGGAGGAGCCTTTGTCCTGGCGCCTCTCCTTGTCCTTCTTTTGATGGCCTTCAGGGGAAGTGAACGACTGCCTGTTTTTTTTTTTTTAAGCTCCTTTTCCAGAGCTCATTTTCTTAAGAATATGGGCTTCCAGGGATTGCTGCCACCTTTTTCGGGTAGCTGCATTAAACATAGAAACATAGACTTTGATGGCAGATAAGGACCACTTGGCCCACCCAGTCTGCCCATTTCCCTACCTACTGGATAAGCTGCAGATTCTAGTTAACAAACAGCCTACTTCCTGCCACCCCAACTACAATTGCCTTGTGTCTGTCCCATGCATGTTTGAATTCCACCACTGTTGTAGCCCCAACCACCTCCCCAGGAAGGCAGTTCCACGCATCCACCACTCTCTGTGAAAAAAGATTTCCTCACATTACCCCTGAGCCATCCCCCCTCTATCTTTTAATTGTGCCCCCTTGTTCATGCACATCTTTTTCTGAAAGATGCTACCCTCCTGGACTTTGTTGATTCCCTTGAGGTACTTAAGTTTCTATCGTCCCCCTGTCCCTCCTTTCATCAAGGGTATACATATTAAGCTCTGTCTCTCTTCATATGATTTCTGATGCAGACCCTACACCATTTTAGTTGCCCTCCTCTGGACTGCTTCCATCCTGTATGTCTTTGAGTAGATGCAGTCTCCAAAACTGCACACACTACTCCAGATGGGGTCTCACAAACTCTGTACAGAGGGATAACCACTTCCCTTTTTCTACTTGTGATGCCCCTTCCTGTGCATCCCAGTATCCCCCTGGCTCTCCTCACTGACTTCTCACATTGCTTACCCACCTTTAGATCATCCGATATGACTACCCCAAGTCCCGTTCCATTTTTGTCGTTAGTACCTCCCCTACTATTATGTACTCTTCTGGGTTTTTGTTTCCCAGGTGCATTACTTTGCACTTCTTTGCGTTGAATCCAAGTTGCCATTCCGCCAACCTTGCCAAGTCCCTTCTCATCCTTTCTACCCCCCTTGTGTATCAGCTCTGTTACAGATCTTCGTATCATCTGCAGAGGCATACCTTTCCCTCCAGACCATCTGCAATGTCACCTATAAAGATGTTAGAGGACTGGACCCAGTACTAAGCCCTGAGGTACTCCACTAGTGACCCCCCTTTCTTCGGAATGTGTGTCACTCACTATTACCTTCTGTGTCCTGTTGTGCAGCCAGTTTGCAACCCAGGCTACCACCCTGGGATCCACTCCCAAGCTGGCTAACTTGATTATTAATCTTTTGAGCGGGACTGTCAAGTGCCTTGCTAAAGTCTAAGTAGGCCATATCCACAGCCCCTCCCTGGTCTATTACTTTGGTCACCCAGTCAAAGAAATCAATTAGATTCATCTGACATGACCTTCCTGCTGTAAATCCATGCTGCTTTGGGTCCTGTGCCCTGCTGGCCTCTAGGTACTCAACAATTCTTTCTTTCAGAAGTGATTCCATCATTTTCTCTACTACTGAGGTCAAACTTACAGGTCTGTAGTTTTCTGCTTCTGCCTTGCTCCCACTTTTATGAAGGAGAATCACATCTGCCCTTTTCCAGTCCTTGGGTACCACCCCATCCTACCATTATTTGTTAAGACGTGGTCAGTGGTGTCACTAGGTCCTCCCTTAGTTCTTTTAGGATTCTGGGGTGAATCCCATCAGGCCCCATTGCTTTGTCCACCTTGAGTTTTAGGAGTTCTTTCAGGACTCTTTCTTCTGTAAATGGACTGGTGTCAACCCCCCTACCCAGAGTGCTTCTATTGTCTGGTTTAGGTAACTCCTCATCTTTTGTGAATACTGAGCAAAAGTATTCATTCAGTATCTCTGCCTTTTTACTGTCTCCCTCTGCCCACCTCCCCTCTCCTTTATTAATCTTCACTATTCCTCCCTTAACCTTTCTATGCTCCCTCATGTACCTATAAGGTTTTATCCCCCTTCTTAACTGACTTGTTTGTTTTCCACAGTTTGGGCTTTTGCTATTCTGACTGCTTTCCCCACTTCCTTCTGCTTTAATTGATACAGTTCCCCGTCATGCTCCTTCTGTGATGCCTTATACTTTTTGAATGCAGCCTTTTTCTCCTTAACGTTCCCTGCCACCTCTTGAGAACCATAGTAGTTTTTACTCCGCTTTGTTTTCTTTAACTGTTTCACACAAAGGCTTGTTGCCTCTATGATGGCAGTTTTGGTTTTTCTCCATTGTTCTTCCATCCCTCCTTTTTGCCCATTTGCCAGTGTATTCCTCGGGTATTCACCCATTCTGCCAAAGTCTGCCCTTCTAAAGTCCATTATGCTTGTTTTTGTATGGCTTGTCTCCATGGTTGAGCTTATTGTGAAGCACATTGTGCAGTGGTCGCTTGTTCCCAGATGTCTACCGACTTCTAAATTTGTGATCCTCTCTCCATTTGAGAGTACCAGGTCTAGTATTGCTTCCTCCCGAGTGGGTTCCAACACTAGCTGTCTAAGGCCCGCCCACTGCAGGGCATCGAGAATGACCCTGCTCTTGGATGTGGCTGCAGTACATGTCATCCAGTTAACATCTGGCATATTCAGGTCCCCATTAACAGTATCTCCCCTATTTCAGCCATTTTGAGAATGTCCTCTATCATTTTCTTGTCCATTTCCTCCCCTTGAGATGGGGGTCTGTATACAACCCCTGTGTGGATTGTGATGCCATTCCCCATCTCCAAGGTGACCCAGAGTGCCTCTTGTCCTCCCCTTTTACTTTTTAGTTCTGTAGCTTTGATCCCTTATGTATAGAGCTACTCCACCTCCTCTTTTCCTCTCCCTGTCCCTTCTGTAGACTGTGTACCCTGGTATGTTGACATCCCAGTCATGGTTCCCCATGTACCACGTTTCTGTGATTGCCACAATATCCAATTGTTCATCTTCCATCAAGGCTACTAGCTCAGGAAGCTTGTTTCCCAGACTACGGGCATTGCTACTCATTACCCTCCATTTAATATTGGCTTTATCCTTTTCCTCCATGCCTGCTCTTTTTGCCCTTGTCTATTTTTCCATTTACCCCTGTCCTGCCCTCTGTTGAGCACTGTACCTCAGTGTTTACCTTACTACCCGTCATGTTTTGTGGGGGAGGCTTGAAATTTCCTACCTCTTATTAGCACCTCCCCCATGGCTAGTTTAAAAGCTTGCCAAGGAAGCATTTAAACCTGTCACTTAGGATCTTGGTTCCCTTCATGGACAGATGCAGACCATCGTGCCAGTATAAACCCTCCTCTCCAGGTGTACCCCCAGTCCCCAATGAAGCCAAAGCCCTGTGCTCTGCACCAGTTTTGCAACCATTCATTAAACTGCATGGTATGTAGTACCCTAGCCTCACCCCTGCCATGGACTGGCAGCACCTCTGAGAAGGTAACTGTGCTTGCTACCTCTCTGAGGCCCCTCCCCAACTCCACAATTTCATCCTGCACTGCACAGATCCCATGCCTAGCTAGGTCATTTGTCCCAAGGTGGACAATATCTAGTTCCCACTCCTGTGATGCTGCTTCTGCAATCCTGAGGATTCACTTCTTGTCCCTCCAAGCCATGGCACCAGGCAGTCACTTTACTTCCCTCTCCTCTCCCTTCCCCAGGTCTACCCTTCTAACAATTGAGTCCCCTATCAGAAGCGGTTTCCTTCCCCTGTGGTGTCCCTTGCCACCCTTCTGTGGGTTTCCCTTGTGGGTGTCCTCAGCATTCTTCTTGGTCTCCACTGAGGGTGCCATCATAGAGGAACCTTGCTCTGCAAGACTGGCATATGGTTTGTATAGAGGTACAACTAGGGGGCTTTGCTTCTGTTCCACCACCCGTACCCTCCCAGAACCCACTGTGGTCCACCTGTTCTTCATACTTGGCAGCCTCTGTGGCAGTGGTGCTCTTTGGGTTGGAGAAGCCTCCTTAGTCCTTGCCAGTTCAGCCTGGAGGTGGGCTACCTCCTCCTTCAGAGCTGACAGTTGCCTGCAAATAGGACAGCAATGCAGTTTCCAGAATGTCTCCTGGAAAACTGCTGCCCCACAGCCAGTGCATTGCACCACTCCCCACATGTCCCTCTCCCTTATAATATACAATATGTAATGTATTTTTTCTTCCTTTGTGTGGTATGTTCTTACCCTTTATGCACTCCACTGGGTTAAGAATATGACAGTTCTGCCCCAAGACCTGTTGAGGAAGTGATGTCAGAACCTCAGCTATAAAGGCAACGTCATGCCTGGGGGGGTGCGGAGAAGGGTGTGGGGGGGTAGTCCACAACCACTGATGACTGTTAAACAGTCAAATACACCACTGCTCCACCACCCTGGTGAGTACTGCCCTTTATAGTAGTTCAGCTAATCTCCAGTAACTGATTTGTCAACTATTTAAAAGTAATTTGATGCAAACTGTTACAGAATACTAGTAGACAGTCCAGTTTTCCACAAAGGAAAATCAAGTATGCAGTTATTTCAACCCTTCTGAAGTTGCTCACAAGATAAGTAGTTTTGAAAACCCCCTTCCTGATTTTAAAAACAAAATTAAACACAAAGCAATACCAATGTAAGACTAAAGTAAGGAAAACTTCCCTCAGATGCAAGTAAGAGAGATCAGTTGCAGATTTCTAGTCCAATATAATATATCCCATGCAGCGTCTCAGTTGTTTCAAAGCACAGCCAGTTACACCACTTGAAGAGAGCTGAGGCAATGCTGGCACTTCTCAACCGGATGAGCAGGGCCTAGGCAGAACAGGCACAGGGAGTGGCCATCCTTCTGCGGTAGTTGGGCGTCGCACGAATCACACTTAGTCTTGTGCTCGGAGGGTGTAGGGGACTACATACACTGACGTTAGTCGAAAAAATTAGTTTGGTTAAAAAAAAAAAAAAGACAAAGGAAGGGCTGACGAAGCACAAACTTTTCTGCGCGGCGCTGCACAAGCTAATGGCGGGACAGAACTGGCAGGTGGGTGTCCAGAACCGCCCCTTTATACCGATGTCTCCTGATGCCGGTCACCTGATGTGGGGCGTCGCCAGGGACTGCTAGCTAGAAATTTTTCCGTGGGGTCCTGCCGGCGTCTGTTCTGTATGTAATTACCTACTGCAAGAGCCCTCTCGAAGTAAGATCTAACCATACCTTTCACGTATAAATGAGATCCACTATAGCTATCCACTGTTGCTTGTTGGGGCTGTGGTTTGAGCCATAGTTTAGTACTAGTGCTTTTGGCATGTCAAGGATCAATAATGGCTTTACTTGCTGACTCCTTGTCTATTATGTCAGCAGGAGGGATATGCAAAAATACCAGTAATGCAGATGGTGGTAGTGATCAATAGCTGGTCAATAGGAAGAGATCAAAAACATGCATGTGAAGGGACCAAAAAACATGCACATGATCTGCCCACAGCTCACTGCAAGCCCTCCAGCACCAGCTTGAGACCCTAAAGAGTGCACTGGAGTCTTAATGACTCATTCTAAATTTCCAAGTGAATTCTGAGGTATGGGGCCATAGAAATCTTACAAGTGGCTAAACAATATTACTCCCACATTGGAACTGCTTATCAGTTAACAATTGATTAAAGTGACTGTTGCTAGTCTTCTTCCCCCTTGCCCCACTTTTCCATATTCCTCCCTCTCCCCCTCTCTAGCTTCCCTATGGTCTCACTTGAAGTGTGAATGTACATACCCACCACCCCCTCCCCCTGGGCTTGCTAACCACCCTATGACAGGATTTCTATCCTCCTTAAGCTATGTAAACATCCCCAGCTTTCTCAACAAAGGATCTCCATCCTGCCTAACCTGGTACGTTGCCCACTCTCTGCTCAATTGTATCTAGTTTGAACCCTGTATGTAAAATTATTATATTGGTTTGTTTCTTCACCATGTTGTGTAAGTCTCTATTATAGTTATCTGTTACCTGATGTGGAGCCTTTGTAAAGGAGTCTGACTAAAAGGATTATAATTCCGATATGTTACTAAAGATAGTGGACTCTGTAGAGAAAGAGCAGGGGAGGAATAAATTGTGCTAATTGGTCTTGGAGTCGATCCTTTTGATTGGTTATAAGTAGAGGTAAGTGCTGATAAGGGATCGGGGAGATGCCTTCCCCAAGAGTAAAGATTGTAAATCTGTATGGAGTTGCAGATATCGGTTATCTGATCTGGGTAAACTAATTTGAAGGTCAGCAAAGGAATTCTCTTATATCAAGCACCTGATGTGTAGATAAAGGAGACCAAATGAAGCACACCAGGACAATTGGATGTCCAATGAGTTTTGTCTATTTCAAGCAAACTGACAGATGTGGACTCTCCTCCCTCGGTAAGCTCCTCCAAATTTTGTGCTAGGTCCATAACACCGCAACAGTATATCTGAGCTATTAAACAGTAAATAGCTTAGCCTGGAGAGAGGGAATGGAGAATGTGACCAATATCATGTAGGTTTAGCATAAACTCTACATCCTTCCAATTGGCCTGATATGATGTCAAAGTCCAGAAACTGAGTAAGCATCTAGTAAGCTAAGGTTAGGTTAATCTGCCCCCCCCCGAGCAAGAGGAAGATGCACTAGAGAAGCTTGAAGCCTAGGATTTGCACCCCTTCCAAATCAAAAAAATTAAATGGTGCCATTTGCAGAAATTGCTAAAAGGTTAAAGGGGTAATGTTTGAAGAAAGTGAAATTCACAGTAAAACATTAAGATTAATAACTTCTACCCATTGAAAAAGGAAATATTAAAGAATGACCAGCAGTTAAGATTAGCTACTATGGTAGCGGTGAATGGCTTGAAGATGTTCCGGGGCATTAACTGACACTCCAAAACACAAAAAAATCATTCCGGTTCCACCGAACCAGTAGTGGTTCCAAAATGGGCTGAGGTAGAGAATAAAAAAAACTGAAGACTTCAGTTTTACTGTTTATAAACTAAATCCATCCAACTTCTCAACTGTCTGACAAGACTGCCGATGGAGATGTAGTAGTGTCTGAAAGGATTAAAACATTTTTGGCAAATAACACAATCTTGTAGTCCCAGCCCCCCAATGGTATACCTTAAATAATGGGCAAATGTCTATATTGAGCCACTTGCTGCTTGTACTAAAGGACAAAACACTGGAGAGATAGGAACACCTGGACTGTGCCCCTTCCAAGTAAAAAGGGATCCATTAACCTTAACAAAAGCAAGGGGCAAATGGCATAACTGTTAAAACATAAAAAAGTTTAAGGGAAAACTGAAAGCCTGCAGCATTGACCAAAGAAAAGGCCATGATACTTGGTTGAAGGCCTTCTCTGTGTCTAAGCTGGCCAGCACCAGAGGAATCAAACACTGATGAAAAGAGCAGCAAAACACTATGCACATTCTCATGGGTTCGTTCACCTGTATACAAAACCAGCCTGGTTGTGGTCCAGCAGCATGGGGAGAAGACTCTTTCGAGCCAATGTGCCCAATTAGACATAAAAAAACTCTTTATTCAAAATAGAAATGGGGTGGTATGAAGTGGGGAAAGTAGGACCTCTACCAGTTTCAGTAAAGGAATGGTGACTGCACAACGCCAATATGTGGGTGGGATTTGCTCATCCTGGAGAGAATGAAAAGACAAAGTGGGATGAATAAATCTTGAAGAGTAGGAACTTTATAGAATTTGGATGGGAACCCATTCAATCCTGGACACTTACCAGTTTCTGCCACTGGATGGAAGCATGAAGTCAAGCTGCAGATGTGTGGGGATGGGGGAGAGTAAAAACTGAGCTTGTGCAAGGGGTGGGGAGACAAGCATGTAATAAAGCATGACATTGCTGATCTGGAGAGATGAGGGCATCTGTAGTATAAAGAGAATAAGGTTGAAACATTGATAAGATCTCAGCACCCTGGTAGGTGAGAACACCTGAATCAAGAATGCAACCTGGTAACTGTAGCTACAACTTGATAAGCCAGAAGCTGACAAGACAAATACTGTGCCCCACAAAGGTCATCTTCATAGTACCGCTGACTCTGGTAGAATAGTCTATTCCACCTTCTGGTCCAAAAGCTGTTTGAAGTTGAGCCAGAGTTGTAGGCCTGCATCTGAGATGTTTGTAAAAGAGGTAGAGTATTGTGCAACTCCTGAATCTTGTCCTCCTAAGCTCTATGAACTGTAGATGCAGGGGCTATGATGGTGCCACATAGTACTACATTGAGAGTATCCCAAATGATACTAATGGGTACATTTCCATCAGTGGTTTGTTTGAAGGAATTGAGAGATCAGAGTTGGCTTATTCAGTAAAACCTGATTACACCCAGGCTTTGGGGGGAAGAGGGCAATTTCCAAGGAGTGCGAGAGGGTTTACCCAAGAAGGACATTAAAAGGGCCATGGTCAATAACATTAACATAATCCATGTGCTCTAGGGTTGTGACAAATCTAACGGAGCGTAGGTGCCATACCTAGGCGTGTAATATGTGTAATCTCTAAGAGAAGGGTGAAAAAAGGCAGATATCTATAAGCTGAAATATTTTATGAAAATATTTGAGCAGACTAAAAACAACCCTGGCTAAAACTTGTAGGGAAAGCCTGTCAACCCTATTGAAGGCCTTCTCAGCATTAATACTAATGGTGAGCTGGAAGGCCACCTTGCTCACCATCCTCCAGTATAGCATTGGCAACATTGACCAAACATTGAACACATTCTTCTTGAAAGGCTTTAAAGAAACTCTGCTGGATATCCATCTAGGCCTGAGGCATCTTATCTAAGACTTCTTAGGCAGAGATCAGGGCTCCCAAATCCTCCACTTCTCTTCAGTGAGTCAGGGCAGGGGTCTGTGTTCCTTAGATGTATTTGTATGTCCCAGACATGGTTGGGGCCTAACTTCTCAGTATAGATTTTTGTAACATTCTACAAATCTTTTTGTACTCTCTCTAGGTTTTCGAGTACATCCCTGGTTCTTTCTCCTTATCAGGACTGCCTTAAAAGCTGCCTTTCCTTAACTGACCTGACAATCTGTCTGCCTGGTTACTATTTTCATAAAATCTTTGTAGTATCTCAAAGCTCCTATTTCTCTTAGAGTAGGCAGGACAGTGCTCCCCACTTATTTTTTTTTTTTTTACTTGTTCAATTAGTGTAACCTTGTGTTGGAATTAAAGTTCTGTTATTTATTTTTCCATGGAGAGCTGCTGGAATATAACCTCTTAACCCTATAGGCATATGATATATAATTTTGCCTTAGTGTAGTTTTAAGTAGTCCCAGTACAGGGATGCTAGGGAGTTGCCTTGTAGGTCTGACTGTAAAAAAAAAAAAAAAAAAAAAAAAAAAAAGAACCTCATCCGTAACCGGGTTTAGAAATTCCTGTTTAAATGGCTCACATTGAGCCTCAAGACTACTTGTGAGGGTAGGGGTTTAACGATATCCAAGGAAATCTGAGCTTGGTCCAGTAAAGTAATACTACCTATGCTACATCTGTGAGCAGCATGTGCCCATTGAATAGGTATGAAGTAATCTTAACAGATTATGGGTGGTGCCTTGGAGAGTAGAAGAAATCTCCTGTACCCCCAGATGTATATACCGCTGTATTTTTATCGGTCCAAATTCTTCACTAAGGCATGTCAAGGTTCCAGCTGCCTGGGACCTTCCGCCTCTCCACCTAGGCCAGACCTATCCAATGTGGGGGAAGTATAGTACTGAAATCCCCACCATTGACGAGGCTGTCAGTATTCGTCTGAAATTACCTGGGTCAAGAATAGGACCCATAGATGTTCCTGAATATCTGGTCAAAATCGCACAAAGAAAAATAGAACGGTCAAACATGCTGGTATAAGAGTGTATGGTTTCAGAGTTGGTTTATTTATATTGGCACAGTTTTTGACTGCTTTTGTGGTGTTCCCAGCACAGTTTTGACTGATTTTCAGCATGTAATTTTTGACCTGGACACTATTCATGTAACCCACTCCCCAAATGGTGGGCTTACCTGAATTTAGCTCCCTGGACCCTTGCAAGGTTCTTTTGCCAGAAAGGACCCCAGTTGGTGCTGTAAGCCTGGCATTGCCAGTACTATAAATATGCCCCGGTGTAAAGTGTCATTATTTTTTGTCTTTATAAGACGTTCTTTACTGTATTTCAAATTTTCAAACAGGACATACATAAATCCTGGGAGAACCCAGAATCCACAAATCCAAAACTGGTTGTGTAACCTATGTACAAATATAACTATGTATACACACACAGTGATGGGGCTGACCCTCCATTGCACACAACACAATCCAACCAGCACTTAATCTTGGGTAATTAGTTCCATTCATAACAAAAAACCTTGAACCCAAAAGTGAGGTGTCTACATTAGGAGACCTCAGAACCCGATACATATACCATAAAGCTAGTAACTTGTTAGCATTGTATTCTTGAGAGAATGCACTGCTGTCTTTTGGAAAGAGAGCCCCACCTATTTTTCACCCCAGCAAAGCATAGCTCCGAGCCTACTAGCAGTTCCTTAAAACTACAAGAGCTAGACAGTGTTGGCTCTAGACGCTACAAAGGGATCAATTAAACTATCTAAATCTACTAAACAAAAGTCTTGTTGCTAATCACAACCCGACAGACAGAACTATGTTTAAGCATTGCTTACCTGTAATAGACAAATGGTCTATAGAGTTGACCATCTTTTGTCCTACAAGCCCTTTTTACCTCTACCCTCTAAGCGCATAAATATCCTAATTCTTCCCAAGGCCCATATAAGATCCCTCACCCAATGTTTATAGTTATAGCAATGATGATCTTTCCAGTGTTTCAGTACAAAAGATTTGACTATGGCTGTCATCAATGATAGGTGATATTTTAGGTGTGGACCCTGATAATTGTGACATATCACCTAATATGCAGACTTCAGGCAGTATGAACTCTGAATAGTCTAGCATAGGATCCATTCGTCATCTAATTTCTACCCAGAGTGACCGTATTTTACAACAGTCCCACATGACATGTAGGATGTCACCTGGCTCGGCTCCACATCTAAAGCATAGGTCTGTCTCAGCTGTATCACAATTTCTTGGGTGTAAATACATATTTTAGGCAATAAAATGCTGCATAATTATGTACTTGGGTATAGGTATGTGTTTGATACCTCTCCAAATAACATCCCAAGCCAGCTGTTGAGGGGCCACACCACCATCCCAATATAATATTCGTGTTGTGGTCTTCGGACTGAGATAGTCTAGTAACAGTTTATGCACTTTTGACAGATGAGGGATCTAACTCAGAGAAATTTTCCCAAGTAAACTGATTTGTTGGTGGACCCCCTAGGTCTTTCCCAGTCATCTCCAACATTTTAACAAGCTGTATTCTTTTAAAGAAGTGCATAGACTTGCATCTCGCCGGAAGGACAACCCTATTGTCTTTTATAACATTCCTTACTGTGAGGCCTTCTAACTGGTCTGCCCATCGTTTAATGATGACTTTACCCCCAATCAATAAATTGGGATTTTCTAACGCCGGCTGAGCTCCGGTCCTCATTTGCTCCCTTTTCGGGAAGGTGTAAGAAACATCCACCAGGCCATTATTTTATCAATTGGGGTCCTGGATGCTTTACCGAAACATCTTCCCAGATTAACAAAGAGCAGCGCCTCCGGTAATATGCCCAAAACTCTTAACTGCCTCTCCATCTGGAGCCATGTTGTAGTATATGGCTCCCCCTCAACACTTATACCCCAACAACTCATGATACCCAGTTGACTCGTTACATAATATAGGTGGAGATCGGGCAGTTTAATCCCCCCCCTTTCATGCGGCAAACACAACACCTTGTGTTTTTTTTTTTTTTTTTTTTTTCCTGGGAGGCTTGGAATTCCACAAAAACTGACAGTAATTTTCTAATTTTAATGAACCATATTTTGGGGATGTTGTACAGGGCTCAATAGACCAGATACAATAACCTCTGCATCAGATTCATTTTAACTAGGCCCAGTCGTGCCGCAAAATTTAGAGGGAGTTTATTCCATCTAAGCGTGTCCCCATTAATTGCAGCCAACCCCTTATTCATATTTGTCACAGCACCAGCCTCCACACATGCAGTAATCCATATACCCAGATATTTAATTATATCCACTGCCCAGTGTATTTGCATTGGTCCGAAGTCTGATCTGCACACATGAGGGGTCAGAGGGAGAATCTGATTTTAGTCAGGTTTAGTTTATAGTTTGACACTTTGGAGAATTGGCCTAGATCAACTGTTCTCGTGAAACTTACTGCTGGGTTTGCATAGTGCAGGAGTATATCATCTGCATAGACTGTTTTAACTTTCTCCCCGCAATAAAGATCCCCTTAACGCTAGTATCGTTAATAGCAATTAATAATGTTTCCAAGTATAAAACAGTATTGGCAAGAGGGAACATCCCTACCTGTTCCCATTTTCTAGCTGCATCTCTGAGATATACCCATTACCCTAGCTGTAGGGGCTGTATATAAATTTGATACCTCTGAGAAGGCCCCTCAGGAAGCCATCCTCTCCATTGTAGCAAACAGGAATGGAAGAGACCCTATCAAAGGTCTTCTCTGCTTCTAGGGACATCAAGGATAAAGGTAGCTGGGAATCAGGTGCATAGTTAAGTATATGGTGAAGTTTTCTAAGAGCATCGTGTGCCCCCCCCCCCCCAGCAAAAATCCCACCTGTTCAGGGCTAATTAATTTTGGTGAAATATTCAGGATTCTATTAACTAGAATCCTCGTTAGAATCTTAATATCCTGATTCATCAAGGTGATGGGTCTATAGCTACCAAGTAGTTCCTTAGGTTTGTCCAGTTTTGGAACAAACGTGATATAGGCCTGATATAACTGAGGGTGGGGCACGCCTTCCTGCATTATACTGTTGAATAGATCCTTTAACAAGAAAAGTATAGTACGAAGATGCACCTGGTAAAATTTAGCCGTGAGGCCATCCTGCCCCGGATCTTTACCAGAGGGTAGAGCTTGAATCGCTGCTATTATCTCCATCTCTTATCAACGCAGCTAGCTCATTAGCCTGGTCTGAGTCCTGAACCGGTAGAGAAATACCATCTCGGAATGCCCTAATTTCTTTCTCTCCACCAACTTGCTGTAGTTGGTAAATTTCTTTATAATAGGACACAAATGCATCTGCCATTTTGACGGTCTGTAATGACAAGCCCCATCATGCCTTATAGCTGGGATTGTTCTGCCCACTTCCTGCTCCTTAACTTTAGCCGCTGGCAGACGTCCAGGGATGTCTCCCTGCAGTAGGTATTTGGCCTGAATCTTTTCAAGCCAAAATTCCGCTTTACTATAATTAGCAATCTCCTGTCGTAAGCTTTGGAGTTCAGTCCATCTCCCCAGAGGTCCCCTCCTGAGGCACCAGGGATTCAATAGCCCCCATTAAGAATTCCTCCTTGGCTCTTATTCTATTTCGCCTTACCGCATAGCCCTGTGCAACCCCTGCATATAAGATCTTGCATGTTGGCTATGCTAAAAACTTGTTTTGTAATGAAGGCAGTTGGTTCTGTATAATATCCAGTAAAGCGTCTTCTAATTTACTCTGGACTGTAGTGTCTGTCAAAAGGGAGTCATTTAACCTCCACCTATATGGTCGGGAAGGAACATTCTCTGGTTCCCAGGTCAGTTGGATTGGGGAATGATCTGACAGAATCCGGCATTTGGTGGACACCTCCTTAACTTCCCAAAGTGCCTCCCTATTAACCAGAAAAAAATCTATTCTGGACTGGGTCTTATGTGCTGCTGAATAAAATGTCTACCTCCTGCTGAGTGAGTCCATAGAGGGTCTGTTAGTGCTGTGATCTCCAATAATCTAGTTATGGCCTCTTGAGCCCCGGATAGAGGGCCTCTGGACGGTAGTATTTTATCCTCCCAATTATTTAGACAAAGATTCCAGTCCCCTGCCAAAATAAGAGGGTGTGAGGATAGCATAGCAATATCCATCTCAAGAGAGGCCTAAAACTGAGGGTTAGGAGGAGTGGGACCATAGATAGAAGCAATTGACAGATCCTTACCCAGAAAGGTATATCCCCCTACAGTCCTCTCTGGTTAAGACCTGTTCAATAGAATATGGGCAATTTTTCCCAATTAAAACTGCTACCCTGCCAGAGGTAGTTTCTTTACCTGCCCCATATACCTGACTCACCCACATCCACTTTAGGAGAGTCCGTTCCTCTGACAAGTGAGCCTCTTGTAGTGCAGCTATATGAGCCCCCATTTGTTCAAAGTGTCTCAAAATTACAATTCTTTTGCATCTACCCATAAGACCCTTTACATTCCATGATATGATTTTAATACAAGACATTTTACACTAATGTAGAAAATTCCCTGTCCAGCTTTTGTACCCTTCTTTGGGCTCTCTCTTGTACTGTAGTATACTCTTTCCAGATTCCCCTAACCCCGATCCCAAGATCACCCTCATGAACAAACACAATTCATGGACAAGCCATTTACTATGCACTCCCCAGCCCATCAAACCAACTAAAGTAACTCATAGGACTCCATCCATCCTTTGGGACCTTCAGCAACTACCTACCCCGGTTACCCTGTACCCCATCCAAATAGTTCACCATAGACATATCCTTTTCCCCTAGCTATCACCCAAATTAAATTCTATCCCCATTTGTTAACTTTTTACATTGCCTATGAGTCTCCCAACCATTAGCTTGCACTGGGAGATCGGGGGTTAGCCGACCAGTGGCACCTAGTCCCTTATCCCATTAGAGACCAAGCTGTCCAAATAGGGTACATGACCCTTAATGCACCTGCCATCCACCTAATTCTCTCGTGCCATTCTATGAAAAGGCTTTGGGGAAGCCGCTGTCATCAAATGGAGACTCTAAAAACCCCACTTCTTTGCAAACCATCAGGAGAGGGTTTGAAAATTAGCTGTCCCCATCATTATCGGCAAGTTCATATCCTTACACTCCAAGCCCTACTGTATCCAGATGAAATTCAGTCTCGCATGAGGAGGCCCCTCACCTGATTTTCACCATTCCCATGGCTCCTATCAAACCATGTGCCCTGTGTCCCTTCCCTGCACACGTACCAAACACCTTCCCCAATATGGCATTGCAAAGTAATGCTACGAGAAACCAACCACCATGAAACCAAAAAGGGTCTCATTAGTAGCCCAGACCTTCCCCACCATCATTCGATTGCCGAACTTCTGCTTCAGACCCCCCACCTTCTTGTGGATAACTGACCACCTTTAATCTCCCCAAAAAAAACTACCATGTAACAATTATAGCCTAAAGACCTTAAACAAGTAATAACAATCAAATTTGGGAGATAACTTGCTTAGAAAAGAAGAAAACAAAACCTCCTGCATCGCAATCTTTATCTCAAGTCCCCATTTTTAAGGATCAAATCAGTCCAGTTTTACTTCCTTTTACAGGGATTCTGGTTTGTAAACTGCAATACAGCAGGCAACTCGAACCGTAGACCTTCTAGTGCATTCCACGCAGTTGTATCTTTTTTTCCCCAGACTGAAGACTAACAGCCAGGGTCGCAGGGTATTGCATCCAGAATTTAATGCCAGCAAGATATAACTTTCTCTTTATGTCCAAATATTCTTTTTGTTTCTCATACTGAGGGTGTCTGATCCTGAAATAACCAATTGGAAGCGCCATTCCACTGTAATGTGGTGTTCTGTCTAGCACTAGCAAGCACATGGGATTTCTCCTTGTAATTCAGGAACCTCATGATTAATGCTTTGGATCTCGCTCCTGGTGGGGGCATATCTCAATGCCCTATGCACCTGCTCCAGATTATAGGCCTCCCCAAATGGCACAGGGCCCAGTAGTTTGAAAAGTAGATCTTACACAAAAGAAACAGTCCGAACCCTCTGCCTTCTTTGGTAACCCTGCAAGAATAAGATTATTCTGCTTCTGGATTCATGATCATCCATCCATTCCTCTAATTTCTTAATTTGCTTACGAGCCGAAATCATCTCTTGGTCTAAAGTAGAGACCTTCCGTTCCTGAGAGGGCTCTAGCTTCCACATCCCCCATTCTTTGCACCAGGGAGTGTAGCGCTGGTTTAGCAGAAGAAAAGTCTGCCACTAGACCTTGCAGCAACTGTTTTAATTCCAATAAATCATCTGCACCCTTAGTATATCCCCCCTTATCTATTTGATCCGCCTGCTCTTTTGGCTCGGGCGATTGAGATTTTGGCCGTTTAATTGTTGGCGCTCTCACCGTGAGGGGTTCGGCAGCATCACTCCATCTCTGTGCTTTTGTGCGGCTTCACACTGGTGTCTGATTAACTGATTAGCAGAGAGAAATTTCCTTGTAGCTATCGCAATCTGCGGTGTTAACAGCAGGAACCACTCAGGAGCATTTCGCAAATTAAGGTAACATAAGCAATCTAATGCAGCCATTCAAATGAGGTTTTTTTAAAGCTTAATAACTTTGTCAGGGCCTAGGAGCAGCACTACAGATATCCCCTCATGCCAGGCTCATCACGTGATCTGTGTAAAGTGTCATTGTAATCCTTGGTTCCAAGTAATGTTCCGAATGAATGCAGTCATACTGCCACTTTAAGAAGTTTGGTCCACAGCCTGAGCTGGGTCCAGGAGCTGGGCAGTACCTGGATAAGTCTCATTATACAGTCTATTAGTTGAGTGTACTCTAGTGAATGCTGTGATTGTTGCTAAACCCAAACCATCCTGTTTAGAATGAATGCACCACTTTAGACCTACACTCGTGGAGAGTGGATAATTTCAGGGCGAGCTGCAACTTTTCCCTTTTTGCCCTATCTAGTGCTGTCCCTGGCTGGGAGAAACTATGAACTTCATTCTTGGTGTCCAGTTTGGGCTCTGGCACTGACAGACAGCTTGAGCAGCCAACTGGAATACAGAGATCCCAGTTTTCAGTTGTAAAGGACTGTTTGAAGGAGATTCCAGCTCGAGCTTCCAAGGAGTGAGGAGTCTCAGATCAGCTTGGTGTGGGGAAAGGACTGTTTACCTGTCTTTGTTGGAAGTGTGCCACACCTTGTCTATGTACCCCATTACATCTGTGAACGCTGTTGAGACCAGTGTGATTTTGAAAGGCCTGTTTGCCTCCCTGCATGGCTGGGTTGGACTGTCTGAAAGCAGAAAAGGCATTTTCATTAGCCCTGAGGTTTGGTGAGAGCAGTTCATTGAATGCGAATCCTAGCTGAATTATTTTGGAGGCTTAAGAGCCGTTGAGACTCAACAAAGGGACTCCAGTGAAAAGTGAAACATGAACAGTTTGCAAGAGTCTCCTGTCACATTTGTAAGAAGAGGGGGAGATTGGCTTGATTTGTCCAGCTTGCAATAATCAAATTGCTAATCCAGAAGAGTAAGTGGGAGTGTGCTGTGTAAACTACCCCAGAGACTAAGCTATGTGTGTGGTGCCTGTGTCATAAAAGGCACACAAGATTGCTATTCCGCTTGACTGAAGACCAACTCGGGGAGTCTGCCTCGGCAGAAATGAATCGCAGGTTGTGGCCACCTTGAAGGGACAGGCTGTGAAGTTGAGGTGAGTCGCATTGGCCCTTGTACTCATGAGCATTCCTGGCAAGCAAGAACATGGCCTTACTGCAGCTATCATTTCTACTGGTCCTGGTACCATGAGTAACATCCAGGCCTGTGCACTGCAACCTCTAATGAGGAGAAATTTCCATCTGATTTGCCTTCTAAATTTGTGTTGTGGTTTGATTGTATTTGTATACAATCTGGCTTGAGGATTACAATTTTGGTTTGGGTTTAAAGCGCTGGTGAATGTTGCTCCAGGTTAAAGTAAACAAAACTCCATTTAAGGGCCCCGACCAGCTTCAGCACTGGCCACCCTATGGCAGTGTTCAGGCCTGCAACAACATAAAAACCTGGGTACCCAGATTGAGCTAACTGAAATGTATCAGGGGTGTATGTTTGTAATTGCCAAATTTACCATCCAAGTGAATTATTTTACTTGCAGTAACCATTGATTCATCTGCCCATCCCCTGTTACCATCCCCCAGTCAATTAGTTGACTGTTTGAATGTTAATTTGCTTCCTAAGCATATTACTGAGGGCAGGAACTGTAAAGGTGTATACTGGTTTTCCTTTTCATGTTTTGTTTTGTTAACCAGGAGAGAGACTAAGCTGAAGCTGTTTACAGGCGCAACCTTGGAGCACAAGGAAGCTAAGTGACTTGCTCAGGATCACACAGTATGCAAGTGGGGGCTATGGAATTCAAACCCAGGTTTCCAGATTTGCAGCTTGGAGCTTTAGTCCACTGTGCTATACTGCTTCCTTTGTGTGCGGGACATTCAAGGAATCCAGACCCTGTTGGTAAGAATAACAGTGGGATATCAGTAGCACTCTAATTTCTTTGAATGTGAAGTGTTTGGGACAACTTCATGTGTGTCCACTGGTTAGGGCTGTGGGTGAGTATAATTTCCCAGAGGGGTTGTGCTAGTTTACAATCTAACCCACTTTAAACTTGCTCTGGATGGAGGCACTATGTCAGCATTACATTGGAACCCAGGCCCCTCAACCTGCAGTCACGGATGCAGATCAGGGTAGTAGCTAGTTGCGAGGTGCGAGGTGGTGCCCTGGTTCTCATTTGGGGTGTATACATTTTAATATGGTGCATAGGCAGCCACTGAACTCCACAAATCGACCCTCTGGATCTGTCTGAGAAACCTGCAGTGGGAAACATTTCCTGACCAGCAGGGCCACCCCTAATTTGTGGGGGTGTACCATATAGCGAGTTAAATTCCTTCCCCACCCATGCTTATCTCAATTTTTTTGTTATAGGTCTGTCTGGTGCATTTCTTGCAGAAATGCAGCACTACCTCATCCTTTGCAATTCTGTAAAACACTATCTCTTAATCTGGTTAATACCCTTGTCATTATGATCTGCCATAATTGTGGTAGGGGCCTTGGAAAGCCATGTCTGGTCTTTGAGGTGTTTGGAAGGTCTGTAAAGATTCATCTAGAAATATATCTGCAACAAGCAGTATGAGTAAGTTGACTTTAAAAATGTCAACACTTGAAGCAAGTAAACTAGAACATGAATGTATGTGCTAAAATTAAGTACTTAAAGGTGGTCCACCCTTAGACATGCCCTCTTGCTTGTTTGGTCAGAGAAGGTGTGGGGTTCTTAAGAGAATCTTTGTCAGGTGTACAATCTCAGTCTTTACTGCCAGGAGGTAGTGTCACAAAACAGACCAGTTTATTTTGCACAGTCTGTGAAATTTTCTAGCATAAACTGCAGATCACCTTGAAAAGAGGAGCAAAAACACTTTTCCCCTAATAACAATGTAGAGGTTACGACTGCATGAACCAGACTCGTCGGTGCCTAAATACTGATGCAAACTTTGTCCATAGGAAAGGCGCACAGGACCACCCAAGTTACTTTGGGGGGCACACATAATCACCAATTCCTTCAAAACAGTTACCGGACTGGACCCAGGGCTTCTGGCACTGCAACCTGGAGCCAGAACCAGGACCCCTGCCCCCCAGCTACCAACAGTAGCCACTTGAAACTGGAGGTGATCTACTGCCTTCCTTATTGTCCAAACCATTAACCTTGTCACAAGTGGGTAGGGCAGTCTGGTCACACCAGCAGTGCCCAGCTGTTGGACATATTATTGTAGCTCTTTAAATGAATTGGCAGATCAGCTGGCACCCACTAAATATGTCCAGCTTGCACTCACCAACAGATAACATGTGCACATAAGGAGCATTGCTTTTAGAATATACAGTGCAGCCATTTACATCTTGTAGTCTGTGAAAGATGCAATGCATAAAAGCCCACCTGTTAGGAAGGGCTCCCTGCAGCATCCTGCTATCCAGTAGTCCAGTAAGATGGGTTTCACTGCTATGAAAATTTCAGGTCTGGCCTGCATATACTGGTGGAAGGTGGGAACCCCTCCCACTACCAGCAATGCAACACGTATGGAAGGAAAGTCTAGAGCCCCCACCACCTGCACCCAAATTCCTTTTCTTTTTTTGTTTCAAACAAAACTAAACATTCTGCAGGGCATCCTATCCCTAAGCTACCACCTCTGGCCCCAGCGTACACCTCTAACCCACACAGAAGGCAGTGGGTGTAAGCATTCCCTATCCTGCCGTAATAAGTGGAATGCACAGCATAACAGCTGGAGATGAAACTAGATGAATGGACCTCTAAAAAGTTGAGCCTTTACTGGAGTCTTCACTAAAGAGTCTAACATTTCTAATGTCATTCATTAGGCTCTGGAAGCTGTCCATAGCCATCTCCTCATTGCTTGTTGTCAGTCTAGAGGGAGACGCTTCTCAATCCTTTTGTGCCTGTGCCTTGTCCAATAGCTTATTGAATCTCAGCAGGGCACTATCCCAAAGACTGGAGGCTTTCTTATAAAATGGCTTGTTAGACTGATTTTTCTGTCCGACTCTGCTCTCATTCTTGTTTTGGGGAATTGGGACATCATCCAACTTGATGCCTTGAATCTGGAGTTGATCCTTCTCTTCATGTAACTTGGTAAATGGAAGAATCCCCTCCGGTGTGACCACCTAGATGACCTGGGTACTTTAAGTAAGTTTCTACCCCCTTTTATTTTAGTACTTTATGAGCAGGACCTGGGGCTGGTGCTACATTGTGGTCTGTGCAAAGTTATGCTAAAACAGGCACTGATCACCAAAGAATATCTCTTGTTTTGCCCAGGCTGTTTTGAGAACAACATTCTTTTACTCAGTAGTCCAAAAACTCAATAATGGAATGGGGTCTCGTGTTAGCATCTTTCCGGGGTGCAATTGGGGCTCTCTGGGCTCGTATGAGGTTTAAGGATTTCTCATTCGGTACCACCAATACTTGTAGTAGCGCATGCATAAAAATAAACATCCAAATAGAAATAAACCTTAGCTGCACTCAGGACATGAATGTAGTGCATCTGTAGACAGGGTCACCAACCCAAAACATCAAAACTGTTCCAAACAAATTGAACAGATACCACTCTCTCCATTAAAGGAGACAACACGATAGTCATTCAGTCTTAACTGTTGCATTTATTCTAAAGTAAATTTTATGAGCAATTTAACTATACACCTTGTGGATAACAATAAAATGCTTGTCCCAGTGCTTTGGCCCTTCACCTTCCTTGTGGGGGGCCCCCTGATGAAGGCAAGGGGCCAAAGTGCTGGGGCAAGCATTTTGTTATCCACAAGTTATGTAGTTAAATTGCTCATAAAATTTACTTTTGGAATAAATGCAGCAGTTAAGACTGTGAATGACTATCATGTCTCCTTTGATGGTGAGAGTGGCGTCCGTTCCACAAAAAAGCACGTCTCCCAATTTCCATTTTCTCCAGCAGTCCATGCAGGTGGATGCAGTTCTGTCAGTGTCCATTTTCCAAATCTTCAAGTTTAGCAGCTAGATCTTGCTCCCAGTGATGTAACAGTGCCATATTATGAGCATCAGCCATCAACCATCTGTGTATC
The DNA here is from genome assembly GCA_016271365.2 of Neoceratodus forsteri. NCBI lineage: Eukaryota > Metazoa > Chordata > Ceratodontiformes > Ceratodontidae > Neoceratodus > Neoceratodus forsteri. Next base: position 217,559,868 of record CM057455.1, on the reverse strand, counting down.
TTTGGTTAGGCATGCTTCCATAACTTTGGTTCACCTCTCAACAATCCCATTCTGAAGGTCTTTATGGTTGTTGACCACCATTGTTTTGAGCCTGCAAAGGAGATCACTAATACTGCTGTGTGCACAGCTTTTTGAATGTAACTGTGGAGTTTTCTAGGAGTGACCTGAAGGATTAAGGGGAGGAAGAGGGTTCACATAGTGGATGTGCCAGAGGTAGTTTATTTTGCTTGGAGGTAGAGGGAGCAGAATATTTTTTCAGCTTCTGTCTTGTAGTTATGAGATCTACCATCTTACATTTTCTTGAAAAATGAAGCTTGTGTGGCCAGGATGGGAACAGATTTGGCATGATGAGCAGGAACCCGAGAGCTGACATTAGTTGTTGAACATTGTTTGGACAGGGATAGTCTGGAGTGAGGTGGGGATGGAGTGGAGGATAATAGCTCACCAGGGCAGTGGGCTGGTGGAGTGAAGTAATATTGTAAGGGAAGACTTGCTGGACCTTCAGTCTCCTTCTGTCATCAGATTATTTCCATGTTTTGATTCAAATACTGCTGCTTGCTTGTTACTAGATGCATAGACACTGTTTGGAGATAAGGGCTTATGGCCCACCCAGTCTACTTCATAGAACCAGGTAGTTTGCTCCTTGAATTGCATCTGTTCCTTCATCTTTTCCTATTGAGTCTTAATCCCCAGACTGACATCAAAATCATGTATATGGCAACAGGATGTGAAGTAGAAGGATTAAGACTTCACAGCAAGAATAACCAAAGTGAACAGATGACATCTAAGAGGAAAAGATCTTGTTTCACTGTCCTGGGTAACGAACCAAAGTACCAGCCATACTGGGAGGTTTCAAGCTGTCCTGTGCAGAGGCAGGACCACATTGAAAATAAGATGCAGTCTCTTGGATATGCTTTACTGTGTTAATTGCTAGCTAAGCACTTGGGAGGTCTCCCCCCCCCAATTGTGCTCTGGTCATCATTCATTTGTAGTTAATAGGCCTGGTGTCTAGTAGCACCCCACCCTCAGATTTCCATATACTGTTAATATGTCCATTGGTGTGCCCCACTCTTGTACCCTCCCATGTCCCACATATTCTTTTTTTTTTTTTTTTAATTTATTATGCTTTTTCCCCCTGGCAGGACCACCGGTACACTTTCCACCCTGGTCACAGCCCCCGGAGACCTCCACCACCGCCAATTGCTGCTGAGGACCCGTCACCTCGGCTTGCCTCCGGAGTGGTGGGGCCACGGGCCACCTGCGTGACCCCGGAACTGTAACTGGTTGGGGTCCTGCAGCGACGGTGGCAATGCGAGGCTCTCCAGGGAGGGCTTCATCTATCGGTGGTCCTGCCTCGCCATCTTTTTCCTCCTTTTTCTCCCAGAGGAGGCGGGGACGTACAATGACATCAACATCCGCCTCCTTCCCCCCTACGTCTAGCCTCGGCTACGTGAGTACTCCCGGCCTCCGCCAGGAGTCTCTAGCGTACCGGGTGCAACCCACACCCTTCCCCCAGAGTAGGAGAGCTGCCCAACAGATGCTCAATCCTACTCCCCCCCAGCCGGCCCTCCGACAACCCAGGTCCGTTCCTGAACCCGGGTCGTCGGCATTGCAAGCGGCAATCCAACTGCTGCGCCGACGGGCCGGCCATATGTCCCACATATTCTGAAGATGACTATCCTTAAATGTCTTGTTTTATTGATATGAGCCACTCATCGAAGATGTGTCATGCTGCTAGAACTGGTGACTGTCAAACTGCAGTCAGAAACCTGATACAGTTCTGTTTCCTACCTCGAGGGTACCACTGAGGTAATTTGCATTGGCTTTAATGTGATCCTGCCTCATTCTGCCTCAGTATACCTAGGTATTCAGTACCATGAAACTTTTCTATGACACCACTGTATATACTGTATGTAACAGTAGTGTAGTAGTATGAGGTTCCGCTAGAGGGTGGCAAGGACTTTAAGAACTCTGAGAATATAGGTCTTGAACAATAGTAGTGATGGAAAGATCCAGAATCTCTCTGTATTCACAAAAAGGCTGCCTTGTGAGAAGTAATAAAGCTCTGCAGTTCCTGAAGAAGTTCCCTGTGTAGATGGCTTGATTTTTCAGGATGCAAAAAATTATTTGAGGATAAGAGGCCGCTCTTCACCAGAGTGGGCAAAAGAAAATTATTCCGAAAGGGAAACTAAAGAAAGTAGTGGGAGCTATGCATACCGCAAGTGGCTGTCTACATTCAAAGAGGAAATGGCTGACATGGTAGGAACTATGGCTTCTTTTAATCCTAAAATCCAAACCTGGGAGGAATACTGTGAAATCCTGTCACGCTTTTTTACAAATGATATCACAGAGGCTAGTTTAAAAAAAAAAAAAAAAAAAAAAAAACTCTACTACATGGAGTGGGTGCACAAACCTACAGCTTAATGAGAAATGTGGTGAGCCTGCAAAAGCCTGGTGACCAATCTTATAAAGACTTTATAAAATTGTTGAAAAATCACTAGCCCAAAACCAAGTGAAATTGTTCAAAGGTTCAAATTTAATTCTAGAAATGGACATGCTGGAGAGACTGTGGGAGCATATGTGGCAAGTTGAGAAAAATAGCTCCGGACTAATTATGGAGAAACTTTAGAGCAAATGCTGAGACTGGTTTGTGGGATAAATAGAATTCAAAGAAGGTTATAGTCAGAAATGGATTTTAACATTTAAAATAGCATTGAAGTTGGCGCAAGCTATGGAATCTACTAGTCAGAATGTAAACTGTTTACAGCTGCAGTAGACATATGTTTGGGGCCAGTTGTAGTTTACAAAAGCCACAGGACTATGTAAACAAAATGTTTAGGAACAAAGATCAGCTGAATAAGAATGTAACTAAAAATTGCTACTGTTGTGGGGGCCAGCATTTCCCGCAGGACTGTCTCTTTAAAGATGAGATGCCACACATGTGGAATGAAAGGCCACATCAGTAAAGCCAGTAGAAATAAGATTAGAGAAAAGGGAAGCATACACCAAGAAAGACAGGGAAACTGAGAGCAGTCCCAGAAGTGTCCAGCGTACCCTCCTCTTCCAGGAGGAGGAGCAGGCTTATGCTATGCATAGTATGAAGGGGGCATATATTGCCAAAGTAGCACCTATCATTCAGATGTTGGACATTGATGGCAAAACTGTATAGTTTGAGGTGGACACTAGATGTAGTGTCACCATCATGAACCAAGCGGAATACTCAGTTGTGGGATAGGAAGTCCCAGAGCTGGAAAAGTGTGCAATTAAATTGAAAAATGTATACAGGGGAATCTGTAGATACTGGGGTCAGCGAGAGTAACAGACATACAAAGAGACAGTTAAAGAATTGCCATTGGTAGAGCTGATGGGGACAGGCCCAAACTTGGGCAGATACTGGATTGCTGAGCTGGCTGTAGACTAGAGATCAGGTGACACCATTACAGCAGTGGACACTGCAGGAGGTGCTTGCAAAACATGAAGTGGTATTCAAGGAAGATCTGGGAACTTAACAGGGTACCACAGCAAAAATATATGTGGACAGTGATGCAACTCCACATTTCTTTAAACCAAGATTTGTATCTTGCAGAATGAAACCCAAGGTTGAGGCTGAACTTGATTCTCTATTGAGAGAGATAGATCATACAACCAGTCCAGTTTTCAAGCTGGGCAGCACCCATTGTTCCTGTACTAAAGCCCGATGGCTGAGAATATGTGAAGATTATAAACTGGTAATGGGCTGTCATGCTTGGAACAGCACCAGATTCCAAAAATTGATTTGTTTGCAGTCCTTGCAGGAGGAAAATGGTTCACAAAGCTAGACATGAGTCATGCATGAGATTGTGCTGAATGAAGGCTCCAAGCAGTATGTTACTGTGAATATCCACAAGGGTCTGTTCAAGTATAACCATTTACCCTCCAGTGTTTAATCTGCTCCTGCTATTTTCCAAATAACCATAGATGGGTTGTTGCAAGGAGTCCCCCATGTGGCAGTGTACCTAGATGATGATTTAGTAACTGGCCAAACAGAAGGGGAGCATCTGCAAAACTTAGGAAGTGTTAAACAGACTGGAAAAAGCAGGACTTCGGTTAAAAAGGAGCAAGTGCACTTTCCTAGGTAAGGAAATGGTGTTCTTGGGACATAAAACGGATGCAGCAGGACTGTGGCCTGTAAAAGAAAAAGTACAGGCACTTCCAAAGGCCCTGCACCTAATAATGTCTGGGTTGAAAGTGTATCTGGGACTGTTGAATTACTATAACAAGTTCTTATCAACACTTTTGGTACCCTTGTATCCGCTCTTTAGGAAAGGAGTGAGATGGCATTGGGGAGCACAGCAAAATAACTTTTGAGGCTTCCAAGAAGCTACTCCAGTCATCAGATGTGTGTAACTATGAGACAAACCTCATTTTCCTGTGATGCTTCACCATGTGGTGTAGGTGCAGTTTTGTCACCACATGCTTTATGGAACTGACGAACCCACTGGATTTGTGTCAAGAACTTTAAAAGCTGCTGAAAAAAATTATTCACAGCTAGACAAGGAGGGATAGGCGATGATGTTTGGGGTGCAGAGATTTCACAAATGTATTTATGGATGATGTTTTGTCATTTGCACAGACCACAAGCCCTTGATTTCTGTAATCAATGAGATGAAGGCTGTATCACAGATTGCCTCACCAAGGATCCAGAGATGGGCTGTCACACTTTGAGCTTATGAATATACCATAGTGTACAAGGTGGGTATGAACCATGGTAATGCTGATGCCTTAAGTAGTCTTCCCATACCAGAGGGCCCAATAAAAGCTCCTTGTGAAGAGCAAGTGTTAATGGACCACATGGATGCACCACCAGTGACAGCTGCTCAGATCAGGTTCTGGACTGGAAAAGCCCCTGTGCTGGCAAAGGTCGGGGAGTACATCTTGTGAGGATGGCCCAAGTAGTCCCAGAAACTCTGTTCACACCATACTTCTCCCAAAAAAACTGAGCTCAGTGTGCAGGATGGATGTCTTATGGGGAGCTCATGTTGTAGTGCCACCCTAAGGTCATAAAATTGTCCTTGAGCAGTTGTCCTGCTGAGGGAGAGCAAGAAAAAAGCAGCCAAAAGCTTCCTTTAAATCAAGGAGATAATTTGACTACACTGAACTGAATTATTAATTTTTGGGCCTATGTACATAAATTAAGTAGTTTTGATTCTGTTTTGGGGGTTGACTTTTCTTTAACTTATTTGCCAGGGAGGAACTCTAGCTGGGAGATGCTGGCAGTCATTTGTGACTAGACCTGTTAACATCTGTGAAATAGATGTCTGAAAGGAAGGAAGGCACTCCTCGGGGTGGAGGATCCGAGTTGTAGTTTATGGAGGGCACAGGCCTTGATGGAAGAGGGATGCCTGGATAGCATGGCAGTCACAGAAACATGGTACACAGAGAACCATGACTGGGATGTCAACATACTGGAGTACACAATCTACAGGAGGGACAGAGCATAGAAGAGGAGTAGCTCTTTATGTAAGGAAGGGATCAAAGCAACAGAACTAAAGGGTAAACTGGGAAGAGGAGGCACTGTGGGTTACCCTGGAGACTGGAAATGGCACCACAATCCGCACGGGGGTGGTATACAGACCCTATTTGAGGGAGGAAATTGACAAGGAAATGAGAAGGCATCCTTAGGATGGCAGAGAAAGGGTAGATATTGCCGATGGGGGACCTGAATATGCCAGATGTTAACTGGAGCACCTTTGCTGCAGCCACATTCAAGAGCAGGGCCATTCTCGATGCCTTACAGGGGGTATGTCTCTGACAGCTAGTTTTGGAACCCACTCGGAAGGGAGCAATCTTAAACCTGGTACACTCAAATGGGGACAGAGAGGATCTCTCATCTAGAAGTGGGTAGCCATCTGGGAACAAGTGATCAAACAGTGTGGTTCACGATAAACTTAGCTGTAGAGTCAAGTCATACAAAAGTGCAGATACTGGACTTCAGGAGGGCTGATTTTGTCAAAATGGAAGAGTGCCTCAGAAAAGCATTAGCAAACAGGCAAGAAGGTGGGGTGGAGCAACAATGGGGAAACAAAACCACCATCACTGAGGCAACAAGCCTTTGTGTGAAGCAAATACACAAATGAAAACTAAAGAAAAAAACACTGGTTCTCAAAACAAGTGGTGGGGAAGGTTGGGGACATAAAGATAGCATTCAGGAAGTATAAGGAAATGCAGAAGGAACAGGACAGAACACTGTACCAGTTAAAGCAGAAGGAAGCAGGGAAGGCAGTCAGAATAGCAAAGGCCCAAACTGAGGAAAAGGTGGCCAACTCTAAGAAGGGCGATAAAACCTTTTTATAGGTACATTAGGGAGCAAAGACAAAGGGAGGGATACTGAGGCTGAATAGGAGAGTGGGTGGGCAGGGAGTGACAGTGAAAAATGAGGGATACTGAATGAATACTTCTGCTCAGTATTCACAATGGAAGAGCAGGGGAAGATACCCAATCCAGTCAATAGAAGCACTCTGTATAGGGGGGTTATTAGTCCTTTCACAGAAGAAAGGGCTCTGAAAACTCCTAAAACTGAAGGTGGATAAAACAATGGGGCCTGATGGGATTCACCGCAGAATTCTAAAAGAACTAAGGGAAGAACTAGTAACACTCACAGACTATACTTTTTCATAAATTGTGGGAGGATGGTGTGGTACCTGAGGACTGGAGGAGGGCAGATGTGATTCCCCTTCACAAAAGTGGGAGCAAGACAGAGGCAGACAACTACAGACCTGTCAGTTTGACCTCAGTGGTAGGAAAAATGATGAAATCACTTCTGAAGGAAAGAATTGAATACCTAGAGGCCAGTGGGGCACAGGACTCAAGGCGGCATGGATTCACAGCAGGAAGGTCATGTCAGACAAATCCAATTGATTTCTTTGGCTGGGTGACCAAAAGTAGTAGACCAGGGAAGGGCTGTGCACATGGCCTACCTAGACTTTAGCAAGGCACTTGACACAGTCCCACACAAAAGATTAATAAACAAATTAGCCAGCCTGGGAGTGGTTCCCAGGGTGGTAGCCTGGATAAAACACTGGCTAGACAACAGAACACAGAGGATAATAGTAAATGGAGTCCACAGTGAAGAAAGGGGGGTTACTAGTGGGGTACCGTAGGGTTCAGTACTGGGGCTGGTCCTTTTTAATGTCTAAGTGACATTGCAGAGGGACTGGAAGGAAAAGTATGTCTCTGCAGAAGACGCAAAGATCTGCAACATGGTTGATATACAAGATGAGGTGGAAAGGATGAAAAATGACTTGGCAAGGTTGGAGGAATGGTTAAATGTATGGCAGCTTGGATTCAATGTAAAGAAGTGCAAAGTAATGCACCTGGGAAACAAAAACCCAGGGGAAGCATACACAATGAGAGGGTGAGATACTGGCAATAAAAATGGAGACCTGGGTGTAGTCATATCAGATGACCTAAAGGTGGGCAAGCAATGTGAGAAGGCAGCAAGGAGGGCTGGGGGGATATTGTGATGCATAGGGAGAGACATCACCAGTAGAAAACAGGAAGTTGTTGGCCCTCTGTACAGACAGTTGGTAAGACCACATCTGGAGTAGTGTATACAGTTCTGGAGAACCCAACTCTGTAAAGACAGACAGGGTGGAGGCTGTCCAGAGGTGGTCAGCCAAAATGGTGCAGGGTCTGCACCAGAAGACATGTGAAGACTAAAGGAGCTTAAGATGTATAGCCTCAAGGAAAGGGGGGAGAGGGGTGATGTGATAGAAACTTTCAAATACCTCAAGGGAATCAAAGTCCAAGAGGGTAGCATCTTTCAGAAAAAGTGGTGTGCAAGAACAAGGGGGCACAATTTGAAGATAGAGGGGGGGACGGCTCAGAGGTAATGTGAGGAAGTATTTCTTCAGAGGGTTGTAGATGCATGGAATCTCCTTCCTGAGAAGGCTGTGGAGTCAAACGGTGAGGGAATTGAAGAATGCATGGGATAGACATAAGGCAATTCTTGGGGTAGAGGAAGTAAGCTGTTGGTTAATTAGGATCTGCAGCTTATCTGTTGGGTAGGGAAATGGGCAGACTAGGTGTGCCAAGTGGTCCTTATCTGCCATCAGATTCTATGTTTCTATGCACCAGTGCCACCCTCGAATGTCAAAAGAAAGGACTGGCTAGAAATTGTATGTGGTGGCCCAAGACGGATAAAGAAATTGAAAGTAAAGTTCAAAGTTGTGACATATGCCAGGAACATAGGAAAGCTCCAGCCACTGCTCCACTCCACCAATGGGAGTGGTCAAAGAAACCCTGGAGGTGATTACATCTTGATTACACTGGTCCATTCCTTGGAAAAATGTTCCTAGTTATTGTGGATGCAGATTTCAAGTGGAGAGATGCATTTCCAGTGACTTCAGTGATGTCGACAGCTACTGTAGAGAAATTCAGAATGTGGCACACCTGTGATGGTAGTATCTGAGAATGGAACTCCTTTTGTTAGCATGGAATTTAAAGAGTTTATGGGAAGGAATAGAATTGCCCATAACTTCTGCTCCATGCTTCACATCACCCTTCATCAAATATGTTAGCAGAAAGAGCAGTACAAACATTCAAGGAGTGTTTAAAGAAAAAAAATGCCTGGAGGTACATTAGAAACAAAAGTGGCTTGCGCATTGTTCAGCTACAGAAAAACAATAGTCGTCGAGGAGTGTCACGAGCAGAGATATTAATGGGTCGGAAATTGAGGTCAGCCTTATATTTGTTACACCCTGATTTTAAAGGAAAGGTGATGCAGAAACAGTTAAAAACCAAAGGCATAAGCACGCAAACGCGCAATGTCTTGTAACAGGAGATTCAGTATACAGCTGCAACTTTGGTCAAGGAAAGAGATGGATACCTGCAATTATTCATGAAGTTACAGGACCTCTGTCCTACAAAGTGTTGCTGGGAGATGGCAGAATAGTTTGCCATCATGTGGATCAAATCTACAGGAGGTACAGTAAACCAGACAGAGCTGTGGACAGAGGCCGAGAACTCTGAAAGGGGCCAATTTCCATAACCAATCCAATTCCTTGGATTCACGTGCAACCCCCTACAAATGGGGGTTCCTGAAAAGTCTATCTTGAACTTGCCTAAATGCTCACTGCCAGGCTGGTGTTCTGTGTCTTAATAGTTTAAACTTTATTGCCAGAGAGTGCCTGTATAGCCTCTATGTACTGTCTCTTTAAGGGCTGCCCAGATTGCAGTTACAAATTAATCTGGAAGGGGGCTGAGTATTTTTATGCTAGAGTCCTGCCCAGGCTGCCAGATGATCCCTCCATTTCTGCCATCGCTAATTGCACAGAGGGAGCTCTGTTAAAAGATGCATCTGTTTGCTGATTATTAGTGTTAATAATATTGTAGTTTGTCTAACCTGCCTTTTTTGCAGCATGGACATTTCTGTGCATCTCTACCATCTTGGTCCTGGACTGCCGAATTGGACCAATCAGTACCTTTGGGGACTCTAAAATGGAGCATGTCCCAGGGGTTTTGTGGAAGCAAAATTCTGTAGGAATAGTAGTTTGGGGCTTTTGGCGCCTAAAAGGACCTGGAGGGGGAGCTCTAGTTGTGACTGACACAGATCAGCCAACTGAACCTTGTGAATCAAAGGGAAAGTCCCAAGCTGTCTGCTGCTAGGGTCAGATCTAAATTGAGAAGTGAAGAAGCAACAGCTCGAGACAGTTGAGCAGCCATGCTGTTTCATGCAGGAGAACTGTGGGAAGGCTTGAGTTTGTTCGGCTTGAGTGCCTGCTGCCCCCCGAGAGGGAGAAGCTATTTTGGACTGAATCGGAATTATGAGAATGAAGTAAGCCACTGCATTGTGACCAGGCTCGGACCTGAAGAACGAAGATTTGCTGAATGCAATCTGCCTGTCAGGATTTCCAACTGCCTCTGAACTCCTGGATTGTGCAGAGACTCTAATTGCGACCGTGGGGCTATATGCCTGGTACAGTGGAATTGTCCTTGCATGTAAATGTGCTGTATGCTGATAGTTGGTTGTGATTTGGGTTCCCTACTGTGTCTGAACTGTGTTGATTGCTGGAGGCTGCATCCAGCTCCACGGACTGAAATCCTGATTTATCTCAGATTGGCCTGGGTCTTGCCACACTGGCCCAGCCAGACTGCCCGCTGCACAGAGAAAGCCACCAAGAGACCTGCCTAGGTATCAGCCCCCTGCTCCATGTGTAACCCCTAGGTGGTGCTATCCCAAGGGCTACTACCCCTGCCTGCTTGGCTAGTAGCAGGTTAAGGGGCCTGAGTTCTGAAACTGGTGCCTCCACCCAGAGGTCAGGGTTGGTAGTGGTCAAGCTAACCTGGACACAGCCCTCCGGGATGCTGTAACCCCCTTTTTCCCCTCTAGTGGCCTGAACACTGTACAATAATCACTACTTTCGCAATACTCCTGGTACACCACACAAGTACCCACACTGTTTGTACTTGCCACCAGGGCTGGTTCCTCTGGCTCAACCCTGGGGACTCCCTGTAAAACAAGGTTAAACACAGCAAATAGCAACAGTACAGTTCTTTGAGCACAAACTGGAACCACATAAGGTTACATGCAGAAAAAGTTGGATCTGATTTATTCAGGGGACATGAACAAGGGAAGGGCAAAATCGGGTTAATTAGCTTAAAGGTTATATTAATCAAGCAGTCATGCATGTGCTTTGAGTCCTACCACACAGTCCACCTCTGGGTACCCAGGTAGAGAAAAGATGGGCTAGCCAGGACAGTTGCCCAGGGTTGCAACTGGTTGGGGCCCGGTGATGGAAAATGCAACATGCACGGTACACAATATTTGTAATCCGGAGCCAGAGGGCTCAGTTCGTAAAGGAAACTAAACAAGACAATCGGATGACACACTCGGATTAAGCTGTTGTTGTAGGTAGCTACCCTGGTATTTACTCACGATACCAAAGACTGGGCACAGGCTGGACGAAAATAGAGACTGAAGGTGGTTGATCTGGAATGCCAGGAGAAGCAGGGCTCACGCAAGTCAGAGGCATCATTCCGGTTCAAGTGTGGAGTAGGGAGCTGATCCCCAGGCAGGTCTCTTGTCCATGGCTTCTCTGTGCAGTGGGTAGTCTAGCCGGGTCAGTCCAGCAAAGCCCAGACTGCATGAAGACAAGTTTGGAAGTGGTCCGTTTTGGGCTGGATACAGCTTCCAGCAAGCAGAACACAGTTCGCACAGTGGGGAACTAACTCACAACCCACTAGCAGCTCATAGCACATTTACATGTACGGGAATTCTACTGTACCAGGCAAAGCGCTCCCCGGTCACAATCTCAAAGTCTCTGCACACACTGGGAGCTTAGGGGTAGCTGGAACTCCTGACAGGCCAATCACATTCAGCAAAAATATTCAGCCGTTGAGCCTGGCCCACTTCAGTAGCTTACTTTAGTCACACAAACTTGGATTTAGTCCAAAATAATTCTCTTCTCTCCCTCTCAGGGCAGCACACTGGCATGCAGTCCAGAAACGTAGCCTTTTCAGAGTTCTCCCATGCAAATCCACTCAGAATTGCTGCTCAGAAACACTTCAGCTCCTTCTTGCTCAGCTTCCAGCTTAGTTCTAACTGAAAACTGCAAGCAGCCTGGGACTTCCCCAAGATCTGAAAGATCTGGTTGGCTGAGTTGGCTGTCAGTCAAAGTAAGAGCTCCCCCTTCAGTTGCAAAAAAGGCTCAAAAACTCAAACCCCAGTTTCTATAGATTTTGAATTCGGACAGCTCCTGTAGTCTGGCTACATTTTAGGTCCCACCAGAACTGATTGGTCCAATTTGCAGTCCAGGACCAAGATAGTGGAGACGAACAAAACAGTCCTTGCTACAAAGAAAGCAGGTTAGACAAACTACATTATCGTTCTAAATGGTTTTTGGCAAATGGTTGCATTTTTCAACAGAGCTCCATCTCTGATTACTTATTCTGCAATCAAGCAGCTCTTAGAGACAGTACACAGAGGCTATACAGACTCTGGTAATCACATTTAAACTGCTAAAATGCAGGACACCATCCTGGCAGTGAGCATTTAGGCAAGCTCAAGGAAGACTTTTTGGGAACCCCCATTTGTAGGAGGGTTACACATTCTTTAATAGGAATGATGCCTCAGTGATTCGTATGGACCCTACTTCTCCTGGCACTCCAGATCAACAACCTGCAGTCTCTATTTTCATCCTGCCTGTGTCCAGTATTTGGTATCATGAGTAAACATCAGGGTAGCTCCCTGCAACAACAGCAAAATCTAAACTGTCATCTGATTGTCTTGTTGCTTTTTCTTTCACAAACTGAGCCCTCCAGCTCCAGATTACCAATGGTGTGTGTTGTGCATGTTGCTTTTTTCCATCACAGGGCCTCCAACCAGCTGCGACGCCGGCCTACCCTGGATAATGTTCCTGGCTAACCCACTGTCTTCCTACCTGGCTGCCCAGAGTGTGTGATTGTGTAGGGACTCTGAAGTGCATGCATAACTGTCTGATATAGCCTTTAAGCCAATCAACCTGATTACGCCCATCCTTGTTCAAGTCACCCGAATAAATTGGATCTAACTTGTTGCACTTAACCTGACTGTGGTTCCAGTTTTTAACAAAAGTACTATAGCTATTTGCTGTGCATAACCTTGTTTTACAGGGGGTCTCCAGCGGTCGAGCTACAGGAAACTGCCCTGGTGGTAAGTGCAAACAGTGTGGGTAATTGCCTGGTGAATAAGGATCATTGTGAAAGTGATTTATTGTGTGGTGTTCAGGCCACTAGAAGGGAACGAGGGGGGTTACAGTGTCCCGGAGGGCTGTGCCCAGGTTAGCTTGACCACTAACAACCCTGACCTCCAGGTGGAGGCACCAGTCTCAGTACCCAGGCCACTAAACCTGCTACTAGCCAGGGGTAGTAGCCCTTGGGATAGCACCACCTAGGGGTTGCATCTTGGAGGCATCACTGGGATCAGCATCCTCTAGTGACCAGAGGAGGGAATTACCCCATTATGTTAAGAACTGTTGGAAAAATGTTGGAGCTTACTATGCCTAAGCTCAAAATTGCCCCCCATAAGCTGTTACTACACCGAATGATGGAGTGGAGTGAGGCTGAGGGGGTAGACCCCAAACATGCCTTCTTGTTAATGGATGTCCCATTAGGGACTACTAATGCGGTTATAGCACCTGTGGAGCACATTAAGTGTTTGGGAAAAGGTGAAGTGAAGGGGAAGGATTCAGACCTGTTTGACCAGACCATGGTAGTTTTACTATGCTGCAGTTTTCCCATAGATAGAGAAGGTACCCCCTGTTCTGTCAGAAGGGGCCCAGAAGGGGTGGAGGGTCATCCATTTGCACAATGATCCGGCTACTCCAGGTGGGTTCCCCAGTATAGAGGGGTTCAAGGATAAGCTGCTTAAGCTGTTGGCTTCTGAGGGGTGAACCGCCCAAGAGTTAGTGAAGGTGCTAGACCTTTCTGAAGAACCCATGCCATTGCAGTCCCCAACAGTGTCCGTCGCCTCCCCTAGGGTCTCCTCCCATGGTCGCCTCACCCATAGTAATTCCATATGTGCACCTGGGCTCATACTGTAGACTTACTCTTTTTGGGCACAGTCTCAGTGCCCATAGGGAAAGATGACCTGGAAACGTGTATGAACTATGTGACCCACTTCGTCCAGGAGTGGCAGTGCTCTGAGGGAGAGAAAGACTCAAGAAAAGTTTGAAGTGCCCTGCACTGGAAGCCATTCGCTTCCTATGAGTAACTGGCCCAGAGGCTACTGCGGCTAAATACCTTTCTGCATTGGAAGGGGTTTTTGGAAGCACTGAGTTGGGGAATGAATTACTGTGGAAATTCAGATCTGCCAAGCAATAGAAGAATGAGAAGTTGTCTGTTACCGGAACTGAGGGCTCTGCAGAGGGCTCGCAGAAAAGGAAGGGGTGCCTAAAGAATTGCATCTGGTCAGATTGGACCATATTAAGTCAGCCAGGTTCTCTAGTGTGATGATGCTAAAACTTAAGTTGCAAGACAGCAAGGCTAATCCTCCTGAGTATTGTCACCTCATGAGAGATTCATGAAGCAGAGAATGATGAAGAGGGCTGGGAGCCCTATGCTGGGCTTGTCCGTATCTGCCAGACCCCTGAGAGAAGTGACGAAGATGAAGCACAGCAGATGAGAGTTGATTAACTCATTGCCTCCACAGGCTCACTCTGAGATTACACCACTTGCCTCCTGAATCTCCTGTATACTTTTAACAGTGAATCCTGGGCCTTTCTAAGCAAAATCAAGCCATAGTCAACATGTCGCAAACAAATGCTAATAGCTCAATAACTGTACATGCTAGACGCAAAGTATGAGTGGCAGATTTATTCAGCACAAAAGTGCCTTTTGAATGGTGGCATGCATGTAATAAGTAATTTTTTTTTTTTTTTATGCTGGTCGAAAGAGCAAACTAAATATTTTTTTCACTAAAGGGCAACATAAGCCATTTTTTGTTGGAAAATATGTAAAATATCAACACCAAATTAAGCATACAGACATTAGATGGTGTTTTATGTTTAAAAAAAAATATATATCTTTTTACTATAAAACATAATTTTTCCCCATTTTAGTCAAGGTGCTTTGAGATTTGAGGGATGAATCTCAACCACACACATCATATAAACAAATGTGTAGAACTCCAAAAGTATACTTGATACACACAGAGTATCAGCATGAAAGTTGATGATCACAAAAATGCCTTTCCAATGGTGCTTTGCAACCAGTTGTAATCAATATAGTTTTTATTTTATACCTGCTGAAGTGCCAGAAAAGTGAATTTTATTCAAGCTGCTTAGGTAAATCTTGATGGAAAACATGTCAGCCATACACACCATACCACAAACAAATGTGAATAACTTCTAAAGTATACATGATATACACAAAATATCAGTGGCAAAGTTGTTCAGCACAAAATTACCTTCCCAATGGTGGTATGCAAATATGTAATTTTGTTTTTTTTTAAGCTGGTTGAAACAGCAAAAAAATATTTTTTTCACTAAAACGGGCAATATAAGCCATAAACAATACAAATAACTCCTAAAGTATACATGAGATGCACAAAATCAGTGACAGGTGTTCAGCATAAAATCACCTTTCCAATGGTGCTATGCAGTCAAATATATGTTGTATTCTGTTACACTATATATTTAAATATACAAGTGACTTCTCCAGACGTTGCAAGGGCACACTGAGTCAGTAACCGACTTCTGCAGACGTCCTCAGGACATACCAGTGTATTTTACTGACTACTACAGGCATCTGCTAGGAGACAATGAGTTAAAGAATTAAGAGCTGAGGGTTCGCTAACAAACTGCTGAGGCGGCCAGAGATCTTGCCCTCTATCAGGCATCCCCTGGGTTAAACAGTGAGGCCCCACCTAGTGGGGTGGGGGTGCTTGTTTTCTTTTCAGAAACCTGGACTGAGTAACCTACTGGAAGTAGTACAAGAGTTGAAAGCCCTGGTGGGGGATTTAATGAGCCACACAAACCCCTAAACTTGGAAGTCTAGAAGATCAGGAACACAAGTCTCCAGTCCAAGAAGGGCATCGAGGTGCCCCGATGTACCCAGGCATGGAGATGGCCTGCAACCACTTAGACTCCAGAGAACCTAATTTTTGCTACCACTGCGGGGAGGACGGACACACCCAGTTTGCCTGTCATTCACCGGAAAACTTAAAGGTTACTATTGGACTACTAGCCTGGCTGCTCCTGCAATGGAGCAATAACCGGTCACAAGGTGGAGCCGCTTGGAGTTATTCATCCAAGTCTGCATCACCTGAATGGTCTGAGGTGGTGGGCCCTTCAATGGAAACTACAGTAAAGGTGAATGGTGTGTCCACCCGGGCCGTGCTTGACAGTGGGTCTTAAGTGACTATAGTGTTCCAGGACTGGTATCAAAAGCACCTGCCTGTTCCCCTACAACCCTAGGAAGGCTTGCATGTGTGTGGGTTGAGCGAGAAGTCTTATCCGTACTCTGGGTATATTCGGATCTGGCTCTTTCCCTACCTCCATGGCTGGAGTAGATGAATAAGTCAACACACTGGCCTTAGTTTGTCCCCCCAAGGGACTGTATGATGGGGTTCCACTGTTAATTGGGACAAACTCCCATATGTTTGGGAGACTGGCGCCACTCTGTCATGAGAAACAAGGACGACGGACTGTGCGGGCCCTAAGAATTCCAGCTCTGATAAAGAGAGCATATGATTTCCAACAGAAACCAGAGGAAGTAGACTAGAATGAACCTGTGGGGATCGTGTGGAAGAAGGATCCAGACTCAATGGTACTGGCCCCTAATGCCCAGTGTACCATTCATGGGAAGGTCCACCTCAGGAAAGATGTCAAGAACAAAATACTTAAGTTGGATACACCAGGAGATGGAAAGTTGCCAGAGGGATTATTGGTCAAACCCAGTATCATGCCTGCTCGTGCTCACACCTATGCACAATGAGCGGTCCAGATTCAAAATGTCAGGTCGGGAGATCTGGGTGAACAGAAGGTGCACCATAGCTACAATACACTGTGCAGACACTGCCGTATTGCCCAGCAACAAGTGCTCTGGTGAGGAGTGACCCCAGACTTATTTGACTTTGACTTCCCATTGCCAGCTGAATGGAAGGCTAGAATTAGCTAGAAACTCACCCAGAGGGACCAAGTGTTTTCATTAAAAGAATGGGACGTGGGATATGGCCAGGGTGCAGAGCATCATATGCCTGCACAATGATCAGCCATTTCAAGAGAGATCCTGATGCCTTGTCCCAGTGGACAGATGATGTGAGGAGATGCCTGCAGGAAATGTTCACTGCTGGTGTGATACAAGAATCAAGGAGCCTATATGCCTCTCCCATTGTGGTTGTGATTAAGAATGGGTCTGTGAGGATGTGTGTTGATTATTGAACCCGGAACCAGTGGACCATCCCCGAGCAGTACATCATGCCCCATATACAAGATGCCCTGGATTGTTTGGGAGCAAATGGTTCTCTGTATTGGATCTTCGCAGCGGATACTATCGGATTCCGATGACCATGGAGGACCTTGAGAAAACAGTCTTCATCTGTCCATTGGGGTTCTACAAATTTCTGAGGATGCCACAGGGGATATCTGGTGCTCCGGCCACCTTTCAGTGACTGATGGAATGTGTGATGGGAGATATGACATTGCTAGAATGTCTGGTGTACCTGGACGATGTCATTGTGTTTGGGACCACATTAGAGGAGCATGAGACCCGACTGTTTAAAGTCCTAGACCAAATGAAAGACTTCGACCTTAAGTTATCCATTGATAAGTGCCATTTTTTCCAAACCTCCGTGAAGTATGTGGGGAACATAGTATCTACAAAAGGGACAGACTGATCCCAGTAAGGTTGAATCAGACTACTTGGCCCCAGCCCTGTAATTTGAAAGAACCATTTCCTGGGGTTCTGTGGCTACTACCGCAGGTTCATATGATTATTCAAAGGTGGACACCCACTCTTGAATCTTACTCAGGGTTACCCTCCTACCAATTGTAATTACAAAAAAGGGGCCATCAAAGAACCAGAGAAAGTATACTTCCGCACAGGTGAACTTTTTGGGCCCCGCTGGATGCCTGAATGTGAAGCAGCCTTCCACAAAGTCATATACCAGCCCACCCATGCCCCCCATCCTCTATGTTGACCCCACCAAACCCTATGTGCTGCATACGGATGCTAGTCTGCAGAGTCTAGGAGCTGTGCTGTATCAAGACCATGAGCATAGTTTGAGACCAGTGGCTTTCGCCAGGAGCTTGACTCGGAGGGGAAACTACCCTGTGCATAATTTGGAGTTCCTTGTGCTAAAATGGGTCATCGTCTACCAGTTTCATGAATACCTCTATGGGGAAAAGATACTGGTGAAGACGGACAATAACCCATTAACCTATGTACAAACTTCAGCTAAGTTACATGCCGCTTTATCAACCTATGATTATGCTGTTGAATACAGGCCAGGACTGAACCATATTGTTGCTGATGCCTTGTCACGAAGGCAAGTTTCCAAGAGTGATTGGGTCAGGCTGTCTGAACCTGACATTGAGCCTTGTGCTAAAAGTTTGACCGAGATGAACAGATGTCTTCGGCCACAGTGGACTGTTTATTAGATTGCTTGGGCCCTCTTGATACCTGCATACCGGCTGCTTATTGCCACTTCTCTGCTCTAGATATTAGTGCACTACCTCAATTTGACAATGATAGCATTCAGTGAGCACAATCCTAAGATCCTATGATTCAGCCAGCACTTGATGCCCTGCGTGCGGGGAAAAATGTGTCCAAGTTGCATTCCCCTGACTTGCAAACTGCTCTATTCTTTTTAAAGAAGGCCCCAGGTTGAAGTTACTCAGTTTATATAGAGACAGCAGATTATAGTGGCCAAGTAGACAAGCAACAATTGATCCTGCCCACGGCCTTTAAAGATCTGGTACTGAGGTCCCTCCACAATCACATGGGGTGCCTCGGTGTTGACAGGACCCTTGACCTGGTATGATCTTGTTTCTACTGGCCCAAGATTGGGGCAGATTGTTGAGCACCATGTAAGGACTTGTAGTCGCTGCCTGCAGAGAAAAGCCCTGCCTCAGAGGGCTGCTCCCCTTATTAATATTACTACCAGCACCCCCATGGAACTGGTCTGCATAGACTTTGTTTAGAACCTGATCAGTGTAATATTGGCAGTGTTAGTGGTTACAGATCATTTCACATGGTATGCACAAGCTTTTCCCACCAAAGATCAAAAGACCTCTACCGTGGTCAAGGTGCTAGTGAAAAATTTCATCCACTATGGTGCCAACCAACAGATAGAAACATAGACTTTGACGGCAGATAAGGACGGCTAGGCCCATCTAGTCTGCCTATTTCCCTACCTACAGGATAGGCCACAGATCCTAGTTAACCAACAGCCTATTTCTTCCTACCCCCCACAAGAATTGCCTTGCGTCTGTCCCATACATTCTTGAATTCTCCCACAGTTTTAGACCCCACAACCTCCTCAGAAAGGCTGTTCCATGCATCCACTACCCTCTCTGTGAAATACTCTCCTCACATTGCCCTGAACTGCCCTCTCTTCGATCTTTAAATTGTGTCCCCTTGTTCTTGCAAGTCTCTTTCTGAAATGCTACCTCTTGGACTTTGTTGATTCCACTGAGGTACTTAAAGTTTCTATCATGTCCCCCCCTCTTCCTTCTTTCCTCAAGGGTAAGAATATTAAGCTCCTTTAGTCTCTCCTCATACGGCTTCTCTTGCAGACCCTGCACAATTTTAGTTGCCTTCCTCTGGACTGCCTCTATCCTGTCTCTGTCCTTGCAGAGATGGGGTCTCCAGAACTGGACACAGTACTCCAGATGGGGTCTCACCAACTGTCTGTACAGAGGGATAACAACTTCCTGTTTTCTGCTGATGATGCTCTCCCATACATCCCAGTGTACCCCAGCCCTCCCTACTGCCTTCTCACATTGCTTGCTAACCTTAAGGTCATCTGATATGATTACCCCAGGTCCCTTTCCTTTTTGTTGTTACTACTTCCCACCCATTGTGTATTCTTCCCTGGGTTCTTGTTTCCCAGGTGCATTATTTTGCACTTTGCATTGAATCCTAGCTGCCATACTTTGACCATTCCTCCAACCTTGCCAAGTCCCTTTTCATCCTTTCCACGCCTTCTTGTGTATCAACCCTGTTGCAGATCTTTGTCATCTGCAAAAGGCATACTTTTCTTCCAGTCCCTCTGCAATGTCACTGATGAAGACATTAAAAGGACTGGACCCAATACTGAACCCTGCAGTACCCCACTAGTAACCCCCTTTCTTCAGAGGGACTCCATTTACAATTACCTTCTGTGTCCTGTTGTCCAGCCAATGTTTTACCTAGGCTACCACCCTGGGTCCCACTCCCAGGCTGGTTAATTTGACTATTAATCTTTGTGGGGACTGTCAAATGCCTTGCTAAGTCTAGGTAGGCCATTTCACAGCCCTCCCTGGTCTACTACTTTGGTCACCCAGTCAAAGAAATCTATTAGATTAGTCTGACATGACCTTCCGGCTGTGAACCCATGCTGCCTTGGGTCCTGTGCTCCATTGACCTCTAGGTACTCGACTATTCTTTCCTTCAGAAGTGACTCCATCACTTTCCCTACCACAGAGGTCAGACTGACAGGTCTGTAGTTTCCTGCCTCTGTCTTGGACCCACTTTTGTGAAGGGGAATTACATCCGCCTTCCTCCAGTCCTAGGGTACCACCCCATCCTCCCATGATTTATTAAAGAGTAGCCAGTGGTTTCACTAGTTCCTCCTTAATTTTTTAGAATTCTGGGGTGAATTCATCAGGCCCCATTGCTTTGTCCACCTTCAGTTTTAGGAGTTCTTGCAGAACCCTTTCTTCTGTGAAAGGGCTGGATCGACCCTCATCAAGAGTGCTTCTGTTAATTGGATTAGGCACTTCCCTCCTTTTGTGAATACTGAGCAGAAATATTCGTTCAGTATTCCTGCTTTTCACTGTCCCTCTGCCCACCCACTGCTCATTCTATTCAGCCTCACTATCCCTCCCTTTGTCTTTCTACGCCGCTGATGTACCTATAAAAGGTTTTATCCCTTCTTAACTGAGTTGGCTATCTTTTCCTCCGTTTGGGCCTTTGCTATTCTGACTTCCTCCTGCTTCCTTCTGCCTTAACTGGTACAGCCTCTGTCCTCCTTCTGTGTTTCTTTATACTCCGAATACTATCTTTTCTTCCTGACTTTCACAGCCACCTCTTTTGAGAACCATAGTGGCTTTTTCTTTCGTTTTGATTTGTTTGTTTGCTCACACAAAGGCTTGTTGCCTCTGTGATGGCAGTTTTGATAATTCCCCATTGTTGCTCCACAGCTCCTTCTAGCCTGTTTGCTAGTGCTTCTGAGGCACTCTCCCATCTTTCACAAAGTCAGCCCTCCTAAAGTCCAGTACCCTCACTTTTGTATGGCTTGACTCTGTAGCTGAGTTTAACGTGAACCACACTGTTTGATGGTCACTTGTCCCCAGATGGCAACCCACTTCTAGATCTGAGATCCTCTCACTACCCCCATTTGAGAGTACAAGGTCTAAGATTGCTCCCTCACGAGTGGGTTCTGAAACTAGCTGTCTAATGCCTGCCACCTGTAGGGCATCATGAAGCAGTAGGGGGAGAACCCAGCAACATAATTTTTCTACTCAGACCAGGGCGGAGACTTTGAGAGTTAACTAATCAAAGAAATGCTGTCTATGGGGGGGGTGCAGAAGTCTAGAACCACCCCCATCACCTCCAAGGGGACCCTTAACCAGAACGATTTAACCACACCCTTCTAGACATGTTGGGCACTCTCCACCCAAAAGACGAGCATAAGTGGAGCCAGCAGATTAGCACCTTGGTACATGCATACAATCACATGAAAAATTGTTACTGGGTTCTCCCCCTACTACTTCATGTTTGGGAGGAAGGCATGACTGCCAGTTGATGTCTGCTTTGGGGTCTCTCCAGATGGGATCCAAGATGAAAACTACCTGCAATATGTACAGAAACTGAAAGCTCAATTGAACCATGCCTATCAACTGGCCCAAACAGTGGCCGGCAAGAGAAATCTCGCTAACAGAGGCATGATTTTAAAAAAAAAAAAAAAAAAAAAAAAAATGGGCTCAAGAGCTTTGACCTGGAGACTGTGTTAAGTAATTTGGGACTACATGGCAAAAACAGAATTGCTGATCTGTGGCACCATCTTCCCCATGTGGTATTTGGAAAGTTGGATGATTTATCCACGTACAAGGTGCACCCAGAGAATAACTCCAAAGCTGTCAAGACCATGCACCGTAACCACTTGCTACCTATCGGCAAAGTCATAATTGAGACTGAACTATCAGAAATTGATTCCACTGGGCCAGTGACTCATGCTGCTGCAAGAAAGACAGTCCACCTACCCCAGTGGCCACAAATTTAAGGTTCATCCTGCAGCAGGTCTAGGATGATGGTGACTGCCAGTCTTCCTCTGATAGTGAGTGTGATAATGCCCATTGTCACATTTCCTCCGTTTGGGCCTTTGCTATTCTGACTTCCCTTCCTGCTTCCTTCTACCTTAACTGGTACAGCTCTCTGTCCTGCTGCTTCTGTGTTTCCTTATACTTCCGGAATACTATCTTTTTCTTCCTGACTTTCACAGCCACCTCTTTTGAGAACCATAGTGGCTTTTTCTTTCGTTTTGATTTGTTTGTTTGCTTCACACAAAGGCTATGACTTGAGTCAGTTTTTTCGAGGAAATCCTATGCTGAATCATGGGGATAAAGCTGGGCCTTCTGGTCTGCCTAACTCCTCCCCCCCCCCAGCTTAATCCTTGGAGCCAATGCTCCCTGAAAGTGAAGTGCAAAGTATTACTGCTGAGGCTGCTGACTCCATGTTTTGTGGAACTGTGTGAATTGCCCAAGGAAGGGGCTGATGGTCTCTCTGGTGATGCACCAGAACTTGAAGAGCAGTGTGAGTGCTGACAGCCCCCATTCAGAGCCACAAAGTCTAATTGTGCCTGAACCTTCTCAAAATGAGCCAAGTGTTGTGGAACCAGAGCCTACAGAACAAGGAGCGGACAGCGCTCCAGGTTTGGACAGTGCCCTCCAAGCAGAGGCATCCCTCACAAGTGAAGAAAGCTCTAAGACTAGTGCCTAATGTACAGACTGTGGTTGTCTTCTCTCCCCTCCCCCCAAGAAAGTCTGGCCAAGCTGTCAAGCCAGTATTACGCTTCAGTTATGATTCTCCCAGGAGGCCAGTGGATTTGCCTCAATGTAGTCTACAAAGGTGTTTGTTTCTCAGAGCTCACTATGCAAACTGAGCTTAAATCCCAATTCCAGACTGATTGTTCTCCCTTCTCAGTATGGTGCCCCTGCCCCATCCAGCCCCAAGTTAGCTAATAGGGAAGGGCCCCCCTCTTACATTGTTTAATATACAAGAAGTTATTACATGATTCAGCATAGTAATGTTCAAATTACCTGTGTGAAATATGCATAATGTATTGTCAGAATGGATATATTATGGTGAAGTACATTGAAATGTATAGTAATGTGATAAGTGTTAGCTGGTGAATCTGATGGTATTTGCATAGCATGCTAATGTTATATGTCTTGGTTATATTGCATTTTCAATATTATGGTACAGACTTGACACAGACACCAAGTTTTCTCCAGGCAGGAAAGGGTGTAACCCTCCCCCCTACAAATGGGGGTTCCAGAAAAATCTTGCATGAGCTTGCCTAAATGCTCACTGCCAGGCTGGTGTCCTGCATCTTAGTAGTTTAAACGTTGCTGCCAGAGTGCATGTACAGACTGGGAGACTGACATCCTCTGTGCCCAGGGAACAGAGGTTGTTGGATGTCTTTCAAGACACGTTCCTAACTCAGCAGGTGAGGGAACCGAAGAGGAAGGCACGGGTACTGGATGTGGTCCTGGCAGACAGTGACCAGATTGGGGGCCTGGAGGTAAGGGACCCATTGGTGGGGAGTGACCATGCCACGGTCTGGTTCTGCCTGGACCTAGGACGGGTAGAAGGCTGCACAAAGACTGAAGTAACCGACTTCAGGGGGAAGGATTTTAAGGAAATGGGAAGGATCCTTAAGGAGCATTTGGATGGGATTGGGTCAGACATGGACGCTGATAGTAGGTGGGAAATCATCAGAGAGGGGCGCAGGATGCTACCAGCACCTGTGCAAGAGTAAGACGTAAATGCGGTAGGGCCCAAAAACCCTGTTGGTGGACCAGGGAGGTCCAGGAGGTGGTGCGGGGAAAGAAAGCAGCCTATAAGCAATTCAAGTGCTCAAGGAGTAAAAGGGATTGAGGGGAGTACGAGCTGATGGCTAGAAGGGCTACTAGAGTGGTGAGGGCGGCTAAGGCAAGGAAGGAGCAGAACCTGGCCAGGGAAATTAGAGGGAACAAGGGGTTCTTTAGATACATTGGGGAAAAACGAAGGGTGAAGGGGCAGATTAGCAGGACTAAATCAGGGAAGAGATGGGCACAAGACCCGGGGGAGCAGGCTGAGGTACTAAATGAGTACTTCACCTCAGTTTTCACCAGGGAAAATGGGGGTGCTGCATCATACATGGAGGAGACAAAGATACTGGAGGAGGGGGGACCCTCACTAATCGGCAGGTCTGAGGAGAGGGGAGGCATCACTGGCAGGTGGGGGAGGCTACAGGGAGAAGAGGTACCGGAAGTGGAAATCACAGCAGAGAGTGAGGGAAGCCTCGGCCCCTTAAGACGGAGAAAGCACCGGGGCCGGATAAATTACATCCCAGAGTGCTGAAGGAACTTGCAGATGTCCTGGCGAAACCCCTTTCAGAGCTTTTCACCATCTCTCTGAGGACAGGGTGGGTGCCCCAAGACTGGAAGGTGGCGCATATAGTGCCTATCCACAAGGGGGATCAAGGGAGGTGGCAGGGAACTACAGGCCTGTCAGCCTGACATCGGTGGTGGGCAAGGTGATGGAGAGCATTGTCAAGGAGAGGCTAGGGGGGGACCTGGATAAGTTGGGGTGCCTGGACGATGGACAGCATGGATTCATCCCAGGGAAATCGTGTCAGACAAACCTGGTGGAGTTCTATGACTGGGTGACAAGTGCCTTGGACCTGGGTAGACCAGTGGATGTCCTCTTTCTAGACTTCAGCAAGGCATTTGACTTGTTCCTCACGTGGGCCTGTTGGATAAGCTGGGAGAATGGGGTGGGAACCAGATGATCAGATGGATAGGCAATTGGCTCCAGAACCGGACCCAGAAGGTCGTAGTTGGTGGGATAGTCTCATCCCCAAGGAGGGTCATTAGTGGGTCCCATAGGGATCAGTCTTGGGCCCCTTCTGTTCAACGCCACGATCTCGACATAAGGACAGGAATCAGGAGTGAGATGAGTCTCTTTGCAGATGACTCGAAACTGGGGGCGGTGGTGGATGGGGAGGAGGGGAGGGTGGCCCTACAGGGGGACCTGGAGGCTCTGGAAAGATGGTCTAGAAAGTGGAAGCTGAGGTTCAATGCAGGGAAATGCAAGGTACTCCACCGGGGGGCCAGAAACCCAGCCCAAGTGTACACCCTGGGGGGGGAAATGCTACAAGTCCCGATGGCTGAGAGGGACCTGGGGGTGGTGGTGGATGTCAAGATGAACAACTCTGAGACTTGTAGGAGGGCAGCAGCCAAGGCCAACAGGATGCTGGGATGCATCGCTAGGGGGATCACCTCCAGAAGGAGGGAAGTGATACTTTCTCTGTATAACTGCTTGGTGAGGCCGCACCTTGAGTACTGCGTGCAGTTTTGGAGGCCACACTTAGAGGGACATTAACCTCCTGGAGAGGGTCCAGAGGAGGGCAACCAAAATGATTTGGGGCTTGGGGGACAGGACCTATGAGGAGAAGCTCGAAGAGCTAAATATGTACACATTGGAAGAGAGAAGGGACCGGGGACATGATAGAGGTCTTCAGGTACATGAGGGTAAATAGGGAGGAACAGTCGGGGTGCTTTGAAGGAAGGAGGAAGGGGCCACTAGAGGCATGGGTGGAAGCTGGAGTGGGGAAGATTCAGGGAGAGAGGAGGTGCTACTTCACTGAGAGGGTGGTGGAGCCATGGAATGCACTGCCTAGGGGGCTGGTGGAGGCAGAGACAGTGGAGGGGTTCAAGAGGGGGTGGAACAGGTACGGAGGAAGGGTTCTGGAAGCAAAATCCAATGCAGCAAGAATATCCGGAACTGGGAAGGGAGAAGCCAGAGAAGGTGAGGGGGACAGCAAGGTCAGCACCCAGGGTGGGGGCTGACCAAACGAGCAGACACGAAAGACCGTTAGGCCTATTCTGCTGGCATTTTAGTATGTTAGTATAGCCTCTGCATACTGTCTCTTTAAGAGCTGCCCAGATTGCAGTTACAATTAATCTGGAAGGGGACTGAGTGTGTTTATGCAAGAGTCCCGCCTGGGCTGCCAGATAATCGCTCCTTTTCTGGCATCACTAATTGTACAGTGGGAGCTCTGTTAAAAGATTTCTGTTTGCTGATTATTAGAGTGTTAATATTGTAGCTTGTCTAACCTGCCTTCTTTGCAGCACGGACATTATGCATCTCCACCATCTTTGTCCTGGACTGCTGAATTGGACCAATCAGTACCTTTGGGGACTCTAAAATGGAGCCTGTCCTCAGGGGTTTTGTGGAAGCAAAATTCTGTAGGAATAGTAGTTTGGGGCGTTTGGCACCTAAAAGGACTGGGAGGGGTGCCCTAGTTGTGACTAACAGATCAGCCAACCGAGCCTTGTGGATCAAAGGGAAAGTACCAAGCTGCCTGCTGCTAGGGTCAGATCTAAGTTGGTAAGTGAAGAGGCAATGGCTTGAGACAGTCAAGCAGCTGTGCTGAGTAGTTTCACATAAAACTGTGGAAAGGCTTGAGTTTGTCCTGCTTGTTTGCCTGCTGCCCTCTGAGAGGGAGAAGTGTTATTTCTGACTGAATCTGAGTTGTGAGAATGGAGTAGGCCACTGAATTGTGACCAGGCTCTGACATGAAGACAAGATTTGCTGAATGCGATCGGCCTGTCAGGATTTCCAGCCACCTCTTAACTCCTGGATTTTGTAGAGACTTTGTAATTGAGACCAGGGAGCTATTTGCCTGGTACAGTGAAATTGTCCTTGCATGTAAATGTGCTGTATACTGATAATGGGTCGTGATTTGATTCCCACTGTATGAACTGTTTTGCTTGCTGGAGGCTGCATGCAGGTCCACAGACTGAAATCCGTATTCATCTCTGATTGGCCTATGCCGTCACACACTGGTCCAGCCAGACTGCCCGCTGCACAGAGAAAGCTATCTATGACCGACCTGCCTGGGGATCAGCCCTCTGCTCCACGCTTGAACAGGAATGATGCCTCAGATTCATTTGGGCCCTGCTTCTCCTGGCACTCCAGATCAACAACCTGAAATTTTGATTTTCATCCTGCCTGTGTCCAGTATTGGGCATCGTGAATAAACATCAGGGTAGCTCCCTGCAACGACAGCTAAATCTAAATTGTCATCTGATTGTCTTGTTGCCTTTTCTTTAACAAACTGAGCCCTCTGGCCCCGGATTACAAATGGTGTGTGTGGTGCTTGTTGCTTTCTTCCATCACAAGGCCCCAACCAGCTGTGATGTCGGCCTACCCCGGGCAACGTTCCTGGCTAACCCACTGTCTTCCTACCTGGGTACCCAGAATGTGTGACTGTGTAGGGACTCTGAAGAGCATGCATAACTGTCTAATTGTTATAGCCTTTAAGCCAATCAACCTGATTATGCCCCTCCCTTGTTCAAGTCTCCTGATTAAATCGGATCTAACTCTTGTTGCACTTAACCTGACTGTGGTTCCCGTTTGTACCAAAAGTACTATACTGTTGCTATTTGTTGTGCATAACCTTGTTTTGCAGGGGTCCCCAGGGTCAAGCTAGAAAAAACAGCCCTGGTAGTAAGTGCAAACAGTATGGGTAATTGCCTGGTGAATAAGGGTCATTGTGAAAGTGATTATTGCGGTGTTTAGGCCACTAGAAGGGAATGAGGGGGGGTTAGTGTCCCAGAGGGCTGTGCCCAGGTTAGCTTGACCACTAACAACCCTGACCTCCAGGTGGAGGCACCCGTTTCAGTACCCAGGCCCCTTAACCTGCTACTAGCCAAGCAGGCAGGGGTAGTAGTCCTTGGGATAGCACTACCTAGGGGTTACACATGAGCAATCAGTTACCACTTAACACTGAAGTCCCAAGTAATCCAGAGACATCAGTCATGTACATGACACCTGTACTGTTTGCACCGAAAATTAGTGACTTCATCAACTATTTGGAAATTCCTCACCTGTAGATAGTTCAGTACCAGATTTAGAGCTTCGATGCTCCTCAAGAAACATAACTCCCTCATATTGGTGGACAAAGCAATGAGGCCTGATGGAATTCACCCCAGAATTCTAAAAATTAAGGGGGGAAACTAGTGAAACCACTGACTACTTTTTTTTTAATAAATCATGGGAGGATGGTGTGGTACCCAAGGACTGGAGGAAGGCAGATGTGATTCCCCTTCACAAAAGTGGGACCAAGACAGAGGCAGGAAACTACAGACCTGTCAGTTTGACCTCTGTGGTAAGGAAAGTGATGGAGTCGCTTCTGAAGGAAAGAATAGTTGAGTATCTAGAGGCCAGTGGGGCACAGGACCCAAGGCAGCATGGGTTCACAGTGGGAAGGTCATGTCAGATGAATCTAAGATTTCTTTGACTGGGTGACCAAAGTAGTAGACCAGGGAAGGGCTGTGGACATGGCCTACCTAGACTTTAGCAAGGCATTTGACACAGTCCCACACAAGATTAACAGTCAAATTAACCAGCCTGGGAGTGGGTCCCAGGGTGGTAGCCTGGGTAAAACATTGGCTGGACAACAAGACACAGAAGGTAATTGTAAATGGAGTCCACTCTGAAGAAAGAGGGGTTACTAGTGGGGTACCGCAGGGTTCAGTACTGGGTCCAGTCCTTTTTAATGTCTTTAAAAGTGACATTGCAGAGGGACTGGAAGGAAAAGTATGCCTCTTTGCAGATGACACAAAGATCTGCAACAGGGTTGATGCACAAGGAGGCATGGAAAGGATGAGAAGGGACTTGGCAAAGTTGGAAGAATGGTCAGAAGTAAGGCAGCTAGGATTCAATGCAAAGAAGTGCAAATAATGCACCTGGGAAACAAGAACCCAGGGGAAGATTACACAGTGGAGGGGAGGTAGTAACAACTAAAATGGAAAGGGACCTGGGGGTAATCATCAGATGACCTTAAGGTTAGCAAGCAATGTGAGAAGGCAGTAGGGAGGGCTGGGGGTATACTAGGATGCATAGGGAGAGGCATCACCAGAAGAAAACAGGAAGTTATCCCTCTGTACAGACAGTTGGTGAGACCCCATCTGGAGTACTGCGTCCAGTTCTGGAGACCCCATCTCTGCAAGGACATAGGATAGAGGCAGTCCAGAGGAGGGCAACTAAAATAGTGAATGGTCTGCAAGAGAAGCTGTACGAGGAGAGACTAAAGGAGCTTAATGTGTATACCCTTGAGGAAAAAAGGGAGAGGGGGGGACATGATATAAACTTTTAAGTACCTCAGTGTAATCAACAAAGCCCAAGAGGGTAGCATCTTTCAGAAGACGACATGCAAGAACAAGGGGACACAATTTTTAAAGATGGGGGTGGTTCCAAGCAATGTGGAGGGCATTTTTCAGAGAGGGTAGTGGATGCATTGAACAGCTTTTCTGAGGAGGTTGTGGGGTCTAAAACTGTGGGAGAATTCAAGAATGCATGGGACAGACATAAAGCAATTCTTGTGGGGGGGTAGCAAGAAATAGACTGGTTAACTAGGATCTGCGGCCTATTCTGTAGGTAGGGAAATGGGCAGACTAGGTGGGCCAAGCGGTCCTTATCTGCCATCAGTCTGTTTCTATGTTTCTATATTTGAAGGACTATGAATGTTAAAGAATAAAAAAGTAGTAGCCTCTTTAAGGGGGGAGATGATATATACTGTATGCAACTGTAGTGTAGAATTGAGCCACCACTAGAGGGTGGCATGGACTTTATAAACTCTAAGAATATAAATCTTGAGCAATAGAAGCGTTGGATCCAGAATCTCTGTATTCACAAGAAGGATGCCTTGTTAGAAGCCGTATCAAAGCTCTGCAGTTCCTAAAGTTCCCTGTGTAGATTGCTTGGTTTTTCAAAATACACCAAAATTCCATTGCAATACATTGAATTGCAGTTACCTTATTTCTCATAATGAAAGTTCCAGCAGCAAGACATGTCAAGTGAAGAGTGGATCTACACAGCGGGACCAGTTCTGGCGAGTCTGTGTGTGGGGAGGCTGGGGGGAGTGCGAGGTGGTGGGAACAGGGTGCATATTGGGAGGTTGGGATGCAGTTGCGATTACCAGTGGAGGTGTTGGTGGTTGAAAAAAAATACTAGACATTGAGGGACCATTCTTATCCTCGAGATACAAGGGACATGGGGGGGTGGGTACCACTGGACACCAGGGAAAAATCAATGAAACTGAGTGGAAAATGGTCCAGAAATCCATTTTCTTGCAATAAATCCTATTTTTACATGTTTTCATTTGTTGAAATACCTATTCTTAAGAAAACTGATTTAGAACTTTTTAACCTTTCACACAAGAAAGGATACTTAATCATGAGTCCTTTTTCGTGATTGCGAAATGGGATTTTAGACTTGGTTACTTTTTGTATCCTTTTCACAAGATCTTTTTCATGAATCCTTTTTTCTCATGAAAAGATCAGTTTTGAGAAGATTTTGGACTTGTATTTAATTTTTGTGAGAATAAAAAAGGATTCATGATAATGGATGTTTACAAGTTGTGGAAAAGGATTTAAATGTGAAAAAATGTTCTAGGGGCATTTTAGTGGTAAACAAAAGCCTAATGAAATCTTGATGAGCAAGATGTATCTTTTGGTGTCTGCTTTATTCTCACACAAAAGGATTGGCACCTCATAAAATAGAATCTTTTTCGTGAAACCAAGTTCTTTTTTTCATTCCAGGAAGCAATCTTAATATGAAATTCCCATTAAAAATAAATGGGAACTCTAAAAGTGAATAACCTTGGGAATGGATTAATATTTTTTTTTCACCAAACCAGCAAAAGTCACTTACTCTTTCTCCATTTATCACCTTGTGCCCAGCCCAGACAGTTTGGAATTTGATTTTTTTTCACTATCCAGATCTTAAAATCTGCACATCTGACCAGAATGATACTTGACACATGAAGGGATCTACCCCATGTGACCACGCAGGCAAAATGTTGTGCAAATCTGAATGGTTACAAAGTTATTAAAGTGAAAAATGTGAGGTTTTGCATAGAAATCCTGATCAACCCTAATTATAGGGGTGCATGCATATTGGGATTAAGGTAGCGGTTTGTTAAACCACCAACATTGCACATTTAATAGATTAACCGCCATTCAATGGATTTGCAGAAATGCATGTGAGATCTCGTGAGCAAGGTCTCTTGACTTGCCACGTATTTTGTTCAGGTCCAATGTGTGGATTCAGAGACCTAGATAGTGAAAGAAGGGGAAAATGTTTTTTGTTTTCATTGCCTAGCATTCAAATGGTATGGAATTTTGCTCTGAATTTTCAGGGAGGAAAGGGCTTGGCCTGAGTGCCCTTTGCTGGTCTGGTGGAAAACATATTAATCTGTTCTAATTGTAAGGATGTGGCACTTTTGTTCTGACCATTCTTGGTACAGTCTCTTGGGTAGTCATTTTTACAAAAAAGAATTTGCCTTAAAAGAAAAGATTGTTTATGGGGTAATCTCTTCATGCAAATTTTTCATATGGCTGCATCCTTTTTTATTTAGAAAACTCTTAAAAATGAGTCTGCATAGACACCAGCACATATCTTGCTAATCTGGTCCAGTTAGGTGAATTCTGCAGTTACTTTTTGGAAAAGAAATGTTTAGAAGTTATTTTTTTGTGACCCAAATTTTTTTCATATGGCCACACGAAAAGTTTCCCTTTATACGTAAAAAGAATTGTGAATAATTTTTCACGTTCTTTTTTTTTATGAAGAAATCTTATCATATGAATGACACAACCTCATGAAAAAGATCCCTTCATATGAAAAAAGAATTTGGACTTTTCCCCCACATTTCAACTTTAATAAGCCATAATAACTCAATATTTGGAGTTCAGGGACAATATATATATATATCTCTATCTATCTATCTATCACAATAAAGGTCTTGATGAGTACTATAATGCTTATACATACCCCAAACCAATTTAAGGGCAAAATAAAAAAAAAAAAAAGAAGAAAAAATCCTAAACAAAAATTACAATTACAATTCCCCTAGGATAACACTGCAACTTTAACAAGCTGTAACTTGGAACAGGATAGATGCTCTCTGTGTTCAGGAGAGGCTGGTTTTTCAGCTAAAAACAAAGATCCACCATGCACTCCAGAGCCAGGAGGACAGTTAATCCTCCAGTGAAGGTAGTCACAAATTGCCCAAGTCCAGTTTAACAAAATTACTGATTTATTTAACAAAAGAATGCACAACTAAGTGCAAGATCCCCGGCACTTCGTCACTTAAGGCTTCATCAACTGCCTGGTGTTGGCTAGTCTGCCTTTTTAAAGGCAGGCTATATACATTATCTGGCCTAAATTCAGGGAGGTAGTAGGAACGAGCATTGCCAGAGCAATGGCTGACATCACTAGTGCCCAATATAGTGCTCAGCACCAGTGAGCAGAATTGAGCGTGGAGTGGAAGAAACACTGGCAGGGTTCAGTGGCATCTGTCGGCGTCCGTTGAGGCAGCGTGATGAATGATATCGCAACTAGTAAGTAGTTCTATTTATACAGTATCCCAGAATTAAATTAAGCTATCTGACACTGATAGAGCAACATAGATAATATATGTAACATTGCAGGGAGAACTAGGGGTACAATGCACGTTGTGTTTAAAGTTTAGCATGGTTGATTTTACACACTTCGTATGTGGGCTGTGTATTGAAATAAAGGAATGAAAAGCCAGGGTAATAGGATTAGAGATGAAGCTTAAATGTTATAAATTGAAAGACATAAACTTGTAGTGGGAAGCACCAAATAGGAAATGAAACTGTAGGGGGATATAAAAGAACAAGGGATGTAGCAGAGGAAGCCAAACCATCAATAGCAGAAATAAATAAATAAAAAAAAATAGCCATGTTACTTCCTATACCAACAGGGAATAGTTTTGAACCATTGGAACAAATAAGAGAGGAGACTGACTTAGATGGAACAAGAAACAAACCAGGAACTAGAAGGGGGGACTAACGGGGAGATAAATTCAAAATACAATATAATCATGAAATCCCCAGTAACGGGGGGTGTGGGTGTGGGTGTGGGTGTGGATCTCCATTATCAGATTCATAGATCACATGACACAGACAAGCAAACAATTGTTAGTAGTTTTCCTGGGGTTGGGGTAAGGGACATGATTACCATCATAGATGATCTAGTGAAGATACCAACAAACTCCATCTTACTAGCCCATAAAGGAGCTAATATAAGAAGCTGTACAATTGAGGATATTCTTAATGCAATTCAAGTAATTGGATAAAAAGATTCATAATGGTTGTAGATTAATAATTTCTGGAATCTTGCCAATACCAAGAACAAACCAGTATATTAAAAGGAAAACAAAAACATTTAACTGGATTAGACAATGGAGTTTAAGGGTGAAATGTATTAGAAGTTGGGAGATTTTTGACAATCCATATTAAATGTATAGCCATAAGTTGCATTTGAGTAGAAAGTGGGGAGATTTGTTACGGACGCTATTTGTGGATGGAATTAGAAATGTGTTAAACATCGGGGCAAGGGAACACAATTGGGACCTATGCTAGGTATGTTAAAAATCTGAATAAAATAAATAAAAGGAATAAGCATAATGAGAATAAAATGCCTTTTTATTAGGGGAAGAAAAGGACAAATATGTAAATACTAACAACTGCTTGTCGCCAGAATAGCACAAAACAAGGGGTAGAAATGGGTCTTTAGTTCATATATTAGCAAATGTAAGAAGTCTCAAATAAAACTGAACTGAGATCTTATAATAAAACATAATGTACGTGTCTACCCCTTACAGAAACCTGGCTTAAATACCAAGACTGGGGGGTCACTATTCCTGGATATACAATTTTTTTTTTTTTTTTTTTAAATCTGGTTAAAGAGTGGAGGGGATAGTCACATATGCAGCACATGATACTAAGGCATATGAAGTAACACCCTCAAGCGTAGCATGTGAAGGATCAGAACTTATTGGTTAAAATTCCAACTGGGGGAAAATATTACAATAGAGGTAGGTTATAGGTCTCGTAGTTTGAGTAAAGAGGGAAATTAGGCTTTTCTGGCAGCAATAAGTAGCATGGCTGTTAATGGTGAGTATGTTATTGGGGGATTTCAATTTCCCATCTTTTGACTGGGAAACACAGCAAGGGTGCACATTATATGAAAATTATTTTCTTGAGATTGTGGATCAGCAGGGATTGAAGCAATTTGTACGTGGAAACACTTTAGATCTTATTCTGAGTAATATTGATCCAGAAAAGTTCACAAGGACTGATATGCCAGCTGGATCTAGTGATCACAAGAGAGAGAGAGAGAGAGAGAGAGAGAGAAAGAAATTGGGGTAATACAAGTATAAAAAAATTATTATAAGGCAGATTATGCATCTATAAGATGTATTTGCAAGAATGGAATTGGAAAATGGACTTGAAGGACCTAGATGTGGATGCTACATAGCTGGAAAAAAGATTATTGTATAGATACATGGGTACCGGTGGTAAGGAAATGGTAATAGAGGAAGGATACCAGCTTGGTGGAACAAAGATTAGAAGTAAGGAAGAAGAGAAAGTTTGTTAAATGCAAAAAGAATCCCAGTGATGAAAACTGGGTGGCGTATAAAAAGGAGACTAATAAGAATAAACTAATGATTAGGAGTGGAAAAAAATGGCAAATGATGTCAGGGAAAATGAGAAAAAAATGTTCATCTATGTTTGGTCTTTAAGAGGTAACGTAGGAATAGGACCATAAATAAAGATCAGAAAATAGTAACCGATGAAGGGGAAACTGCAGAAGTGTTAAACAGTTACTTTCTAACAGAGGGATAAGACTAATACCTCAAATTAACGCACATATTGAGAACTTGTTCTATGGTGATGGATAAGATAAATTATTTAAAGATTAATAATAAATCTATAGGACCTGATGGTAGAAGTCCTAGGGTGATAAAAGAACTGAGATATGAACTGGTGGGGCAGATTACCAAGCTGTTCAATGATGCCATTAGGCAAGGAAATGTGATACAGGAATGGAGGGAAGCCCTAGTGACACCAATCTATTAGAAGGGCAATGGATCGAATGTGGAAAGCTACAGGCCTATTAACTTGATCTCCATCCTGGGAAGCTTATGGAAGGGTTGGCGAATGATCAAAGACATGATCATATAAAAGAAAATTGGAAGATTGATTGTAACACAGCATGGGTTTAGTGGTTGTTTTGTTTGACTAATCTGTTATATTTTTATGAATCGGTGAGTGATGCACTTGATTAGGGGTATGGCAGTGGATGTGGTGTTTTTAGATTATGCAAAGGCTTTTGATTCTCTGGATCATCATGTATGTGAGACAAATAGTCACCCTACAAATACATCTGAAAGTAAAATTTTGGGTAGAATCCTGATTGTTTGGTAGGAGACAAATGGTGTATATTCATGGTTATTGCTCTAAATGGGGGGGTTCTGTTACCAGTGGGGTGCTGCAGGGCTCATTGGGGCCCACCTTGCTTAATTTTGTATCAGCAATGTAAGTTACAAACCATGTCTGACTGGCCAGATATGCTGATAGCAAGGTGGGGGCCATCATTGATAGTAAAACTGGGTCAGAAGTTACAGGAAGCACTAGGTGGATTACAACGGTGGACTGAAGCACATAAATTAAGGTTTAATTTGGAGAAATGTAAAGTTATGCACTTGGGTTGGTATAACCCAGAGTATAAATATATGCTGAATGGGTTATAATTCATGAACTACTGGGGAATGGATTTGGGATAACTATTACCAGGGATCTCTCTGATATCCATACTAAAAAATAAGGTAAATCAATGCAACACATTACTGGGCAGTATAAAGAGAACTATTGCTAGTAGAGATGCTGAGGTCCTGTTGCCCTTGTACACCTCTCTGTGTGAGGCCACATATGGAGTACTGTGGAACCTTTTGTGTGCTCCAAACGGGGGGACAGGCTCTTATGGAGGGGGTGCTGAGGCAAGCAACAAAACAAGTTAGCTCCCTGAGATTCAAGACATATGGGGAGAGTTTGGGGGAATCGGGTCTCTGCTCCTTGTGTTACAGGCAATTAAGAGGGGACCTGTGCCTTGTATATGGTGTATCTAGAGATGCATACAAATGGGAAACGATTGGTCTATCATAGGAAAACAGTAGAAGTTCACCTCAGTTTCCACCAAGGTAAATGGGGGTGCTGCATCATACATGGGAGGAGGCAGAGATACTGAGGAGGGGGGACCCTCACCGATCGGCGGGTCTGGGGAGAGGGGGAGGCATCACTGGCAGAGGAGGGGGGAGGGCTAAGCAGGGAGAAGAGGTACTGGAAGTGGAAATCACAGCAGAGAGTGAGGGAAGCCCTCAGCTCCATTAAGATGGAGAAAGCACCGGGGCTGGATAAATTACATCCCAGAGTGCTGAAGGAACTTGCGGATCTCCTGCCGAAACCCCTAGCGGAGCTTTTCACCATCTCTCTGAGGACAGGGTGGGTGCCCCAGGACTGGAAGGTGGCACATATGGTGCCTATCCACAAGGGGGGATCAAGGGAGGTGGAAGAGAACTACAGGCCAGTCAGCCTGACATCGGTGGTGGGCAAGGTGATGGAGGGCATTGTCAAGGAGAGGCTGGGGGGGACCTGGAAAAGTCAGGGTGCCTGGACGATAGACAGCATGGATTTGTCTCTGGGAAATCGTGTCAGACAAACCTTGTGGAGTTCTATGACTGGGTGACGAGTGCCTTGGACCTTGGTAGACCAGTGGACGTCCTCTTTCTAGACTTCAGCAAGGCATTTGACTCTCTTCCTCACATGGGCCTGTTGGATAAGCTGGTAGAAATGGGGGTGGGGAACCAGATGATCAGATGGATAGGCAATTGGCTCGTAGTTGGTGGGATAGTCTCATCCCCAAAGAGGGTCATTAGTGGGGTCCCACAGGGATCAGTCCTTGGTCCTCTCCTGTTCAACGCTCACGTCTCTGACATAAGGACAGGAATCAGCAGTGAGATGAGTCTCTTTGCAGATGACTCAAAACTGGGGGCGGTGGTGGATGGGGAGGAGGGGAGGGTGGCCCTACAGGGGGACCTGGAGGATCTGGAAAGATGGTCTAGAAAGTGGAAGCTGAGGTTCAATGCAGGGAAATGCAAGGTACTCCACCTGGGGGCCAGAAACCCAGGCCAAGTGTACACCCTATGGGGAAATGCTACAAGTCTCGATGGCTGAGAGGGACCTGGGGGTGGTGGTGGATGTCAAAATGAACAACTCGGAGACTTGTAGGAGGACAGCAGCCAAGGCCAACAGAATGCTGGGATACATCGCTAGGGGGATCACCTCCAGAAGGAGGGAAGTGATGCTCCCTCTGTATAACTGCTTGTGAGGCCACACCTTGAGTACTGCGTGCAGTTTTGGAGGCCACACTTAAAGAGGGACATTAAACTCCTGGAGAGGGTCCAGAGGAGGGCAACCAAAATGATTTGGGGCTTGGGGGACAGGTCCTATGAGGAGAGGCTCAAAGAGCTAAATATGTACACATTGGAAGAGAGAAGGGACCGGGGGGACATGATAGAGGTCTTTGTACATGAAGAGGGTAAATAGGGGAGGAACACAGGGTGCTTCGAAGGAAGGAGGAGGGGGCCACTAGAGGGCATGGGTGGAAGCTGGAGGGGAAGATTCAGGGAGAAAGGAGGAGGTGCTACTTCACTGAGAGGGTGGTGGAGCCATGGAATGCACTGCCTAGGGGCTGGTGGAGGCAGAGACGGTGGAGGGTTCAAGAGGGGCTGGGACAGGTACAGGGGAAGGGTTCTGGAAGCAAAATCCAATGCAGCAAGAATATCCGGAACTGGGAAGGGAGAAGCCAGAGAGGGCGAGGGGGGCAGCAAGATCAGCACCCAGGGTGGGGGCTGACCAATCGAGCAGACTCGAAAGACCATTAGGCCTATTCTGCTGGCATTTTAGTATGTTAGTACTAGGAGTCAT
Source organism: Neoceratodus forsteri (assembly GCA_016271365.2). Taxonomy (NCBI): domain Eukaryota; kingdom Metazoa; phylum Chordata; order Ceratodontiformes; family Ceratodontidae; genus Neoceratodus; species Neoceratodus forsteri. The sequence goes on along the minus strand of CM057455.1, from coordinate 217,522,081 downwards.
GGTTTGAAGATAAGAAGGATGGTTAATAAGATAACTAAATGAAGTAAGTGGTTTTCCCAGAGGGTGGTGACTGTATGGAATGGGTTGCCAGAGGCAGTGGTAACTACTGAGAATATGAATACCTTCAAACGCAGATTGGATGTGTATATGGGGAGAAGAAAATCAGTACCACTAATGTGGTGAGTCATTAAAGGGTAACTAAGATCTCCAAGCTTGTAGCTATCTATGAAACATAGAAACGTAGAATTTGACGGCAGAGAAGGACCTCTTGGCCCACCTAGTCTGCCCATTTCCCTACCTGATGGATAAGCTGCAGATTCTAGTCAACAGCTTCTGAATCTATAAAATAGTCCTGTGAGGTGCGGGGGGTGCTGGTGGGGTGGGGGTGTAATATCCATTATCTGTCTGTCTAAGTATGAGAGATATATGAAAGGATGATGTGTCGGCTCACTGGAAAATGAGTCCACGGGTGTTACTTTCTATTTAACCTGTCACTACACTGGCCTCATCACTGCCATCTCACACATTAAGCCCAACAATATTTAAAATCTGCACCAAAAAAGTGTATGTTCACAAGAAGCAGTAGTTATCCCTAGTTTCCTATAAATGGAAGGTCAGGCAATTCAAATTTGGGGCATACTTTTGTTGTTTTTGCAGTAAACTGATTTTGATTATATTTTGTTTGCCAAAAAACAGCATATTTCTGAATAATAAGGGTAACCCAACAAACATTAAAGCACTGTACTTCCTTGTTATTTCAGAAAAAAATGTGGCACTTTACAAAAAAGCTTACCAGTCATCCGTGGGGAACAGTAGAGGACTTCCAGGGAATGCTGTGGATGGGAACCAGAACAGTGCATTTGAAAGCGCCTCCTGTTCTCACACCCAGCAAGAATATGGGCCTTGGTGGATGGTGGATCTGGAGAAAGAGTACAAAATATCAGAAGTGTTGATCACCAACCGAGGGGATTGTTGTTGGGACTATCTGAGAGGTGCCGAAATCCACATAGGCAACTCATTGAAAAACAACGGCAACAATAACTCTATGTAGGTATCTTTGCATTTAATGATTTTTTTCACTGTTAGGGTAGGGAGAATGTAGACATCCTGTTTGTAATGTACTATATGGATGCCAGTTTTTTTTTTTCCATTAACCTTTTATTGGACAACTTCTTTAACAAATGGATGGAATCCCATCATGACATTCCACTTAAGAACAACGGCATAGGTTTGTTAATGTCTTGTTTTGAGGTTTTGGGGTAATTTGAGATGTGATCACATGCTCCAGGGGGTGCGGTCATGTTATGTTAAATGGGTCACAAAATGCCAAGGCTTTACTGATTGGGAATTGCTTCTAACCATGAAATTACTCTCTCCCCCCCCCCCACAATCACACAGTATAAGGGGTAGGTGAGCCCTGAATACCCATTTCCAAGTACCATTAAAAATGGGGCATTTTCCCCATAGTGAATACATGGGTCTACAAAGGTTCTAAAACACTATCTCCTCAGGTGGCCAGAACTAGTCCCTTAACCATTCTTCCCCCATTGTTTCACTTTTTTTAATGAATCAAAAGTAATTAAGTTGTGGGGAGGGGGAGCAAGTCCGATCAGTATCGTATGTCCATGCAAACAGGGTTTTACACATGGTAGTTTGACTCCCTATAATTACAGTAGAGGTAGCTTCTTGGGAAATACTTAGCCCGTTTGCCTTTGTTCTTGCTTTGGACCCAATAGTCCACAAATGTCTACAGCCCACTAGTCATTGCCTTGGCAGTTCAGTGGCCCTCCACTAATTCTTCTGTCCAACTCTATCCCTGGCTTCCAGTGGGTCCTCCCTTAAGTCCCACTCTCCTGAAGCTCAGCTGCCACATTTTCCTAAACCCATTACCCTCCTGCCTCTGGGCTTCTGATGCACCACTGCAACCCCCACCATCAGCATATGTTCTACAGGTTAAGGGCTTGGGCTGGGATTCTGATGACTGCCACTCTTTGAGGATGGTCCTGTGAGCCATTGCATCATGGCCCCTGCCTCTTAACCAGACAGTCCCAAATACATTAGTGGCTCTGGAGGAAGTAAGCAATATGGGTGTGCATTAAAGGATTAATAATGCATGCCCCAGGGGCATAGGGAAGCACAGGACTGAAGTCTGAAGTGCCCATATGCCTTTGAAATGCATTAACTTTTTAATGCACACTCCAAAGTGGCTTATTGCGCTTATAAAATGTCTCATTTTGGGTAAAGAGATTCTTCAAGAAGGTCTCATCAGGTCACACCTTTTAGAGCATATAGCAGTCAGGCAGTAGGACCACATGGAAACTTTTGCAAGCACTCAGTGCTGCCAGGGACCACCCACAATAAAATTGGTTGTCAGCATCTGTATGAGTGGGTGGCCCCTCATGTTCTCTGTTCTTTGCCCTCTGTCACTCCTACTCATCAGTCTGCTTTGCAGAAACCACTGGTTACAGTGACACTTCGATGAAGCAATTAGTTTTTAAGTGATTACTCTGACCTGTATGTTAAAGGGGCCATTGAAATTATTTTGATAAATATACAACAGTGACTCCCATGTTATCTGTTGCCTGGGTGCTAACAACAAAGTCGATGACTGCAATACCTGCAAGGCTTCAACTTTGCAACAAGGCAACACTACAAGAGTGCCTTAGAAGTTTCAGCTACAGGAAAAATGGCTAAAATGGAGAAGCAGCTTAAAAAGGCTGCTTAAAAGTGACCTCATGAAATGCACATCACCAGCATCAACCACCTCCAGGTTGTCAATCTACAGACAAATCCAGCAGTCATAAACACAAGCATTGGGACTAGGATACATTCTCTACACTCTGCTCCAGGTCTCCCCACAGGCCTTTAGCAGGTAACATTTCCTTGCCATTTTCTGTCGCCCCAGCAGTGACCACTCAAGTCCCCCAACCATAGACCTGACACAAAGGTCTGGGTTAGGCACAGATGTTACTGGCCTTTTACACCCCATGGCATTGCCTGGTGATTGTCTTACAAACTACACCATTGACCCCTACAAACATTCCTCTTTGCCAAGTTAGCCAAGTAATTGCTGATGCTCATGCAGTGCTTCTAACATTCCCTGAAATGTTACCCCACCAGTTCCCTGGATGACCTAACACTATACCACTGTCAATGCCAACATCTCTACCCTGAATACCAGGTCCATCTGTGCCACAGCAGCCTCTTTTGTAGCAGCTGCCATCAGACTAGCTGCCCACTAACACTCCACAGTGCCTATGACTATAATTCAGACATAATGCAGGAGGAGGAAGATCTTGAGGAGCCAGCTGAGATCCCCTATGAACAGGATACCAGCTCTACTACCTCATCCTGTTGTCAGGACTTGATTAATACTCCAGGTCACCTCCAGAAGACCCTTTCTTTCCATCTTCAGCTACAGGCTGCCATGGATTTTACCCTGGAGTAACAGGACATCACTAAAAATAATTAGATAGTTTTTGGAGCTCCATGAGTCTCCTGCTGTAGTTTTTGGAGGATGCCACTTAATACTGCTTGGCATAGGCCAAGCGACATCCCTGCAGTTCCTAGAAAGGCAGATAAATTTAATCTTGCCCCATCAGGAAAACCACTTTATGCCCCACAGCCTTAAACATATTCGGTAGTTATTACTGCAGCCCATAATAGGTCTAGGGCACCCAAACACCTTGGCTCCCTCCCTCTCTCCTGACAAGTAGTCTAAGAAGCTGGATATCCTGGGCAAATGTACATATTCTTCAGCATCTTTGGGTCTGTGCATAGCCAACCACCAGGCCCATATATCAAAATTCCCTCTGGCATAAGGCCAAGTCTACTACTCTGCCCTTAGAAGTGAGCATTACTTAACTTCTCACCACAGGTGCTGATGTAAGCAAGCGTCTGCTTCAAGCAGCTAATGAAATCTCTGACTCTGCAAGAGCAGCTGCTTCGGGTATCTGTTCTAGGAGATATTCCTGGCTTAATGGCAGATTTTGCCTCTGATGTCCAGCAGCTTATATTAAAGGCTTCTTTTTAAGGGCCCCAAATTATTTGACCATGACGTGCAGGACACCTTCAGGGAATCTCAAAACATCTGGTACCTTAAAATCTGTCTCTTCCCTCTACCACACCCAGCATAGGGGCTGGTTTTGGTGGGTAGGTAAATGGTTTATTGTTCGACATTTAGTAATTAGTTTTACAAATACTACCTATAGCTGTGTAGACAAAGCTTAGTACAACTTGTTCAATAGCTCCATATTTGTTTATGTAAACTAGAAAGTGGCTGTCTCTTAAGGGGAGACTAAGGGCAGCCAATGAGTCCTAACCACTTTTCCGTTTTATCTTTTAACAATGGACATGGTAGAAGTATATGCTTAAGATCATCTACTCTTTTTTTTTTTTTTTAAATTTGCACATTGGATCACTGAATCCTGGTTGTTTCTTTTTTGAACTCTGTTTTATTCCATCAAAACAAATACAGCAATACATAGATACATAGACAGTGTCAGCAGATAAGGGTCTACGGCCCACCCAGTCTGCCCATTTGAGCTAGTAAGTTCACTTTGTTTTCCTAGAAGTTTCTCCCCTTATCCCTGCCCTCCAGAATTCCTTTGTCTATCCCATGCATTCTTAAATCCTGTGATTCTTTCAGGCCCCACCACTTCCTCTGGCAGGGTGTTCCACTTGTCCACTGACTGTTCTGTGAAGAAATTCTTCAGTTTCCTCTGAATTGTCCTCCCTCCAACTTCATCCCATGCACTCTAGTCCTGGAACATCTTTTTCTCTTAAAAATAGTGTATTCCTGCACACTGTTCCTCCCTGTAAGATACTTGTATGTCTCTATCATATCCCCTCTCTCCCTCCTCTCCTCCAGGGAGAACATATTCAATCCTTCAACCTGTCCTCATAGGACTTGTGATGCAATCCATATACCATCTTTGTTGCCCTCCTCTGAACCTTCTGTACCCTGTCTGTCCTTATGTAGGTAAGGTCTCCAGAACTGTACACTGTACTCCAGGTGGGGCCTCACTAGTGTCTTGTATAGTGGAATTATGACCTCCCTCTTCCTGCTGGTGATGCCCCTGCCTATGCATCCCAGCATCCTATTTGCTTTACCTGCTGCCTTGTCACACTGTTTCGCTACCTTGAGGTCATCCAAGATAACCCCAAGATCCCTTTCCTGCTTGGTGTATGCTATATCCTCACCACCCCATCTGATATATTGTGCCAGGATTTTTGTGCATCATATGCATTATCTTGCATTTCTTTGCCAAAACCCTGACCATTCTTCAAGTTTCTGCAGGTCCCTTCTCATTCTGTCTACACCCTCTGGTGTGTCAACTCTGTTACAGAGCTTTGTGTCATCAGCGAACAGGGACATTCTGCCTTCTAGGTCCTGCGCAATGTCACTGAAGATGTTGAATAGGACTGGTCCCAGCACTGATCCCTGTAGTACCCCACTGGTCACTCTTCTCTCTGTGGAGGGACAGCCATTTACCACCACCTTCTGTGTCCTGCCTCCCAGCCAGTTACCTACCCACCACACTACTGTTCTACCCACACCCATATTCCCCAGTATGTGTAATAGTCTTCTATGTGGCACAGTGTCAAAGTTCTTGCTGAAGTCCAGATAGGCCATGTCCACTGCCCTCCTCTGATCCACCCCCTAGTCACCCAGTCGAAAAATTCAATGAGGTTGGTCTGACATGACCTCTCCCTGGTGAAACTATGCTGCCTTGGGTCCTGTAGTCCATTGACAACCAGATGTTCCACCAATCTCTCCTTCAGTAGTGATTCCATGACCTTCCCCACTATCTAGGTGAGGCTGACTGGTCTGTAGTTCCCCTCTTCCTCTTTGTTCCCACTTTTGTATAAGGGGACTACATCTGCTGTCCTCCAGTCTTTGGGTACCTCCCATGTTCCCAGTGATCAGCTAAACGGGATTGCCAGAGGCTCAGCCACCACCTCTTAGTTCTTTAAGGACCCTGGGTTGCACCCCATCTGGCCCCATTGCTTTATCTACTCTTATTACTTCCAGTTCCTTCAGGGCCCTTTCTCGTGTGAAGGGCCTCGTGTCCATTTCTGTACCATTCCCACCCCTTGTACAATACATTTTTGGAAATAAGAATCCACTGGCAGTGTCAAAGATTTCCCTTCAAATCATGCATTAGTTACACATGTGTGTTTTTTAGGCTACATGAAGGTAATTGATATTTTAACAGTGCTGAAGTCTGTTACATAAAAAGATAAGCTAAAATACCATTCCCCTCTACAAGAGGGAAATATCTAAATTAATAACACACAACTTGCTGGGCTGAACAGCCCAGTTCCAACCTATGAAAGTATGCATACCCCTCCCCCACCCCCAGACTGATCACTTGCCAATTCAAAGCTTTCAGCATCCCAAGTAATCACACAACCCCTACCACCAAAAAACCCTTTCCTTTCTCCAAGGATCCTGTCCCCTATTCCTGTATTCTACAGTTAACTTCTATTTATGAGCCAAGTTTCCCATCCTCGCCACCTTGCATCAGATTGATCATGGTGAAGCCTTAGTTTTGCTGTCAAGGTCTCCATGGATAACACCTCTTCTGCTAAATCCATTCACCCAGGGTGGGGGACCTCTAACTGCAGCCATTTTGCCATAATGAAATTAATGGCAACTACTAGTAGTCGACAAGACTGCTAGTATCCCCCCCCTTTAACGTGTACCAGTTGGGAGCCCCAATACCCATTCCTTGAATTCCAGATGAAGGTGGACTACCAGTATATGCCTAGGGCCAGGCAACCCCGAAATGTGGCAATGATTCCCTCTTAATCCAAAGGCCTGCCAGCATGTTGCCAAACCTGAAGTGCTATGATGACATGTAACTGGTGTATGAAAGAAACTTACCAGCATTAAAAAAAAAAAAAAAAAATAAAAAAAAAAAAAAAACACCCACCAGACCAGGGCCGAAGTTGCACGCCATCACCACTTAAGTTGACGTGCCCAATCTGATTCGCTGATAGAAGTGTTGGCCTCTCTTTCCAGAAGCTGACCTAACTACATCCAGACATATCCCATTTTGCACCAATAGAATTCTATAGATCAAAATATATTTATCAATATCTTTAATGGTGACTACCCCATGCAAGGTCTTATAAGGCATTGGATAGGATCCCGTGTTAATAAAGGTTCAGACCAGCACGTAATGGAGGAATTCCAAATTGGACCAATTAAATTTGTCTTTAGCTCTCTGAAATGTTATGCATTTTTAGCCTTCAATAAATTGTGCAAATCTAAACTGTCTGCACAGCCCCCCAACTTGTATGTCTGGGATCCAGAATTGGTGGAAAGAATTCTGGTTCACACCTGATAAACAGGGGTTCCACTTCCATTGGTGTGTCTGAGTTTCCAAATCTTTCTATGGACATAAAGGCCATGCCTGACCCATCAATTCTTCACCCCCTCCACAAGGTCCTGTGGGGGCAGCTGTCCTAGCCAATATGTATAAAGACCACTCCCTCATGTCTGCATCCTCTTATCCGATACCATTGAAAGGATGCTTTGTTAGGCCCAAGTCATCAACATTGCTCCCTGTGAAGCAGATGGTATAGGAAAATATTAGGCAGGGCGAGACAATTGTCCTCCCTTGGGAGATGTAGGACCGCCCTGGCAAATCTAGGTCCTCTGTTATTCCAGATGTATCTTGAAATCTGTTTATTTTATTTCAATAAGAGACCAGTATCCTAATGGGAAGACACTGGAACAGGAAAAGGAAACAAGGTAGCACATTCATTTGTATAGTAGCTACTCTCCCAATTAAACTTGGGGGCAATAATCATGACCTCGCCAAATCCTGCTCCAAGGCCTCCCATAACTTCTCATAGTTTGCAATAAAACGTCTAGTTAAATCTACTGCAATCTGTATGCACAAGTAGAGAATCTTGTTTCTGGTGGCCCAGTGAAATGAGAAAGTGCCTCTAAATCTCTCTGGGCATTTCCCACTAAGAACCAGGGCTTCTGATTGTAAAAAATTGTTTGTAGCCCAAAATGGTCCCAAAAGACTGCAATGTCCAGATCAGTGGTGGCAAGGAGCCTTCAGGGCATGGTCAGCTGCATAAAGGGAAAGTTTCTGTTCAACCTCCACCCTCCCCCACCATGACGGTCCTATGTGATAAAGGAGAATCTGAAAGACCGCCCGTCACATATAGCGAGCAAACTTTGCCCATAGGCAAAGGGTGACCAGATAGTGTACCGACCGTTGTAAATGCGAGCTGTCGGCTACAATACCCAAGTAAACCTCACAAACCTTCTTTTTATCAGGGCAAGATCCCCACTCCAAACTAAAATATCCAACTCTGAGGGGTGCGGACCATGGGGCAAGTTACTGGATTGTGAGGCAAAAAAATATTTCTGCCCGTAGCCAGACCCGGACCCAGGTCTGCTTGCATCGCAAGCGGTGGTGTACACCACTACGCAATGCAAGCAGCTCAGTGGGAATCTGCGACAAAGCATACTTGTATCCTGCAGTAGTGAGTACAGCTCCTTGCTGTACTCGCTATGCAAGATATGGCAATGTATTGCACCACTCGCTGTCTTGTAGAGCACCGTTATTGAGTTGCTCAGAAGTGCTGCGCTCAATAATCAGCACTCTGCATGGGTGTTACCACCATGACCTCTCATATCAGGATTGCTGTGAACTTTGACTGCTAGAGGCTCCAAACTAGGGGGAAATGGGAGACTGGATAGAGGGCAGCTCTGCTACATCCCCCTGGACAAGGGAAAGCACTCTGAGCTTATACCATTTATCCTCAACAAGGACTTGGGGTTGTATAATTATGAGAACTCCTAAGAATCTGGGGCTGAATTGCATGCGTTCTATGGATGCTTTTAGAAACTGCCAGTTGACCTTCTCAAATGCTTTTTTCCGCATCCATGGATATGGCTATCTGAAATTGGGACCATTTCTTTTGAGATGAGATTGTTTAATAATCTGCGGATGTTATCCAGGAGATGTCTACTGGAAATAATCTGGTCTGGTTCTCCTACACTATTGGGGGAGCCACAGCCTGCAGCCTCTGCCAATAGGCCAGTAAAGAGCTTTATATCTACACCGGGCAAGGATATATGCCTATAGGACTCTCATTCCAATGGATCCTTCCCCTCCTTAGGTAATACTGAAATCTGGTAATGTTTCCAGGAGATTGGAATCTCCTCTCTAGCCATACTTTCTTCACATACTGGCAGCAGAATTGGTGAAGAGCGGATGGGCAAAGGTCTTATAAAAACTCTGGTGTAAAACTTTCTAGGCCTGGGGATTTGCCACACTTCAGGCTCATTACCTGTGTCCTTAGCTCCGTTAGAGATCCCTGCTTCCAAGCCATCTCTAACTGCATCCAGCAATGTCCTGAAGTCCAAGCCTTCAAAAAAATTTGGCTGGAAGATTGTTAAAATCTGGAATCTCCTGTGTATAAAGGAGGCATAATATTTAGCAATGTGTATGATTCCCCTAATGACTGGTCTGATTCTCCCCCGTAGTGGGTCATTTCAGACCAACCTACTGATCTGTGTGTCCAGAGGGTGGCTGCAAGTAGCTTGCCTGCTCTATTCCCAATCTTGAAGTATTGCTGGCGATCAGCCTGTATTTCCCTTCTAGCTGAGCCTGAATTATTTTCTATGGCTGTCCTCTTGTGTCTCGAGTGCTTTTTAACTTGTGAATTTAAAGAAATTTTGTGTTGAAATTCTAAGTCCCTCTGCTCCTATTCCAGACTCTTTAACTTACTAGCCATCTTTCTCATGTTCTGCCGCAAACTCTATAATCGCCCCCTGGAGGACTGCCTTCAAGACATCCCACAGAACTGCACGTGATGCGACTTCCCTCTGGGTTCATTTGTTGGTGGTCCTGAACAGCTGACCTAACAAAATCTTGAAAGTCTGGATAATTCAGCAGCCCCACATTGAACCTCCAATGTGAATTTCTGATAGAAGGTGCTAGGGCCAGGGTTAGTCTAACCAGTGCATGGTCTGGTTACGTGGCATGATCTTGCATGCAGAAGCTGTGAGGGCTCACTCTTCTGAGATGAGCAGCATATCTGTTCTGTTGTAGCAATCATGCCTATCAGAATAATGGGAATAATCCCTAGATTGCCCATTGGACCCTCTCCACATATCCTGAAGACCGGCCATCTAGCAGTCTAATCAGGGTGGGGGTCCACATCCCCCTTCTGGTCCCCTGGGTCCCCCTTTCCTATCCAGTGACAGATAAGATGCTATTAACGTCTCTTCCAAGGATGCAGAGCCCATCCAAGTGGTTTAATAACTAAAGATGTTTCTAAAAAAAAAAAGGCACCTTTGTCCTCATTTGGAACGTACACATTTAAGATTACACAAGGTGCATCTCTAAGTGGCTTGCAGTTTCACATGGCGGCCTTTTGTCGATCTCTGCCTTTTACACCTTTAACCCTTAGACTGCCAACAGAATTAGAATGTATTGGATTTCTGGACTGATGCATCAGTCCGCGGTCCTGCAAGGGTTAAAGGACAGACCTTGTGTATTACAATAGCAGTTCCCCTCCTATGGGGGTCTGCCTTGTTAGAGGAGGCATAGACTGAACCCATCTAGCTGCGTCATAATTTTGTTCTTGGACTGTAAGATGGGTATCTAGCAACAATGCTAGATTGGTGCCCATCTTGCCTAATTCCTGCAATATCCTGGCCAGTTTGATGGGGCTATTAATTCCCCGGATGTTAAATGCAACTATATTTAAACTGTCCATTGTATAAAATAGTTTTAGCTCTACATCCTCAGATCCTGGACCGTGCCAGGACTCCCTGATGCTGGCCCAGGTCATGAATCAGGAGGGGGAGTATGAGAGCAAGGACTCATGGCCAACAAACATTTAACAATAACAATCAGAACAATTTAATCATACAACTGTAAACCTGGGCCGAAACATAGCCAAGGAGTATTGTGCAAATCTAACATTTCCCGACTTCAAGGTTCCACCTCTGCACAGTCATTCATGTGGTGCCCCTTGATGACTGGTAGTGCTGAAACTAAGTATGCACTGTGCTGCCATCTCCCAGGTTCACCAAGGATGTGCAGCTGACATGGTACTGTCAATACTATATAAACTTTCCCATTAACCTCCCACATCCCCTCTTTATCCAAATTGAAATCTGAGCGGCATGAGGACCTATGGCCTGGGCCCCCAAATGGAGGCTGTCGCCCACTAAGCAGGCCCCACTACCTCTAAACACCCACCTCATCCTTCATATCTTCAGTGGGATTACCCACTCATAAGCAAACTAGGTAGTTAAGACTGTAAACCTATCCCGTAACAAGTGAATAAGGGTACATTTCCCATTCTTTATATTAATCCCCATTCAGAGTTATACCCAAAAATAACCAATTCCTCCATCACACCTGCTCATATGACCCAGTATTATCAGGCTGTAGTTCTAGAAAAATCTCAAACCTTTCACATGTGTAAATCACCAACATAACCACCTAATAAGGTGGCAGTCCCAGATAAATGCAAGTTCTCCACTGCCTGTCCAGTTCGCCCATTCATGGGGGCTGCTGTTGCTATCTATTTCAGTGGAACAGTCTTCCATGGTCTGGAATTGTGATTCTCCCTCCTTTGTCCACATTGCCTGAGCACTGGCCTTCACTTTATTAGCTGATTGGTGCTGGGTCCGAAGTCTCACCCAGGGTCTGAGCTCTGTGGCTGCTGCTGACTTCCCCGCTGAACGTCAAAGGCCTGTCTGGCCTCCCACCAACTGCCATTGGAGCTTCTCCAAGTCTTTAAATGCACCAGGATCCATCAGTTCATACACTGTCATTTCTAGTGAAGCCAGGTATTTTTGCATCTTGCCCAGTTTCAAAAAGCCTGGTGCCCTTGTCAGAAGTGATTCTAATCTTGGCTGGAAAGTCCACCCTGGCTTTCAGCCCCTTACTGCAGAGGGCTTTTATAACCAGAAACCAGAGGTTTTGACTTGCCATGGTGGTAGGAGCATAATCTGGCTCTAAATAACTTTTGGAGACTCCAAACTGTATCTTTTCTGGCCCAGGCTTTGTAGAGAACCATTTATTTTACCCTATAATCAAGAAAGGCCATAATGAGGGAGCGTGGCTCAGCTTTAGGATCTTTCAGGGGGCTGCAAGTGCTTTGTGTGATCGGAGGATATTTGAGTCTTTGCCAAGATCCAGTAGTCCTTTCAAAAGTCCCTCCTTGTATACAGCTACATCCTGTTTTTTGTATGCTCAGGCAACCCTTGCAGTCACAGACTGATGCGACATGACCTGTTCTCCAGGCCTTCTATTTTATTGATGAGAGCCTGTGAGCGATCATTGAGCTGAAGCAATATGCCATTATGCAAATCTATGGTTTCAGATCATGAGAAGTGTTCAGTTTCACGTGATAAGGGCAAGTCCCTTATTGCTCCGCTCAGAGTGACGAAAAAAATGTTCTGGTCAAAAGGGTGATGCATTACAGACACCGCCACAAACAGTGACAGTCCTCTACTACTCAGAAACCATTTTTATTTATTTAGTAATTGGAATTACTACCTTTGAGCTAAAAGCTCATTTACAAAGGATCATCGTCACAAGGGTAGGGGAGAGTACATAAGTTTGGAGTCAGTAGTAGCTTAATAGGCATTGTCAAGAACATCTAATAGTAAGAAAAATGTGAACAGGAGAAATCTGTAAACATTGGCAATAGCATAACAATGTAGGATAACATAGGCAAATAACACATAACCAAAACAAGAGTACATAGTCAATGGGGTAGGGTTCACACGTCATGCCATACAATTAAGTGCTTAAATCAGAGTAAGGTGCTAGTTCAAGAAAAATCAGAGGTGCAAGCTAGGCAGGATCTTGTATTGGGAGGAAACAGGAGATGGAGCTGTTCATCAAAACTGATACCTAAAGGCTACTAGACTATATCCAGAGGAGTCAGCTTGGGCATAGGAGTCAGAAAGGGTAGAGGGAACCAATCAGTATTAGGTAGGAGAAGAGGAATCTGAGGAGGGGAATGATGGTAGGCTCAAGGGTTGGTGAGGTAAGGAGGTCAGTGGGTGAAGGTTTGCCAGGGAGAGTGAGGAGAAAGGTGAGCAGGTAGGTGGGCAGACATGGGCAAGATGTATCTCTGTTTTATGTGGGGGGTGGCAAGCGCCCCACACCCACCAGAATGATGATTTACAATTCCAGGGAGAGTGGACTTGGTAAACATAGAAACTCCCCTTGGTTGCAAAAGATCCACCTGCACCAGAATTCGATCCTGGCACCACAGACTAAAGAGGCAGTAGCTCACGCCACTACACTAAACAGCCAACTCTGCAAAGCTTGGCCAAACTCTTATTCCATCTCTAGTGAGTGTAGCTTATATCCCTCAGTGCTACTCTCGCTAGTCCTACACTGTAGCTCTGTTTCTCCTTTCACTTGCATGGACGTGGTATTACTGAATCTCTCAAAGCAGAGCCGCTCAATAATATTGGTTCATATTGCCTGCTACTGAAGTGTTCCATAAATTGCAGCTGTTGCTCATGCTGCTGTATTTTCTTCTGATTGTCCCAGACATCTACTCTAATTGTGTCAAGCATTTTTGTCAGGCGTTGGAGTTCTCTGCAGAGTTGCCCGGAGGTAATCGTAAATCAGTCTCCCTCCTCCTCGTACTCACTGGCAGAATCTGGGTCCCGGCTCTCTGGAGGCCTAGTCTGTGCGGTTTCCTTTACTAGAGCCTGGGGAGCTAGAGTTAACTTTTGCTGCTTCAAGTGCTCTTCCCTCCCCCCGGACATCTTTGTTTGTCTCTGGAAGCTATGAAGACTGGTCACCACCAGAAATGCTTTAATATTTTCGTGGGTGAGAACTGATAAAGTTTGATTAGGGAATTGGCGGGAGCTGATCAGTCCAGTCCAGCACGTGCATAGTATATCTTCACTGGAAGTCCCAATCCTGGTCTTTTCTGATCGTAATAAATATAATTTGCTATATATATAGCTCCTCATGGAATCTGGTTCTAATTCTACATTGGATTTGGATTTGTCGGAATAATCAAAGAAGGTTCCAACTTTCAATATTTTTGTAACATCTGTAATGTTACACAATTATAGATTTTTTACCTGATACTTTAATTGCTGCATCCCATAATCTCCTTCAGCTGAGCAACTATCTCATCCAAGGAGGAACAAGGCATTTCATGAAGTAAATGTCCTATTCCCATGGGAAAGATTCCTTGATGGTTTTGATTGTATTTGGCATTTTATGGTGTGTGTGTGTGTGTGTGTGTGTGTGTGTGTGTGTGTGTGTGTGTGTGTGTGTGTGTGTGTGTGTGTGAGATTTTATAAATACATACCTCTCATATTTTAATTCCTCCTCCAAGCACAGCCTGGGGAGCCTGTACTGGAAGGAGAGAAAAATTTTATACTATGCCATTGGATATTGTTCCAGTTCCTTTCCAAGTATTTCTGCTGGAACAGATTGCTCTACTTCTAAGATATACCTACACATTTTATTTATTTAAACTTCTGGGTGTATCTGATGTCCAAACTTTAGATGCGTACATAATACTGTTTTTTGTTTGATTGCACACATGTGTAAGAAACATAGTGCCACCATATAAGTTTTCATAGGTGCCACCCCCGCTTCCAATGCCTTGCTCCTTTTTGCAGGCACGGCTGCACCACACCAATGAATGTCTGAGCTGTCTAACAGCCGTTCGGATGCAGTGGCATACAATTCAGAGAGAACCTTTGCTACAATCAGTGGTGGCAACGTGTTGGCAATTTGCATACTGACGTTGGCAGTATGCAAATTGCCTATGCTTCAACCCTGCACCTGAACTGCTGTTGGACGGCTCATTTTTTTTCTTATGGAACTGCATAGTCCCCACTGGCTCCACTGCCCCCCAAACAAACTTCCAGGTGCCACGCTGGCAGCCCACCCCAGCATAGCAAAAGTCCTGCGTCTTTAAAAAAAAAAAAAAAAAAAAAAAAAAAAGAAAATGGTCCCTCATTGACTTTCTTACCCCCTTCCCCAACCTGTGCCCACCTCCCCCCACACACCCTCAGCCCATACTTGCCTCTGGAGCCTGGCATGACTGTCTTCAGTGGACCGGGAACACGTGTGCACTCTTCAAAACCGACCGTGAACTGAAGAAATGCCAGCAAGCTGTGTAATGACATAAATGGGTTTTTTTTCAACTTTGGTGCATATTTTGGCCATTTTTGGGAATTTTTTCACCACCTTCAACATGAGGTTCTTGGGCCCCCACTACATGAACTCCGTCATGGTCAATTAGGTATTTGGTCCTGAAAGGTGATTTTGTGGTCACTGTGTGGAACTACCTTTCAGGACCAATTAAAATGGTGTATAGTTAATGAGGTAGGACCCCAAAAATCCTATGTTGGAAATTTGGTGAAAATTTCCCAAAATGACTATTTGATGAGTGTGCGTTGCGCAGTTCTTTTTGCATGCTCATAACCTGAGGATTGTTAATACTTTCACTCCACATTTTCAACATTGCCATTTTACCACACCTCCTTATGAACAGTACAGCTGTCATTTTTCGCATCTCTCCCAAAATGTGTTTTTGCACATGTAGCACATGATGCCACAGTCGGTGTGTGAAATCAATGTTTGGGGCAGATTAAGAAAATCAGTGACACTGTTCATGAGCAGAGGGCTTAATGGCTATGTTGAAAATTTGGTGACAAGTCCATAACATTTTTATAAGCTTGCATTGTTCAGTTTCCATGTACCCTCATAAGTTCACAAATTTGTAATATTTTCAGTCCAGATTTTCACCATTGGCATTTTTCCAAACCTCCTTATGAACAGTATAACTGTCATTTTTCACACCCTGGCCAAAATGTTTTCGTACTTCTGGCTCATAATAGCGCAGTCACTGTGGGAAATCAGTGTTCAGACAGATTAAGAATCAATAACACTGTTCATTAGCAGAGGTCTCAAAATGTCTGAAAATCTCCTGTGTGTTAAAAAAAAAAAAAAAAAAAAAATTAAATTACAGGTGTGCGTTGTGCAGTTTCTATGTACACTCTTGACTTCACCAGTTTTTTTTATCTTTTCACACCTCCTCATGAACAGTACAGCTGTCATTTTTCACATCCTGTTTGAAGTGTTTTCGCACCTGTGGTGGAAAATGGTGCAGTTACTGTACAAAAATCACCTGTCTGCCAACAAACTGATAGTGTCACTGATCATGCGGTAGGGTCACAAAAAGTCAGTGTTGAAAACTTGGAGTAAAAATACCAAGAAACGCCCATAGCTTTGGGGTTTTCGACCATAAATTGTAACTCCCTACCCTCTAGGGGCTGACGGGCATCAGGGGTGTGACTTGGGATTGTCGACAGTAATGCTCATGCCATTCCACCGCCACACCCACTCTGCAGCCAGTGATGGGCATCGAAGTGTGTCTTGGACCCTTTGGCCCCAGAGTTCACCCCATTTTCCTATACTGCACCCATTTCAGTGTATTTCTTTATGGAATGAGGTGAACGTAAAGCCCAAACATCCCAAGGCACACTGACACTTGTCAGTGTCTGCAAGGTAGGGTGAGGTAAAATGTCATGACCATCACCCCATTGCCTGTCCATCTCGGCAGCATGGGGGGTGGAGATGGTGTCAGTTCAATACTTCACTACCATTCCTATACTCCATCTGTCTACCTCCTGCACTTCCACTGCTAATGCCAGCAAACAAACATTTGGCATTGACAAATGCTTTTTATCTTTGCACTTATTACTTTCAAAAGTCCTTTAATTGTACTTTGTTCAATCTTGGCACTAAATCTTTAAAATGCGTTAAACAAGGTTTTAAGTTTTTGACTCTTTAGGTTTATTTGAGGAGGCCATGAAAGATTTTGAGAATTGCAGCCCCAGACAAATCGCAAAAAGTAGTGATTTTACTTTTATCAACATAGTGATGGTACTATCACTTTTACTACCGAATAGAACTAAATTGGCTTTATCTCTCATCTAAATTTTTTTGTTTGCATAAATCCAGAGTCCCTTTCATGTTGCAACACTGTCTATTAATACAATATCATTCCCACGTGCTAAAAAACAGTATCTCTGAAAGAATAGGAAAATGAAAATTAGTCTCCTAATAGTTGGAATATTGTAATTGTAATTGAATATAAATTGAACAAAAGTGGAGCCAGAAGGCAGCCCTGTCTGAGCCATAAATTGGTTTTAATCTGAAGTAAAATTTCCTGTTTGGTCAAATTTGACCTGAAGCTCTAGTTCTCTATGGGGTTTTGTGTGAAAAATCCAAGGTTTCAGGATCCAGATTATAGTTCATTGCCGAGTCGATTCCTACTAATTGAATTGAATGCTCAGTTCTGCCTTCAAGTCAACAAAGCAACAATATAGTTTTGCTTTTTTTATCTCTGCATATATCCAGATTGGGTGTCTTAATACATAATGCTGAATTGTCGACAGTTGGCTCTAAATCCATGTTGGAATTCTGAAGTACAATTAAAGGTCTTTTGAAAGTAATAAATGCAAAGATAACAAGCATTTGTCAATGCCGAATGTTGCTTGCTTGTATGTGCTGTTGAGGCATTTGGAAGTGACAGTTCCATGCCTTCCTCCCAAGACATCCACTGTGTCTTTCCGTTCAGTCTTCAGAGAAGAGTGGCAGGGGCAAGGGCCACCGCAGTACAGCAGTTGCCAAGGGGGTGAAGAGGTGGACAATAGTCCATTCAAAGGCAAGAGTCCTGTAGGAGCTCACTAAACTGAAGGTGGTCAAAGCGATGGAACCAGATGGCATACGCCCAAGGATATTAACAGAACTGCGAAGGGAGATAGCAGTACCTCTGGCTTGTTCTTGTTCACTGAGTCATTCAACATGAATGAACCGGAGGAGGGCATATGTCATCCCTCTACACAAGTCCGGCAGCAGGGAGGAGGCAGGGAAAATAGGCCATTCAGCCTCACCTCAGCAGTGGGGAAGATCATGGAGACATTGCTTAAAGAAAGGATAGTGGGGCATCTAGATGCCATCAGAGCCCAGGACCATAGACAACATGGATTCACAGTGGGGACATCATGTCTGATAAATCTGGTTGATTTCTTTGACTGGGTGACAAAGGAAGTGAATCAGGGTGGGGCAGTGGATAACGCTTACCTTGATTTCAGCAAAGCCTTTGACACTATTCATATAGGAGGCTGATAAACTAGCTGGGTAGGCTGGGCATGGGGGAAAGGGTGAGAAACTGGCTAACAGACAGGAGGCAGAAAGTGGTGGTAAATGGTGTGCAGTCTAGAGAGAGGGGGCGACCAGTGGGGTGCTGCAGGGATTGGTCCTGGGGCCAGTTCTGCTCAATGTCTTTTTAGTAATATTGCAGAACATCTGGAGGGAATTTTTTCACCAAATTTTCAACATAGCCATTTTAAGATCTCTGCTCATGAACAGTGTCACTGTGATTTTCTTAATCTGTCCCAAACATTTGATTGCACACACCGGATGCGCCATTGTGCACTACATGCATGGAAGCACATTTTGCATGATATGTGAAACATGACAGCTGTACTGCTCATAAGGAAGTGTGGTAAAATGGCAATGTTGAAAATCTGGAGTGCAAATATTAAATTTGCGAACTTACAAGAGTGCGTAGGAACTGCACAACACATGCTTGTAAAAGTCATTTTTAGGAATTTTTTCACCAAATTTTCAACATTGCCATTTTAAGACCTCTGCTCATGAACTCAAATTTTCTTAATGTGTCCCATACATTGACTTCGCACACCGACTGCGCCATTGTGCGCTACATGGGCAGAAACACGTTTTGGGTGAGATGTGAAAAATGACAGCTGTACTGCTCATAAGGTGTGGTAAAATGGCAATGTTGAAAATCTGGAGTGAAAATATTGAAAATTCGAAAACTTACAAGTGTGCGTAGGAACTGTGCAAAGCACGCTCATAAGTCATTTTTAGGAATTTTTCCACCAAATTTTCAACAGACTTTTTGAGAGCCCACCTTATGAACACTGGCAGTGTCATTTCATTAATCATTCCCGAAAGGTGATTTCATGCAGTGACCGTGAAATCACCCTTTGGGCCTGATTAACGCCATGACAGTGCAAGAATTCATGAGGAAGGGTCCCAAAAACCCTGTGTTGAAATTTGGGCCCAAAATTCCAAAATGCCGAGATATGCACAAAGTTGAAAAACCCTATCTATTCCATTATACAGCTTACCGGCATTTCCTCAGTTCGCGGTCTGCTTTGAAGAGTGCAGACATGTTCCCAGTCCACGAAGATGTCGCATCAAGCTCCAGAGGTAAGTATGGGGTGGGGGGTGTGGGAGGCAGGGTGCACAGTGGGTGGGTGTGGCTTGTGGGAGGGGCAGGGAGAAGTGCTGAGGGACAGTTTTGTATTTACAGTTTTTTTTTTTTTTTTTTTTTTTTTTTACTACGAGGGACATTTGCCATGCTGGGGTGGGCTCCCATCATGGCAGCTGGAAGGCTGTTTGGGGGGTCTGAGTAGATTGGGAATTGGGCACCCCTGCCTGCCATAAACATTTTTCCATGCTGGGGTGAGCTCCCAGCGTGGAACCTAGATGCTTTTGGGGCGGAGCTGACGGGGATTGGGCACCCCTGTCGGCTGTACAGTGTGGGGAGGAAGGCATGAACACAGTGTGTGTGTGTGTGTGTGTGTGTGTGTGTGTGTGTGTGTGTGGGGAGGGGAGCTCTGCTCACTCAAGCAGAGCTCTCCTTTCAACTGTATGCCACTGCATTTTCAACTTATCACAGACAGCTGCAGCAGTGATTGGGGAACTGGGGCCGTGCCTGCAAACACACTGACTGCATTGGAAGACTGGTGCCACACCTCCGAAAACTGATGATGGCACTATGTTTCTTGCACATGCATGCAAGCAACATAAAAACCAGTATTATGTAAATCTGAAATTTGATTTCAGGGATCCTACCATCCTATGGGGGCAAGAGGTCAACATTCCCCTTCCAGACAGCAGGGTAACAGAAAAGGAGCAGGCTTATCAGCTCAAGCACACACTCCAGGTGCTCACTTCACAGCACCTTGAGGAGTTGGACCCAGGTGGAGCAGCCCCCACAGGTACATCCTGACTATCTCTCCTTGAGCCACTTTTACATCCAGGAGTTGCTGTTTGGGATCACATACCCCCCTCCTTCACTCACCCCAGTGGTGTGATTACTTCGCATGCATGGGTTCTAGAAATTATAGACAAAAGCCATATTCTGGAACTTTGGACAATCCTCCAGACAATCTGCCTACTCAAGTTCAGCAGAGCACATTTCTTTGTTACTGGAGGAAGTTCAATCCTTCTCCCAAAACAAGCCATACAACTGGTTTCTCCAACACCGGCTTTTATTCCAGGAACTTCCTAGTCCCAAGTGGACAGGTGACTTGTGCACCATACTGAATCTCGAGAGAGGGGGGTCTCAACCGCTACATATCTTGTCTCCTAATGGCTGGAATGGTTGCAATGTTTGCAGCACCATCCCTGTGGCACTCTACCTTGTCAGATTAGAGAGTGCAGGACATGGAGAGCTTCAAAACCAGTTTTAAAACATCTATTCCAGCAAGCTTTCAGCATCTGATACTTTTATGGATGGTGAGAAATTTTGAACTGAAGCTGAATTTTGTAAGATTTTATTGAATTGTTTTACGATATGTTATGTGTAGCGCTTTGACATTTGAATTGCGCTATATAAATAAAAATATTATAGAATATAAAGTTCAGAATGGTTGACCTGCAGGTGCTCTTTCCACTACTGCAGCAGGGAAACTGGCCATGTTCCCTCCATATCAAAATCAGGAAATCAAAAAATACCTGATACTCCTCTTTCCAGGGAACCAGTACCAATTCAGAGTACTGTCTCTTGGCTTATCCTCAGTGGTGCATGTTTCTACCAAAATGCTTTGCTGTAGTGGTGGCGGCCCTTCATATAGGGAAGGCTTGTATATGTTTTTGCAACTGGACAACTGGCTCCTAAAAGCAAACTCCAGGGCTCAGCTCTCATGTACAGACCTGACAACTGTTTTGACATGCTAGACATCAGTTGATATTTTAAAACTGGTATGGACACCTTGCCAACACCTGTAATTCATTGAGGCAGTATTGGATAGCTCTCAGAATGGCCTTTTTACTGGATGACCAAGCTGAAAATCTAATTGTTGAATCCTGTTTAATTTTACTATAGTTATGTCACCACCATTCCTACAACTTCTAGGCTACATGGCCGCATACATTTTCAGTCACATTAGCCAGACTTCACATGTGAGTACCCCAATGGATCATCCAAGTCCAATGGTACAGACCGACTAGGACCAAATTATCCTAGTTATGTCTTCTCTACATAGAACATTGTTATAGTGGATGGATCATGGCAACCTTCTCAAGAGGATACTATTCCTCAGTCCTTCCCCATTGCATATCCCAGCCATGGATGCCTCTGGCATGGGATGCAGTGCTTATCTGGGTCCTCATTACAGTGTACCTGGACTCTAATGGAATGCACCTTGCACATCAATCTGCTAGAACTATTAGGCCCACTAGGGGGTTTGCCACCTCTATTGTTTCAAAAATGTCTGCTACTGGCATTTGCACAGCTGCCACCTGGAGTACTGTCCACACCCTCACTAAGCATTACTGTCTGGAAATCCACTCTTGCAAATGTGCAGACATTGGACTTGCCATCCTGCGAGGCCTCCTCTCCTGATTCCACCTCCACCACCAAACTTTTTGGTACCCATTCCAAATGTGTGACCTCATGAGAGATGTCTTTGAAGATCATACAGTTGCATAGGAACTTACTGTAACAGTAGATTTTTGAGAGAATCTTAAATCAGGTCATACCAGCCCTTCCTCCTTCCCCCTTCAGGATGCTGTTTCAAAAGATCATGTTGCTGCCATCTCCATAGCTATTTTCCCTTCCCTCTGCCTCACCTGCCTTGCAGAAGTATGCATCTCTCCTGGTTCCCTCAATGCCTGTCCTGAGTATAATCTCCGGAGGGTAACTGAGCAGAGGGGCTGCCCACTCTTGCATGGGTGCTGATGCCGGACATCATTGGTGGCTCAAGGCACACTGTTTGCAAAAGTTTCCATTTTGTGCTATTGCCTGACTGAGATATATTCCAAAGGTATGGCCTGCTGACTCTAGAAAATCTACTGTTGCTGTAGGTTCCCATGTATCTGTACTTTTCCCTGTCTTTGTAATGAGATCTGGTTTCTGATCATGAATCATTAGTATTTTAATGCATGGTCATGTGACAAGTTGTTGTCCAGTGAGGTCTTTGGTTTTATCCTTGCCATTGTTTTAAAGGGTTGCAAATCCCACTGAGCAACACTTGGTATAGACAAGGTTTACAAGCAGTATAGGTCACTTTGACAGAAAAGACTCTAGAAGTAAACTGGACAAAGTGTGCTTTTCTTATATTCTACAGATGCGCAACCATTGCCACTACTAAACCAGGATCTACAGAGGTCTACTGCTGTTATGGGATGGAGGGACGGTATCTCAGCATCACTATCCCACAGCGGAAAGAATACTTGACCCTTTGTGAAGTTCTGGTGTTTACTGTTCCAGAGGATTGCAAAAGAATTCCTAATGGTATGGTGCCTGTGCAAAGTTATTTTGGTATCTACCTAGTTTTATAAATGTAGTAGACTCACTAGTAAAGTTAAAATCCAGTCCCATCATTGGGTGTGTAGGCATCTGGGGGGGAGCACTCTTTTAAATTCTGATTGTACATGTTAATAATATATTGATTCATTAAGCCACTCTAATCTCACATTAAAATGTTGCTTGTGTACATTAAGTTTTTATATTAATTGTTTTGAATTTTTGCTTTATAATTGTGTTCTGATCAACCATATAACTGGACCTGCTGGCCCATGGGCTAACCAGATCTGGCCTTATAGGGTAGCCTAGAGGTTAGAGCAATGAGATGTGAAATGAGCTTGGCATATCCAGCAGACCTGGGTTTGATTTCTACAACCTTCACTTGTATGCTTTTTGACCCTAAGCAAGTCACTACCTCCACAGTGCTCCCTGACTGCCTCTGAAAACAGGCATTGAGACTAGTGGCCTTGCCCTGTTACCAAAGAAAAGTAAAATCAGTCTTGGCCTGTATGCTGTCACTCTCACTTCAGACTAAGGCCTGTGTAAGGTGACTAGCTTATGGGATTTGGGACTGAACTTTGTTCCTGGATTGTGGAAAAGTCAGACACTGACAACATTGTTTGGTATTGTTTGGGTATTTCACTGGGCTGTCACCCTGTGACTTCATTATTATGATCTGATAAACCCTTGGTTACCTGCAGGGAAACATAACCCTCCTGGGGAACATCAGGAGATCATATAACAAAAAATACAATACCCCGTGTACAGATTCTAGGACTAAAGGACAATAAGAAACTGAAGTGGTCATAAAAACACAATATTCTTTTATTATCATGTTGGCTTACCTTATAGGACAGGCATTCTGCATTGCATACTAATTATGTAACAAACACACCTGGTAGTCTGGAGCTCTCAAACACTGCAGTGTCATGCAGGGTCTGCCTGCATTTTCCTTGGTGAGGAGACATGGAGAAAGAGGTTTTATACCCTTATCTGGTGATAGTCCACTCATGTGCATGTGATGATCACACTTACTATTGGTCAGTTTGGGGGGCAGCAGAGTATTCTCAGTTACCCTTTTGAATGCTACAGTTATAGCATTCTACTCATAACAAAGTACATTAGAATCACTGAATGTTCACGTAATGTCCAAGTGCAAATAAGGGGGTTAAGAGCTGTCGCATTGACTTGTAGGCTGATATTGCATAACACATGAAGGTTCTGATAAGATTTGGAAACCACAATTTTAAAAAGGGCCTAGGATGGATGACTGGAGGTCAAGGGGCAACCAAAAAGATGAAGTGGGGCAAACTTCGTTCCAGGGTCATCTGGGACTTTCTCTGGAGCATCTGCATCTGTGCCTGGGCTGGGGATTGAAGATCAATTACCTTCTCAGAGATACTTCCAGTCCCAAGGGCAAGTACAGCAAGAAAACTGAGGATTCAGGAGTTTATTTAATGGCTGGTAACCTGGTGTCAGGAAAAAGGATATGGGCTGCTAGGGAGGGTGGGGGGGAACCTGGGAGGACAGCAGTCTATAAACTAAAGATGGACTGCACTTAAATGAGGAGGGGAAGAAAGTACTGAAACAAAAGTTTGGGGAGTACATGGAGAAGAATTTAAACTAGGAGGGGGGTGGCAGAAGGGATCGAGGTGATCAAAGGCCTCAAGATTAGAAACCATATGGGCTTACCTCCCGTAGCATTGAGATAACGTGAGGAGCAAACAATACAGGAGAGTTGTTTTTTCCAGGACCAGTGTTCAGGGAGCACCTGCAGTAACCAGCAGTCATAAGAGGGCTTCTGCCATAGCTGAGGCAAGAAGCAGTGATTGGGGAGCACCCACAGCAAGGAGTGGTAACCAGAGGGCATCTGCTGCAGAAATCTGTCACTGCATTGGTGATTTGAACTGTAAAGGAGTCTGCTGTGGACTGTGGTGCATACCGGGGAACTGAACTGTGCAGCCAGTGCAAGGACCAATTGAGCCTGAGGGTGGGCTTTTTGAACTAGTGGCTAGGCTATAAGCCAAACCCAGCTGCTGCAACTGATTCACATGGGGGGGAGCATTTTTTGTCCCACCCACGCTTTCCTGTCCTGACTACAACCTGTTAAATGGGCTTGGGGGAGGGAGGGGCTAGCCAAGAAGTTGTGGAAAGGGGCATGTGTAACGAGTATGAAGGAGACCTTGGCTGGGCTACAAGCTCTGGACCAGCTTGATTATGTTATGCTGCCTTTCATTCTGTAGCTAAATTTCCTTTATGCAGTCATTTGTTAGGTAGTCAAAATTATTTATCTTGCGGGGTTCTCTTAAGCAGGTAGCTGTCCAGCAGACACTGGGAGGGCTCTTAAACTGGCCCCATTAGGGCTAGGGAAAATGTTGGGGCAACTGACTTGGATTGGAGATTGCAACAGAATGGGTATGGGGCTATGGCATGCTCCTCTGACCACAAGGGTGAGCATCTTTGGAAGGGGGGTGGTGGAGTGTGCTGGGTGTGGATCGGCCATGGTACTAGCCTTGGCTTGGAGTATGGGCTGTGCTGATGTGCCGATAGCTGGCACAACTAAAGGAGGAAGTCGGGTGGTTGGGATGGACACTAGGTAGCTCGGTGGAAAGGAGTGGGTGAAGGTAGGGAAGGGGTGGGGGAGGAATCTGGCTCCAAAATGGGGGTAAGATGGGGTGCGGCAGAAAAGATGCAGTGGATCCAGGGCAGCACCTGTAATAGACAAGAGCAGTCAGGAAAAAGATGGTAGGATCACAAGGTACTATGCAAGAAGGGTGAGAGTTGTTGGGGTGGGCACTAGGGGGTTCGGGTAGAGGTAGTCCTGACACAAGAAGGGCCATTGGCACTAGCAGGTTGCAAGGAGCAAAGGTTCAAGGCATGTAAAGGAGAATTGATGGGGGGTGCACATTGGGGGGGGACTGATACAGTAGGCATAGAGCAGAATAAGATTTTCACCACTAGTGCTGGTAAACGAGGGGGAGAATGGGGACTTTGGAGCAGAGATGGTATCATGGGGAACAAGAGAGTTGGGCACAATGACAGGCTCAGTAGTCAGGAGGAGGGGGCTGTTCCATGCAAAAGGACACAACAGTGGCAGGGGGAGCAGTATGCAGTGGGCACAGTGTATGCAAAAATGAGGATTGGGGAGCTGGAGCTAGCATAGGAGAAGGAGCTGGGGAAGTCTGAGAAGGGATGATGTGGACTCTGTGTGGAGGGAGAGTGGAGCCCAGGGGGAAGAGGACCAGCAGGGACAGTCGATGGGAAAGTAGGAAAAAAAGATGTTGAGAGGACAGAAGAGTTCCTCAGAGTGTGAGGAGGGGTCCCTGGTCACTGGAAGCACTGTGGGGAGGGACTGAAGCAGCATAGCTGTGAGGGGGAGCTAAGGATAGACAGGTCAGTTAGGAGAAAGAGCTGGAGCATGAGTATGGTTGTCTATGGCACTCAGTGGGTGTGGAAGAGGAAACCAACTTAGTGAAAGCAAAGGTGGGGGTGGCAGAAAAAGGGGACTGGCTTGAGGGAAAGGAAGAGGTAGAGTGCTCATGTTGGGGAACTCCATGATAAGGGGCATTAAGTGGGAAGGGCAGGATGAGGGAAAACCCTGTACTGTCAGGGTTAAGAGTATCTGGTCTGACTGTGCATAAGGCCAAGCACCTGGTCTATGCCCTGGTTAAAGAATGTGGCAGAACCCCTGACATATTAGTGCACCTGGGCACATATGACATGGAGGGAAATGGTGTGCTGGTGATTCAGGCAGGGTTCCGGGAGATAGCCAGGGTCCATCTTGCTGTAGGGTGCTTGGTCTCCTCCTCTGAGATCCTCCAGTGCCTAGAGCTGGTGTAGAAAATAAACAAAAAAATTAGGGAGGTAAATGAGTGGCTGGGGTGTGGTGTGAGGCTGGGGGTATGGGTTTGTAGGAGACTCTGGTGCAAACTGGTCCAAGATCCCAAAAATAGGACACTATGGAGTGGTGTGCAGTTCAACCTCCCATTTGGGAAAGATAGATAGGGTAATGGTGGAACAGATCTGGAGAAACTGTGAGAAGGGTGGGCTTCATTGGGGACTGGGGCTCCACCTGGATGGATGCAGGCATATACTTGCACGATGGTCTACATCTATCCATGAG
The DNA here is from genome assembly GCA_016271365.2 of Neoceratodus forsteri. NCBI lineage: Eukaryota > Metazoa > Chordata > Ceratodontiformes > Ceratodontidae > Neoceratodus > Neoceratodus forsteri. The sequence continues at coordinate 217,495,344 of CM057455.1, read as the reverse complement.
GGGAACCAGGATCCTAGGTGATAGGTTTAAATGCTTCAGTGGCAAGCATTTAAACTAGCCAAGGCGAAGACACTGAAAAGAAGGAAATCCTAGGCCCCCAAAATTGTGGTAGTTGGTGAGATGACACCAAGATAGAGCAGTCAATAGAGAAGTGCAGTGGAAATGGAGAGACAAAGGCAGTAAGGACAGGGATGGGGCCAAAAAAGCCATAAAAAAAATGGAGGGTAATGAGTACCAATGACCGTAGTCTAGGTTATTAAAAAAAAAAAAAAAAAAAAACCCTGAAATGGTGGCGTTGATGGAAGAGGGATACCTGGATATCATGGCAGTCACAGAAACATGGTACACAGAGAACCATGACTGGGATGTCAACATACCAGGGTACACAATCTACAGGAGGGACAGAGAGGGAAGAGAAGTAGCTCTCTATTTAAGGGAAGGAATCAAAGCAACAGAACTAAAGAGTAAACAGGGAGGAGAGGAGGCACTGTGGGTCACCCTGGAGACTGGAAATAGCACCACAATCTGCACAGGGGTTATATACAGACCGCCGTCTCAGGGAGGAAATGGACAAGGAAATGATAGAAGGCATCCTTAGGATGACAGAGAAAGGGGAGATATTACTGATAAGGGACCTGAATATGCTAACTGGAGCACCTTTGCTGCAGCCACTTCCAAGAGCAGGGCCATTCTCAATGCCCTATGGGGGAATGCCTCGGACAACTTGTTTTGGAACCCACTCAGGAGGGAACAATCTTAGACCTCATACTCTCAAATGGGCTTGGAGAGCATCTCCGATCTTGAAGTGGGTAGCTATCTGGGAACAAGCGACCACCAAACAGTGTGGTTCACGATAAACTTAACTGTAGAGTCAAGCCATACGAAAGTGAAGGTACTGGACTTGAGGAGGGCCGATTTTTGTCAAAATGGGAGAGTGCCTTAGAAAAGCACTAGCAAACAGGCAAGAAGGTGGGGTATAGCAACAATGGGGAAACATCAAATCTGCCATCACAGAGGCAACAACAAGCCTTTGTGTGAAGCAAATAAATCAAAATGAAAGAAAAAAACACTATGGTTCTCAAAAGAAGTGGTGGGGAAGATTAGGGAGAAAAACATGACATTCAGGAAGTGTAAGGAAACACAGAAGGAGCAGGACTGAGAACTGTACCAGTTAAAGCAGAAGGAAGTGGGGAAGGCGGTCAGAATAGCAAAGGCCCAAACCGAGGAAAAGATAGCAAACTCAGTTAAGAAGGGGGATAAAACCTTTTTATAGGTACATTAGGGAGCAAAGAAAGACTAAGGAAGGTATACTGAGACTGAATAAAGAAGGTGGATGGACAGAGAGCGACAGCGAAAAAGCAGGGATACTGAATGAACACTTCTGCTCAGTATTCGCAATGGAAGAGCAGGGGGAGATGCCTAATCCAGCCAATAGAAGCACTCTGGATAGGGGGATTGATATTAGTTCTTTCAGAGAAGAAAGGATTCTGAAAGAACTCTTAAAACTGAAAGTGGATAAAGCAAAGGGGCCTGATGTGATTCACCCTAGAATACTAAAAAAACTAAGGGAAGAACTAGTAACTCACAGACTACCTTTTTTAATAAATCATGGAAGGATGGTGTGGTACCTGAGGAGGCCATATGCGATTCCCCTCCACAAAAGTGGAAGCAAGACAGAGGCAGGAAACTACAGACCTGTCAGTTTGACCTCAGTGGTAGGGAAAGTGGAATCACTTCTGAAGGAAAGAATTGAGTACCTAGAGGCCAGTGGGGCACAGGACCCAAGGCAGCATGGATTCACAGCAGGAAGGTCATGTAAGACAAATCTAATTGATTTCTTTGACTGGGTGACCAAAAGTAGTAGACCAGGGAAGGGCTGTGGACATGGCCTACCTAGACTTTAGCAAGGCATTTGACACAGTCCCACACAAAACATTAATAAACAAATTAGCCAGCCTGGGAGTGGGTCCCAGGGTGGTAGCCTGGGTAAAACACTGGCTGGATAACAGGACACAGAGGGTAATAGTAAATGGAGTCCACAGTGAAGATAAGGGGGTTACTAGTGGGGTACCGCAGGATTCAATAGTGGGGCCGGTCCTTTTTAATGTCCAAGTGACATTACCTTGGGACTGGAAGGGAGTGTCTCTCTGCAGATTACACAAAGATCTGCAACAGGGTTGATGTTCAAGGTGGGGTGGAAAGGATGAAAAGGGACTTGGCAAGGTTGGAGGAATGGTCAAATGTATGGCAGCTTGGATTCAACGCAAAGAAGTGCAAAGTAATGCACCTGGGAAACAAAACCCCAGGGGAAGAGTACACAATGAGGGTGAGATACTAACAAAAAAAGTGGAAAGGAACCTGGGGGTAGTCATATCAGATTACCTAATGGTGGGCAAGCAATGTGAGAAGGCAGTAAGGAGGGCTTGGGGGATTCTGGGATGCATAGGGAGAGGCATCACCAATAGAAAACAGGAAGTTGTTTGCCCTCTGTACAGACGGTTGGTAAGACCACATCTGGATTACTATGTACAGTTCTGGAGACCCCATCTCCACATACAGGGTGGAGGCTGTCTAGAGGAGGGCAACCAAAATGGTGCAGGGTCTGCACCAGAAGACACGTGAAAAAACACTAAAAGAGCTTAAGATGTATAGCCTCATGGAAAGAGGGGGGGGAACATGATGGAAACTTTCAAATACCTCAAGGGAATCAACAAAGTCCCAGAGGGTAGTATATTTCAGAAAGATGTGCAAAACAAGGGGCACAATTTGAAGATGGGGGATGGCTCAGAGGTAATGTGAGGAAGTATTTCTTCACAGAGGGTTGTAGATGCATGGAATAGCCTTCCTCAGGAGGTTGTAGATTCAAACAGTGGGGGAATTCAAGAATGCATAAGGCAATTCTAGTAGGGGGGTAGGAGGAAGTAGGCTGTTGGTTTACTAGGATCTGCAGCTTATCCATTAGGTAGGGAAATCGGCAGACTGGGTGGGCCAAGCAGTCCTTATCTGCCATCAGATTCTATGTTTCTGTTTGTGTCATAGTAGGTGACTTCAACCTGCTGAGTGGGGGACACCTGCCACCAAGTATAGAAGGGAACAGATAATGCTGGACGCATTCCAGGATAACGTCCTGATGTAGTTGGTCAGCGAACCAACTAGGAAAGGGAATATCCTTGACCTCGTACTGTCTAACAAAGTGGTGTGGATCTGAAGGTGGAGGAACCACTGGCGTGGAGCGACCACCAGAGAATATAGTTTCAGTTGCAGCTGGGCAGGGAGAGGGGGCATCTGGCACAAAAGTGCTATACTTAAGGACTGACTTAAAAAGATTGGTGAAGTTGTGCAAGGATTCTTAGACAGAATTCAGCCTAATATGGACACAAATCAGAGGTGGGTACTCATTAGGCTAGGGATAGTGGAGGCAGCAATTTCCTGCAGCCAGGCCCAAAGTAAAGGCTGGGGTGAAGAAACCTAGCTGGATGAGCAAGGCTGTCATGCAGGGTGAGAAGGAAGTCTCCTATAGGAGATGCAGGAGAACAGGGAAGGGGAGGACAGGAAAGAGTTCCTGAAGGAAGCAAAGGAGGTGACCGTGGAAGTAAGGGCAGCAAAGGTGTCAAGGGAGCTCAGGCTGGCAAATGGAATTAGAGGTGGAGAAAGACTTCTTCAGGTACATCAGGGAAAAGAGGGTTGTAGGGGCCAAATAGTAAGGATTGAGGAGGGGGAATGGGTGGAAAAAGGGGATGAAAAGGCAGAAGTACTTAACTACTTCTGCTTAGTTTTTACTAGAGAAAGGGGTGGAAATGCTCATGGTTGGGAGGAGGTCAGGGATCAGATGGGGGAGGGGGTGACGGATGGGGAAATCACAGAAGGTAGAGTGCTAGATGGGTTAAGGGCCCTGAGGGAAGACAAGGCACCAGGACTGGATGGCATACACACCAGGGTACTGAAGGAGTTGGCAGAGGTCCTGGCATACCTATTTAATGCCCCTCTGGACTGTGTGTGTGTGTGTGTGTGTGTGTATACACGCCTCTGGATTGGAGGATGGCTCACATGGTTCCACTCCATAAGAGTGGTCCCAGAGATGAACCAGGAAACTATAGACCAGTGAGTCTCGCATCCATAGTGGGGAAACTGATGGAAACAATCCTGAAGGAGAGGCTGGCAACCCTGCTGGAGGTCAGTGGGGTACAGGACAGTCTGCAGTATGGCTTTGTCAGGGGACGATCCTGCTAGACCAACCTAGTGGACTACTACGACTGGGTGACTAGGGAAATGAACAAAGGGCATACGGTGGATGTCCTGTGCCTAGACTCTTCAGTAAGGCATTTGACTCTGTACCACATGGGAGACTAGCATGTAAGCTAAGGGGCAGAGAGGTGGGGGCAAAATTGGTGGAATGGGTGAAGAACTGGCTGCAGGGATGGCAGCAGGTGGGTGAAATATCATCCCCATGGGTAGTGAAGAGTGGGGTCCCACAGTGGTCAATGTTGGGGCCAGTGTTATTTGGGTATTTATTGCAGACATCTCGGTAGGTGTACAGTAAATTGCAAGATCAGTCTATTTGCAGATGACATTTGGATAGGAGCAGTGGTGGATGATCAAGGGGGTGGCAGGGATTGCAGGAAGATCCAACAAGGCTGGAGATGTGGTCTGACATCTGACAACTTGGCTTCAATGCCAAAAAATATAAGGTGCTGCATTCTGGTGGCAAATAATCCAAAGAGGAGCTACTATCTAGGGGGTGTGGTGCAGCTAGCTGTGACTGAGGAAGAGAAAGATGTGGGGGTGCTTATTACAAGAGCAATGAACAACTTGGCACAGTGTAGGAAAGCAGCAGCAGTGGCCAGCAAGATGCTGGGCTGTACTGCAAGGGGTATAACCTCTAGGAGGAGGGAGGTGATTCTGCAGTTATACAGATTGCTGGTCAGTCCCCACTTGGAGTACTGCATTCAGTTTTTGTGCACTTGCCTAAAGAGGGACATTAGTTTGCTGTAAGGGGGTGCAACACAGAGCAACAAAGATGATCATGGGTCTGGGGGAATCGCAATATGAGGTTAGACTGAGGGAGTTGAATATGTACTCTCTGGAGGAGAGGAGGTACAGGGGAGATGTGATTGAGAGGAATAAACAGGACAGGCATGGAGGGACTTTTCAAGAAGAGGGTAGGGAGAGACACTTGGAGTCGTTACATGAGATTGGCAGGCGGAAGGTTTAGGAGGGAGATGAGGAGGTATTTCTTTGTGGAAAGGGTGGTAGCAGAGTGGAACACACTACCAGCAGAGGTGGTGGCCTGTACATCAGTGGGATGCTTCAGAAGGGTCTGGGATAGGGCCAAGGGAGGAGGGGTACAGTGAGAAGGGAAGCTACAGAGTAGAGGTGCTAGCTGCAAAATCTAGCAGACTCTATGGACCAAATGGCCCTTTTCTGCTGGCAGGTTCATAGTTCGTATGTTCATATGTCTCTGTTCTGGTTCCGGGGGTGGAACTGTATCCTTCTGGTTGGGGTTTCCTTCCAAGGTGCCATCTGAGGATGGTCTCACTGGCACTGGAACAGATGTATCCCTCTGGTCAGGTTCTTGGATTGGACCTCCTTGACCCAAGCATGGCAACTGGGTCGTAGGTAGGCCTGGAACAGGCCTACTCAAGATTGCCTTTCATTCATGGACTGAAGCATTTACTACAGCTTCAACTGATTTGCATGGCACCATTTTTCAGTTGGCTGTGTTCCTTTTTGGCTTAAATGTGCCTAGGTATTCAGTAGTGTGGGGCCTTGCTACTGGGGTCTTGAGTACATATCTGGTATGCTGTGAGTAAGTTCAGTAACACAGCACTATGAAACCTAGAAGTGTTGGTACTGTAGCATAATCTAAATTCTGACACATTGTGATTGAGGAGATTCAAAATCACAGGGACGTGTGTAAATTGCACATTATTTACAAGGGTACATGGGAGTGATGATGCAACCAGACCACTAGTTGGTCTATGGTCCTGCATTGGACATTGGGTGGGTTCTTCCTCTGTTGGGGAACCACAGTTGGAAACATGAGTACTACAGTAGCAATGGAACGAAGTACGCGATGCTGTTAACATATGGAAATTGAGCACAAAAATCTGTGTGTAGTGTTTATAAACCTGTGTGTTGTGCTTGGGTCTAGTGTATAGATAGGGTACCATTACATGGAGCTTGTTTGTCAAAACGACAAATTTTGTGGCTTTGGGGAGATACTGATATACTTTATTTCTGGATCTTCCAGCTATGGCTGTCGGGTCCAGAGGGACTTCTGTTTTATTTACAGCCAGCTTAAGTGTTTCACTGGAGAGGCACGGTTCATATTCTAATCCCTCCCAAGAGCTCTTTCTTTGGTGAAGAGCAGCCTGTTATTGTAGTAATGGAAGGGTTTTGTGTGGATTGCCCAACAGAGGCCAGACAACAAATTAGAGAATTCTGTAACAGTTTTACAAATGGGTCAGATGACACTCTAACAGTAGGGGTTGTGGACATTTAACTACAAGTGTTTCAGCAATTTTTATGTGCCAATCAGTTATTACCTTAAAAGATGCATGCTGTATATATACTGATAGGGTGGCCTTAGAGTATCCCAATGGGTTTAAATTTTTAACAGCATTACATTTAAAGAAAAAACAAAAAAAAACTCCATGCATTACCAGAGGTGGTTTGTGGGGTGCAGAGTGATGCCCCCCTGGAGGGGTGGGCCGTATGCCTTTCTTCAATCCCTGGCTAGAGGGACCCTTTTTTGTCTGATGGACAGAAAAACAGAGTAATGTCTCTCTGTGATTAGAAACAAAGAATTTGATGGCAGATAAGGACTGCTTGGCTCACCTCGTCTGCCCATTTCCCTAGCTAATGGATAAGCTGCAGATCCTAGTTAAACAGCCTACTTCCTCCTAACCCCCACTAGAATTGCTTTATCTGTCCCATGCATTCTTGAATTCCCCCACTGTTTTTGACTCCACAACCTCTTCAAGAAGGCTGTTCCATGCATCCACAGCCCTATCCTTGAAAAAATACTTCCTCGCATTACCTCTGAGCCGTCCCTCCTCTATCTTCAAATTGTGCCCACTTGTTCTTGCATATCTTTTTCTGAAAGATGCTACCCTCTTGGACTTTGTTGATTCCCTTGAGGAACTTGAAAGTTTCTTTCATGTCCCCCCTGTTGTTCCTTTCCTTGAAAGTATACATGTTAAGCTCCTTTAATCTCTCTTCGTATGTCTTTTGGTGCAGACCCGCAACACTTTGGTTACTGTCCTCTAGACAGCCTCTACCAGGTCTCTTTGCAGAGATGGGGTCTCCAGAAATGCACGCAGTACTCCAGATGAGGTATTACCAACTGTCTGTACAGAGGGATAACTTCCTGTTTTCTACTGGTGATGCCTCTCCCTATGCATCCCAGTATCCCCCAGCCCTCCTTACTGCCTTATCACATTGCTTGCCCACCTTTAGGTCATCTGATGAACCACCCCAGGTCCCTTTCCAATTTTTTTTTTTGTTCAGTATCTCACCCCCCATTGTGTACTCTTCCCCCGGGTTTGTTTCCTAGGTGCATTACTTTGCACTCCTTTGTGCTGAATCCAAGCTGCCATACATTTGACAATTTCTCCAACTTTGCGAAGTCCCTTCTCATCCTTTCCACCCCACCTTGTGTATCAACCCTGTTGCAGCTCTTTGAGCCATCTGCAAAGACATATTTTTCCTTCCAGTCCCTCTGCAATGTCAAATTAAAAAGGACTGGACCCAGTACCGAACCCTGTGGTACCCCACTAGTAACACCCCTTTCTTCACTGTGGACTTGGTTTAATATTACCCTCTGCATCCTGCTGTCCAGCCAATGTTTTACCAAGGCTACCACCCTGGGACCCACTCCCAGACTGGCTAAGTTATTAATCTTTTGTGTGGGACTGTCAAATGCCTTGCTAAAGTCTAGGTAGGCCATGTCCACAGCACCTCCCTGGTCTACTTGGGTCACCCAGTCAAAGAAATAAATTAGATTCATCTGACATTACCTTCCCACTGTGAATCCATGCTGCCTTGGGTCCTGTGCCCCACTGGCCTCTAGGTACTCAACAGTTCTTTCCTTCAGAAGTGATTCCATCATTTTCCTTACCACCGAGGTCAAACTGACAGGTCTGTAGTTTCCTGCATCTGTCTTCCTCCAACTTATGTGAAGAGGAATCTCATCCACTCTCCTCCAGTCCTCAGGCGCCATACCATCCTCCCATGATTTGTTAAAAAGCGTAGCCAATGGTGTTACTAGTTCTCCTCTTAGTTCTTTTAGAATTCTGGGGTGAATCCCATCAGGCCCCATTGTTTTGTCCACTTCAGTTTTAGTTCTTTCTGAACCCTGTCTTCTGTGAAAGGGCTGATGTCTTACCCAAATCCAGAGTGCTTCTATTGACTGGATTAGATACCAATCCCTCCTCTTCCTTTGTGAATACTGAGCGGAAGTATTCATTCAGTATCGATGCTTTTTCACTGTCGCTCTCTGCCCACCCACTCACCTTTTTATTAAGCCTCTGTATCCCTCCCTTTGTCTTTCTTTGCTCCCTAATGTACCTATAAAAGGTTTTATCCCCTTCTTAACCAAGTTGACTCTCTATCTTGGTTTAGACCTTTGCTATTCTGACTGCCTTCCCCACTTCCTTCTGCTTTAACTAGTACCATTCTCTGTCCTGCTCATTCTGTTTCCTCATACTTCCTGAATGCCATCTTTCTCCCTAACCTTCCCTGCCACCTCTTTTGAGAACTAGTGTTTTTTTCTTTCATTTTGATTTATTTGCTTCACACATAGGCTTGTTGCCGCTGTGATGGTGGTTTTGATGTTTCCCCATTGTTGCTCCACCCCTTCTTGCCTGTTTGCTAGTGCTTTTGAGGCACTCACATTTGGACAAAATCGGCTCTCCTGAAGTCCAGTACCTTTTGTATGGCTTGACTCTAAAGCTGAGTTTATCGTGAACCATGCTGTTTGATGGTCACTTGTTCCCAGATGGCTACCCACGTCTAGATCTGAGATCCTCTCCATCCCCGTTTGAGAGTACCGGGTCTAAGATTGCTCCCTCCTGAGTGGGTTCCAATACTAGCTGTCTGAGACATTCCCCCTGTAGGGCATCGAGAATGACCCTGCTCCTGGATGTGGCTGCAGCAAAGGTGCACCAATTAACATCTCGCATATTCAGGTCCCCCGTCAGCAATCTCTCTCCTTTCTCTGCCATCCTAAGGCTGCCTTCTAACAATTCCTTGTCCATTTCCTCCCCCTGAGATGGGGTCTATATACAGGCCCTGTGCAGATTGTGGTGCCATTTCCAGTCTCCAGGGTTGATCCACAGTGCCTCCTTTAGTTCTGTTGCTTTGACCCCTTCCCTTACATAGAGAGCTCTTCCTCCTCTCTTCCACCCTCCCTGTCCCTCCTGTAGATTGTGCGCCCTGGTATGTCAACATCCCAATCATGGTTCTCTGTGTACCATGTTTCTGTTACTGCCACAATATCGAAGCATCCCTCTTCCATCAAGGCCACCAGTTCAGGGAGGTTGTTACCTTGACTGTGGGGAATGGTACTCATTGCTCTCCTTTTTTTGATGGCCTTACTCCATTTTGCCCCATCCCTGTCCTTGCTGTCTTTCTTTTTCTCCACTTACCTCTGCCCTTCTTCCTATCGACTTCTTTAATTCGGTGTTCACCTCTCTAACTACCCTGACTGATTTTTTTTTTTTTTTTCTGGGGGGGTGGGCTAAGATTCCCCTTCTCCTTTTCAGTGCTTCCCCACTTGGCTAGTTTAAATGTTTGCCAATGAAGCATTCAAACCTATCAGCTAGGATCCTGGTTCCCTCTTGGACAGATACAGATCGCACAAGTATAGGCCTGTATCCCTCCAGGTGGACCCTCGGTCCCCAATGAAGCCAAAACCCTGAGCTCTGCACCAGTTTTTCAACCACTAATTGAATCCCATGGTGTGGAGCACCCTAGCTTCACCCATACCATAGACAGGCAGCACCTCAGAAGGTTACCATGCATGCTACTTGTCTAAGGTCTCTCCCCAACTCCTCTTGCACTGCTGTGATCCCTTTCCCAGCCAGGTCATTTGTCTCTAGGTGGACAATGACATCTGGCTCCCTCCCCTGTGCAGTTGCTACCATGATCCTCAGGATTCGCTCCCTGACCCTCCAAGCCATGGCGCCAGGCAGGCACCTTACCTCCCTCTCCCCTAACTCACCCAGTTCTACCCTCCTAACAATGGAGTCTACCACCAGGAATTGTTTCATTCCTCTCTGCGGTACCATGCCACACTCCTGTGGGTCTCCTTTGTAGTGTTTCTCAGCATCCTCCTTGGCCTCCACTGCGGGTGCCTCCATAGAGGAACCACACTCTGCCAGAATGGTGCATGAATTGTGGAGAAGTAAAACTGGAAGGATGTGCATCTTTTCTACCACACTCACTGTCCCTGAGCCCACTGTGGGTCCAACTGCTCCTCTTTCTTGGCAACCTCTGAAGCACCGGCAGTGGCCCTGGTGGTCCCTGGGGTATGAAAGGAGGTCCCCGAATCCTGGTTAACTCAGCCTGGAGAGCAACCTCCTCCCTCTGCCCAGAGAGGTGCCTGCAGATAAGAAAACATTGCATCCTCCAGAAGCTAATGCTGTTCCATTAGCCTCATACTGATGTATGCCTTTGGCTACCTCCTACCAATTTTGCCATTAGCAGGGTAGATGTTGCTGTAGCTGCCAGCCACACTTTACTTGAGTCCTAAAAACTCAAATAAAATCAAAATGGATAAAGCATCGTTTTTCCTCCGTTTTAATTTACAAAAACAGACTTGGCTGTCATACAAAATCCTGTACATTTTATTTACATGTTAAGTGAGTCACACCATGTCTAACAAAAAGTGATAATACAAGTCAAAATGATTAGAAGAAGCTCCCTATTGATATTGAATGTCATTTCTAGATTATATGTCTCCTGGTGCAACTCATGGGCACAGTAGGTAAATGAATTTGAAAGTAGAAAATAGTTCTAATATTTTTCCTTTTAGCAGTTAGAACTGCATAGCAAGTGACCTTGCTGTACTTTTTTCCTGTGAACTGTCAAAGTAAAGGGCTTGTTACAGATGCTGGAGAGTTAGAAAATCCATGCCCCTCCCCCATCATTGCTTTCATTAGCAAGGGAGTCGTATGTGAATGGTACCGGGGGGGGGGGATCAAACTGTGGGATAATGCATCTTGTGAAGGAAGGTTATACACAAGGGTTGGCATTTTGTTTTTTAAAGGTAAGCCAAATGGTGCTGGCAGCAAACCTAGGAGAAAAAAGATGTCCTCCTTTGGAAGGACAAGTATGACGCGTATGCTTTTGTGTGTGTGCGCATAAAAAAGTGAAATTTGAAAAATCACTAGTTAATGTGTTTCTGAAACACTTGCATAAAGGAGGAAAAAGTGTAACTGTCTAGGGCAGGCAAACCATGTCTGAGATGTGTGGTATTGGAATACAATGAGGTCAGATGACTTGCCAAAGGTCACTCACTGCAAGTGGAGTTGGAGGGGTTCAGAGGTTACCAGGTTTGTATTGGAGTGCCATTGATAACTGCATTCTACTAGTCCACAGGAGGTTCATGCCGTTCATGACAAACATTGTATTTGGCAAAAAGGAAAAATTAACATTGTATAGTAAACATTAAAATAAAGTAGCTTATTAAAAGGGATGAAGCCTTTTTGTTTTCAAAACACATTGCTGTATTTACATTTCAACAATTCAAAACAAAATACAGGAAAAACTAACCTAGCATTTAAAAAAATAAAGCTTTAGCTTTGGATAATGAAGGGCATGAGAACACAGCTGTTATCAACTAGTCATGCCTCCTGCCCTGGCTAGCTGACATGACTGACATATCAGCCAGTTTAAAAAAAAATAAAAAAAATTCATATTTGAAAGGAAAGTGAAAACTTTAAAACCAGTCTCAGAAGCTAGAAAATAAGTTCTTGGAGTAAAGAAATGGAAAGCATAGTTCAACTGGCCAGTTACTTTTCAGGAAAGAGAAGTACAGTTTAGTTTTTAAAGATTGCATAAAAGTTGTGAAACATTATGTAGCATATTACGTTTAAAACATTTTGGTTGATAAACAGCATGTACAGCAAAGCATTTACCGAACTCTTTTCAAATGCATTCTATATTTTACATGACTGGTTTGCTCTTTACTAACATTTTTTCCTTTACAGTTCTGGGGTAGGGGCTTTCTGGTGACTGGGGCTAGGGGTGGAGGTCTACCAGGACTCGTGCACTCCAGGAGGGATGGGAGTTCCCTTTCCCCTCTGGCATCATGCCTGGGGTTTGACACCCTGAGTGGGGGGCTGGCCTTTGGGCTCATCATTTCTTCATCCTTCGATGAGGCAAGATCAATGGGGGGGGTACATACAAAGAGGCTTTAAACATGATCCTTAAAGACAGTTTTTTTTGGCACTTTTTCCAACAGAATTCTACATTCCTACATTTCTCTCTGGTTGCTTGGCTATAGTCTTGCTTCAAGGATAAATTCTGTCTTTAGTACCTGAATCCTGGAATACAAATCTGAAATAATTAACCCCCTATGATCCTGTTTTTTTTGCTTATCGCATGTTTAGTATCCTAATTCTGTGGGCATATACACTATATTGGGACACTGGGTATGGGCATTGGAAGCAAAAACACCCCATTTTCCATACAATTTCAAAAGGTTATAAATACTGTATCTAGTCTAAGCTCTGAACTGATACTACTAGCTGTTCTAGTTTTTAATGGCCATTTCAAGAGCACCTTCCATATCCTGCTCTAATGGAAGTAAAAGGTGCATCAATCCACCCCTTACGCTGTTTCTGAGCAGTTTGTATCACTGTAGGAAAAATTGCTTCTGCCTCTAAATCCTATTCTAGTCCTGAGCCACGGTCTGCCAGTTATGTTGGGTATTTTGCTGGGCTCTGTTGGACACCCTCTGACTTTATGATCTGATAAACCCTTGATTACCTGCAAGGAAACGTAACCCTTCTGAGGAACATCAGGAGATCACTGTATCATAACAAAAAATAGAATATCCCTCTCACAGATTCTAGGACTAAAGAAAGGACAATAAAAAAGCTGAAGGTCATAAAAGTAACAGGTTTCTTTCATTATCCTACTAGCTTGCCTTATAGGACAGTCATTATACACTGCATATTAATTATGTAACCTATGCACCTGCGAGTCTGGAGCTCTCAAACACTGCAGTGTCATGCAGAGCCTGCCTACGTTTTCCTCTGAGAGGGAGCATGGGGAAAGGGGTTTTACACCCTGATAAGATCTTAGTCTGGTGATCACACTTTTACTTCTATTGATCAGTTTGGTGGCAGAGTATTATCTCAGTTGCCCTTCTGAATGCTACAATTGTAGCATTCTACTCATAAGAATATGCTTATGTCAATGATGTGTTCTCATGGATGAAACATTTGTAATGTATCACTCTGAAAGGTCTAGTCATATAAATTATTGCTGTTTGCACATGACACCTTAGCTGTAGAGGGCACTCATGGGTACATTGATTTATTTCTCACCTTATTGAATCAAAATAGCAGTGCAATTCTAGCCTAGCATATAATTTGTGGTGGTTTTGTTCTCTACACTGCAGAATCGTATGTAGGGTAAATGTTGTGCTTCAGAAGCAGTGCAGTTTCATAGCTTGTATCTAGGTTCTGTGCAAAAATATTTGCCAAGCCTTATGTTTATGTAAACCTATACTGAACCTATGTAGATGTTCCCTAGCTATGTGTGTCTCCCTAGCTCTATATGCAATGTGTTTTACTCCCAATTCTGTGTCCCTTGCTCTGTGGTGAAACTGATACATCTGTATGAGGCATCACCATGTTATGTCTGAGTGAGATGCCCCACTTATAGATGTGGGTATTGGGTGGGTGGGTGGGTGGTGGTGGGTAGTGTGGCCCCAAATGGGCTTACCTGCTGGGACAAAGAAAAAGCAGCTCTACCCCTCTCCCCTCCAAAAAGCAAGAGAGGAAGACTGCCTGCTGGGAGGGGAGGTTCTGGCTACCCCTTCCCCATGGCAGGAAGAAGGGGGGAGGCAGAGCCGGTGGGAGAGGGGAAGAGTTTTTCCCAGAGGGGACTGGGGGCTAAGGGACTGGACTGGAAGGAACAGTTAAAGTGAGCCTCTGGCTTTGGGGACTGCTCCACACAGGAGCCCTTGAATTCCAGCCAGGGGGAACCCTGCAAGCTGTGGTCACTAGCCCAGGTCTGGCTGAGGGATAGCTGATCCACCCTGTCTTCAGTATGAATCTACTGCTGCAGTAGAAACCAGAGATAGAAGAACGAACAGGTCTGCCTGGTGAATACTGTATACAAAGGCCCTCAGGTGAAGCTGGAAAGGCTAAGCAGGTGAAGAACAGTGCCTCCTCCACCCTCCATGCATATCCTTGAATCAGGGAGACCATCATCCTCCTGGGGAAGCTGTGAGTACCTCGAGCTGCAGCTCTGGGGATTCTTTGTTTGCATCAGCTAGGAGGGTTGGGGAAGAGCCCAACCCCCAATGATGCACTGATTTTCCTTGAACCTGTGTTGCTCTGCAAGGGTTGCAATGAGACTGCAGGCCTGCAGCTGAGAACGGTGAGGTACCCACCATCTGGGATTGTTCTGGGTGAGGGGAGAGCTCCTACTGGGTTGTGTGCCTGATTGTGCGGAGGCTCGAGGGAGTAGCCCTCACCTCTTAGATTATTTTAAATAGTGATTATTGTTTGCCATCTTACATAAGTGTTTGTGCTTTGTGCTTTATCGTTGTTGCAGGGTGGGAGTGTTGATCTAACTGTGCCAGAGGGGTCAGACACTAAGGGGATATCATTGTTCCTGGGGGGCGGAAACCTGTCTTGTCCACAGGAGGCCGTATCATTGCCCCAGTTGGAGGCACCAAGTCGCCATTGGCAATCCGGCCTGAGGGGGGGGCCTGGCCACGGCCCCCTTGGGGAGGTACATTGAGGACCAGAGGGTCCGGGCAGCCCAGGTGAGGACACAAGTGGGTTGTTAAATGGATGTTGGTACCCAACTTATTAGTGTGTGTGTGTGTGTGTGTGTGTGGTGTGTGGGGGTGGGGGTGTGTGTGTGTGTGTGTGTGTGTGTGTGTGTGTGTGTGTGTGTATATATATATGTAATAGATATACCACTTCGATAGGTGCGGTCGCGCTCTGATATACGCACGGTCATGTGATGGTGTTTGTCCAATGCTATGGATCACATTGATTCTTTTTTCTTACCCATTTTGTGTGTGTGTGTGTGTGTGTGTGTGTGTGTGTGTGTGTGTGTGTGTGTGTGTCTGCATGAGCATACAGGTAGTCATGATGCACCTTGCGTATGTCATGCACATATGGGTAAACTTTGCTGTGATGACACCTTGTGTACGTCACTTGTGAAGGTAAGCATGTCTTACAGTGTAGTCACTGCCATGTAATGGGATGTGGTGAATGTCCAATGCACATTGCATTAAAGTGCAACACCAATGAAATGCTTCTGCACTTCTCAATAAGTTGGTGCCGGATCTAACACACAGCCTTCCCCGAACCAATACACAAGAAGCATTCTAGCTAGGTTGCAAAAACATCTCATAAGTTGCTCTTGAGCTGGCAATGTGTTGCAAAACAGTATGAGTTGCCAAGGCATTGCCAACTTTAAAAAGCATGTTTCCTAGTATTTTTGGTAAGTCACAAGAACATTTACCTGTGCTGAAGTCCAAGGATGCTTACAAAAAAAATTGTTGCTAGGGTTTTGGGTGGGTACAGATTGCATTTTGGTTCCCTGGAGTCTAGCTGTTGATCCTTTCCACTTCCTGATTTGGAGATGTGTCCTGCATTAACATGTTATGTAAGAATATGGAGAGTACGGGGGTGGGGGGGCTCTACATGGGCATGCATAGGACAATTTAAATTTTTTTGAACACTTTAGAGCCAACCCCATAAATCAAGGCCATTGCTCAACCAACATGGGTTAAGGTATTTATAAAGTTAATTTTTAAAACGAGAAAAAGGCCCTATATATTCCTATAAAGCATGCCCCTCCTGCTTTCCATATTCTAGCATCACATAATTTGCTAGTATGTGGCTCTTTCCAAATCGGGATGTGGAATGGATTAGAAGCTTGGTTCCATGGAACCAGGATGGTCATTGACTGGTCCCCTTGTAAGCAAACAGAAAATTAAACTGGCTAGCGTGCAGACACAAGAGACCATGAGGCTTATTCTGCTGGCTTTTAGTATGTTAGTATGTAAACATTAATTCTGAAATTAACTCCTTTCAAAAAGGATTAATAAGGGCATAATCAAGCAGAAGGAATATATACTTAGAGGAGCAGTTATAAGTGAATGAATGCTGACAGTCAAGAATAGACAGAAATTGGAATTGATTTAGCTGTGCTGTTCTCATTTACATTCACTCTGAGCATACGAATCTGCCAGCAGAAACTGGCCCGATGGTCCATCAAGTCTGCTCGAGTGTGCAGCTAGCCTCCTACATTGCAGCTGCCCCTCCCCCCTCCTCACATTTACCCCCCCCTCACCCTGTCCCATCCCCTTTCAAAACTGCCCACTGTCCTACAGGATACCACCTCCTTGGGCAATGCATTCCATTTAGCCACCACCCTCTCTGCGGAAAACATTTCTCATCTCTCTCCTATATCTTCCCCCTCAAATCTGAGACATGGCCTCTTGTCCCTCCCCCTCCTAACTTAAATGCCCCTTTTGTACCAGTCTTGTTTATCCAAGCTATGTATTTAAAGGTCTCAATGATATCCCCGATCCCTGCTCTCCTCCAGTGAGTACATATTCATCTCCCTCAGCCTGTCCTCATAGGGTTTGTCCTCCAAACTCTGGATCATCTTTGTTGCCCTGTGCTGTATGCCCTCCAGTAATCAGACATCCTTCTTCAGAAACTGACACCAGAACTGCATGCAGTACTCCAGGTGTGGTCTGGCCAGTGGTCTGTACAGAGGCATTATCACCTCCCTCCTTCTGGAGGAGATTCCTCTCGCAGTACACCTCAGCATCCTGTTGGCTTTAGCTGCCACCTTCCTACACCGAGCTGAGTTGATCATATTCCCTGTTATAACCACCCCTAGTTCCTTTTCTTCCTTGGTGGTACCTAACTGAACCCCTCCCAACTGGTAGCTCCTCGCAGGGTTTCTTGCTCCGAAGTGCAGTACCGTGCACTTGGCATTGAATCCCAACTGCCACGTTTCTGACCACACTTCCAGTTTATTTAGGTTGTCTTGCAGCCCTTGCCACCATACTACGTCATTCACCACTGCCCCATCTTGGTATCAGTGAACAAACTGATCTCACTCCTGATGCCATGTGAGAAATCCCAAATTGCACCAAGCCCTGTGGAACCCCACTTGTCACAGCCCTTGGATGAGTCGTCTTCCCCATCACCCTTTGCTGCCTCCCCTTCAGCCAGTTCATCATCTTTGTCCCCACTCCCACATACTCCAACTCTCCAACCACCCATGTGGCACTGAATCAAAGGCCTTGCTGAAGTCCAGATACAGGACATTCACTGCATGGCCCTTGTCCAGTTCCCTAGTCACCCAGTCATAATACTCAGACTAGGCTGATGTGGCAGGATCTCCCTGAGATGAATCCATGTTGCTGACTGTCTTGGAGTCTATTTGTCTTCCAAAAAGGTCACCAGCCTCTTTCAGAATTGTCTCCATTAGTTTCCCTACAATGGATGAGGCTTACTGGTCTGTAATTGCCTGGTTCATCTTTTGGGCCACTTTTGTGGATGGCACCATGTGAGCCATCTTCCAGTCCTGTGGTATGCATCCTGTGTCTGGGGGGGGGGGGTGTCTTGAAACAGGTTTGCTAGCAGCCTGGAAAGGACCCCCATCAGTTCTTTCAGCACCCTAGGGTGAATGCCTTCCATTCCTGGTGCCATATCCACCCTCAGCCTTCAGACCCTCCAGCACCCTGCTTTATAATTACCTCATCTGTCACCCCTTCCCACCCTTGCCCACATTCCTCATCCCCTGAGGTAGCTGCCTGCCCTTCTCTTTTGAGAATACAGAACAGAAGTACTCATTTAGTGCTTCCGTCTGCTCCACCCACCCCCGCCGTCCTTCCTAATCCTCACTATCTGATCCTTGCAGCTCCTTCTCTCCCTTATGGACCTGAAGTCTTTTTCCCTCATCCTTGATGCCCTGTGCCAGCCTCTGCTCTCTGGAAGTCTTGGTTGCCCTGAGTAGTCTGGTTACCTCTTTGGATGACTTCACATATACTTCCCTGTCCTCCCCCTCCTGGATTTCCTGAACCTCCTAAATACTTTTTTTTTTTTTTTTTTTGCCCTCACCCCTTCCAAGGCCTCCTGATTCAACCAGCTTGGCTTCTTGGCACTACCCTTCTTGCTCTGTCTCGGTACATGACCTAGTAGCCTTCACTAGCCCCAGATTGATTTTCCAATTTTTGGCATGCATCCAATTGTGGATGAATTCCTGACAGGCGCCTCTCCAAAATTACCCCGAAAATCTTGGCCAGTATTCCCTGATGAAGGGATTCATCTCGAAACATTGGATTTTGGTTTTCTGCTTGGAATAATCTAAGAAAAAAAAATTGTTTTATAATTTTGGTGAGCAGATTGATCCAATCTATGTAGAGAAAATACAAAACAAGTAAAACGGACACTCCGCACTTCAGCACATGCTTTCAGAAATGGTGTCTGTTCTCTAGAGAATGCATTTTATCATTTTCAATGTTCCTTTCCAAGATTTACAGCACATCTAGGTAATCCATATAAAAGGACTGCATAGAAAACGTTTGACATTTGCCTCTACCCTATTTACCTCACAGTGCCTTTGTTTGACATCATGCTCACCATAAGACTGTCACAAATGGCAATTGTGTGGTTAGTAGGGGAGAGTCGTATACATTTTGAAAGACTCAAAATAATTTCTGCATTATCTACAGTATTTAGTAGACCAACAGCAGGGTAAAGTTAAAAAAACAAAACTAGAGAATAAAGTTAAAACATTGGTGTAAATCTATTGTTTTTAAGCTTATTATAATAGAGTTGCTCTTTAAGCACTGGGCTGTTCTCAAACTCCTTAGCTTCTCTGTCTAATCCTGTTGTGTTCCTGGCCCCTTCTAGCCCCAGCCAAGGCATTTAATTTGTATTTCACCAGGGGTGTATACAACAAATATGTAGGCGATTCACTGATATTGTGATCCACTATGCTCCATGCATGCACGAGTGCTTCATACCTTGATCGTGGGATGTGCTTTATCATGCAAGCTGTTCTGTGTCTTTGTAATATCTCTTGCATGCTAACACAAAAAAAAGTACTTTATCATGGAGCAGTCTCCTGGATAGACCAGACAGAGGAGTAATATTGCCCCCTGCTTTAGTTTGGAGGTGCACCTTCTCTTCATGGACTATGATCCTCTGATCAATTGACTGAGGGTAAGCCACAAATCAACTAGGGTCATAGGAACATAGAAACATAGACCTTGATGGCAGATGAGGACCACTTGGCCCACCTAGTCTGCCTATTCCCTACATATTGGATAAGCTGTAGATTCTAGATAACCAATAGCCTACTTCCTCCTACCCTTCATGATTGCCTTATGTCAGTCCCATGCATTCTTGAATTCCCCCACTGTTTTGTGACCCCACAAACTTCTCAGGAAGGTGGTTCCAGGGTCTGCAGGTATTGCATTAGGTAAGGAAAAAGGGCAGACTAGGTGGGCCACACGGTCCTTGTCTGCTGTCACCTATGTATGTATGTATGTATGTATGTATGACAATAGACCACTCCATAGCTTAATAAATGTATCTTCATCTATATTTAAGAAATGGTTAAATTAGGCTCTAAGAAACTAATCATCCTGGCCATGGTGACAAAGGAGATGTAGCCATATGTTGGATAATTTCGAGTAGTCATAACAAGTATTGGTTAATTAAGCAATAAGCCACGACGGGGTGTGGGTTATTTTGGGATTTACCACGGCTGGAGTGATTTGCCCATGAGGCACAGCCAAGTAGGTTAATCCGCCAGCCATGGTAAATCTCAATAACTCCAGATCCCCGAGTGGTTTATTATGATTATACTACACTGCTTTTTTATTAAAAAAAAAAAAAGTACTTGCTATAATGCTTAAATAAGCTACTCTGTAGTAGAGCAGTCAGTGTTTTTGTTTACTTTCCCCTGATGTACGGAGCTGCTGTTTTACAGTCTCTGCATGGACATGATTTGAAATATGACAGCTGTCACATTCATGATGTGTTGAAAATCTGGGGTCAAAATATTGAAAATTACTGGAGTTATGAGCCAGTGTTTGCAAATTTCAGCACGGGCTCATAACATTATTTTTAAAATATTTTTACACCAAATTTTCAAAACTTCTTTATCATGACCCCACCTCACAAGGAAGGGCAGAGAAAATGTTCAAATCCTCCTCAAAAGGTACAACAACCACAAAATCACCTTTTGGGACAGATCTGCCTAATGTCACTGCATTGTTCATGAGGTGGGGTCACAAAATGGGTATGCTGAAAATTTGGAGCAAAGTTATTAAATGCCAACTGTGAGTTGTAGGTATTGATAGTCCAACAGTGTCAGAATGCAAATAAAAATCCAAAATTTATTTCTGCAGCAGTATAAACATAAGCTGAATTCAGACGACAAAATAATAAACTCATAAAGTAACTTGGGGCAAAAGCAAAAATTCAACAGTTAACATCACTGGATGAAATTTCACCTAGGAACAAGCTAGGTGACCAGTAGGTTGAGCACCCTACCACCTTAAGAGCTACATTCAGAGTTCTTTTACACAGATAGAAATCTGTGATCAGCTAAGTTCCACCCTTTTTTGGCATAATAGCACCCAAAGAAGCTTAAAATGCTCGTTTTTATCAAACTATATTTAAACAATTACATTACTTACTTGGTGTGCACACATCAACAGGATGCATTAATAATATAAAACACATTTCCAAAGTTACCAAGGGAGATGAGCTCCTCCCATCAGTTTCTGTCCATAAATAAGGATTTAGAAGGACTGGCTCTGTCCATAGTAGGACAGAAAGCTGGTGGAAGATCCTGTGCCCTTGAATACATGACAGCGCAAAAACTAACGGGTATACCTTCATTTTGCACCTTATTTTCATTTGTTTTTGTTAAGCCTTCCTTTTTAAAACAGTTTTCTTAAAGGCAGTAGTTTCTTTTAAAAGAACTTAAAACGCTCCCCCAATACATACTGCCTTACATGGAGCTAGGCATTGCCGAAAATGGCAACGGCAGGAGGGGAAACGTCAAGCATGAGTCCTAGCTAAAATGGACCTATGCTACCTTTCTGGAAGTTTGCATGAGGTTTATTTTTACCTAATGACCCTCTGGTCATGCAAGCAGTTGCTTACAACATTACCCCTCTTCTGGGGCCATTTTCTTATAAAAGGCAATGGAAACTTTATTTACAAATGAGCCGCAAAAGCTCATTGCAGCAATGTGCGCATGATTGAGATGCAATATCCGCACGGTCATGCAGATGAACATGTGCACGATTTGAGTGGCTGTCCGTTCATAATTCTTACTAATACAAACTGAAGTGTGTGTACTTAGGACATGGAGGTGAAAGGAGATTAGGGATACAGAGAACTACAGGTGGCCTTTCCTGTATGTTGGGGAAGAAGAGAAAAAGGACAAAAGCCAGCGGAGAGTATAAACATGCAGTACTGTTACAACAGATTTGAAAGATAGAAAAACAGCCCAGCCTAAGGTACACACGGCCCCTATCACATACTCCTCCCCACTTAGAAGAAAACTGGAAGTTTTCAAATTTCGTAAACTTTCTCAGTCAGGAAGATTAGATCTCACTGGGAGAGAATGGAGCTCCAGCCCTCCCTCTCTCGAAGCTTCACCTCAGGATCCCTAAATAACAGTAAACATTAGAAAACATCAGAGGTTGCCCTCTGGTTCTTTTTCAGACTTTACCCCAAGGTCTACTCCTGTCTGAAATGTAATGTCTGCTCCAAAATGAGGCATAAAGTCTGCATTACTATTTGCAGTCCCATACCTATGTTTTACAGAGAACTGGTATGGTTGTAAGTCAAGGCACCATCTCATAATCAGGGTCCCGTGTTTACTGCGGCAAAGTGGACCTACATTCTGCGGCAGGACCTCATACTTTCTTTGCCAGAACAACTGCTGATTCTGTGGCCATTCTGTGGCAGATAAATTGGCTGAACAGCATACCTTCAAAGGGATTAAGTCTTAGTTAACTCTTTGACTGCCTTCGTGCAACTACTCTGCTATACTGAAAGTAGAACAGCAGGCCATTTAACAGTAGGTAGTCTTCTTATCACAAATATTAAACAGCAATAAACCAAACCTGGCAATGCCACGGGCATCAGTCTTCTCTTTTAATGAATTTTCCCTCACACCCCGAATTTGAAGGCTCATCTGTTCTTCTGGAAATTGATGGCCTTTGCTGTTCTCCTAGGTTATAATCAGAGGACGACATACACACTTAACTAAAACTACACATAAGGCAAAACCTGCTTGGATTTCTTCTGGTTTATATTTAAGCAATAAGGCATGACAGGGCATGGTATATCATGGGATATCGTCACGCCTCGGGTGGTTGGGCACAAGGCTGTAGGTCGAGTGCATCCAACGACCCGAGAAGTGATGATATCCCATGATATACCACACCCTGGAGTGACTTATTGCTATTATAAACAGAGTTTGGAGTTTTATAAATAAAAAAAAAAATTAATAAAACAAACCGGTTTTAAAATGTTTTATGAATGAGTTTTTTGGTGGTGTAGGGGTACATTTTGAAAAAAATAGTTCAGAGAGAGAGCAAGGAGGCTGGTGCTGCTGGAACTTTTTTGAAGCCGTGATGTAGCCCGATATCATCATGGCTTCAAAGAGCTCTCTGCCACTCAGATTTGTCTATGATCCTCGGTTCATAATTACAGTTAGCAGATATAAAGACTTCAACTTGAGTAATTTTTTTTCTGATTTTGATCAATGTTCTCTTATATTATTTTTTTAAACTAGGAATATCCCAGCTGCCTTGCAACAAACGTATTGAGTACAGTGTACAAATCTGTGTGTTGGGGGTGGGTGGGAATATTCTTCCCATAACAGTGAAGGAGGGTGTAACTTGCAGTGTCTGTAGGATTTGACTCCTGATTTTTCTTTTTGGGGAGACACTAAAAAATGCAAGCAAGTCATTCTTATTGAGCTGTAGTAACCTTGGTTACCATGTTCTCTTCTCGCAACTCGGGGTTGTGGTGGTCTTCAGGTAGTGACCCTCCTTTCATTCTTATCTATCTATCCATACTAATTTTTTTAATGTAATCAAACTTTTCATTCTGATTTTTTTTTTTTTTTCCCCATACCTGCTTGCTCCAGTTCTAGTACACTCTGGTCCCCAACTCTGCTGCAGCTGGGCAACTTGACCCTCCTTAAGAATTGAACTTGATGCCATCACTTAGGCTGCAGGTTCAAATCTGCTGAGAAATTACACTCACACTTGCAGGTACAGAACTGCGGCCTGCAAATCAAAACTGTGATTGATGTCCACCAGTGGGGACTGAGTCCTTTGCTCAGTCTGCTGCCAGCCCTATGTTTCTGCAATCAGCTCCTCCTCCTCCTCATATACCTGTCACCACACAGAAATAGATTCCACCTCCATGGGCACCACTGGATCTTCTCACTTCTTGACTACAGCTTGTCTTTCAGTTCTTCCTTTCAAATTCATCTTCCAAGGATTCAGCATGCACCATGAGCAGCCTCACAATGAAAAATTAACATGGCTAAGCTACCTACACCTACACAGCAGCAAATCATAACTGCCGTGGACCTAATCGAGCTTTGCTACTCTTTCATCAGTGTTTCCCCCCCCCAAAAAAAAACAATACTGGCTGGATGGAGTTATGTAACAAGAGCCAGCATGAGTCAAGATGCCATGCGGCCACTAGCTTTTTGGCTTTATAGCGGATGTGATCAGTTTGCTGCACCTTCTAAGGAGCATGTATGCCCTGGCATACTTAGCATATCAATAGCTATGCCCATGCCTTGTGTGATCGCATAGCATAACTAGCATTTCTGTGGCTGTGTGGCTGGTTTTCCTGATTTCTGTGACAAGCATTGATTTCTGTGGTCAGCCCTAATTTCTGCGGCCACTGCTGCAATCACAGAAAACATAGGGCCCTGCTCATAATCCTAGGATTATTTTCTTTCATGATCTGTATCCAGCAAAGAGGGTTATGATCAGTCCATACCTCATTCTGTACTCCATAAATATTGTGAGGCCTCAACTGCCCACTTTAGGGCCAAACAATCTTTCTCTATAGTAGAACATTTGGTCTCTCTCATATGCAGCTTTCTACTCGCATATATTATGGGATGTTCTTCCCTTTCATATATCTGGGACAAGACCTCTCCAATACCAATATTGGAAGCATCAGCCCGTACAATAAAAGGTTTAGAGAAATCTGGGCTTTTTAGAATAGATGAGGAACATAGCGCCGCTTTGATAGCACAAAATGCCTTCTCACATTCTGGGGTCCAAATGACCTTAGTAGGCTTATTTTTCCTTGGTCAATTAAATTAGTGGACTAGCAATAGTAGCAAATTGAGGTACAAGGTGCCTGTAATATCTGACCAATCCTACAAAGGATCGGACATGTTTTTTAGTTACAGGGTGAAGACTTTTGGCTACAGCATCCTTCTTCCCTATTTTGGGTTTTACCCGTCCCTCTCTGATCAGGAATCCCAAGTACCTGGTTTCTTTCATAGCCAGAGAACACTTTTGAAGGATTAATAGTGAGGCCTGCCTGGGTGATGGTGTATAAGATGTCAGTTAGATGTTTTAAATGCTCTTCCCATGTGGGACTGAATATGATCACATCATCCAGGTAGGCTGCACTGTAAGGAATATGTGGATGAAGGATCTGGTCCATAAGCCTTTGGAAGGTGGCAGAGGTACCGTGAAGGCTGAAGGGCATCATAACGAATTGGAACAATCCAATGGGGGTACAAAAGGCAGTTTTTTCTTTGGCCTCCACATCCAACAGGATCTGCCAGTACCCTTTGGTAAGGTAGAGTGTGCTGATGTATTGAGCCTGGCTGATTGATGTCATCGATGCAGGGCATAGGATAACCATCAAACTTTGACATGGTATTTAACATATGGGAATCAAGTTATATCCTAACCTCACCCTCTTTCTTAGGTACTTTACCATGGGAAACCTCCATTCACTATTTGCTTCTATTACCCCCATTTCTTGCATCTTGTGAATCTTTCATGACATCTTTTATTTTTTATGGTAATCTGTAAGGTTTTACTCTGATAGGAACCTCCTGCATCACAGAATGCGGTGTTCTATATCATGCACCTTTTCTGGTTTACTTGTGAAGGTCCTATTGAAGAGTTGTAACACAATTTCTAACTCTGCTTTCTGGTTTTCATTTAGCAGGGGGTTAATTACCATTAGCGTTTTAAGGCCTTCTGTCTCTAATCGATCATAAGCAAGATCCATCTCATTTTCTTCAGATGTGATAAAGCATACATACATGTCTGAACATATTGGGGCACTCCCACCATTTCTTCAGAAAATTCTCATGATAAATTTTTAATTTGTCTTCTGTCTGGTACTTCAGCCTCATAATTAACAGGCCTGGTTTGCCTCTGTACCACATATGGACCCTGCCATTTCATGGTCAGTTTAACAGTAGAAGGAAGTAACAGAACAACATGGTCACCTGGGTAGAATTGCTTGCTACCCACCCAGAGATCAATTTTTTCTTTCTGATACTTCTGCTTCTGATCACATGCTAGTTGAACATATTTTGCCATCCTTTGGCATAACTGAGTTATATATTCATGGGCTGCAGGGGTCTCTACATTTTTGCCATCTTCCCACTGCTCCTTGATCACATCCAGGAGGTCCTAGGATTCTTGCCATATAACTTCTCAAAGGGTGAGAATCCTGTAGATGCCTTGGGAACCTCTCTGTACACTAACAGCTGGAGTGGTAGATAAATATCCTTGTGTTTCGCTTGATCTACCACATGCTTTTGAATCATTTTCTTCAATGTTTTGTTGAAACATTCTACCAGTCAGTCTGAGGGTGGTATGGGGAAGTATATACAGCTACCACCCCTGGGGCTTGGGAGAGATGTTTTAATAATGCTGAACAGAAATTGGTACCTCTGTAAGAATAACTTTGGGTATTCCTACTGTGCTGAAGAATTTCAAAAGTTCCTCTGCCACCCTTTCGGCTGTAATGGTACATAGAGGAATAGCCTCTGGATACTTGGTAGCATAGTTGAATATCACTAGGACAAATCTATTCTACAATGTCCATGGCTACCGTTTGAAGGGAATGGTTACCAGTGGCAGGGATTGCAAAGGGACTTTTTTTTTTTGATTAATAAGGGTCACTTTCTGGCAGGCACTTCAACTCTTGCAGTAGTTCGCTACTTGTTTGTGAATGCCTGGCCAGTAAAACCATCGTAGCAGCCTACTAAGTCTTGGCCCTACCTGCATGCCCTGCACAGGGGACATGTGATAAAAAAATCATGTTAGCCCGGTACTGAAGAGGGACTACCAGCTGGTCTATACATTCTTCTTCTGTTTTGGGATTTGTATACTGCTTATACAATTTCCCTTGCTGGATCTTAAAGGACTTGTAGAATTTACCCACTCTTGACAGCCTGTGGAAAAAACGTTGTTAGAGATGCATCTCGTTTTTGTTCATCAGCAAAGTTATGTGTAACCCTTTTCATAAGGGTATTATCATACACCAAGTCCCTCTTTTGAGTCTATTTCACTATCATTTCTCTTCTCCTTCTTGGATTTTCTGGCTTTTCCTGATGTGTCAAACAGTCCCTCATCAAAGGGAAATTCCTCCAAGATACTCTGTTCTTGCTTTGCCTGAGCCAGAGTTGTTAAGGCACATACTGCAGTTGCTGAGGAAAGCAAGTCTTCAAAAAGGGGAAAATCCTGTCCCAATATGACAGGCACTGGTAATCGTGTCACCAGTCCCACCTACATTTGAGTTTGGTTATGCACAGTTGTCCTTC
Source organism: Neoceratodus forsteri (assembly GCA_016271365.2). Classification (NCBI taxonomy): domain Eukaryota; kingdom Metazoa; phylum Chordata; order Ceratodontiformes; family Ceratodontidae; genus Neoceratodus; species Neoceratodus forsteri. The sequence continues at coordinate 217,468,263 of CM057455.1, read as the reverse complement.
AGGGGGTTGTAATGCACATCACCATGTATACAGGTGGCTCCTGTCTGGTCTTTCTCTGTATTCTCTTGTTGTATAAGGTTAGTATGCAACAAGGTTTGTCTACTCCCTGAATCAATTAAGGCAAGCACATCCTTCCCTTCTATGTTGATGGGTGTTGCATGCTGCCCCCAGTTAGCCAAGGCCAGGTGGGTAGGGTCACTCTTTCTTTGGACAGTACCTGGCTATGTGACCTTTTGCCTGGCACTCTCGACATAAAATATCAGGGTTATAATGTCTTACAGACCTGTCCATTCTGGTTCAAATATTGGTACCAGTGTTACTGAAAACATTGTTGGTGGAAGTAGTAGTTAAAGGTCCTACCATGTGTGGGGAGGTAGTTGCTCCTGTGTCCTTTCTGATATTGTGGGTGGGCAGTCACAAAGTCCTCAGCCAGATTAATTGCCTTCTCCACTGTCTCAGGGTGGTACTCCCTGACCCACATCTGGACGTCATGTGGCAATCTTAATAAATTGTTCTAAGACTATGGTTTCAACCACCTGGTCCATGGTCGTCACCATGGGTCATAGCCATTTCTTACAGAGATCTTGCAGTCTCACATATGCCTCTTGAGGGGAATCCGCTGTATGGTACCTAAAGATTCTAAATCTCTGCCAATATGTCTCTGTACTAATGCCATAGCATTTTAAGATTGCTTGTTGCACATGATCATAATTAGTAGCGTATCTATTCTCTACATGACTATGGGCCAGTTGAGCCTTTCCTGTGAGGTAAGTGGCTAATCGAACCACCCATTGGTCCCTGGGCCACCCATGTGCAGTTGCAACCCTTTCAAACATGGTGATAAATGCTTCTATATCATCATCAGCCAGCTTGGAGAGTTTAATGTCTCTGGGGCCATCATTAGGGGGGTTCTGATTACCTGACCCATTATTAGGGGGGTGCTGACGACCTGACCCAAGAGCTTGTATAACTCAAAGCATGTCCACCCACCTGGCTTGACATTGTAGGTGATCCCTTTCTCTTTGTTTTTCCATGTCTATTTGTCTTGCACACAACCACCTCAGGAGATCCTGCATGTCAGTGGGAGGTACCTCCTCTTCTCTGGAGAGAACATCTTCTAGTCCTGTACAGCCCTCCACCTCCTCCTTTTCCTCTTTATTAGCTTCTCGTCTAATATCCCCCAAACCAGACATTAAAGGAATCTGATATTCTGACATTGTCCTAGTCAGAACTCCACTAGGCCTGGGATCCTCCACCTTGTCCCACTGCATCTGGACCCCACTGGATACTTCTGGACAGTATCCATCAAGAGTACAACTTCAAACTCCTGTAATCCCACTTCTCACACCCATGTGTGAGTTGGGTATTGGAGTCCAACAGTGTCAGGATGCAAATAAAAATTCAAAATGTATTTCTGCAGCAGTATAAACATAAGCGGACTTCAGACGACAAAATAATAAACATGTAAAGTAACTTGGAGCAAAAGCAAAAATTCCAGTTAACATCACTGGATGAAGTTTTACCTAGGAACAAGTTAGGTGACCAGTAGGTTCAGCACCCTACCACCAACTAAGAGCTGTGTTGAGTTCTTTTTATACAGATAGAAAGCATGTGATCAGCCAAGTTCTGCCCTTTTTGGCATAATAGCACCTTAAATAGCTTAAAATGCTCTTGCTTTCATCAAACTATACTTCAACAATTATTTCATTACATACTTGGGGTGCACACCAACAGGATGCATTAGTAATATAAAACACATTTCCAAAGTTACCAAGGAAGACCAGCTCCTCCCATTAGTTTCTGTCCATAAATAAGGATTTGAAAGGGCCGGCTGGCTCTATAGTAGGACAGAAAGCTGGTGGAAGATCCTGTGCCCTTGAATACATGAGAGCACAAAAATAACTAATGGGTATACCATCATTTTGCACCTTATCGTTTTTATTTCCCTTTTTAAGTCTTCCTTTTTAAAACAGTTTTCTTAAAAGCAGTGGTTTCTTTTAAAAGATCACAAAACACTCCCCTAACACATACTGCCCTACATGGAGCAAGGCATTGCCGAAAATGGCAGTCAGGAGGGGAAACCTTCAGCATGAGTCCTTGCTAAATGGACCTATGCTACCTTTCTGGAAATTTGCATGAGGCTTATTTTTACCTAATGACACCCTGGTCATGCAAGCAGTTGCTTACAACATTGCCTCTCTTCTGGGGCAGTTTTCTTGTAAAATGCAATGGAAACTTGATTTATTTACAAATGAGCCGCAAAAGCTCATAGCAGGCAATGTGCACATGATTGAGAAAAAATACCTGCATGTTCATGCAGATGAATGTGCACACTATCGAGCAGCTACCTGCTCGTAATTCTTACTAATACAAACTGGAGTGTGTGTAATTGGGAAAGGGAGGCGAAATGAAATTAGGGATGCAGAGAACTACAGATGGCCTTACCTGTATGTTGGGGAAGACCAAAAAAAAAAAAGCCAGCAGGAGAGTGTAAAGATGAAGTACTGTTGCAACAGATTTGAAAGGTAGAAAAACTGCCCAGCCTAAGGTACACACAGCCCCTATCACACCAACATACACCACTAAGTTCAAAACCCTATTGGAATACATTGAATCGCATAACTGATTAGAGATGCAGCAAATTTTTAATCCGCTGGCAAAGTGAATGCGAAGTGCCCACTTCGCATTGGCAGAGCACAATGCAGAGTGGGCACTGCAAGGTGCTCACTTTGCGTTATCATTATTACTTTGCATTGCCATTAGGCCTTAACGCGAAGTAAGGCAAAATGAGAAGTAAATAGGCAGCCCCCCACACATCACATGGCTTACAGTACTGTAAGTCACATGCTTTAGCCAGGCAGGGGGGAAATGAGTCAGAGAAGCAGTTTCACTTTCTCCTTTGCATTCACAGAGGGAGAAGGCTTGTGAGAGCAGTGTAGGAGTCAGTGACAGTGATTATTGCCTTTGTAAAACAGCTTTTAAAAGCTATCTTTATTTAGTTTTTGTATTGTTTGATTGTTTTTTTGGTTGTTAATTTTGCTTTATAAGTGTTTTTGGGGTGTGTGTGTGCGCTGGGGACTTGTGTGGGGAGGATGGTTGTGGACCCTTGAGAAGGAAATGCACTGGCCCGTGGGTGTGGTCAGAGGAGTGTGGACACATGGGGGTGGTCGTGTCATGCTGGATCACTCCCGACTCCAGGGTGTTGCTTTCCCCCATGTTGAAGCAGCAGCAGCACCAGTGGCTGCTGTGCATCCACCTTCTCCGCCACTACCACCACCAGTAGCAGCTGTAAGGGCTCCAGCAGCACCCCCTCCTCCACAGCCACAGGAGATGCCCCTAGAAAATCAAGGTGGCGTGAACCGTGTGACTTGTGCGAAGACTGTCTGGTCCCTCCACAGCTCCCCAGTGTGGGAGTTTTTTAACTCTGGGGGGGAAGACAGCCCAGTCGTGGTGTACCATGTGTGTGGTGTGCTGGTACACCATGGCCCCAGTAGGACACATTTGGGGACTGGTGGCCAGCACACCCACATGCTGAACCACCACAAGGCAGAGTGGCAGGCGGCCACGGAAGGGGCCAGGTGTCCACCTGCTGGCCTTTCCATAGCAGTGGCCAAGGGTGCTGCTGGGTTCGGAGTTGTGCTTTGCAGTCACCACCACAGCAGGGGGAGGGCCAGTACAGCAGCTGCTTCATCACCACCACTGCCACAAGCACCACCCTCTCCACCACCACCCCCGCTACCTGGATTTCCAGCTGCAGTGGACCCCCCCCACAGTCCCTGCAACACAGCATGACATCTCCCTGGTGTGGGCAGCTCTGGAAGAGAACAATCAGAGGGTTGATGCTTAGCAGCAGCAGCAAATAGTTAGAATGCTGCACCTGCTGCTGGACCACCACAGCATCCCACAGCTACAGTAACTTGTGTGTTTTCTGCCCCCCCCAACCCCACTACTGTGTTGTACTTGTTTTGTGTGCTTTTTCTTTGTTTAATACGCATTTTCCCTTTCGGGGGAATCTTTCTTGTGCCACACAATGCAATACATTTCTGTGAAAACCGCCCATAACTTCATTAGTGTCACATGACTGAGGAACTCCCATTCTGAAAAGCTGCCCACATTCTGCCTCCCTTCCCAGTAATGTTAGGACGTGATGCCAGGGATAGTGCGTGTGTGTGTGCTCCATTAGTGAATATCAGATTGTCTGGCAGCTTTCTGAATGTTTTTGTTATAATGGTCAGTTTGTGGTGAAACATGTGGGCACGTTTCCAGTAAGAAGAGCCTTGTTAGTGGAAACGTTCCCACATTTCACCACAAAGTGAACCTTATAACATAAGGAAACATTGGGATAACTGCCGGACATTCACTATAGTGGAGCATGCACCTGCGCTCCCCCTGGCATCACATCCTAATGTTGCTGAGAAAGGGGGGCAGAATGTGGGTGGCTATTCTGAATGGTAATTCCTCTGTGACGTGACACACTGTAATGAAATTACAGGCGGTTTTCACAGAAATATATTGCACTCAGTGGAACAAGAAATATTCCAGTGGGAGTAAGGCCCCCACATATTGGGTTGTGCATCACCATAACTATGTAATGTGGTGAATCTCTAAAGCAGCAGCAGAGCAGCAATCTGCAAACTCTGAGCTATATTTTTTTAATGCTATGTTACAACTTCCTTTACTTGCATCCTGACCGACTGGAATGATACGAGAATTTGCAGTAGTTGAGTCTGCTGTACTACCTTTTCATGTGTGAAATAATGAAAGGAGCATTCCTTTTAAATTGGTGCTGACCAGGTCTTTGTCATTGTTTTCCTCTGCTTTTCTCTCTCACATCAGTTAGTTGTTGTATATCACTTCTGTTGTTAATTAACAGTTATGCAGCAGGCAATGTTTTGACACCACGGAACAATAGTTATTGAAACACAGCTGCAAATACAAACCTGGTCAGAACAATATTGGAAGGTGTGCTCATTTTTTTTTATACATGAAAAAAGTCGACTAAAGCAGACAAACTGTGAAAAGAAGCATATCATTCATGTCATGACTCAGAGGTAACTGGTGGCTGTGGCAATGTAAAGCAGCATAAAAAAGTACAGTTCAAAATTGTCACGACATTCTTGCAATGCTGCTTTAATTGTAATGTTAGTATGACATCATGAGCTCACAATATCACAACACACACAAGTGGCAGAGTCCCAGATTTTTTCTGCAGGCCCAGAATGCATCCTCCTTGTGTGCAGAAAATTGACGAGTGGCAGCACAGTGAAATGAGACTGTTTCAGCACATACAAAGTCCCACAGTATAAAATGATGACCGTGAGCGTTCTGTTGCTGGTCCAATGTGTTCTGTGAGGCTATTCCAGCAAATGCAATGTGATCATCTCAACTGGATTGAAGGGTGCCCTTTGGCTGTACACTAATAGTAGCCTTGGTGAGTAGATATATGGTTGTGTATTAAGTGAGGAGGGGGGTTGACATGGACATGTACTCACAGTATTGTTCTGCATCACAGGTCACAAACTGTTTGTGTGCACATTTCAGTGTGCTTAATGAGAATGTTTTGTGCTGAAATTGGAAACTGATAACTCTCAAGCACGTGAAGGTAAGTATTTGGTTTTTTTTTTGGGGGGTGGGGGGATCATATTTGCAGGTTTGTCTGTAATGGTTTCTTATTTTGTTACTACTTCACAGATTTTACCTGCATCCTTCTGGTGTCCGGTTGTTAATGATGGTCATGGTCATCTAATGAAATGAGTTCTGCGTGTTGCATGTGTGCCCAAGCCCGGGGGAAGGGGGTGCCTGATGTTGAAGAACTTTTTTGGATAAGGCCAGTTTGACAGAACAACAAAGCATCTGGAAGTTTCCTATAAAAATAAATGAATGACTTCTTACAACTTAATTATTGTTTTCCCTCCCTGGTTCTGAATCTCAAGTCAAGTTGCATTGAAACCCACATCTTGTCAACTAACACAACCTGTGTGCAATATTTGCTGCAGTCTTTCCAAAACGATGAAATAAAATCTTCATACTTACCAGAATGGATTTCACGTGGCTATTCCATTTGGTTCCTCTCTGTACTGTACAGCTGCAGTACCTTTTCCACTGAGTTTTAACGATGGAGACTTTTTTGTTAACCTGTAAAATAAACAGAATACATGTGCCGTATGTGTTTTACCACTGCGGCTCTGAAAAGCTACAGAAAACGAAACCTACAACTAAAGGAAGTGAAGCAGCATAACAAACATGAGTGCACATACTCACTTTATGGTTTAAATATGAAGAAACTTTGTGTCTCTGGCTGATGGATGTGGTGGTCCAGACAGACTCTGGCTCAGTGGTGGCAGCGGCTAACAGCAGTCCTGGTGGTGGTGGTGGTGGTGGTGGTGGTGGTGGTGGTCCAGGGGGTGGACAGACTCTGGCTCAGTGGTGGCAGTGGCTATCAGCAGTCGTGGTGGTGATGGTCCGGGGGGAGGCACACCGCCTTTTGAAAACTTCAGTTAAAACCTGCCAACATTAAACACATTATCATCCTCATAAAGAAAGCTGCCCTCAGTCATCGATGTCTGAAGTCTGACCACTGGGAAATTCTTTCCCCATTGTCTCATACGTCAGTGGTGTGCTGTTTCACGTAGCCACTGCTAGTGTCACTAGGATGGTCCATTTCCACATCACCAAAACCACCATGACTAGGCCGGGGTGTGAATACCGAGGTTGCAGTCTGTGCTGGTATGTGCCTCTCATTCATTTTAATGAATGTTAGCAAACTAACATTTGCAGGAGACAGGTTTGTCCGATCCCTGACTATTGCACCTGCTGAGCTGAATACCCTCTCAACACTTACACTGGAGGGTGGGCATGTGAGGTACTTCAGTGCCACTGCAGTCAGCTCTGACCATTCACTGATCTTTCCACTCCAGTACAAAAGAGGATCTTCAGTTATTGTCAGATGCCTGTTTTCAGACACATACGACTCAACCATTCTCTGTGCCACACTTAGTCCAGTGGTTGATGCATCACCCTGTTTTCCTGAATCATTTATTTTACAAATACCCACTTGAGACAAAGTCTCCCAAAGTGGGTTGACGCCAGCCACTTTGGATTACAGACCATCTGGAACTGCAGTTCCCTTCCCCTTGCAGGAGATGCTTGATGGTCCTCCAGGTACACCTACAGCCGGATTATGCTGCTGAGGTTTGCTGACCTTGGCATGTGACTTCTGTGCCCCATGAACCAAGAGCACCACTTGACCACTGAGATTTCTTACCTGTTCAGGCCCTCCCTCCAGTACTGATGCAATTCCACATTTGTATCGTGGGTCCAGCATTGTTGCTATACAAAGTTGTTACTACGCTGAATGCTCACAATGTGATGATTCTGGTTGAATACTCTCAGCATGTGGTGCAGCAACATACTGCTACGACCATGTCTGGCAATATCAAGGCTGTACATTCACCAATGTCTGCCTCAGCACCTGCAGCAGTGGAATTGGTTGGGTAATGGAGGCAGCCACCACTCACTGCCTATGTGGCATGTTCAAAAGGCCACAAAATTTAGAGTCCATGAAGTGCCACTGTTCAGTCATCATAGACATGGAGGCTCCGGAACTGTCACGGCTAGTGTGCATTACAAGATATTCTGAGATGGCTTTGTATAGTTCATACAACCTCTCTGCCATGTAGAAAGTGAAGTTTCATTGGGTGACAACTTCCAGCTTCAAGCGGTGCTGAGGCAGGCTGTTTTGTATCTGCAACTGCCGCAGTTGGTCACTGGCCTTTCCAGATCTTGAAAAGTGAAAGCAGATGCATCGTGCAACGATCAGCATTTCCTTTACATCAGGGAGCTGTAGAAACTCCTGAACCACAAGATTTAAACAGTGGGCCATGCATGGAACATGGAAAAAAAAAAAATTCCATTCATGATGCATTTCACCACATTTGGCCCATGGTCACTTGCTATGAACCCAGCTCTCTGGGACAGCGGGTTTAGCCATTTGTCAGTTTGTCAGTACCACGTGCTCTCACCAGTGTGAGAACAGGTCACATTGCACATAGCAATTGTTGCAAGCTGTCCAATTCCTGGAAGATTGCTACCATGACAATCCACCTTACTACACTGATTATTCACACTACCAACATCACTAACCACCCCTGGCACCTGCGCCTAGTGTGTAGTTATACACAAACATGAACTCCCCACTGTTTTGCTACTTGTCCACATATCCATACTTAAATGGATGAATGGAGAGGAGGAATGTTGAAGGGCATGTCCTACTGAGTCGGACACAATGTGGAACAACTCTGGGACAGCACGGGTAGAAAAGTATGTCCTGGATGGGACTTTCCATTTTGGACAGGCATGTGCAGCAAATCGCTGGAACCCAGAATTCTCCACAAAGGAGAAGGGTAAAAGATCAATTGCCAGCATTTCTGCTACAGCAGCATTAAGTTCACATGACACTGTATGATTCGCGGGGGTACTTCAGCTTATGCACAAAACAATCTGTAACATGGGCTAACTTAAACGTTTTACACAGAGTGTGATCAAAAATGGTAGTGCTCTGTGATGAATGGCATTGGCAGGGGGTGGAGTGTAGACATTTGATGAAGACAGTTGTGCACAGGTGATGATGACAAACCCAGAAATGCTGTTTTGCCAGATTTGCCAACTGGGGGTTGATGTACCACTTGCACTAGACATACAGCATTCACCACCACCACAAAAACTGCTACTCTCACCAGCACTGGACAACATTTTGGTCGTCATGGTCCTCCGCCTCATCATGCTTGTAGTAATCCTTTGCTCTTATTACCGCACTACTGCACACGTTTAATTTACTGCTGGACTTATCAGCCACGGAAGGGGGTAACATGCTCTATATGGTTGCCAGTGACTAGGGCGAATGCCCCACTGTGGTATTAGCTGCCAGCTTGTGCTGGGTCCACAGTGCCAAGTGCCTATTCTTAAGATGCGTATGCTGTCCTCCTGTGCCCAGATGGCTCCCCTTTTTACCTCGACTCACACGCACATGGCAAACCTGGCAGATTGTAACTGACTTATTTGTATCTTGAACAAAAAAAATCCTGAACAAGGGATTGTGATGCTTTGCTTTTAACATGTCCATGATGTGGCTTATTTAAGTTTGTTATTTTAAGCACTGAAGTGGGGGGGGCCCTCATGTTTCGGGCACTGCACACCTGGACTGCAACTGACCACCATGACTATCTATCATTTATTACTGGGTCGCCATCAACTAAAACTGGTAGATCACAAGTTTTTACAGGGGAGGATTCCTGCAAACAGACTCTGACACAGCCACTTTGAATTTCTTTTTCACTATCTTTTTATTTCAATTTGAGTATACAAGAAAGCACACATCTAATACAATAGAAGACTATCCTCCATGTAAGGTATAAAATATCACTTATTATATAATGGCAAAAAAATTCTTGGACTCTGATTGGTCATTCTGGGGCTGGACCCGTGATGTTATCCCAGTACATCACCACGGATCTAGCCCCAGCACACAGAAGACTGAATAAAATATTAAAACAATCACTGCGCTAGCCATTACTATGACTGGCTTTCTTTTCCCACTTTACTGCAACCCTTCAAAGCCATCTGCGGTCAGCATCATGGCAACCACCCCCCCCGCTAGCAGTCTCCGCTCTGTCAACACAAGAGACAGGAGTCAAACCCCTCTCAGTTTAAGTCCCTCCCTCCCATAGCACAGAAATTAACTTGTCCTAAAAACGTTATTTTCTAATAAAAAAAAACTGAAAGCCGTCTTTGCGATCGGCTTCACTGCATTCCCCCACCCTGCTAGCACGCTCCACTCCGTGAACACAGGAGACACAAGCATTTTCTTTTAACTAAAAAAAAAAAAAAAAAAATTCAAACTAAAAGCCATCACCTATTTAGAAGTAAGCACCTCCATACAGTCCACACTGCGAAATGAAACGCCAGTCCCTCTCAGTCTCCTCACACTGTCCGTGCCATAGAAACAGAGCATGTGAGAAAAAAATGTTCTTCAGTTGCTTACCCCTTCAGAAGATTTCAGCCACGATAGTGAGGGAGGACTCAAAATCTCGTCTTTTTCTACTTCAGTGCCACTATGAAGTGTATGTGGGGGGCAAGCAGCATAAACATCAGTGCAGGTAGTGTGACAGACTGCAGAGACAAGGCTCCTATAGGGAATTTAATTCACTCAGAAAACACATTAGCTCCACCTGGTGGCTAAATCAGCACTACTTTTTCATAAAGTAACCCTACCCATTCATAAATTGATGACAAAATGTACTTTAAAACTACTTTTTCATCATTTTTCTGTTTGCTTTTACAAATGAGCCATTGTATAATAGCAATAATGCACTCCAGGGTGTGTGTTGTGCTGGGATAACATCACTTCTGGGGTGATTAGTCACACTCGGCCTGCAGCCTCGTGCCTAATCACCCCAGGTGTGACGTTATCCCAGCACAACACACACCCTGTCGTGCATTATTGCTTAAACAAAACACAGTATTTAGGGTAACCATATTGGAGAAGCCTTATATACATGTATTGATGATAAAACACAAATCTAGACAGGATGTAGGTGGAGAGCAGAAGGGTTACAATCAGGGTATTATAGGATCAGAAATCGCAACCATGTATGAAATACATGCTAGGGCAGGCTATGGCAAGGCATTCAGTAAATTGCAAAAAGTGATAAATGAGGTAATATGAACAATGTTCAATAATGGAGAGGTGGAGAAAAAAGTGTGCAAGGAAAGAAAGAGGAAAAAAGCAAGGAAAAGGGAAGGAGAGAGGGAGAAAACAGGGAAGAAGGTGAAAAAAAGAGGAGGAATCTGTGCACAAAAGTTGAGAACCTAATCTGAGAGCAAAATATGAAGGAGGGCTAAATATCCCTAAGAATTAAGGTCTAGAAGAACTAGATTCGATGTACTTGAAGAAATCCTGCCAACATCTGTCGTATACAGTGAGTCTGTTATGAGTAACATGAGATAATTGGTCTAGGAAGGCATGCTGAGAGGCTTTGAAGAACATCTGAAAGAGAAGGCACCAGAGTTTATTTCCATCTCATAAGAATCAGACGTTTGACCAGAAGAGAGAATATGTTTAACCATCTAAAATGTGCATGTGACAGGAGAGAGCTATTGGGGATAAGGATGCCTAGAAGGAATAGCTTGGGTGAATTTCTTTTTCTCCGGTTCCCAACTGGGGTCAATTACATCATCATATTCATCAATGTCACACACATATCCACATCTTCTGCTTGGATGCTAGCATGTGGACTGCATGTTGCAGCAATAGCAGCAGCATCGTCATCACATTCATCATCAGCATCTCACCATCACCTGATATTTTTTCACTACACTGAATCACTGCATGGAAAATGCGTGACATTAACTGCCACGGTGGATGGAATATCACACTGTATGCTATCGTTGACATGATTATCAGAATCCTTCGGTTCAGTTACTGGGATGTTACTGGGAAGTATGACATCTGCGCTGCCACTCACTTGCACTGCTTCACACTCAATATTTTTGGATACGGTACAATGGTCAGAATTAAAACTTGACACAATACTAATACTACCTCCACCAGTAACACTAACACCACCGGCTGGGAAATCATCTCCTCCAACTATGGGTGAAGCTACTGATTGGGCTGTGTGTGTGTTTAAAAAAAAAAAAAAAAAAAAAAAAAAAGCAGGAGAAATACCTTTCCTGACATCAGCAGTGCACTTCTGCGTACTACTACCATGCCCACAGACTATCTTACTGCCAACATTGCCATGGTGAGAAACTGCTTTGCTTGCACTTTTCTTTACAGGCATTTTGGGGGATCAAACACAATATTATAACTAAATTCAGATTTTGATATGTTCTCTCTGATTGGGGGACTAACTTCAGCAACAGATAAGAAACTAGTCTGTCATGCAATGAAAACAACTTCAGTAACCAGTGGTGCTGATGAGGTCACAAAAACAATCCAATCTGGTAAAAAATTCCTTTTGCACGTGGGGGTGAGGGGGAACTGACTGCAGTGCAAATCTTTTTACGGCAGTACAAGCAGCAAAACAAAGAACAGATACCACAATCACAGTACAAAATCAGGCAGCTGCAGTGGATAGCAGGTTCACACTGCTGCGTCTGCAATTACACTAGTCTGTGGCACAATAAAAGGTGTATTTGTCACGCAACACCGCACACACTCTCACACACAGAACAGTTTGTCTACAATGCTGAATGAGTAATGCATAGCAAATGCAAAAGTTCAGTACTATGCCACGTTACATATTGTAAACAACCTGAAATTATGAACTGCTGCACCAGATCCACACAACAGCAAGAAAATGTCAGCTATTTCTGACAATTTTACTGTGTACATTAACAGTTATATAACAAATATAACCTAAAAACAAAAATCACTTTCTCCAACTTAAATCTACCTACACCACAGATATGCCCCTCTCCCAAAGCACACTTTCATTGTCTTTCACTACACACACTCAATGTTGTAAATTAACATTCAAAATCCACACAAAAACAAAAATGCTTGATATGAGCACAGAAGGGTTTCCTACAATTGATGAACTAAAGTTGGAGCCCCCAAAACAATGCAAAAATGCTTTAACAGCTTTTACAAGATTTCACTCACAGACAGCTATCCGAGCACACACTCCAACTCCTTCCTACACATACTACCCCGAACTGAGGCTGTGCAGATCAATATAGAGCCCATGTGACCTGAAATCCCATGAATCACTGCAAAATTTGCTTTCTGAACTCAAACAAGGCAAAGTGCACTTCGCCTTAAATTTGGTGGAGTAGTGGACTGGGGAGGCAGAGTAACATGAAGTCATTGTTTCCAATGGACTTTGCATTCCTCCTCATAATGCAAAATACTCCGCTTTGTGTTGCGGAGCATTCTGAGCATCCTCCTTTGCTCCATGAATCACTTCACGGAGCGGATTGAACCCACTTCGCCCACCACTATAACTGATTTCCTCAGTTCACAGTTTGGCTTTGAAAAAGAGAAGATGTAGCTGTGGTTCTGAGAAGATTTCAGCTCGAACCCCCCATGGGTAAGGGGGGGGGAGTGTGAGGATCTGGTTGGGGAGCTTAACTGTGCAAAATACATCAATGTACAGTTTTCAATTTTACAGGGTTAAAACATTTTTTAAAAATGATGCAGGACAGTTTTCTACATTTCAGTGATGAAACTGGGAATTGAGCACTGCCAGTCTTGGTGCTATGCTTTGGGGAGGATGGGGGGAGACAGTTACAGGGGGACCAGCAACAGTCATTGATGGACTTTTTATTTTTGTTAGACTGTCAGGCTCCTTGAAAGCCACTCAGCTGTTTGCTGACCAGCTTCATGCAAATCAAATGACCGAGTTCTCTCTTATAGAAGCAGCTTCAGTCCTTTGAATTGGATAATTTTTCAACCCACCCAGCAGAGTGCAGTCAGGACCACAGCATGTGGTCATTGGTGTAGACTGCTGAGCCCATTCTTTGAACTACAATGGACTCTGCAGTGACCCCCTCCCCCAAAAAACTTTTATTGCCACTAAATGAGTATGCAAGTACAGCCAACGTAACAAAGGACAAGTTGGCCCATTGGCATAGCAGCAGTATTGCTCCTTGTGATGCTTGTGATCTGTGTTCAGGAACAAGCCAGGGTCTTTGGAGCACCAGCTGGGGTAGAGTGGGATTACACATTCCTGGGGATGCTCTCCTCTGGTCACCAGGCAATCCTGTTATCACAAGCTACACACAGGTGGGGTCACACAACAGTGCTGCTGCCTGTGGGTAGGAGGAATTGGACTCTGGACAGCTGTGATCTAATGCATTTGCCCAAAGACTTATTATAGTCAATGTCCTGTAGGAGAAAGAATGAATACAATCACAGGACAAATTGCTGACTAGCTGCATGCAGCATGATACTGCTTAGTTATCTGCCAACCATGCATAATTCGAAGGCCAATTTTGCAGCTTCTCTGTGACTTCACCTGGCGAAGTTCGCAATCTCTCTATTGGGAAACATTTCACATCCCTCCTGAGGAGGCAAACATCCTGTGGGTGACACTTCTGTGGAGGAGTTCAGTCTGCCTCCCACCCAGAGGAAGCAGTTATCCAGAGGGCCACTCGGGTGGTGCTCCTACAGTGGGGATGGGTGTGCTTCCCCACCCTGAGGAGACTGTTGACCTGTGCACCACTAGAGTGGTGCTCCTACAGTGGGGATGGGTGTGCTTCCCCACCCTGAGGAGGCTGTTGCCCTGTGCCCCATTTGGGGGGGGGGTGCTCCTACAGTGGGAATAGGTGTATCTCCCCACCCTAAGGAGGCAGTCTCCCTGTGCACCAATGCTGGTGGTGGTTCTACAGTAGGGATTGTTCAGTTCAGTTTATTGTGAAGTGATAGAGATTCATTGAGCAAGCTCATCTGTACAGATGTCCTTTGTTCAATATACAAAATATATAAAAACACCATGGTAAGATACAAAATACAATATTCACTAAATACATGGATGCAAAAATGGGGTAGGAGTACAAACATCTACCAGATGCATCAATCTGGAGATGAGTAACAACACTGGAATACATAAGGAATTACATATGCTAAGTATACTTTGAAGGGGCAGCAGAGAAGGAGGGGGGTACAGCAACAAGAAAAGAACCCAACTAAAGTCAAGAAGTGCAAGGTATCAGGAGTAAAAATAAAAAAAAAAAGATGAAGGAGGTTAGAAGCACTGAAAGGATTTGGAGGCATGTCGCTGATGCACCTTTTGAAAGCATTTAGCGGTACTAATTTCTTAGGGTAGATTGGAGTTTGTTCCAGGTGGATGGGAGAATATACTGTAGCTCAAGGCTGCCATTCAGAAGAGAGTATGAAATATGGGGACTTCAAAGGAGATATAGGGACTTTCTGAGGCTGTAGGCACTATGTAATCAGTGGAGGAGTGATGTAATATAGGTGGGCAGCCTATTCAGGAGAGCTTTGTATGTCCAGAGATAACTGAGTGAGTCTTCTGGCTGCTTGGGATGTCCAATTTACCCCCTTATACAGTGTACAGTGGTGTGTGCTGGCTGGGACATTGGTAATGAAATGTATGGGTCGGTGGAACAGAGAATCTAATTTGTGCAGGTTTATACTAGGAGAGCTGCTAGAAACATTGTCTGCATAATCCAATAGCAGCATGAAATTTGACTGCACTAACCTAATTCTTGCTTCTGGAGAGAAGAGATTTGTTTCTGAAAAAGAAACTTAGAATCATTTTTAGCTTTCTAGTTGATTTGACGTGGGAGAATAAATGTGAGTCGAGGATGAAGCCTAGATATTTGAATTTGTCCACAATCTCAGGCGTGTCTCTAAGGAAAGTAGTGATGGACATGGGTGATCTTTTAGTGGAGCCAATGGATGGGTAGAAAAACATGGCCTTAGTTTTTTTTGCATTGAGAAGTAATTTAGATGCGAGTAGATTATGCTGTAATTTAAAGTCTGTCTGGAGCAGACTTGTTCGAAGGATGGCTTGGATGTATACAAAACGGTATCCTCCAAACGGATGGATGCTTGAGTCAACACCTCCTTCACTCAAGTTATTCACATAAATGAGGAATAACAAGGGGCCCAGAACAGAACTGTGAGGAACTCCTCTTAGGAGGGGGAGTAGCGAGGAGAGGGTTAGACGGGTAGCACACTCGGTAACTTTCTCGGAAGTGCTACCTGTCTACAGCATGGATGAGGCTAGGGTACTCCACACCATGGAATTCATTGACTGGTTGAAAAACTGGCTGAGTTCACGGATTTGGCTTCAAGGACTGGGGCTTCACCAGGAGGAATGCAGGCCTATACTGGCACGATGGTCTGCATCTGTTCAGGAGGGGGAACCAGGATCCTAGGTGATGGGTTTAAATGCTTCACTGGCAAGCATTTAAACTAGCCAAGGGGGGGGAGGCACTGGAAAAAAAAGGGAAATCCTAGCACCCCCCCCAAACAAAATCAGGGTAGTTAGTGAGGTAGACCAAGATAGAACAGCTGATAGGGAGAAGGGCAGGGGTAAATGGAGAAAAATACAAAGGCAGTGAGGACAGGGATGGGGCAAAAAGAAATAAAGCCATAAAAAATAGAGGGTAATGGGTACCAATGCCCATAGTCTAGGTAAAAAGCTCCCCATAATGGTGGCCTTGATGGAAGAGGGATGCCAGGATATCATGGCAGTCACAGAAACATGGTACACAGCCATGACTGGGATGTGAACATACCAGGGTACACAATTTACAGAAAGGACAGGGAGGGTAGAAGAAGAGGAGGAGAAGCTCTCTATGTAAGGGAAGGAATCGAAGCAACAGAGCTAAAGGGTAAACAGGGAGGAGAAGAGGCACTGTGGGTCACCCTAGAGACTGGAAATGGCACCACAATCCGCACAAGGATTGTATACAGACCCCCATCTCAGGGGGAGGAAATGGACAGGGAAATGACAGAATGCATCCTTAGGATGGCAGAGAAAGGGGAGATATTGCTGATGGGGGACCTGAATATGCCAGATGTTAACTGGAGCACCTTTGCTGCAGCCACATCCAAGAGCAGGGCCATTCTCTATGCCTTGCAGGGGTCATGCCTCAGATAGCTAGTTTTGGAACCCATTCAGAAGGGAGCAATCTTAGACCTGGTACTCTCAAATGGGGACAGAGAGGATCTCCGATCTAGAAGTTGGTAGCCATCTGAGAACAAGTGACCAAACAGTGTGGTTCACGATAAACTTAGCTGTAGAGTCAAGCCATATGAAAGTGAAGGTACTGGACTTAAGGAGGGCAGATTTTGTCAAAATGGGGGAGTGCCTCAGAAAAGCACTAGCAAACCGGCAAGAAGGTGGGGTGGAGCAACAATGGGGAAATATCAAAACCACCATCGCAGAGACAACAAGCCTTTGTGTGAAGCAAATAAACAAATCAAAACAAAAGAAAAAAACACTATGGTTCTCAAAAGAAGTGGCGGGGAAGGTTAGGGAGAAAAAGATGGCATTCAGGAAGTATAAGGAAACACAGAAGGAGCAGGACAGAACTGTACCAGTTAAAGCAGAAGGAAGTGGGGAAGGCAGTCAGAATAGAAAAGGCCCAGACTGAGGAAGGGATGGCCAACTCTAAGAAAAAGGATAAAACCTTTTATAGGTACATTAGGGAGCAAAGAAAGACTAAGGCAGGGATACTGAGGCTGAATAAAGAGGAAGGTGGTTAGGCAGAGAGTGAAAAAGCAAGGATACTGAACGAATATTTCTGCTCAGTATTCACAATGGAAGAGCAGGGAGAGATGCCTAATCCAGTCAGACGCTTTGGATAGGGGGTTTGATATCCAGCCTTTCACAGAAGAAAGGGTTATGAAAGAACTCCTAAAACTGAAGGTGAATAAAGCAATGGGACCTGATGGGATTCAATCTAGAATTTTAAAAGAACTAAGGGAAGAACTGGTAACACCACTGACTACTCTCTTTAATAAATCATGTGAGGATGATGTGGTACCTGAGGACTGAAGGAGGGCAGATATGATTCCTCTTCACAAAAGTGAGAACAAGACAGAGGCAGAAAACTACAGACCTGTCTGTTTGATCTCAGTAGTAGGGAAAATGATGGAATCACTTTTGAAGTAAAGAATTGAGTACCTAGAGGCCAGTGGGGCACAGGACCCAAGGTAGCATGGATTCACAGCAGGAAGGTTGTCAGACAAATCTAATTGATTTCTTTGATTGGGTGACCAAAGTAGTAGACCAGGGAGGGGCTGTGGACATGGCCTGCCTAGACTTTAGCAAGGCATTTGACACAGTCCCACACAAAAGATTAATAAACAAATTGGCCAGCCTGGGAGTGGATCCCAAGATGATAGCCTGAGTAAAACACTGGCTAGACAACAGGACACAGAGGGTAATAGCAAATGGAGTCCACAGTGAAGAAAGAGGGGTTACTAGTGGGGTACCTCAGGGTTCAATACGGGGCCGGTCCTTTTTAATGTCTGTGACATTGCAGAGGGACTGGAAGGAAAAGTCTCTCTGCAGACAACACAAAGATCTGCAACAGGGTTGATACGCAGGGTGGGGTGGAAAGGATGAAAAGGGACTTGGCAAGGCTTGAGAGGAATTTTCAAATGTATGGCAGCTTTGATTCAATGCAAAGAAGTGCAAAGTAATGCACCTGGGGAAACAAAAACCCAGGGGAAAAGTACACAACTGGGGGGGGAGGAGAGATACTGACAAAAAAATTGAAAGGGACCTGCGGGTAGTCATATTAGGTGACCTAAAGGTTGGCCAGCAATGTGAGAAGGCAGTAAGGAGGGCTTGAGGGATACTGGTATGCATAGGGAGAGGCATCACCAGTAGAAAACAGAAAGTGGTTGTTCCTCTGTACAGACAGTAGGTAAGACCACATCTGGAGTACTGTGTACAGTTCTGGAGACCCCATCTCCGCAAAGACAGACAGGGTAGAGGCTGTCCAGAGGAAGGCAACCAAAATAGTGCAGGGTTCGCACCTGAAGACACATGAAAAAAGACTAAAGGAGCTTAAGATGTATAACCTCTAGCAAAGGGGAGGGGGGGACATGATAGAAACTTTCAAGTACCTCAAGGGAATCCGTCTAAGAGGGTAGCATATTTCAGTAAGAGATGTGCAGGAACAAGGGGGGCACAATTTGAAGATAGAGGGGGAGATGGCTCAGAGGTAATGTGAGGAAGTATTTCTTCACAGAGGGTTGTAGATTCATGGAGCAGCTTTCCTGAGGAGGTCATACTCAAAAATAGTGGGGGAATTCAAGAATGCATGGAGCAGACGCAAGGCAATTCTGGTGGGGGGTAGGAGGAAATAGGCTGTTGGTTAACTAGGATCTGCAACTTATCCGTTAGGTAGGGAAATGGGCAGACTAGATGGGCCAAGCAGTCCTTATCTGCCATCAGATTCTATGTTTCTATGTTTGATTTGTTGCTGCCAGCTGTGCAGGTAGCTTGCAAACCATTTCGCAGCAGAGACATCCAGTCCTAATTCCCTAAGGCTATTGAGCAGAAGGGAATGATTGGCGTTGAAGGCCTTGCTCAGATTCAGAAAGACTGCACCAGTTATCTGTTATCCACGGCCACGAGCCAATCACTGGTAACTTTAGAGAGTGCTGAAATGGTGCTATGCTGTGGTCTGAACCTGACTGCAGTGGGTTTATCAGCCAGTGGACATCAGGAGTTCTGACTTGCAAGCTGACTAAGCTTTCGAGCATCTTTGTGAGGGTTAGCAGGATTGATATTGGTCTAATTATTTAAATCACTAGGATCACCTGACTTGAAGAGTGGTACTGGATGAGCAACCTTACAATCCTGGGGTACTAGACTATCTGCTATGGATAGATTAAACAGGTGGGTGATTGGGGCAGTGAGGAAATGGTAACCTAACTTCAAAAAGAAGGGCTCAATGTTATCGGCCCCTGCACTCCTTTTTTGTCTAATTTCAGTAGCTGATTTTCCACCTGTTTATAGGTAATAGTGGCAAACATAAACGGGGCCGGAGTAGAACTAGCTATTGTCGGTGACTTTGTGGATGAGGAATGCAAGGCGGCTGCTTGTGAGGAGTCAAAGGCCAGGCCTGCTGTAGCAAAGTGCTCAAACTTCTCCATAATGGTATCTTTGTCGAAGATGGGGTGCTCTGGAATGTGGTGGTGGTAGGGAGGGTAGGGGGTGCTATGCTGCCTTACACAATTTTGATAGTTCACCATATTTTAGCTGAATTCTCATTTGCTTCTCAAGAACAGTTTAGTAGGCTTCTTGTTTTCCTAATTTGGTTGGTTCAAGCATTTCATTGGGTCCTAAGAGCTGCCCAGTCCACTGGGGTTTTAGTGCGTCTTGCAGTGGCCCACAAGTCATCCCCTTTTTTTTTTTTTTTTTTTGGCATCAATTTTTTTTTTTAATTTCCCCATTGAACCAGGGGCAGGAAGCATTTTTTACTCTACAAGTGATTAAAGGGGCATGTTTGCTGATTAATCCACTGATAGTGGAGTTAACATCTCATGTCTCTTTTACTGTCTAGGCTTCATAGAGTTAGAGATGCAGTGAATTTAAATTCCACCGGCAAAGTGGGCCTTGATGGGCTGCTGGCGTTACTCACTCTGCTATGCAGAGTGGGTACGGTAAAGTGCTCTACTCTGCCTTGTCATTGCCACTTCACATTAAGGCGGAATGGCAATGCGAAGTAAGACGGAGTCATTGGTTTTTAATGGACTTCGCGTCCCTCATTATGATTCTAGGTGATCCACTTCATGTTTCAGATTTGGCAGCCCCCTACACATCACATGGCTTACAGTACTGTAAGTCGCATGCTCTTTAGCTGAGCAGGAAGGAAGTGAGTCATACAAGCAGACCCTTTCTCCTGTGAAGACAGAGGAGTGTGTTTTGTGACTGCTGATACTTTGAGATCAGAGCAAGGAGATTTACTTTGATTTAGACCCAACAACTGTTTTAAAAGCTACATTTTTTACTTTGTTCATTCTATAAATTTTATTTTTCTTACCTTTATAAGTAGTTTGTCTGTGTGACTGTGTGTGTGTGTTGTGTGGCAGTGTGAGTAGTGATTGCTCGGACTGAGGGAGCGCGGTAGGAGAGGTGGACCAGGGTGAGAATGTCTGGGGCGGGGGCAGCTCTGGGATAGTGTGGTACTGGTAAGTGTCGTACCATGCGCATGCGTGGGGGGCATGGGCGCCCATTCCTGTTGGACTGCTCAAACTGTCTCTCTCTCTCTCTCTCTCTCTCTCTCTCTTCTCCTTCTCCTGAAAGTAGGACCAGCACTGCCTCCTGACTCTGAGGCAGTTGAGCCACCACCAGGTCCTCTGAGCAGGAAGTGCCAGTGCCCCGGCCCAGGTGTGGATCCCATCCTTGTTCAGCACCGTGACCAGCCAGCTGCTGGTTCATCTGGTTCATCTGGCCTCCTCTGCCTGGTCCTACCTGCACCTCTGGTTGTTTGGCAGTTTTTGACTGTCTGGGAGGGGGGGAAAGCAATGTGGTCTAGTGCCGCCTATGTGAGGTGGAGGTGCATCGTGTCCCCCAGGGGACTCTCCTGGAGACTGGGGGCCAGCGCACCCATATGCTCAGTCACCACCAGTTGGAGTGGCAGGCTGCCACAGAACGGGCCATGCCTACACCTGCTGGCCATTCTGTAGCAGAAGGTGCAGCTGTGCATGGCAGCAGCCCTAATGGGGCCACAGCAGCATCTGCTGCTCCACCAGCACCCCCCACCCTGACCACAATCAGCAGGTCAGCCTGTAGAATGTGTGGACCCCAGAGAACTGCATGTAACACAGGCTGACTTGGCAGTTCTCGAGTGCTGTCTGAGAACGAGAGGGTGAGTGCTGTGGAGCAGCAGCTGGATCGCATAAAGGGACATCAGTTGCAAATTATGTCCATGCTGGAACTGCTGCTGAATCACCATAGTATCCCAAATTAGTTTTGTTTCCTCACACCATGTGCCCCCCTCCACACCTTACTTGCTCTGTCATAAAATGTATTCCTCCACCATCCCCGACCCTTGTATGTAATTATGCCCTTTTTTGTTGTCTTCCGTGTGCGTGACACTTTGTATGCTGGCCCCACTTCCTTTAAGTGTGCGTGTGTGCTCTTTTGGTGCCTGATTAATGTTTACTTTCTGTCACAGCATTTTTGTAGAAAAGCAGACTAAGCAGTGAGGTTATCCTGTGCTAAACTGCATGTGTGCAGTCAGTCTTTCCTGTGTGTGAATGTACTGCAGACACTGTCCAGCTTCTTGCTAACATATATGCTGATTGCTGTCTGTCTTGCTGTGTTTATGGTATAAGAATAAAGATAAGAATATGCAACGTATATTTTATTAGGAGATCATAGCAACCAAAACACCTGCTTTTCAACAAACCATATCTAACAGACATGAACTATTGCTGATGTACCCAAAATATTTCAATGTGTACAGACATTATAAAGTCAAAATTTATAAGGTCCAGTTCACTGCCACCACACTGTACTGCCACATTCTTTTTTTCAGTATTTGTTCTGGAATGTGTCTTTCTAGTTTACACTGGCAGTGTCGGTGTTTTTTAGCAAGTTGATGTACACCATAACATGACACGGCACCAGCGGTAGCTCAGTGTGGTAGCAGTGTACTGCAGGACCTGGTCTATATACTGACTTCAACATGTCTACACCATAAAATATTTTGGGTGCCTCAGCAGTATTTAATGTCTGTCTGGGTATGGTTTGTTTAAAAGCATGATTTTGATTTTTGTGCTATCGCCTCAGTCATGTGCGCACTGTCTCTGTGTGACAAGTGATTGAGGTGCACACTGGCCCAAGACATCTGAAAACATATCTTTGTCTACTGCCATTGATGGTACAAATAAAATATACAATATATATTCTTATCTTTATTTTTTATACCATCACCATGAGCAGTGCAACAAGTCAGCATCATTCAGCATATATGTATGTTTGCAACTTGACACTGGACAGTGTCTGCACACACAGGAAAGAAGACTGACTGTACACATGTAGTTTAGCACAGGATAATTGTAGTGCTCAGTCCTGCTCTTTGACAAATACTTCACGATATCATGACAGAAAGTAAACATTACTGAGGCTCCAAAAATATTTACCAGACTCACCAGAATTCCCAATCCAAAAATGCATCTGTCTTGTGTCCAGAAAATTGACAAGTGGTAAAGTGAAATGGGAGCGTTACACCACATACAAAGTCCCGACAGAAATGATGACCATGAGCAAACTGTTTCTGGTCCAATGTGTGCTGCGATTCCAGCAAATGCAAATGCTATCATCTCAACCAGATGGAAGGGTACCCTTTGTCTGTACACTAACAGTAGCCAAGGTGATTTGAGAGATGTGCAGTATTTTTGTATTTTTTAGGTGGGGGGTTGACACATAGACATGTACTCATTGTATTTTATATCACAGGTCACAGATACTGTTGTGCACATTCTAGTACTTGATGAGAACCTTTTGCATTGAAAATTGGAAATGGATAACTCTCAAGCCAATGAAGGTATTTTTTTTTTTGGGGCATATTTGCAGGTAGGTCTCATTAATGGTTTCTTATTTGATTATTTCTTCACAGATTTCATCTGCATCCTTCTCGAGTCTGACTGGTACTAATTATGGTCACGTTCATCGATTGAAACGACTTCTGCGTGCAGCGTGTTGCATGTGTGCCACAGCCTGGGGGGGGGGGTACCTGATGTTGAAGAACTTCTTTGGATAAGGCAACTGATGCAACAAAGCATCTGGAAGTTTCCTAAAAAAAGAAATGAAGGACGACTTACAACTTGATTGCAGCAGTAACACATTGTTTAAGGTGTGGCTGTTCCTCGAGTATCTGGATTATTAACACAGATAGTAAGCTGTCACAATGCAATCAGAGCATCAATCACAAGTTAATTTAGTACCAGGCTATGTAACCAATACACTATGCCAGTGTCCCTGGTTCTCAATCTCAAGTAGTTACATTTCAAAACCACATCTCGTCAAGTAACACAACCTGTGTGCAAGTTTTTGAACACACTCATGGCTGCACAGCTACAAGTTTGGAATACAGTGCATGATATCTTGCAGAAATAGTTTTGACGACATACACGTCACCTAGTATATGAATCCTACTCAGTCACATTTGCTGCACTTTTTTTTTTTTTTTTTTTAAAACAGAAAAATTTGAACAGATAAAATAAAATCTTGATACTTGGCAGTATGGATTTGAAATGGATATTCCATAGGTTCCTGTATATGGTACTGACTCAACGAAGGAGTTTTTTGTTCTGTGTGTGTGTGTGTGTGTGTGTGTGTGTGTGTGTGTGTGTGTGTGGAAAAATATATTTTTCCATATTGTTTGACCATTGCAGTTCAGAAAAGCAACAGGAAACAAAACGTATAGCTAAAGGAAGTCAAATAGCATAAAAAAAGTTAGTGCACATACTCGCTTTATAGCTTTAATATTAAGAAACATTGTGCCTGTGGCTGGATGTGGTCTGTTCAATGCCTTGGCATGGTCAATGTAATGGGGAAACATTGGCTGAGTAACACTGGTGGTGATAGCTGCGGCACATGACATTCCTTGTGACATCTTCCTGCATCTGGTGATGGGTGGTGGCAGTGGATAACAGCAGTGGTGGTGGTCCAGGGGGACAGACAAACTCATTCTCTGTGGTGGCAGTGGCTAACATCAGTCCAGGTGGTGGTGGTCTGACTCCAGGGGGGCACACCACCTTTTAACAAGTTGTTAAAACCTGCCAACATTAACCACATCATGCTCATAAAGAAAGCCGCCCTTAGTCTTCTATGTCTGAAGTCTGACCAATGGGAAATTCTTTCTTCATTGTCATCTATGTCCGTGGTAGGCTGTTTCATGCTGCCGCTGCCAGGATGGTCTATTTCTAAATCACAAAAAACACCATGACTAGGCCGGGGTACGAATACCAAGGTTGCAGTCTGTGCTGGTATGTGCCTCTCATTCATTTTTACGTTCACTTGCGTGCATGCGCAAGGAACGTCTTGGGAGAATAGGACAGTTTGGAGGTGTGACTGTCCTGTGCAATCCACTGCTCCATTGAGCAGGCATGGCGGTCCTGCACCAATGGATGTGGGTGCTGTGTATGACAGCGGTGGTCTTCACTTCAAAACCACCGCTGTGTGCTGGCTGGCGCCTCCGCGCGCCCCCCACAAGCTTTGGTGCCACGCCGGTGAGCCCACCCCAGAGTGGCATATCTGTTTTGCCGACGGAGGTGCCCAATCCCCATCGGCTCCATCGCCCCCTAAACAGTTTGCTGCCACGCTGGGAGCCCACCCAGCGTGGCAAATGTCCCGGCGCCTGAATAAAAAAAAAAAAAAAAAACCTGAAAAGCAAACGTCCCACAGCAGTCTCCCAGCCCCCTCCCCCAAATCCGCACTCACCCACTGCGCACCCCTTCCTCCCCACACCCCTCCTCACATCATACTTAACCGGAGCTCGGCGCGACGATCTTCGCTGACAGGAACATGTCTGCACCTTCAAAGCCGTACTCGCAACTGAGGAAATGCCTGTAAGCTGTATAATGGCTAGATGGTTTTTCAACTTTGTTGCATATCTCAGGCATTTTTTGGAATTTTTGCACCAAATTTTCAACATGGGGTTTTTGGGACCCCTTCTCATGAATGATGTCACTGTCATGGCATTATTTGGGCCCGAAGGGTGATTTCGCAGTCACTGTATGAAATCACCTTTCAGGCCCGATTAATGAAACGACACTGCCAGCGTTCATAAGGTGGGCTCTCAAAAAGCCTATTTTGAAAATTTGGTGGAAAAATTCCTAAAAATTACTATTTTACGAGCGTGCGTTGTGCAGTTCCTATGCACGCTCGTAAGTTTGAGAATTTTCAATATTTTCACTCCAGATTTTCAACATTGCCATTTTACCATGCCTCCTCATGAGCAATACAGCTGTCATTTTTCACATCCTGTCTAAAGCTTGTTTCCGCCCATGTAGCTCACAATGGCGCAGTCGGTGTGCGAACTCAATGTATGGGACACATTAAGAAAATCAGTGACACTGTTCATGAGCAGAGGTCTTAAAATGGCTGTGTTGAAAATTTGGTGAAAAAATTCCTTAAAATGACTGTTTTACGAGTGTGCGTTGCGCAGTTCCTATGCACACTCGTAAGTTTGCGAATTTTCAATATTTGCACTCCAATGACTTGCAAATACCTAAACAGCACATAGAAGCAAGCAACATTCAGCATTGACAAATGCCTGTTTATTTTTGCATTCGCTTGCACGCATGTGCAAGGAACATTTTGGGACAGTACGACTTTTTGAAGGTGTGTGACCCTCCTGTCCAATGCAGTGCTCAGTGTAACGTGTGCAACCCTACTGCACCAATGGATGCATGAGCTGTCTATGACAGCAGTTTGGCTGCAGCGGTCTTCAGTTAAAAGAAAAGCACCACTGCAATCAGTGGTGGTAACGTGTGTATTTAACATATTGACGTCACCCTTTTCCCTCTGGCTGCTAATAAAATCCCTCCCACTTCCTCCCTCTGCTGCCATCTACCCTGCTCCCTTGTTATTGCCCCCACCAAACACATTGCATGTGCAGACGGAGGCGAGTCCCCATTGTCTCCACGCCCCAAACACCCAGGTGGCATGCTGGGAGCTCACCCAGCATGCCCATTGTCCCTGTAAATGGGAAAACTGTCCCAACATCTTTTTTTTTTAAACCTGTGAAAATAGAAAACCATCCTCGCTGTGTCTTGTGCCCCTCCCGAAACCCACACCCACCCTCTGCATACCCCACCTCCCCTCACCCCATACTTGCCTCCGGGCATGGGCGCAATGATCTTCAGTGGAGTGGGAACACGTCTGCACTCTTGAAAGCCGAATGCAAACTGAAGAAATAACGGTAAGCTGTATAATGGCATAAATGTTTCGGTTTTTTTTCCCCCCCAACTTAGGTGGCTATCTTGGGCATTTTTGCAAATTTTGGCACCACATTTTCAACAGGGGGTTCTTGGGACCCCACCTCATGAATTCAGTTACTCTCATGTGAGTTATTCGGTCCCCAAAGGTGATTTCATGGTCACTGCACAAAATCACCTTTTGTAATTGATTAAACAGTGTCACTGTTAATGAGGTGGGCTCCCAAAAGCCTATGTTGCAAATTTGGTGAAAAAATGTCAAAAAATGACTGTTACGAGCGTGCGTTGCACAGTTTCCACGCACACTCATACCTTCGAGAATTTGAAATATTTTCACTCCAGATTTTCAACACTGGCATTTTTCACACCTCCTTATGAACAGTACAGCTGACATTTTTCACATCCTGGCTGAAATGTGTTTTTGCACATCCAGCGCACAATGGTGTGGTCACAGTGACAAATCAATGCTCAGGACAGATAATGAAAATCACAGCGACACTGTTCATGAGCAGAGGTCCCAAAATGCCTATGTTGAAAATTTGGTGACAAAAGTCCACAAAATGACTGTCATGAGTGTTCATTGCGCAGTTTCCATGTACGCTCGTAAGTTCGAGAAATTGTTGTATTTTCACTCCAGATGTTCAACATTGCCATCTCTTCACACCTCCCTATGAATGCTACAGCTGTCATTTTTCACATCCTGCACAAACTGTTTTTGCACATGTGGAGCAGAATGGTGTGGTCGCTGTGGGAAATCAACGTTCAGGACAGATTAACAAAATAACAGTGGTACTGTTCGTAAGCGGAGGTCTCAAATGCTTTTATGAGGTGGGGGTAACAAAAAGGTCATGCTGAAAATTTGTAGTGCAAATACCAGCAATCGCACAGGCCATTAGGGTAAAGCACCATACGTGCCAAACACCACTGCAAATACCTGCAAGCGAACGTCCGGCATTGACAAATGCTTGTTATGAATGTTAGCAAACTAACATTTGCAGGAGAGGTTTGTCTGACGATCCCGGACTATTGCACCTGCTGAGCTGAATACCCTCTCGACATTTACACTGGAGGGTGAGCATGTGAGGTACTTCAGTGCCACTGCAGTCAGCTCTGGCCATTCACTGATCTTTCCACTCCAGTACAAAAGAGGATCCTCAGTTATTGACAGATGCCTGTTTTCAGACAAATGAGTCAACCATTCTCTGTGCTGCAATAAGTCCAGTGGTTGATGCATAATCCCGTTCTCCGGAATCATTTATTTCACAAATCCCCCTTGGGACAAAGCCTCCCAAGGTGGATTGATGCCAACCACTTTGGATGACAGACCACCTGGAACTGCAGTCCCCTTCCCCTTACAGGATAGGCTTGATGCTCCTCCAGGTGCACCTTCAGCCTGATTATGCTGCTGAGGTTTGCTGACCTTGGCGTGTGACTTCTGTGCCCCATGAACCAAGCGCACCAGTTGCCCACTGACATTTTTTACCTGTTTAGGCCCTCCCTCCAGTACTGAGGCAATTCCATGTTTGTATCGTGGGTCCAGCATTGTTGCTATGGCAAAGTTGTCACTATGCTGAATGCTCAAAATGTGACGATTCTGGTCGAATACTGTCAGCATGTGTTTCAGCAACATACTGCTAGCACTGTCTCCAGCAACATCAAAGCCATGCTGTACATTCACCAATGTCTGCCTCAGCACCTGCAGCAGTGGAATTGATTGGCTAATGGAAGCATACTCACCACTCACTGCCTGTGTGGCATGTTCAAAAGGCCGCAAAATTTAGTCCATGAGACGTCACTGTTCAGTCGTCATAGACAGGGAGGCCCCGGAACCATCACGGCTAGTGTGCATCACAAGATATTCTGAGATGGCTTTGAATTGTTCATACAACCTCTCTGCCATGTAGAAAGTGGAGTTCCACTGGGTGACAACTTCCAGCTTCAAGCGGTGCTGAGGGAAGCTGTGTTGCATCTGCAACTGCTGAAGTTGATCACAGGCCTTTGCAGATCGTGAAAAGTGAGAGCAGACACAGCGTGTAACTGTCAGCATTTCCTTTACATCGGGGTGCTGCAGCAACTCCTGCACCACAAGATTTAAACAATGGGCCATGCATGGAACACAAAAAAAGGCGACCATTCATGATGCATTTCATCACATTTGACCCATTGTCACTTGCCATGAACCCAGCTCTCGGGGACAGTGGGTTCAGCCACTTGTCAGTTTTAGTCAGAACCACATCCAACATGTTTTCACCAGTATGTGAACAGGTCACATTGTGGATAGCAATTGTTGCATGCTGTCGAATTCATGGAAGATTGCTACCACGACACTCCACCTTACTGCACTGATTATTCACACTACCAACATCACAAACTATCCCTGCGCCTAGTGTGCAGTTATACACAAATATGAACTCCCTGCTGTTTTGCCACTTGTCCACATATCCATACTTTAATGGATGAATGGAGAGGAGGAATGTTGAAGGGCATGTCTTACTGAGCCTGACACAGTACGGAACAACTCTGGGACAGCATGGGTCGAAAAGTATGTCCTGGATGGGACTTTCCATTTTGGACAGGCACATGCAGCAAACCACCAGAACCCAGAATTCTCCACAAAGAAGGGCAAAAGATCAATTGCCAGCGTTTCAGCTACAGCAGCATTAAGTTCACGTGACACGGTATGATTAGGTGGGTACTTCAGCTTATGCGCAAGAACACTCTAACATGGGCTGACTTAAACATTTTACATGGGTTGTGATGACAAATAGTTCTGCTCTGCGAATGGCAGGGGGTGGAGTGTGGACGTTCGAAGACAGATACACAGGTGGTGATGACAAACCCAGAAATGTAGTTATTTTGCCAGATTTGCCAACTGGGGTTGATGTACCACTTGCACTAGACATACTGCATTCACCACCACCAAAACTGCTACTCTCACCAGCACTGGACAACATTTCAAAATCATTCTGCTCTTCCACCTCATCATGCCTGTAGTAATCCTCTGCTCTTATTTCTTCACTACTGCACACATTTCATTTTCTACTGGACGTAACACTCATGGAACGGGATAACATGTTCATTATGGTTGATGAGAGTGAATGCCTGACTGGTATTAGCTGGTATCTTGTGCTGGGTCCACAGTGCCATGTGCCTATTAAGATGCGTATGCTGTCTTCCTGTGCCCAGATGGCTCCCCTTTTCACCTCACCTCACACGCACATGACAAACCTGGCAGGTTGCAACTGACTTACCATTTGCATCTTGCACAAAGAAATCCCAAAGAATTGTGATGCTCTACTTTTAACATGTCCATGATGCTGCTTATTGAACTCCGTTCTTTTAAGCACTGAAGTGGGGGGGTGTGCTATGTAATTTTTCAGGCAGTGCACACTTGAACTGCAACTGACCACCATGACTACCTATCATTATTACTGGATTGTCACCATCACCAGGTAAATTAGAAGTTTCTACCGGGGTGGAATTAATGCAAACAGACTCGGACACATCCACCTTGAATCTCTTTTTCTCCGGTTCCCAACTTGGGTCAATTACATCATATTCATCATCACCCACATCCACATCTTCTGCTTGGATGTTGGCATGTTGCAACTCCAGCAACATCATCAGCAACACACCATCGCCTGATATTTTTACACCACACTGTGAATCACTGCATGGAAAATGCATGACCTGAACTGTGGTGGAAGAAATGTCACATTGTATGTGATCATTGACATAATTATCAGAATCCTCAGGTTCAGTTACTGGGATGTTACTGGGAAGTATGACATCTACACTGCCACTCACCTGCACTGCTTCACACTCCACTATATTTTTGGACACAGTACACTGGTCAGAAGTGGAACTTGAGGCAACAATACTCATACTACCACCACCAGCAACTGTATTAACTCCACCAGCTGGGACAACATCCTCTCCAACTATGAGTGAAGCTACTGATTGGGTGGTAAAAAAACATTGCAGGAAAAATACCTTTCCTCACATCAGCAATGCACGTCTGCGTCCTACCACACCTACAGACAATCTTACCACTGGCAGCAGTGCCATGATGAGAACCAGCTTTGCTTGCACGTCTCTTTGCGGGCATTTTGGGGGATCAAAAATATTCTAAACAAATTTAGATTTTGGAACATTCACTCTGCATGGCGTGGGGTGATGTTGGATGTGAAGCCAAAAAACTGTGGCTTCAGCAACAGATAGATGTAAATTCACAAGTGAGAGCACTTTAACTAACCAGTGGTGCTGAGGTCTCAAACAATCCAATCTGGAAAAGAATTCCTTTTGCTGGTGGGGGGGGGGGGCACTGACTGCAGATTTTTATGGCAGTGCAGTGCAAGCAGCAAAAGATTCCACAATGGCAGTACAAAATCATGCAGCTGCACTGCATAATAGGTTCACACTGCTGCACCTGAAATTACACTGTCACAATACAAGGTGTATTTGTTGTCGCACAGCACCGCACATACTCACAATTTGTCTACAATGAGTAATGCGTAGCAAATTGAAAAGTTCAGTAATAATATGCTGCATATTATAAACCTGAAATTATGAACTGCTGCACCCGATCCACACAACACAATCAGCAAGAAAATTTCAACAATTACTGACAATATTACTGTGTACTTTGTCAGTTATATAACAAAAATATAAACGAAAAACGTTCCTATTTCTCCAACTTAAATCTACCTACACCACAGATACGCCCCTTCCCAAAGCACGCTTTCACTGTCTTTTACTACACAGACTCAATGCTGTACACTGATATTCAAAATCCACACAAACAAAAAT
Source organism: Neoceratodus forsteri (assembly GCA_016271365.2). Taxonomy (NCBI): domain Eukaryota; kingdom Metazoa; phylum Chordata; order Ceratodontiformes; family Ceratodontidae; genus Neoceratodus; species Neoceratodus forsteri. The sequence goes on along the minus strand of CM057455.1, from coordinate 217,437,008 downwards.
GCTCTGAGCACAGGAGTTTTTCCTACAATTGATGAACTAAAGTTTGAGCAAAAAGAATTACTCAAAGGCTTTTTTAACTGCTTTAAGAAGGTTTGAATCAGACAGCTGTCTGAGCACACTGTCTTCTACAGCTTTCTACACACACTACCCCGAACTGAGGATGTGCAGATCAATATAGAGCCCATGTGACCTGAAATCCCATGAATCACTGCAAAATTTGCCTTTTGAGCTTAAAAACAAGGTGAAGTGCATTGCTCCTAATACACTTCACCTTAAGATTTGGTGGAGTAGTGGTCTGGGAAGGTGGAGTAATGCGAAGTCAATGTACCAGCTACTGCTGGGTCATCTATCATCTTACGGGACCACCCCGCCACTCAGCTCCTACCGATAGGGCTACCAAACATTGCCTATTGATGCCTTCTTTGGCTGCACTCACAAGGTATCTGTCTAATTCTCTACTTCCTGTAAATATCAAACCTGTTATTCCCTCCCTCTATCAGTAAACTTATTATTTTCTTAAACTGTAAAATACAGCTCTCTCTAACATGTTCAATGCAATGTATAGCTGATCTTGATTCTGCAATATTGTATAATTAAAAAAAAAACAAAAAACTAACCTTTAGCTGCCATTCTATGTCTATATGTATTAAGTGTTTGTTTTTCTGACGCAGAGCCTTTGTAAATGAGTCCCTGACTCAAAGGTTGTAATCCTAAAGTCTGTTAAATAAAATTGTTTGCAATGGACTTCACATTACCCATTATAATGCAAAGTACTCCACTTCGCGGAGCACTCCGCGAATTCGCCCTGGCTCCGTGAATCACTCCGCAGAGCGAATTGAGGCCACTTTGCCCACCACTAGATAGAATTGCTGCCAATTAATTTTTCTTGGATCCAATAGGAAGATGTTTGAGTCAAATTTCCTGAATGATCTTTTTATTACCTTTCTGATAATCCTTAGCCTAGGTTGATTTCTAATGCAGATTACTGTGTTGTGATCACTGAGATATAGTTATGCCAAACTGCTTGGTACATAATTTTATGGGGTCTGTTAGTCATAGTTAAGTCAGAGAGCCTGTCTGGGTTTTACAACAGGACCTAGTAACTTTGATCTGTGACAGGCCATAACATCGTCTAGATTTTTAAGATTAGTGTGCTCTCCCACCCTGAGGAGGCTGTTACCCTGTGCACCACTCGGGTGGTGCTTCTACAGTGTGGATTAGTCTCCCTCCTACCCAAGCAGGCAGTCTCCCTGTGCACCACTCAGGTGCTGCTCCTACAGTGGGGATTGGTCGTCTTCGCACTCGGAGGAGGTGAGCATTCTGTGGAACATTGAGACCTTCTCCAATGCCAGCTCTGCAGTAACCCAGGTCACAAGTGTTGTGAATTGCAAGATGGCACCTTTTCTATTGAAGGCAACCCCATACTTAAAATTCATGTGGCCAATATACATGGTTCTGTGATCACTGATCCAGTGGGTACAGTTTACAATCTGAATTATAAAAGGGTCTTGAGTGTCTTTCTGGTTGGCGATAAGGCTTACAACATACCTGCAGATAATCACATGCTGAACCAATTACTTTACTATATAAAAACAAGTTTGTTATAATGGCAATGAGGCATTCCCAGACATTGTGAATAGTCCGTCAATGACCTTCTATGGTTATGTGGCATTCTGCTATGCTTCTTACCTTACAGCATACCAAGAGAGTGATTTGAGACTTGCTGTCCCATGGACTGATATCTGTTCAGATTTTTTGTACATTTTAATTCTGTTGGCAGTCTAAGCATAACTCCTGATCATGCCATATTGCTCTAGTAGTAGAAGGTGAGCAGGAAATCATGCTGCCATTCTCTGCACACAGTGAGTCCAAGTGACTGAGATGTTTAACGCAGAGAGGATACATTTACTAGGTCAAAAAGTGGCAATTAGGACTCATCAGTCTCCAGCATCACAGCTCTGCACCACTAGGCTACATCATGTCCCTCCTACAAAACTGGGATTCCAGGTTCACAGCTCTGTGCTCTAATCATAGGCTACACTGCCTCCCTTATACAAACCTTGATCTCCAGTTTTACAGCTCTGTGCTCTAACCACTAGGCTACACTGCCTCCCTTATACAAACCTGAGTCTCCAGTTTCACAGCTCTGTGCTTACACTGCCTCTCTTTTATACAAACTGGAGTCTCTAGATTCACAACTTTGCGCTCTAACCACTAGGCTACACTGCCTCCATTATACAAACCTGGGTCTCCAGGTTCACAGTTCTGGGCTTAACCACTAGGTTTCATTTTCATTTCATTCAACTTTTCTTTTTTATACTTGTAAGCAGGATGAGCAAAACTGGCAGTTTTCACCCACAATAAGTTAAACAAACAAGACAAAGGTAACAGCAGACAGTCATAGAAATACAAAATACAGATAGACTAATCACTTATAAACATGTGCAAACCTCCTTATCCATCAGCCAATGCTTTAGCCTCAAATTAAGACCAAACTGTTTTATATTCAATAATATCAACAGGCAATGTATTAAAAAAAACAAATAAGCCTTATATAAAATTGATCTCTGTCCAGAAACTGTTCTAAACGAGAGTTCAAAAGTGTATCTGGATTGAGATCTAATACCACAGGAATTAGAAAACCTACAAAATAATGCTGAAACTGCTGGAGAAAAAAGACCATTCTTCACCTTAAACATCAGACTACCCAATTTATGGGATATTCTATTTTCAAGAGACCGGCTGTTAGAATAAGCAGAAGACAGTGGTGAGTTCAAGAAGGGGCATTAAGCATGAAATGTAGGATGGAGTTGTATGTAACCCTAAGTCTATCAAATAGTTTTCCAGAAAATGCTGAATAACAGTACCATAACCCGTGACACTCCTCAAAACTATGGACAAGTAGATTCCTGGATTCCCATGTCAAAAAATTGTTTAACCCCATATAGTGGGCCCAGTCTCTGAAGACATTTCCTTAAATTAATATGAAGTTCAAAACATATAATTTCGAGTCAAAAGTTATCCCCAAATATTTAACTGTCAACTAATTCAATTGGGTTTCCATCCTGTGTAACAATGTAGTGAAGGTTCGCAGACTCTAACTTTGTTCGAAAATGCATAGCTTTACTCAAATTGAGAACCGTATGGTTAGAGTAAAGCCGATTCTGGAACAAATCAAAATCAAATTGTACCTCTGCCAAAATTTCATTAGGACTTGGGCCTACACTATAAATTACTGCATCTTCTGCATATATCATGGATGAACTAGAACAAGCCAACATATAAAGTGAAAAACTCAAGGGGCCAAGATTACACTACCTCCCTTGTACAAAGATGTGTCTATAGGTGCAAAGCTCTGCACTCTAACCACTAGGCTACACTGACTTCCTTTTTCTGTCCAATGTAATTTCAGAGGTAAATGTGGGTTTAAAGAAGAGAGCCACGCAGTCATCTCTGTTAAATGAGCATGGAAGGCCAGAAAATGCCATTGATGGGAACCGGAATGCCAATTATGATTCTGCGTCGTGCGCTCACACCCTGCAGGATTACGAGCCATGGTGGCGAGTTGATCTACTGAGGCCTCATAAAATATCTGTGGTTACCATCACAAACCGAGGAGACTGCTGCTGGGATCGTCTGAATGGGGCAGAAATCCGTATTGGAAACTCTTTGGAAAACTCTGGCAACAACCCCAAGTATGTATTTTTGGAGTTTTATTTTAATATTTAAGTTCACCTTTCAGCCTGCAACCTTTTCAGTTGCCTTGTACTACCGCTCACTATACCAAACCAATTTTAATCCTCCATGGCTCGCTTCTCTCATGGAATCTAGCCAGATGGAGGGCAAAAGTACCAGTTGATTCATGTTGCATCCAAAGCACAGTACCCAGCACTCCAATCTGTTCAAAATGGAAAAAAATGTAACTTGGTGGAAGCAACATAATGCATACATTAATGTTAAAATAGTGTGTGACAAGCTGCATAAAGTGCAACCTGTGAAATAGCAGCAAAAGGGCACTCCTCAGACTGACCCTGCATGACCCCAGTATTTCCAGAGCATTCCCTCTTCCTCAGGGGGATGTAGCTGGACTAGCATGGGGATGAAATTTAGGCACTCAGACAGCTGTTGACACTGTTCTTGCACACAGACTTTCTGGTCTGTTTAGGTACTAGATCCCTGCTACATCTCCTAACATTGTATGTGCTTATGGCAAAATTCAAACATCAAATGAAGAATCACAAAATGTTAAGTCTTGTTCTGCTATAATAGCACAAACAAAACCATATCTGTACAAAGTCACAAAAACACTAGAGGTGTCAACTGCAGTAAACCAAAATTTGACTGACAATGGCAAGCAGAAGGTTAAAAATTGTTATGCAGAAGCTGGTCAGGCACTGAGACAATATAGTACATCATGGTACCCAAAACTGCATATGAATCCAGCCATCATTTTATTCATTTTATTAACATTTTGATAACCAGGAAAAGCACACTGAGCAGAGGCTCTATTCCAGGTGTGACCCATGGGAAAGGAGTGGAGAGGGAGGAGGCTGGGGAACTTCAAAAAAAGGGGTTGAAGGACACAGAAGATGCAGCAGACCTGACTATTGGGGGACCTGCTGAAGAACAAGCTGCTGGTGGAAGTGGGCCAGGGGTGAGATATCAGGCTGGTTCTGCTGAATGGTTGGGGGGGGGGAACGGATGCTGATATTCCTATCGGTTGGGTGTGGAAAGCCCTTCAGTCCCTAAAAAAAGGATAAATCTCCGGGGCCTGATGCTATTCATCCCAGAGTATTGAGGGAGTTGGCAGATGTTTTGGCTGCGCCATTGGCAGATCTCTAACTTGTCACTCCAGACAGGGAGGGTGCCAAGGGTTTGGAAGCAGGCGTATGTTGTGCTCATCCATAAAGGGGGATCAAGAGAAGAGCAAGGAAACTATAGGCAAGTCAGTTTTATGTCTATGGTGGATAAGGGAATGGAGAGCATACTTAAGGAAAGGCTGGAAGGTTTCTTGGAGGAGATTGGTTACCTGGATGACTGGCAGCATGAGTTTGTGCCAGGTAGATCGTGTCAGACAAACCTTGTAGAGTTCTATTAATGGGTGACATCAGCACTCGACAGGGGGAGACCAGTGGATGTACTGTTCTTGGACGTCAGCAAGGCATTTGATTCGGTCCCTCACATTGGCTTAAGGGAGAAGCTCGGCGGGGGGAGATGAGGTTAGGCCCATTGACTGTTAGGTGGTTTGGAAACTGGCTTTCAGGTCACACTCAGTGGGTAGTGGTCAGAGGGGAGGTCTCATCTCCTAGGGAGGTCATAAGTGGGGTCCCACAGGGATCAGTCCTGGGGCCACTCCTGTTTAACGCCTACATCTCATATCTGGGAAGGTATTGGGTGTGAAATGAGTCTCTTTGCGGATGACTCTAAGCTGGGGGCAGTGGTGAAGGGGGAGAGTGGCCCTACAAGAGGACCTGGATACTCTGGATAGGTGGTTCTGCACCTGGAAATTTAAATTTAACTCCTCGTGCAAGGTGCTACACCTAGGGTGGGAAAGCCCCAGCTATGTGTACACCCTGGGGGGGATGAGTTGCAGGCCATGGCAGAGGAATGGGACCTAGGAGTCTTGGTGGATGTTAAAGTGAATAATTCAGAGCAGTGCAAGAGGGCTGCGGTCAGGGCAAATAAGATGCTGGGATGCATCACTAGGGGGATTACGTCAAGGAACAGGGAGGTGATTTTGTCACTGTAGAACAGCCTGGTTAGACCACATCTTGAGTACTGTGTGCAGTTCTGGAGGCCGCACCTAAAGAGGGACATCCAACTCCTGGAGAGGGTTCAGAGGAGAGCAACCAGAATGATCCAGGGCTGGGCAATATGACATATGAGGAACGACTAGGGGAGCTCAATCTGCTCTCGCTGGGGGACATTATTGAGGTCTTCAAGTACCTTATTTACTCCTGAGGTAAGCAGAGAGGATCTTTTGACTGAAGGAGGGTGGAATCACCATAGAATTTGACGGCAGATAAGGACCACTTGGCCCACCCAGTCTGCCCATTTCCCTACCTACTGAATAAGCTGCAGATCCTAGTTAACCAGCAGCCTACTTCTTTTTTACCCCCACTACCTAGAATTGCCTTATGACTGTCCCATGCATGCTTGAATTCAACCACTGTTTTTGACTCCACAACCTCCTCCGGAAGGCCATTCCATGCATCTACAACCCTCTCTATGAAAAAATACTTCCTTACATTGCCTCTGAGCCTCCCCCCCTCTATCTTCAAATTGTGCCCCCTTGTTCTTGCACACCTCTTTTTTGAAAGATGCTACCCTCTTGGACTTTGTTGATTCCCTTGAGGTACTTGAAAGTTTCTATCATGTCCCCCCCCTCTCCCTCCTTTCCTTGAGGCTATACATATTAAGCTCCTTTAGTCTCTCTTCATATGTCTTCCGGTGCAGACCCTGCACCATTTTAGTTGCCCTCCTCTGGACAGCTTCCATCTTGTCTATGTCCTTGCGGAGACTGGGTCTCCAGAACTGCACACAGTACTTCAGATGGGGTCTCACCAGCTGTCTGTACAGAGGGATAACAACTTCCTGTCTTCTACTGATGCCTCTCCCTATGCATCCCAGTATTCCTCCAGCGCTCCTTACTGCCCTCTCACATTGCTTGCCCACCTTTGTCATCTGATATAACTACCCCCAGGTTCCTTTCCATTTTTTTTGTTGTTAGTATCTCACCCCCCATCGTGTACTCTTCCCCTGGGTTTTTGTTTCCCAGGTACATTACCTTGCACTTAGCATTGAATCTAAGCTGCCATACATTTGACCATTCCTCTAACCTTGCCAAGTACCTTCTCATCCTTTCCACCCCACCTTGTGCATCAACTCTGTTGCAGATCTTTGTGTCATCTACAAAGAGACATACTTTTCCTTCCAGTCCCTCTGCAATGTCACTTAGAAAGACATTGAAGAGGACCGGTCCTAATACTGAACCCTGCGGTACCCCTT